>JACBWW010000017.1:15158626-15713247 GCA_020086605.1 Lanius collurio | reverse complement strand
CTTTTTCTCTGGCTGAAGTTGTTAGTTTTCTTTAATTACAGCCTTACAGAGAGAGAGCTCGAGAGATGGCAGAACTTCTTGTTCAGTAATGTCTGTGGTTTGGATTGAATTGAATCCAGTATTTAAAAACAAAATATTCATCCAGTGGAATTCACCAGCAACTCTTACTCCTAAATCTTGTTTGATAATATCATCTGTCTCCTAGAGATTTATATTACTTTCAATTTCTGTTAAAGAAAAAATGTGACAGGAAAAGAATTAAATCTAAAAAGTCCCATGTTTACCTATATGATTTTATTGTCATAGAATCATGGTGTCTTACTTCACTGAGAGGAAACTTTATTGTTTCTTGTTTGTTTCACTACTATTTTTATGTGCACCTTTGGCCAGAATCTCAGTTAATAATTTGAACTAATGTCAGAGGCAATAAGGTAGTTGTTACTTTTAAATATCACATATAGTTACTTTGTGTTATCTTGATTGTGAAAGATTACATCGCACATTGGGAGCCTTAATCTGTTAAGGGACAGCAGTTCCTGATGAAATGAGTAGGTGATGTTTGACTGTATTTGAGATTATCCATATATGTAATGTATGGAACGGGTGTTAAGTCTTTGCATTTGACAAATACTGAACAAGTATTTAAAGAAGGCTTAATCTTCAGTTGTGCTGAGCCTTTTTGAGTAGTGCCTGTATTCAGCTTTCCTGAGAAAATTCATTTGTAGTTGGGAAGTATGGGAATATATTCCAAATGTCATCAGACAATATCCCTTATGAAAACTTAAGAAATTAATCTCTACAATCTACAATAAGATGGCAACTCAGAATCAAGTGTTTCCTGAGGTTAAAAATAACTTGTTTCTGCAAAAGAAAAGTGTTATGAGAGATGTTCTAATAAATACTCCCTTTATAGTCACAAAGGTTGCCAACAGTAATCCTCATAGTTGGTGCAAAGAATATCTGGAAAAATCCTTTGCTTTAATGCTGTACTGTTTGGTAGAAAAAAGGTGCTGTGTATTTCATATACATGAAGTACAGTAAAAACAGTATTTGAACAGAACTGCACATCTAGAGAACCAGTGGGAGATAATGCTTGTATCCCCAAAATACCTGAAAAACAAAGAAAAAAGAAAAGCTTTCTTGAAGCAGTAAAGTGTATGTTCTCTGCTTTTTCTGCATGTTCTTCCTTTCAGTAACATGCTTCTATGTCATTAATAGACACTGAAAAGTTTGTTTCTTGTCCTAACTGTATTTATATATAATACTAATTATCAGCAGAATTCTTATTCCATCTCATATAACTATTAAAACTATTTTCTTAATTGAATAGTTTACATGCAAATTCAGTATAAATTCTTAAGCATTCTTCCATCTTCTTGTGTAGTACCTAGCTGTAGGGAATGGAATGTATTATGAAGCAAGTACAACCAACCAAAACATATAAACAGGTCTGACAGAATGAAAACTCGTACATATCTAATGACACCAATAAAATTGTATTTGTGAAAGACTCCGAGAATTTCATTTCCGTGGTAGTGCAAATTAGAAACTATGAAGGCAGTGACTTGGAGCAGAAGCTTGGATCTTAACTTTACTGGGTGCTCCCAAAATGCTCACATCAACTATGCTAGTTAGCTGCATGTGCCTTTTTGTTTCCAATTGTAAATTTACAGATGAGATTAAGAAAAAGTAGGATGTGAGAGAAAAATAATTAATAGTATATTCATGGAATACTATAAATATTAGTAATTAATAAAATTCTGCATTTATTATTAATGAAATTGTGCATGAAGGCTATGAAGAACAATTCTGTCTTCCTTTTATCATTCAAGTAGAAGCAAATTTGCTTCCTTCTGGAAGTATCTAAGATTATTTAACTAGAAATAAGTACTATACAAGACTTTTTATACACAAAACTTGGTAGACATAAGTAATTCTTCACACAGTGCCAAAATCTTGAGCTGCAGGCTATAATTTAAGTGTTTGATTTACAAGCTACATGATAAATCTGCTTTGAGCATTGGTCAAGATACCATTTAAAACATTCTTACAGAGCTACCAACTAAGGCTCAGTGCTAGAGCCTTCTAGTTGTGGAGGTGGGGGCTTGGGTACTAGAAATTAACTGGAGTAGCTTTCTTAGCTATAAAAAAAATTGAAATGCAAAAAAAACTTTGCACAGTTTTGACTCTGGTTTAAATATTGCATGTTTATCTGAAACAAATTGTTTTGGTAATTATTTGTTATTTCTCTCTGGAGCTCTTTCCTTGAGTCTTTGTATGCCTTAAATGTGACCATTATTCACTAAGGAAATTCCCAGTCAGAATAATAAATTGGACTGGGAATATATGTATTTGTTTTTAAAACTTTTTAATTTAGAGTACCTCCATTGTATACATGGCAGTAATAACTGTTTGTGTTGACCATTAAAGGAGGAAAGAATTTGTTAAGGTCAGTGGCTTTTGTCATCTTCTTGACAGTATAGTTCTAATTATGTTTACTTCTGTGACTAACCTAGGGCTGGTGGAGCCATTAGAAATTGCTTCTTCAGAATTGCTACTGAGATTTACTGTACATATAAAGTACATCCTGGCATACAAAGTTCAGCACAAGACACAGAAATTGTCAAGGAGAAAAGAACCTGATTATATCTGCAACTGCTTTAGTAAAATGCATCAGTAATGGTGTTAATGTAGGGTCAAATCCAGCTGAAACAGGATTTATGGTCAATATGTTTAATCTAGGATGTGAATGATATCATCTAGAATATAAATCCTTGCCAAGTATGTCTCCAGCTCAGGATCATGTCAGTGGGAATTGTTTGTGTATGATGTGAGGCTGTGAGGAGGGGGTGTCAGGTCTGCACAGCAGCATGGCCTGGTGTGAGGGTACTCCCATGTGGCTGGCTGGATACAGGAGGTACAGCAGGAGAGGAGCTTCTCCATCACCAGGGTAATTCTAAATTCTGAGTCTGCCTCTTCCGTTTTCTATGGTACTGTGTTTATTTTAATTTTCAAGTTCTGTCATTGAGGCTTTGAGTTTTTTTGCTTTGTCTCAGAAAGGGAGGAAGCAAGAAAGGAACTAAGAAATACTAGAGGGTCCTACTTTCAAGTAGCAGTATTACAAGTAATAGTGTTACATGTAGCAATGAAGCAGAAAGCTGGCAATGCTGTTGATTTAAATATTTTATGGTTGCAACAACTCAGTTTGAGTAAAGGAAGACTGGAAATCTGAGACATGTCTCATTTTTTGCCTCAGACCACACACTTTTTTTCTTTTCTTTGTCTTATATAGGAAAGTACAGACCTTAACAGAAATTTGCTATTATGGGGGCATGACGGCAACTACTGCATCTTTAAAAACCACAAGAATTAGGAAGATTTCTTCCACAAATATGTGTATATGTGTCTGTCTTGGAGGAGCAAATCTATAGTAAACTGAACATTTGGAGATTTAAAATAAAATAGCATTGTAAGCCTACATCTATTAGGAATGTTTTAGTTGTTCTTATATAGGATAGTCTAGTGAATTATGTTCAGAAATGTTAAAAAATACAAATTTTTAAGGTGTTATCTGTGAATGGGTCCCAAGGCTTTGTTAGGGTGTGGCCACTGTTACAGGAGCTGTTCATCTTGCCTCAAAAGCCATCAAATATTTTGCCATAGATTTCACTGATGTGGTTATTACGTGTGACTGGGATTTGTGATAGTGAACATTATAATCATAATATGATTACATGAGGTAACTGCCTTGTCAACTGCTACTGGTTGGGAGCAGAGCTGCCTCTGTGGCATATTTACAGTTTGTACTTTTTTCCTTCATTGCTCAGATTCTTTGAGAAGCAATAGGACTCAGTATTTCAAGAGTGAGTTTTATATAAATCTGAGGTGGATCTTCAATTATAATCTGTTTTTTCTGTGTTTTTTCCCTTTTTCAGGAGGACACAGATCATAATTATTATACATCAAGGACATATGGCCCTTACGATTCTACTAGCCGGGATTTGTGGGTCAATATAGACCAAATGGAGAAGGACAAAGTAAAGATTCATGGGATCCTTTCCAATACCCACCGTCAAGCAGCAGTAAGTTATTTTATAATTTTCTTCTTTGACTAAAGACTTTGTATATTTTTCCCCAGTGACCCACACAGCACTATTACTAAGTACCATGACTACTGTTCACAGAGCTTTATCTTTGAATTCCAGTTAAGCTGTGTAAGTCTTTACACTGTTGTTATCAAATGATTCTACGTTGCCTTTTTGAACCTTCTGTAACAGTCCTTCAGAGATGCCTCTACAGATACATTTAAAATTTTCCTCTGTTCATAAAGATTACAGACTATCAAACAATAAGCCACTTGCGTTGCTGAAATCAGAGGGAATTTTACTATTGAGTTTAATAAGTAATAGAGCTGGGTTTAGGATGAAGTGGAGGATTCCTATGGAATGTATGCGGTGTGTTTGCACTTCTATTTTATATGAGGTGTCACACTTATATTTCCTTTTGGGACAACTGACAAAGCTCATGAGAATGTCATATAGTAACAGAAATTATGTGATCACAATTTTAGGTTATCAGCATATAAATAATTCGGAGCGTGAATAAAAATCATGTTTAACTTATTGTAATCATGCTGCTGGAAAAACGGGTGTGAAAATAATGGGCTTACACAGTTAGGAATGGAATCAAATACTCTATGATTTAAAGATTGTATTCTCAGTTCTCATCTGTGGCTAGAAGCTGCTTACATAGAAGAGCCAATATTAGCACAAATACAGAAAATTATGGCTTGGAACTGTGGCTCATGAGATTCTTGTTTCTTCCATTCACCAACTTAGCTCCAACAACAAAAAGTTTTAAAGCTAAGAGAAAGCCCAAGTTTAATTCATCTTTTCCTTTGTTTATCTGTTACCTTCCTGGCACAAGCCAGGTGACTGCTCAGAGGAATACAAGAGGCAGCAGAAAGAAATACTGTGGTATTTAAGTTAGAATACAGAAAGCAGAGTGAGGTAATAAATCCAGCACATCTAACTGACAGAGAGTCCAATGCAAAAAATATATCTTTCATAGTTAAAAGACTGTAGGCAGTCAGGGTTAATGCAAATGCAGAGGGTTCAGACAGTTATATATCTTTGGGGCAGACTTTATAAAACAGTGTATCAGCTCTTTTCTTAAGACAGTTTGATTCTAATGAGAATAAAAGAACCTCGAGGGTACCTAAAAGTGAGAACCTCTATTGACTGCCTTGTCTACTTTGTGTGGGATCCTGGTGCTCTATGTTGAGGGAAAGAATGGAAATATGCCAAAAGAAAAGGTAATAAATAAATTAAAAATACTTATAAAATGTATAACATCTTTTTTCCTTTTAAAATTAATTTCCAAAGCCTGGGACCTAAACATTAGTTAAATTTCTTTGAGAAATTTTAACCCATGTTTAATGATTAGTAAAGATGACACCCTTCCATGTCTTTGTTGTAAGCACTTTTGTTTCCAATTGGATCTCTGACATTATGCAGCTAAAATGTCCATTCCAAGGGGGACACTTAGTTGAAGTTATTAAACTAGAGGCTAGAATAAGGCAATATTTTTGGTCTGGTTTGGGATTGGTGTAGAGGACCATTCAGCATGCTAGATGGAACCTTGAGGGCTTCAGCTGTTTCTCCCCAAAGCAAGTGGTTTAAGACCTTTCTTCTGAATGTCAGGTGCCCTCTCTGCCTTTCTGCCAGCTCCAGCAGAGAAGGCTCTGTTCCCTGTTTAACACACTGATATCCATCTCTTTTCGTGCTTATCCAAACATCTTGCACTGATAACTTGAGTGGCTGCAGCCATATCTACATACAGTTTTAAAGACCCCTTTTTCAGATTTGTTTTATGTCTCCTCAAAGGATGAAAGAGTACCAGAGAGTCATTCTGTAAGGTTTTATCCCTTATTTATGCATCTGCAGTTGACTTTTTTGTATGTTTGTGTCCAAGTAAACAACATCCATATGTACTACACAACAAATTTATTTAACAGAGATGTGATCTCTATATCTGTACAACTGTAGAGTCATAATTTTTGAGATCATACATACCTCAGCAACAACCTTCGCTCCCATAGAGATAAACTTTGCTGTTACTTTTTTTATAAGGCCATTTTGCACATCTTTCTGTGGCCCAATGATTTTCATGATAATAATTTCTAAACACTGTTCTCAAATTTGACAATAGAACCAGGAGTTAAATTATAACCAGCTAAATATTAAGGAATTCATTTACCATGTCAGGGATTCTTTGAATGCTAAAAATCTTACACTCAATTTGTGTGTTTTCCTTCATTTGGAAGTAAATAATCCTAAGAGTTCCCAGAAGCTGTCAGTTGGTTTTGCTTCTACAAGAAAAGCCATAAAAACTGGAGAGGATCCTGGAGAGGAACCATGAGATGGTTTGATTTTATAAACAGCATCATGATTGTTTGTGGAAAGTAGCAAACATATATTAATGGCACAATTACAATGTCTAACACTGCAGGATTTATATCACTAGTAGTGAGGGTGTTTTTTCAATACATTGCCACCATCTTCTTAACCATAAATGAAATTTTAGAGGTAGCTTTGATATTCTCTGTGTTTAGATATCTAGGAGTTGATTACTCAAACATTGAACTAGAATACAGGATACCTCATACTTGGGAACTCAAGTCCCTTTTCTTCCGTCCATTCTATCATTTATGCATGGAGAAAACATTTTTATTTTAGTGAATTGAAAACTCTGGTATTCTTTCTAAAAAACAAGGTATGCTTTCTAGCATCAAAATAAAAGCATCATTTTAGTGACTGTTAGAATATTGTGTTTTAAAATATTACTTAAATCATGTTGGTTCTTTATTACAGTATTATGCTAAAAAAATGGCTATATTTAACATTTTTAAATGTTTTAAATTTTTACATTGTCAGAATTTAAGGTATCGCATTTTGACTTAGGTCAGTGGGAGATCTGTATCTGAGTTGAGTGGGAATGAGATCAAGTTTTTGTTGCAAACATCTTTATACTGATGTTTATATTGTAGCAATTCAGAAGTCAGGTAAGGGGCACAGTTTTCATTTGAGGTAGTTTAAGGGTTATCATGTACTCAGAGTTAGTAGGTAAAATGGAGGATGGCATATAAAGGAAAGAGGGAAAACTTGGTCAGAAAATTGGTAGTTTTAACAGAGTTCTTCAAAATATGTTTGGTAGAGCAAGGACATAATTTAAATGGAGTGCACTCAGAGCATACACTTCAGCACTGAAAGCTGTAGAACATGGTAAAAGAACATTTGTGTGAGTTAATTCATGTGCTATCTTTTGCATATGCCATTTTTGATTAGAAATGTTCAGCTGTACATCCATATTTATGTATATACAGAAAAGGTCATTAGAACCTACTCAGTCCAATTAACACAATGCAAATGGATTTTGCATTCTAATTAAGAACAAACAAAAAATGTGCTAATAAATCCTGTCAAAATTCTGTCTTCCACTTAAACAGAAACCAAATCTAATTTAAAGTTACTGTAAGTCTTCAACTGCTAATTTCATGATAAATAATTCTTTAAATATTTCTGGTGTATGTAAACATAATTCTCACTGAGAGAAGAAGTAATCAGATATAATCCGAAAATAATAAAACTCAGGACAGAAATAATGGTAGGGAAAAGAAAGATAAAGGAGTATTTTTCTTCTTAAGTGGAGTCATCAAAGGTTAGGGTTGAGGGACAGTCACCAGCAACCCATCTTCACACCAGTCTTTACTGTAGTAACTCCTCCAAAATAAGGAATAAGGGACTGCATGCTCATTTCATATTTGGTATTTGGACCATTATGGGAGAGATGTGTTTTTCACAGGATATTATATTTAAACAGTGAAAAGATCTTGCTGGGATTTCAGCACTCTTTTCTGCTATGACTACTAATTTATTCAGCATTTAACCAGGTAGTACACGAGGTGATAATTATGAGTGTCCACAATAATCAAAGAGCTTTGGGAAAGGAATAGAATAGATGGAAAAAGGAAACAGCCGCAGGCAGAAAGGCAAAATGAGTTTGAATTTGAGTGATGCTCTGTGGTGAGTTTAGTTGAGGAGAAGAGTTTGTTCCGCAAATTAAAATTCTCTGCTATGAATTCAGCTGATAGAGGATAGTCAGCTGTAGGAAAATGGAGAAAAAAAGATTATTTAAAAAATTTTGTTTATTATTTTATTAATTTATTTTATTTTATTTTGTAATAAGTAGCTTAAGTAGTGTTTGTTATTGCTTCTGTTGAATATTTCTTTATGCATGATTCCATCTCCCAGCTGACAGTATAGGGTTTTGGGAACTGGTTTTGGGAACCATATGGGTTTGATGGAGGAATTACCTTCCAGTGAATTACCTTCCAGTGACCAGCCTTTATCAGACAAGAACCCAGGTGGCAGCAGGATGTCAGGGACAGCACTTAAATCTGAAGGCTGAATTGGCAGAGCAACAGATAGCCAGCAGCCCAAGCAGCAGGCATCCTGTAAAATATAGATATTGCTAAGGCTTTAGATATTGATGGCTCCTTTTAAGAAAGTGGTTAAAGCAACATTTTTTTTTTAAGCAGAAACTCTACAAATCTTTTATTAATTTTATTCTCGTGATTGAGTTACAATGTCTGTTCATATATTTTCTTTTCTGTAGTTTTCTGTTATAAAGATCCACTGCTTTAGGTGTTTTAGTGGTCCACAGAACTCTTTCCAGTTAGCTACTGGCAATTCCAAGTTAAGAATAACAAGGCTTCGGTGAAAAATAAAAAGCAATGAAAGAGATATTTGAAGTGGATAACTGTTCATCTTTGTTCTCTTAATGTTCTGCTCAATATTGATTTTATTTTTCGGTCTTATTCCTTTCAGAGAGTGAATCTGTCCTTTGATTTTCCATTTTATGGGCATTTTCTACGTGAAATTACTGTGGCAACTGGGGGTAAGTGGCTTTCTAACCATTTACTTTCAGTAAGATGAGAAGAGTTCCTTGCAGCTACTTAAAATACTTTTTTTCCCCTGTTTGTACATGTCAAGAGATAAACTGCAGCTTTTATTTAGGAAATTTTCCTGTCCACAAAAAGAAAATCACAAAATATCAGTATGATGAAAAACCTCCAGCTGTTCAATTGGAACTGTTGTAAACCCATCTGATTGTAAGACTTTACAGCATTAATTCTTTTCTGGTTAGATATTTCCCCTGGAACTTGGGTGTATGTAGCAGTTGCACTGGTGGTGAGAGTGCTGGAGCCAAAACAAGGAGGGAGACAGGGTTTGCCTGCATGAGGGGAGAGGATTTCCTGCCCAAAGATAAGAGTTGCTGCTGGAAGTATGTGATGTGTCACCTGCAGGGCAAACCCACTGCAGTGCATTGTCGTGGTGTGGTACGGCCTCTGAAAATGTACCATGGCCTTCCTCTGCTCCATCCAGGAGAGGAGTGGGGTGAGAAGGGAGGTTGGGCCAGCTGGAGCTCCCAGTCTGGCAGCTCTGGGCACCACTGGTGGCTCACAGCTGGGGTTCTGCCTCCCACTGCTGCTGGCTGCTGCTTGCACCAACCTTCTGCTCTGGGAACAGCCATCGACTCCTTCTGTTCCCCTCCCATTTCACCTCCTTGAAAGACAATTTGATTCTAATGAGATGAGGAAAAGGAGACAACGTGGAAGATAACAAATGCTAAAAAGAAGGAGTAATAAAAAATGAAAACAGGGAGGCAAAAGGCAGCATCATAGAGAGCACACCCACAGGATCCTCTGGTCCTTGAACATGTCCAGCAAGTTCATGGACACTGGGTGGTGGTGCTAAGCCTAAAGATGTGACAAGACAAGCAGGCAGAAGGAGGGGCCAGCATCATCAGGAACAATCCTACCCTCTCCCTGGCCAAAGTTTCTCCTTCCTTTGCTGCGGGGTCCAGATGGACAGGATCAGGGAATATCCATGTCCCACTGGAGTCCCGAATGGGGAGGTTATGACTAAAAGATTAAGACAGAATTACAGCCAGTGTCTCAACAAGAGTGGGAACTGGAACAGAGGTCCCTGTCATGTTCCCCATTGGATCTCCATTTTGCTTCCAAAGAAAAATACAGGTGATGGACAAAGGTGAATAAAAGCTGGTATGAAATGGTTGATTTGCAGTAGGATAAAAAAAGATGCAGGATTATGAGGTGACTTCAGTGTCAGTTATCTCTTCTTGATCAACAATGAGATTTTGATGCTGATTTGGATCAGATGAGCCAAGAACCACTGATTTTGAGACTTGTCTGATTTCAGGACTTGTCTGATTTCCATTCTGCTTTGCTATTCATTTCATTTTGATGCTTCATCAGCGATGCCTAGTTCTGTGTTCTTTATTACAGGAGTTACATTTAACAGGCTGCCAAAATCAAGCACATGATCTGTGTAGCATGAAAGGATGGGATGGGATGGATCCTGCACAGCTGAAACAACAATAGTGGGGACAGGGTTCATCCTCTAAGTGCCCCCTTATTCTTATTGCTGTACTTGGTTCCTTAAAATTTCACAAAGTTCATTCTCTCCAAGTAATTCTTTTTGTGTGGTCATTCTGCTAAGCCTTCCCCTTTAATAGAAGTCCTGAGTTTTTACTACTTTTACCACTTTCACTAAAGTACTGTACTGTGACGAGTTTCTCCATCAGACCCAAAAGACGTGGAAGGAAAGTTAATCTCATGAGGTGAACTGTGTAATAGCAATTTGTGAGGTACACATTTTTTTTTCCTTTTGATACAGAGTAACTGGGCAATTTAAGTGGTTTTGTCTTGGTTTTCTTTTTTTTTAAAAAAAGCATAAAATAATATAAAAATGACTGCAGCTCTGCAGGATTCTTTTCTATGGGTATTAATGGCACACTGAAATTATGCTTTTCTTTTTGCTCCATTTCTACTAAATAAAATATTATTGCTGTAAATAAGATCTAGGGATTATTATCAAGCTAAATAGTACTTTAAAATCAATCATTTTAATGTACACCATTGACATTAACACATAGATATTTCTGTCTTTCATTGACATTTCCATGATTTTTCAACCTCAAAATTAAGCATGAAAAATATCTAGCTAGTAATATATTTTAAAATGTTATCTTGATAAAGCTCAGTAACTGTGAGTCACTCTGTCAGTCCAGGATAAGATGCAACCTTTACTACAACTATAAACTCATTTAGCTGGAAAAGAAAGGTTTATTTCTGTACTAATTCTCTAAAAGTGTTTTGTTTCAGATATATGTGCAAATTTTGTTTCTAGGCTAAGCACCACACTTTACCACCAGTGATTTATGACAACAAAAGATGAATACAGGTTCCATGTATTTTGTATACTGTATGGTCTGCTTTCTTAGTAACCAAGATTTTACAATGTCATTACTATTAATAGAGACCTGGAATACCTCCAGAGGTTATTCTGACATCAAAAGAATGACAAAGATAATGTGTACAGGAATCCCACATGACAGATGTCCACTTCCTGGAGAGCAGGATATTATTAAGTATGCTAATGACAAAAATACAAACTGGTTTTACATCCAAATCATAAATTGAATAACCTTCTTAAAAGTGAAGTTGAGTACAATAGCACATTACATCCTTGTCACAATAAAATCTACCACGATGGTTTCTGCCATTCTTCATGGAGTGTGCATTTTGGAATAGTAGAGTTCCCCAATTGCTTGGGATGATTTTGAAATTACTGGGGTTTAAAACTCAATTTGTTTTTTTCCTCTTTAGCTAATATTTATTTCCTCTTCTGAATAGTTTTGATGAGCTGATTGTGTTTAACTAATAAAAGGAAGAATGGGGAGTGAAAATAAATAGTTCAAGGGTCTTATTCGCTGTTGTCCTTAGCTTGTATTTGAAAAGGCTATATACCATTACAGGAATTATATATTAGAATTAAACTAACTATTAACGCAATTAGTAATTGTTTCTTCCATATACAGACATTTCTCTGCCCAGATTCCTATAGATAGCTCTCAAAACTTTAATAATAGTAAGTAATGCAAGAAGAAGCTGCATTTTGGGTTTTGGGAAGCTTTCTAAATTTTGTGCCCTACAGGCCAAAATTGTGGTTATTTTGATAAAAAACAACTCGTGAGGTAGCAAGTCATTCTGTGCATGTCAGGAGCTGCACTTATGAAGCCTGAGTGTTGCCAGTCATTGACACTGCTCACAGAGCTCAGGGGAGTCAGGAAAACCCTGTCTTGTGATGCATCTCTCCATGCAGTATCACAACACTTCTCACAGGTGTCCTTGGAGCTCTGTGGCCCCACAGCCTACTCAATGTGCAGCAAACTTCATTACTCTCTGTATTTTCCATGTTCATGATAGTAAGCCCTTCTTGTTTATTCTCTGAGGGGTTTTTTGGTTTGTTTTCTTTATCAGTCTCGATTTTTTAGTGCAATTCTATATCAGGTACTGTAAATTATTTAGCTGGGGTTTTTTGCTTTTAAGGCATTTTTAGTTGACATTAAATTTCTCAGTGGTATTGCAGGGAGCAGGAAAGGCCTTGCTGTGCAAACACTGCCCAGCATTAATGAAATATAACACTAACAGTAGAAATTGAACTGACTGGGTGGTTACATTTTAGATTTATAAAGCTGACTATTGAGACATTTTGCCAGCCAGCATGAAGAAGGGTGCAGAAATGTCCACCTACCATATGTAACAGCAAACTGCTGAAGTTGAAGCAAGCAGCTGAATTTTTAAATATTGTATTACATTTCAATGAGATAATATTTGGTGAGTCATCTTTCAGTAGAAGAATATTCCAGATGGAGGAATTGTTTTAAGTAATTCTTGCAGTTAAGATGCTGCCTGAGCATTTCTACCACTGTCAATAATCAAAGAAGTACCAAAGAAATAAAAAGCCATCTTAGCAGTAAATTTCAGTGTAATTGAATTAAAGTTGGTAATTCTTTAAAACAGAAATCAAGAACTCTTTGTATGATTATTACTTCCTGTGGACAGATCTCATGCCTAAAAATATGTGTATTTATGGAAGAAAGAGATCTTTGTGCATCCAAGATTCATGCAGCTTTTCATCAAAACTATAACTGTCCTATGCTCCATTGACACAAGATAAGAAATCAAGCATTGAAAATACTGAAATAAGTTTTCTGCTGAAACCTGATGTTATCAGATCTTGTGTTGAGGAGCAGCTGTGAGGTACCTGAGCATGGTTTCTAAACCCTGGCTAGTCAGGACAACTGATTCAAAGTAACCTTTTATTTTGACAAGGAATCACAGTTATTTCAGTATCAAACTCTTTTTAAGTGTTCATATGTCTTGTGGGAAAGTAGCAGAGGCAAAATATCTCGGGTTAGCATGCTAGTTGGTTAGCTACATAAAAGCTGAAGTTTTGTGCAGAGATAAGACTTTAAAATTCCTTTTGGGCATCAAATGTATATGTGTGGTTATGGAATTCATGTTTAATTTTACTGTTTTCACTGTAGCAGGAGGGATATGAAAAATAAGTATCAAAGTGTGGCAAATTCTACTATAATTTCCATTACATTTTGCAGTACTTTTAAGGAGAAAGGATCAATGACAGAGAGAGCATGCTGTGGGGAGGGAATAAAGCGTGATGCCGCACTGTCTGAGCACTGTCTGTCTGTGTTGGCACACAGAGCATTACCTCAGAGCAGGAGGGAAATTTGTCCACCTAGCTGGTGATGCTATGGAAAGAGAAGGGTCCACAGGGTCAGGTCTTGAGCTTGTTAAGGGTAAGAATGGTGGTGCAATTGCAGCCTGCAGAACGTCTATGCTAATGAAAAATTATCTGGAAATTTCTAGTCCTCAGGGAATGATTATGCTTTATTTTCCCTGCATCTCATGCATTTATTTTCTTAAATTTTCAAACCAGTGGATAGGTGGAGTGAAATTTACCTGGCTCTTTGAATTATCAGTGTCCTGAGTGGAGCATTTTGTTGGAGTCTGTTAGAAATCTCAGGCTTTTCTGGCTGTTCCTGCTGCTCTGAACCCTTCAGCACAGGAGCCAGCAGGAGATGTGTTCATCACTTAATGAAGAGCTCTTTGATAACACAAATTGCCCTATGGGCAACATCTGTTAAATGGCAAAGGTGATACAAAGCAGAGTGAAACACAGTGTTTCTAGCCAAAATCAGTGGCTGAGATTAGCTTGTGTCTGTTACAGGGGATTACACTTGTCATCACCAGTGGGCAGCTCACTCTGAAAGGACTGTAGAGGTCTGGCTGTTGACTAGCTCACACAATTGCCTTCATTCACCTCCTCTTTTTCTGATGTCTTATAATGCTGTGCAGTTGTTACAAAAATTTTCTCCCTGTAACGCTTCCTTTGTCTGTCATTTCCTGTGCCAAATGTCCTGGGAATATCCCTCCTGTATTTGTAAGGGAGCAGTCCCTCCCTGGAAACTCTGCTTTACCTACCTTGGTGAACTCTTACAACTCTTTCCATTCCCACACTTATATTTTATCTTTACAAATTGGATCAGAAGCACTTAGGGCAAAGAGAATGATAAGCGTTCAATATGCCTTGGCATTACTCTGATCTCCATATATTAAGGCATTTTCCAATCTTGACTGTGAGGATCATGGGCAGTAGTTGCACTGAAGTGGTAACAGGACTTAAAATGGCCGTATTTGTGGTTTTGTGAGACTCCATTTCGAAGAATAACGGATAGCTAGCCAAAGTATTGCCCACATGTAATGCCAAATAAACATTAAATAAAATTAAATCATTTTGCAGAAAATAATAATAAATTAAATGGCTTAATGTTAGGGCAAAGAGCCTCCAGGATAGCCAAAAACCACTCCACTGAACACTGGGAAGTTGTTAGGTATAGACTATGTCTAAAAAGGATCCAAAACATTTTATAGTATAATTTTTTAGTAGGCATTTATCTTATGCTCAGCATTTTTAGTAGCCTTCAAAGTTTCAATAATATTGTGCTATTACGTCATAGTAGATTTTTAACGCATGACAAGTCTTTATTCTCTCCAACTACTACAAAATATAATGTATATTTGGTTTGGTGCATGCTTATGAGTTAAAAAAAACAAACTTCAATACATTTCAGCCTATAGCTTCTAATTAAAAGAGGAAAATTCCTGCTGAGGAGTGGGAAATACCTTTTGGTGCTGTAAGGCAATACTTCATAAAAATTATGTATAAATGTGGAATGCCTAGACCAAATGGAATAACTGTTCCAAGGTTTGTAAAATAGTACTTGTATATATCTGTTTCATAAAGTCATAATTAAGATCATGATAATAGTTGGTTACAAAATTTTTCAAAAATTTAAGTCTTTCCAAGCATAGGGCGTTTAGAGACCATTCAGGTTGGGAATTGTGTCAAAAATTCAGCTCAGAGTCAATATTAATTATTAAAAATAAGGAGTGCTATAAGTTATATTAATAAGAGGTGGGTCTTAGGTTGAATTCTGTCCAAATACTATTAAGTGTTGTCATTTCTGAAAAAGCTTATTTCTAACTTAGGCAAAAGTTCTGTTTCCTGGTTTTGTTTTCTTAGTGTTTAGGGTTTTCTTAATGTGTTGAATTCCTACCACTATAATATTATTGCCAAGGTGTAATAAAATCTTTTCAGACATTAGATCCCATCTGCATCTTAATGAAGACTCTTTTCCTTGAGTTTTCTCAAACCAGGTAGCTGTAAATGCACTTTTATAATTTTGGATGTGAAATCCTCTATATTCTGTGATGGTCTTACCTACTTAGTACCCCATAGCACCAGGTACCATTGATGATTACTCATAACAGCCAGGGAAACTGAGAGCTTCATTTTCCTTAGCATGTTATCCTCTGTATCTGTAAATGTCACAAATTTATGTTCTTGTTCCTAGATTACTTGCCAAATTCATATTGTTTCTCTTATTTCTGCTGAAATCTAGGCACCTGCACTGAATGATCATTTGGCTTCCTTAAAAAATGACTTTTAAGACAAGTGTTCACACAAATTATATCCTGATCCTATTGCTATCAAAATGAGCTGTAGAGCTCCTTAGATTGCCACAGGATGCTTCCCTAACTGACTGTACCTCATACCAGGGCCGCTCTCCATTTCGAGGTGGCTGCTCTGTTAAAGCCATGCTCTGAAATGGCAGCAAGCAGCAACACTCACAACTGCTCCTCTCCGAAGCAGTGGAAAATGTTTGCAAGCAAATGTTTGTAGCAGAGCAGCACTCAAAGGGAAAAGTGTCAAAGTCTGTTTAGTTGGGTTTTTTCCATTCTGTGTGGATAGCATTAGGTAAAACAAGAGAGTAATACAGGCAAGGTATTTGCCTGTGTAGGTAAAGTACCTTTAATTCTGTCAGGAAAGATATTAGAAATATTATATTTGGAAGTACTCATCAGCTACAATATCAGTTCAACAAAATGATGTTTTTAAAGCTACAGATGAGAGTCCTGTCCAGTTAATAATTTTTTGTTCTTTCAACAAAGGGGTCTTTCTCCAGTTTAGTGCTGTACATTTTATTACCTTAAACAGTATTCCAGCAGCTCAGAGGATCATGTATATATGAAGGTGTTTAAGTTACTGCAATGTTGGTACAACTGTTAGGCATTTATTCTATATTACCTTTGTAACTTAATCTGTGTTGCATTAGCTTTAGTCTTTAACATGATGTGGTATAAAGACATCATCCAAAGAATTAGTAACAAAAACAAGTTGTAAGAAAAATAGAAATCTAGTCTTGACGCAGTGTCCTAGTTTGCAACTTGTAATATTTTGGAAAGAAGATTTCTTGCCCCTCTATTTTGCTTCAGACTTACCCATTTCTTGGGCCACTGGCAGTATGTCCAAAGTAATTCTAGCAAGTAACAGTACATTTGATTTCCAGCTGCATTAGTGAGTGTGGAATTTCTGGATGTTGTGCTGTAAGCAGCTTGTTGTTATCTAGAAGAAAAGTTTGGAAGCTTACACAGGATTAATTAAAATCAATGAAGGACTTAAGTGAACACTGAAATTATTGCTGGGGAAATATAATTAACAAAGTAAATTGCTTCCTAAAATGGCCCCAGATCAGCCCATAGAGACCCAGTGGCAGCCCTCATTGATGAGGAAGCTGGAAATATTTTGTGGGAGCTAAAAGTAACAGAAAACCATCCTACTGGTATCATCCTTCTGATGGCACAGGCTCACATCAAGAGGCTATTTAGTTGCTTAGTTTTACATGTCACCAGCAGCATTATTAAATAAAGTAAATATAATTTCTCTTTCTTCTTTCATTGTTTCTGCTTTGTTGTATCCAAAGCCACAAATCACCCATAATTTTCATTTCCTGTCTGTATCTCTGTCTGTTGAATAGCATGAAAAGTACATGAATGGATCTATGTAAGGCTTTTTATATTCAGTACTTCAGATAAAGTATTCTAATTTCACTACTTGGGATCTGTCAAGAAAAATCCTGCACATGGAATTACTTCTACATCTCTGACAGTACAGGGAGTACAGATTTTCTTAATATATTGGCTGTACTCCAGTGTTCATATGATGATTGTCCATCCATCCCTGACTCCTGGAGAGTCTTAAGAAAAGCAAATGCTGCTACATGTTTTGCATGATCAACAGTTGGAAAACAGAATGCATGCAAATGTCTTCTGAGCCACATTATGAAAAATCAGTTGTCCGTTGCCAGCCTCTTTATTATATCATCATTCCTTCCTTGGCAACCACCCTCTCTCAAGCCAGTCCTTGCTAAATTCTTTAGCCTTGCAAATTGTTAAGACTCGTATCAGTTTGTTTTCTGAAGCCCAAGCCATTGAAATAAATAGATTCCCATGGATCTTTGTCAGTTTTGAACTGAGACTTTAATTTTTTTCACTTGCTTCTCACTCCTCCTTACAGCCTTGGCCTTGGCTCCATTCACACCCTTTCCCCTTCCTTCTGTCAATGTTGTCACTGGGCTGTGACATCCCCAGTTTTCAAGCTTTTTTATGCATATGCCTGTTGCTGAGGAGATGGTTCCAGGTGTGAGCAGTGGAAAGAAGCATTTAGGGCTAAATTTCTTCTAAAATCTTTGGAAAGAATTCACGTTTGTGGAGGTTTTCTTTGCCATGGCTTGAAGTGATAATTGTGTAACAAAGCATAAATTTAATGACAAGACATATCAGGAAAAACTGTATAAATTAAAAAGAGTTTTTGTTGTTTCCATGGAAAGCTTACCTCCAAACTATGTTTGTTTTCACGTGTTTTAGTTCCATTTACTTTTAGGAGCTTCTTCATGCTCCAGTTGCTTGCAGTGACAATTCTAGACAGGACTTTTATTTTAGAACTACTACCACTAGTCCATAATATCGTAACAATTTCACATGTTATGTGTGTCATTTTGTTAGTGATGCTACATCAGCCTGGAAAAGTAGCTTGTTGACGTTTCTTTCTAGTGTGTTTCCAGGAAATAATGAGGTAGCCAGAATCACTAGCATGGAATTCTTACCCTGCCTCACTTACCAGTGCTGGTCTCAACTCCTAAGAAGGATAGCCAAGGGCTCAGGGCCATGGGTGCAAATGCTGCTTCTCCTTCAAGTGCTAGTGGGTTCAACACTGCCTTGTCTTGCCAGAGACAACATTGGGATAACTGTTCTGCTGGGGTCTGCCCTGCAATTCATGTTAGAAGTGTTTTATCTGCACCCATTACTGTCCTGCAAAGTCTATGCAGCATGAAGTGTAGCCTACAACTCTGCTTTTAACCAACCTGAAAAAAACAAAGCCAGACTCTGTAACCTGCATCATGACCCATGATGCCTGGGGCTGCTTACCCAGAAAAATCTTTTCATAGCTATTTGCTCAAGTAGAAATGGTGACTTTTTGACTTCAAGCTGCCACACGTGGCAGTCTGGTACGTGCCTGCACATCTGAGAGCAGAGAGAGTCTAAAGGCTGTTGAAGAGAGTGACTTTTAAGAACAAAAAGGCTTAACTGGCTTGCTAAAAATTGCCATTTTTCAAAGAAATAAATGCTTATTAATTTAAGGACTTATTAATTGAAAGGAGCTAGATGCTATATTGTTAAATCCTGAGCTGCATGACAGTAGATGTGTGATTTGATATATCTCACTAGTTAGATGCAAGTGACGCCAAGTAAAACAAGGCATTATTTGGCAATGACTTAATAGTGCAATAAAAGTCATCAGCCCATTCTTTTTTTACTGCAGTTTATGTTCTGCTTCTGTTTTGTGCTTGATGTGGAGGAGACATGAAACATAAAGAAATAAAAATATCTATGGAGCATTGACTAAGAGTTTTAAGCTGCATCTCTCAATCCTATACACTAAAATAAATATTTTCCTTCTTTCAAGTGGATTTCTATGTAGTGTTATTGGGAGGTCACATCGATATGAGTCAATTTTACTTTCTGTTTCCTACCCCCTGATTTCCACCTCTCTCAGAATTGCATCAGAGCCAGTATTTTAAGGGGAAAAATCTGTTTCTTAGTCAACAGAATTTATTAGTCTCTTACTTTTCTTAGTCTACTGAATTTATTCTCTAAGAAGGGCACCATAAGCCATTAGACCTGGAGCCTTTTGAGCCTCTTTCTGGATCAGAGCAATTACTGTGTGAATTTGATGCCTGCTTTCCAATCTGAATAATACACTCCTACCTGTGCCCACTGCTGCCTTTACTGCTGCCACCTTAACAGCTCTGAGCTGTACCTGTTTTCAAGTGTCAGAGCAAGGTTAGGACAGCAATGGCACTATTACCTTGATTATAAAAATCTATATCCACATTTTCAGGAAAAGAAAAAAATCTTCAGGGCTGTTTGGAAGCAAGTTTTGTTCTTAGTCATCCTACCAAATTACTGGTTTCTTTTAGAGAGTGAAGTGAAAGATAAACCATTTTTTTACTTTGGAGGACACATTCTTGCACTGCCCATAAACACCCAGCCAGCAGATTGGTTTGGTGCATGAACATTTCTCCGTAAGAACAGTTTCTGAATTTTTTCAAATGCTTTTTCTTTTTTTTTTTTTTGTGCTTCTTCAGCTGTTGCTTTTATAATGATTTTATTTGTTAATTCCAACTCCTAGTAGGAACATAGACTTCTGATAACACAGAGATGAAAAAGTTGTGCATTCAGCTGTGAAAATGTCCAAGGAATAATATTTGACATTACTTTGTATGTACTCACTCGAAAAATAGTGAAAAAATTTGGTGGAGCAGCTTGTATCCTCTGGTACTTCTCAGAATTCATAGCACTTTGCTAACTCATGGAAATTTTGCCCCAGATTGCCAATTGCAAAATACATTTATTCCAATTTTTATAAATACATTTTTCATCTACTTCCATTGTGGGGGGAGGGAGCAGAACAGATTTTTATGAGGCATTCAGCTGGTTTTACCCTACATGAAGAGGAACTCAAGTAATTCTTAGCAAATATACTCTGGGCATTTGGAAGTAGTAGATGGGGTAATTTAAATGCTGTTTTCACTGCTAGCTGTGTTTGGTTTGTTCTATCATCACTGGCATTTATTGAGAAAACACAATTTTGCTGGAAACACAAATGGAACACAAATAATGTCTATCCATAATACACATCTTAAAAGAGTGACTGACAGTGCAATTATCAATTATTCCACTAGGTTTAATTCCATTTTATGCAGACCAGGAAAGAATGGTAAAATGTGGATTTTCTGTGGAAAATTATGTATTTGGTTTACTGTTAAATAATAATAATTTTAAAAAGTAGACAAATATTTGTTTAGTGTCCTTTATCCATAAAGAATATATATGTTTTTAAATCCTTGTACGAGGAAGTCTCTAGTTTGGAGACTTTCCTGTATACGTTCAGAAACTTAACCTGTTTCTATTGTGCATGCTTGTTAAGATGAGGGAGAGGGGAAGAATATGAATTATCAAGAATCTTATATGATGTTTTCTCTTCACAGACATTAAAAGTACTTATCATCCATGCAAAAATGAAGTACTGGCTAGGCATTCAAGAAGATTCTTAAATATTTCTGGGGTTGAAATATAGTTGTTTTGAGGTATAGTACTGTTGACATTTTATTTTCTTTTAAATGTAGTCATTTTGGCAGTCAGTATTATAGATATTAAAGGTCATCTCCACTCACAAAGGCACTTTAAACTTATCAAATATTTGAAAACTAATCAGGCATATTTTTTATTCAGTAGTTTCCATTTAGATGTCTGGTTTTTTCTAATGTATTTACAGTTTGGTTTTTTACCTTGTAGTGAAATTATCAGGATGCCACAGTCAGTTAGGTTTTTCCTACTTTTGTTTCTGGATGTTTTCTTGTGAAATGAAATATAAGCTCTATTATCAACTTGCAGTTCCTCTTAGGTCACTCAGATTCTGCTGTTTGCATCTTCTGGAAAACTGTTCCATGAGAAAGACCTTTTCAGCCTTGCTCCTTTAGATGAGAATCACTGAAAATGAGGACAAATTGTAGCTACAGTCCCTTCCATAGTTGCTTGGGAGGTGTGGCCTTGTTGACGTGGTCATATGAAATTAGTCATCTTATAGAGACACTTGGTCTTGTAAAGCCAATAATCTTAGATGACTGTCAGCTGTATTAAAACCATTCTTCTTCTTTTACACAGTCCAAAAATGGATTTGGGTTTTTTTCTTTTTTTTTTTTTTTTTCTCAGAGAAACTAGTACAGTGGTTTAAATGCAGAAGGAGGGACTGAGAACTCCAGCTTCAAAACACAGACCTACTGTCTTCTGCTACCAAAGGCCTGGCATTACCAAGGCATGGTCCAACCATGATAAATTTCTAAAATTAGTTCTCCTCTATTGATTCCCTCTGTGTGACAGATAGTTGGATGGTCAGAGGGCTCCGCAGGTGTCTTTTTGGTGGGTGCGTACTGACTGCTCTGTGTTCTCTGGCACTGCTGTATTGTTGCCCTCAGCAGCCAGTTGGCTCCCCTGGACAATTCAGCTGCAATGCCCACTGCAGAGCAAGCACCAGCACAGCATTGGTGGGCAGCTCATTGGTGCACATCAGTGCATGACTGTCTGATTAATGTGCCCATTAATTGCACCTCAGCAGAGCGGCCGCGGTGGTTGCGTCTCAACAATTAACCTGTGCGGTCTGATATTATGGCAAATGACTTTGTCATCCCAGTATATTAATGTGAAGTTGGGACAGCATGGAAAGATTCTGTTGAGCAAGCAGTCAGCTTGTTCTTTATGCCAGCGGGCACCGAAAGTGTATTTTATTGGACAGCAATGTGAAGCAGGTGGGCTCAAAAGGTAACAGTGTACCAGGAGAAGCTGCTGTGAGAGGAGCAGCAGAAAGGAGAGTGCATTTGGAATAGGTTTACAAAGATTTTGTCATCTCATCACTATTTTCTGTTGCAGATTAGCACTGCTATTAACATTTTGACTTCAAATAATCTAACATTGTTCCTTCAGTGTGTTTGGGAGTCTTTTTGTTTTGGTTTTTTTTTTTAGCAGGGAAACTGTGTTTAAACTAATGTCCCTAGCTTTCAACCAACTGTGCACTTAAAAATATGATTTTTAATTATGACTCAAGCAGTCAATCAAAAGACAAATATTTTGAGCTCACATCTTTCTGTGCATATAAGTACTACCATGCCTTCTTTGGTCTCATGTTTTGGAGTAATGAGATAAGTCCTGGATTGACAGAAATTTGCCTAACTTTTTAACTTAGTGAAACTCCATTCTCACAGGCAAGCCGGTACAAAATCTTCACCCAGTTCAGCTAGCATCTCCTGTGGGTTGGTAACAAAAAATAAAAAACTGAGAAAGTTCATTTTCTTCCTAAACGTAATGACCAGAGTGGGTTCAGTGTGTCCTGAGATATCTGCCTGGACTTAATATTAAATGACCATCCTGTGTGGAAAGAGCTGATTTCGACAGGCAGCCTGTATCCAGACATAGCTTACAGGAATTCCTATATTCAGCACAGTATTAAAATGTGACCTTCTGTGGCCACAGTAAAATTCAAAAATTATTTCATTGAGCTGGTTAATATTTCCAGAGTGAAAGAAAAAGGAAAAAAAAACCCACAATGCAATAATTTCTGGGCATCTGATCACACATACATACATCCTGGTGTGTATCTGTTTATGTGACATGAGGATTATGAAAAAATGTAAATTGTTTAAACTGCTCCAAAGTCATGGTAATCAGTGGTATAAATCCATCTTTGAGAGATTTATAATTGTTGTAGATGGAAAAGTCATGTCAGCAGATTGCTACATGTCATAAAACTATGATGAAAATTTTCTGAGTTTTCTGTTGAAATATTATTTTGTTTTCCATTCCATTTCCAACAAGAACTCTGCATTTTAGTTGCACCTTTGTGTCTGTTTGTGTTGTTTGATGCCGTTTCTTGGAGATTTTCTTCTGCATGAGCATCAGTGTTTAGTGGGCTTTGCTGTCTGGAAGTAGGAGCAAAGGGCAGTGTTCAATTCACCGGCTTTTCAAAAACTGTTTTCTCTCTTGAATTTAAACATGGGTATCTCTGGCTTCTACTTGCTTTTTGTCCTCTGTTTCTTCACAGTAAATTTTAATTTCATAAAGATGAATCAATGAATACATTCTTGATCTTATTCCATTTTTCTCTAACATTTTGTCCCATTGATAGTCTCAGAGCTTCAACCTGGTTTGTCTCTTCTCTTCCTGTCTCTATTCATTTTGTTGTCTTCTTGCTGTTACTTTGGCTTCTTCTGTGTATTGCTTCTATGTAAGAATGCTTCTACTCAGGAGCTACTTCCTGTCTATATTTCAGCATATTCTCAAACTTTTAAACAGAAATTGAAACAACCTTTTAACTGAAACTCAGCATTATGCCCTCAAAATGCTCAGGAGAGTCACTATTGACTTTGGCAAGAGTGGGAATCAATGTGTGATGCAGTTTAACCTCATCCTCCTGTTGTGTCTTGTCATTAACTGAGACTGAAAGCTGCTGGATAGTGGAGTAATTCTGTTTATGGCGTGATTCAGAAAAAAAAAAGACTGGACTGCTGATTGTGATCTCTGCATAGGACAACCATATAAATAGGCATAGAAATTTTGAGTACATCAGAGAGAAAGACCTTCAGAGATCACTGCATCCAACCATATGCTTCAAGCAGGGAACTGATAAATTAGTCTTGCCTAAAATAATTATTCCCTTGGTGTATTTAAAATATATAATCTAGGTGAGCAGATATTGAAACCAATATGAGTTGCAATAAAACTTGCAATTAGGTACTTAAGCTTTAAGCATTTCCAGTTATATTAGGGAGGTAGTAGCACAGAATATACTTAGAATAGGGACCAAGGAAAACTCACAAGTATGTGAGTTTCAATGGTATGTGAAAAAGAATTTTGTAACGTGATTTCAGCAAACTGTGGGCTGCCTGTAGACATCCCTGCTTCATAAATATTCTTCTGACCTTCCAGTTCAGCTGTGGTCAGAGGGTAGAAGCCCTCATAGATTCAGTGAAGCAAGGCAGATCATGGTCATGGGAGACAAGGACCTCCATTCCTGTTACTCTTTGTTCCACCTAATTTCTGTAGGCAGGAGCTTCTTTAACCGTTAGAGTCATCTTCATGTTATTGGCCTATTTCATTTTTTCATCTTAATCAGATGTTCTGTGGTCCTTGGATAAAATATCAGAGCTGAGGACAGCTGAATGCAGCTGTTTTCATAAACACAGGAATTTTCAGGTGATTTGTTTTCACTTATCTAAAAAGATACCAAAGTTTTGTCATTTGTTGCAGTTATTCTGAGCATATGTTGACTAGTCCTTACCACATAAAGATCTAAAGCCTGACTGCTTCCCTGATTGACTTCATGAAAGCAAACATGCATGAAGCATTTTTCCTTTCACCTGATCAAGAAAATGAATGATTTAAAAGCACCAGCCTGTAAAACCATTTTGTATCACAACACCTTAAGCAGGTTCTAGCCCAGTGGTTTCACAGCAATAAATCTGAGGGAGAAACAAACAAAAGGCTGCCTCTGTAATGAGTGAATGGAGAAACTTTAAGTAGACATTGAGTAGAAGAATCTTATTTATAAGAGCTGATTGATATACATGGAAAACTTCTCAACCTTGCAAGAAGGTTGACAAAATAAAATATCCATAAGAAAAATTACTGACTAGGACTCAGTACACTGTTATCAGCAAACTAGACAATTAAAATGAAGAAGCATTTAGATTTGGCTCCTCCTTTAACCTATCAACAAAATGAACACTGTCTGTATAAATTTGTAATGCAATGTGCATTTTGGGGGGGAAAAGTTTCCATGGTAACACAGCAGAAAATCAATACAAGAGTTGTAGTGTGATCTAAATGCTGCTTCAGCTCGAGGTAAAGTTTGAAGCAGTACAAAAACAGTACAATTATCAGCAAATTGCAGATATTTTGTGTAATTCAGCCAGTTGCTTAATTTTTTTCAAGGATGACTCTAATTCCTGTAAGACTGCCCTATTCTATAACTATAGCTTCTCCAACAGTACAATTTAAGATTGAAATTGTTTTGCCCTGTGGGGCAGGTGATAACAACTTCAATAGCCAGGCAGTAAATATGAAGCACCATGACTGGACTAGTTTAGCAAGTCTGCCAGTGTTTTAATGACTTTGATCTTCATTAAATATTCTGTTTCCTACTATATCAGTTTGATCTCATTACACTGCAGAGGTTTGAAACAGAATTCTTGAAATGCTCATTTATGTTTTTTGAGGCAGGAAAAGCTTTTTTCTTACTAGTCTGGAAATTAATGGATATGTAACAAAATATACATATAATAGCCTTGAAAGAATTTGTGTATAGTCAGTTTTAGAGAAGATAATTTTTACACTTAAATGTATCACAGAATAGTGACATTGATGTTGGAATGGCCTCTAGAGGTTGAGTCCAACCCCTTACTCAGGCATGGCCATGTGCAGCCAGTTGCCTACAATGGTGATCTCAGAGTTTTTTTAATATCTTCACGGAAGAATGATCCACAGCATCTCTGGGCAACCAATGCAAAGTCACCCTCACAGCAAAATATTTCTTTCTGATGATCAGACAGACCACACCTTGTGTGTTTCAGTTTGTGCCCACTGCCTCTTGTCCTGTCACTGGGCACCAATGAGAAGAGCCTGGCTCCATTTTTTTTTGCACCTTCCCTTCAGGTATACCTTGATGAAATCCACCCCAAGACTTGTGTGGTCTAGGCTAAACCCCTAGCTTAAAGGCTATCCCCCTTTATCATCTTTGCTGGAATGTCCTCACTGAACAGCTGGAGGGTCCCTCACTGAACTCTCACCAGTAATTCCATACTTCTGTTGTACTGGGGAGTCCAGGGCTGGACACAGCTCTCTGGATGTGTCCCACCACTACTAACTCATTCAGCTTGCTGTTCACCAGAGTCACCGTGTCATTTTCTGCAAGGCTTTCCAGCTGATCACCCCAAGTATGGACTCTCAAAAACAATGTGAAAACAAACCTGAAGTCTGAGCTCCAACCAATAGTCAGATTACTGAATACCTCATAAATGCCAGAGTTCTGTGTGTCTGGTTTGGTAACATGTAACCTTAAAATCATAGCTTGCCAAACTGTATTAATTTAATGGCATGGTCTTCTGCTTTTGTTCAGAAGAGTCTAAAGGGGACAAAATCAATTACTTCATGATTTATACTAACTATGACTTTGGATCAGCAATGAAAATTGATGAATAAGACAAAATTTCATTGTAAATGGAATGCTAAAAGTCTAGCTGCAGACTCCTGTGGTTTTAGAAATTGATGGAAACACACATGGCTGCATCCAGCTGTGATGGGAGGGATCTCACAAAGCTTTGCTTCAACACTTGGTGTTTCCTTGCTATGAGCAAAGGTAGTAAATTCACCTGAATTTCAGCTGATCAGCTAAATTTTTTGAAAACAAAGAGCAAAAACCAACTGACAGTGGAATACTGTAGTATATCTAGGCATATATTTCAGTGGCTCTCATTCCACAGATTTTGTATATGTTACCTTCTCTTGTGACACTGCAATTAGAAAGACTAAAATTTAAAACCCAGTGATTTAAAAAGCTCCAAGAGTTTAGGAGAATTATCTTTTTTTCTTGCAGAAGAAAAGAAAATTTTGCATTTTGCTTGTAAAAAGTTTTAGTCAGTGAGTTTTTGTAATTTTTTCAAATGATATTGATTGACAGTGTCTTTATCAAAAAAAATTATCTTTTTAATAGAGAATTTTCTCAACACAGTCTGGTTTGACTCAGTTTGACTGTATTTGGAAAGGTATTCCTCATCTGAGATCCAGCCAACAGGGAAGAGGCATTATTTCCATTATTTTATATGTAATAGAGGCTTTATTAGGTGTCACTAATGTTAAGTGGGGAAAAAAAAAAAAAGAAGAAAGAAAAGAGTATGGAGCTAGCATCAGGAATAGGTTACCTGGAACCAAATTCTCCTTAGTTATGTAATGAAAGCAAGGCTTGACACAGCAAAAAGTAGTCTGTAGACCCAGAGAACTTTCCATGAGACTCATTGTAACAGGATAAACAGGTAGTGCCTCAATGGGATAGTAGGAATTCTTAGCATCCCATCAGCTCTCTTCCCTGGAAAATCAAATGGTAACATCACAGGGAGGTCTCTTATGTAGCTTAATAATAAATATCTTAGCAACCACCACAATTTTTCTGCACATTTATCTTCTGTTTCAGGAGTCACAGTCACTGTCTGAAGTAAAGCTTCATAGCAGAACATTGTAGAGCTACAGGGCATTTTCACTTTGCTCTTGGTATGAGAATTCACTCCAATAAAGAGACTCAGTTGGTTGATGAGAAACCAAAAGAGTCTGATGAGCTATAGGAATATATTTCAATATATATCCAACAAACCTTCACTTTGAGAAAGAGGGTTAAGAGAATTACCCTTGCTGAAAGTAGTTTATCTCAACCCTGTAAGGTTCTGAGATCTCTGGTACCAAGGACTGTAAGTGTGCTAATAAATAAAATTTCAGTCTTTGTTGAAGTGCAGCATCAAAATAGGTGAGATGGAATATTTCATCAGCAGAGGACTTAGCAGGACAGAAAAAGTCACAATAATTTGATATGTGTTTGAGGCCACAGCTAAAGTAGCTTACATGAGCTAGTAGTCATGTGCTGTTACTGCTTGTTACCTTTAGTAACAGTCTTGATACAAGAGGAGAAATAGTCATTGAATGTTGTAGAAAAATATTTTTTAAAAAATTAAACCCCCACTTATTATGTGGTTTTTATGATACTGCCAAAAATTTTGTGAAGCATGCAGACTGCATAACACAGATAATTGTTAAAATCAGGAGTTGCTCTCTTAAGTATAGAATCCCTTACCCTAATCTTTTCACAAAAATTCCCTCAGTTAGAAATAAATAGTTAAAATTAAGCAGTGAAATTCAGAAAAAATATTAGAAATTAAAAATTCCTGCAGAGAGTCAGCTGCAGAAGAAGATACAATTCTAACCTGGAAAACATCCTTTTTCATGGGAAACAACGGGAAATACTGAAAACATGCAGGCTAGAGAAAGCAGAGAGGACTTGATTGCAAAGACCAGTGGAAGTGCCTCAGGAAAGAACTTCTCAGATTAAGGAAGAAGGGAAAAAAAGACTGAAATGTGATATATTGAGAACTGAGAGTAAAGGGAAAAGTTATATCTGAGCAGGAGCAGATCAGCAGCAGCGAAAAGTCAAGATGAAATATTCAATATATGCAACTGAGTAGTGAGCAGTACCCTGCAAAGGACCTAATCTGCAACATTGGTATCTTAAATTCCTTTCTTCATCAACAGTAAAAGGAAGAAAAAGCGGGAAGAACTTTGGTAAATCCTGCCAACTTTTATTAAGGTATCAAAAATCAGTTGAGTACTTTCCTTTTGGCAGCTCATTCAGAAAACATTTGACTGACTATGCATAAGATTAAAGGGCATAGATCCAGTAAAGAGTTGTGCCCAAGAACTGCATAAATTATTTAAGCCAAATATTGTGCACTATGTTCTTTTTGTGTAGTCAATTTTGCTGAATTTTGCTAACTATTTACAATGAATGTGGAGATTTTGCCAAGGACTCCTTAAGAACACAGCGTGAACAATTTGTCTTTCCATATGAAATTTAGACATTTTCGTGTCTTATGACAATAAAGCACTAGTTTAGACCAAAAGATGTCATTTTCCAATGGTTACAGCAGATCAAATTTGAGCTTCTTTTTGTTGTTTGTTTTGTTTTGTTTGTGTTTTTTGAAAGGAGGGTTAGGTTTGTTGGAGGGTTTTTTCGAGGAGGGGGAAAGTGTTTGTTTGTTTTGGGGTTTTTTTTCTTGTTTCATGTTTAATTACTGTTAAGAGACCTGGAAAAAACTGTGTTTGGGTTATATCCAAATTGATTACAATAGATTTCATTAGGACTTTCTTCCTAGCATGTGAAAGGACAATTTGTGAATTATGTTTCACATTACTAACTCAATGGAAGCTCAGCCATATCAGAGTAGGATTTGTGTGTACTCTTTCAAGACAAATAGTTTTCTAAAGATCACATCCATCAGCTCTAAAGTTGTTTCCTAAGTTTGGATGATTCATGTTATGTTGTAGTTACATTTTCTCTGCACTTATAAAAAATAAAATCCTCACACAGCAGTTCAATTTGGACTTCACCCAAGAGCTCCTACTAGCTGATACTGGTACTTATTCTACAGTATATGAGTTTCCTCAGTTTATCAATTTGCAGGTCAAGTCAGAGTGCAATGTGCACATCTCATAAAAAAATTAAATGTGCAAAACCATGCCAATGTCACATTCCCAAATAAAAGCTTAAGTGTAGCTGAAATTAAATTGTCACTGCAGAAATATGTTTGACTGGACATCTCTTCTTTGGAAGTAAGATATATTTTACTGAAGAGAAAATGTGCAAAGAGGTGATGTTTCAGTAGAAATGGCATGCCACTGTTTACTCTCTGTGTAGACTTCCAGCATCCCGATCTACACAAAAATCACCCATGTTTTAAAACAATTTGCAAGGGAGAACCAGAAGAAGAAAACAAAGCAATGGTAGTAGAAGTAAATGTAAAAACCTGTAAAACCTACATATAGAACGATTAATGCCATCTGTACAAAAAAAAAAAAACTAGACAACTTGAGAAAGTGAGATGAAATAAGGAAAAAAAAATTGTCATCTTTAGTCTGGAAAGAGAGGTAGCACCATCCCTCTGCCCAAAATAACCTGCCACCTATAACAAATTTTCTGTATTGATTCTTTTAAATATATTCTCTGCTTGCTCATTTCAATAAATACTAAGAAATAAGAAACATATCAGTGGCATTATGGAGTTGCTGTCTAGCTAGCAATAATAAATATGTGACAGAAAAGAAGTTTTTACAAAATATCTTTTTTACCTAAAAAGTAGCTATATGATCTAAGCATTGTAATGCTTAATTAAATGTACTGGACAAAAAATTATTTTTGTTATTGTGATTTTTAAAGAAGCAATAACCTTTGTGCAATGAAATTTTTCCTCTGTCTAAAGGTGGAAGGAAAGATGGAACAGGAAACAGGGCAAGAGAGATGGAACTCACTTCCAATTAAGGCATATATTTATTTATGTAGTCAATGAAATGAGAAAGGTAATTCAGAGCACCTAACTTAGCCTTCTTGGATGAAAGCCTATTAGCCTCTGCAAGAAGATTCCCTCCTCAGAGCTGGTCCCTTCCCCCTCTGCAATCTGGAAACACGCTGAGAGAGCAGCTATTGCCAAGCATGCAAGGAGTTCCTCTCTTGTGTTTAAGTGAATGTATGATTTCCATCTGCCAGAGGTGTAAATACAATTTTCTTTTGAGTTTGGATGAAAAGTCTGGAAGAAGCCTGAGGCAGAAAGGTCCCTAGGTATGGCTGAATTCTGTTTTTCTATGACTCTGTTCAGCAAAATGGAAAACTGTCCATGGCATTCAGCCACTTGTGCTGCAAGACCTGTTTGACCACCAAGAGGACCGTGTGTGAATGTCTCACTAGGGCTGAAGATCCATCCTGACTTGGTGCTCCCAGATATCTGTGCTGTCTTTTAAGGTAGTGACTTAAGTAACTGAAGTTTGAACTTGGATTCCGTGTATGGCTGAATGGTAGCTGAGATTTTTCTTGAGTGCTATGATTATATTGGTAGGAGATAGAGATAGGCATTCTCTTTGTTAGAAAAAATGAGTAAGTGGAAAACAAGGCTTCATGTCAAAACCACTGGGCTTTCTTTCAGTGTGAGCACCCTAAGTATTGACTGAACTCTATAAGTACCAAGAGTCCTTTGAGCCTTTGCAGACACAGGCCCTTAAATAGTCTTACAATATGCTAAATTTGAAAATTCATCTCTGCAACTGGTAGAATATTCAGCCCTTTAGGGTTTTCATTTGTTTGTGTTTCCAACTGTTGTGGAATAACTGAAGCATTACATACTGTCATAAAATTAATGGATTTTCTGTAGGTTTCACTGTAAATAATGTGCATGTATTTTATGAAAAATTATTTTCATGAGTATTTTAAAATCTACATTAAAATTTTGGTTTTATATTTAACATAAATTGATTAGTAGAGTCCTCTCTTTGTGATTCTATCTTGTGAATTCATCAGTCTTATTTCAAAAGGTATTTTTAATGGCACTTGGTCCTTCTACTCTTCCTATAGTTTATGTTAAGTGATAAGAATTAAAGAAACATGCCTGCTTTTTTTTCTATTGAAAAATGGTTTGGCATTCATTTAAAACAAATTTATAAGCCATTGTTTTCAACCTGGTAAGGCTTAAGGAGTTTTCAAAAGTTGAAAGAAAGTGTGAGGCTATGGTCTCTTAAGAACCAATGCCATAGAGAAGCAGTTCTGGCTGAGTGCTTTTAAGTATCATGTTATAATAATATTTTAATTTTTTTTTACTAGCTTATTTTGAAGCTGAGCATGAATATTGAACACATTGATCTTGAATAACCTTGAATATGAGACATTCAAGTTCAGCATTTTCATACCATGGGATTTCCTTCTCATGCCTCTTCACTGAATCTGGGTTCTTGCAGATGAGAAGAAAACCTATGTCTCTCCAGTTTTCAGCAGCATCTTTCAGTGGTTGTTGAAAAGGTTTTTCAACTGTTTTAGACATGTAGGCATGTGATTTCAGTTCAGGAAGAGGTGATTAGGTCATCTTCCTAGAACTGATGAAAAAGAAGTGAAATCTATCAGATTTGCTCTTACTTTACACTTGCAGAAGTAAAAAATTTTGTTAGATGTAGTTTAGGCAAAAAGTTTTAGAAGGTTGAGAGGTAGTAGATTAGCCCAATGAAAGTCTTAAGTGGAAATTGAAAGCTCAAGAGATTTCCAAAGTGACATTGATCATGCCAAGTTGTGTAAGGCTGGGGATTCATGAAGACTTTGAATTGACATAAGGCTTCACAGCCAAGAGAAGAAATAATTTCCCTCCCTGCTGACCCTGCCTGCTAGCTATCTTGGGACAGCAGAAGTGCTTATACTGCAGTTCAGTGAGGTGGGGTGATGAAGCATTTCTTTTGGTATTACTGCTGGCTTAGTTTTCTGTTCCTTGGTAAGAGGTATGTGAAAGCAGGTAAAGTGGTTGGGTCCACTTTGGCTGGATGTGACATTGGATGAGGATGTGAGTTTAAGTCAACCTTGATGGGTTTATTAAACAAGATAAAGAACTGAGAAGTTGTATTTCACAAATGTGAAATGTGAGTTTAGCCTTGGAGGCAGAAAGACTGGCATGAAGATCATTAGTGACAGATCGGTAACAATCACTTTCAAGGTTATAAACACAGACTGGGCTTTTATTGTGGTGCCAGCAATCTGTACTGTACACAAAGGGAAGGCAGTCCTGTTCTGTGATGGAAATTTCAAGGCAGTCTCCCCAGAAAGGTAGGAAGGGAAAAGTTTTCACTTCCGATACCAACCATCATTTTAACAAAAAGCTTTAGAGAAAGCAATTAGCAATCATTCTCTGGTGACTGCTACTCGGATTTGGGCACTACCAGAGCAGTCCTGTTTTTACTTTTAGCTTTCCACTTTTACCTGCTGCAGAAGGAAAAACAGCAGTGACAACATGGATCTGTTACATTCATCCTATGGTACACCTGTACCAAGTTTTCTTGGGTTTAGAGCTTTGCTCATCTTAGTTGACATCTTGCATTGTTTATTTGAGCACACACAGATAGAATCAATATGTCACATCAGTGACACTGGCAGAAATCCTCATCAGTGATGTTTTTGAGATGTTGTCTATTCTGTGTGACCGAGTTTGTGAAAAGTGTAAGAAGCTGTAATTGAGGTTCATCTCCAAATAGAGAAGGATGGATAGTGAATAGAGGAATTAGGGACAGAAATAGGTTCTTTAAAATCCGTGTAGAACTTGTGTCTTATGCAGTGCTCTAGGTGACAGAAGGAAAAAGCCTTCCTAACCAATTGGAAACTGACCTCTCCTGCTCCAGATAGCTTAGTGCAAAAGAGGCAACAAGCACCAAACTACCATTACAGTTCAGGAGAGGATATCCCTCAGCTCCCTGGCCCAGTATTATCACTGAATAACAGATATAGAGATGATCAGAGCAGGTTTGATTTGATGGCTTTCTCAATGTATCAGTCCTGTTGGTCAGACTATGTCCCAAGCATTATTTTCTCTATCAATAAAACATATAATTCTATTATATTGTATGCCTGTGTATATCACATTCAAAGTTTTCCGTCACTTTGCTTGATGTAGGAAGTTGCATGACACCCTATTTTTCAAAACTCCTTTCTGTCTGATACCGTACAAGGAAGTCAGGATGCACATGATAGTAGGTCTGTTAATATCAACAAAGTAACTCTGCTGCTTTTGGTAATTTGCATCCTCACCAGCAGTCACTGAGCTCAGAAAGCTGTGCTCTAACAGTGTCAGGAATCACTACAACTTCCCTACTCGCTGTTGTAGTGATTGACCTATGTCAGCAGTGTACCCATGAAGCTGGGTCTGACCCCTTACCAGGTTCCTGGTTTTCTGAAATGTCTTGTATAATGTTTGTATGATTAAAAGGATTTCACTACCCTTTGTACTAGCTATCTCTTCTTTACATTTCCAGATTAATCAAACCGTCAGGGGGCTTTTACTTGGACTCAGTAACAAAATCTTGGTTACTGCTAGCAATGACTTGCCCTTTATATACTCATAGTACAATTAGTAACAGAGGATAAGAAGCTGGTTCTTCCTTGCTTACATTTACAAAACATATTTCTGGTCAGAACAAATTATGATTGCTTTTATGTGTTTTGCTGCCCATGGTGAATTTTAAAACATTGTAATCATCACTGAGGACTGGCCATTGCAACTGAGTCCCCAAATCAGAAAGGACAGACCCACAGTTTTGTGAGCAGATTGTCATAGCATAAACAGTACTGATGTTAACTTTTGAAAATTTTCTTTGTTGTCTTAGTGCCTCAAAGTGTATACTCAGGGTGAACATTTGAAATCCTTTACTTTCTGCCTTTTTCTTAATTTCTTGACAAAGGTCATCAAATCCCGTGGTGAAAAAAAATGTGGTTTTTTCCCTCTATTAAGAAGTATATGCACCTTACCTAATGAGATCATGTACTCTGAAGAAGTAATTATGTTCCTCAAAAATAGAATGTGAGTTGCCATACTGATGGCAACTTGTGAAAGTAGCAGCTTCTGGGGTGTAAAGTTTGTACAAGAGTAAAAGTAATAATCAGTTCTCTAATGGAGCCGTGACAGCAGACAGAAGGATGATGAGCCATATGTCTACACTCTCTCAAGGGAAATAAATAGAACCTGCATTATTTTGTTCAAACTGAATGAAGTGAAAAAAATTCATGGGTTCTCCATTTTCTCGCTGCTGCCATTCATGACCTGAAACAATGAAAACAACTATGAATGCAGGTGGTAGCTGAAAGCAGTTTTGTTTCAGCACCTGCCTGTGTATGCTGCCTGAGTTTAATCTTTCAGGAACTTTATTTCTTAAAAAAATAATAGAATGTGAACATGACTGTATTTTGTTTTCTGGTATTTCATGGGAGGCAAGATTTTCTTCTTGCATCTTGGTGGTTTAATCCATGCTCTCCATTTTGTTATTCATTCAAAAGGAAGTGGTTAAAACGCTCATGGAAAAAACTATCACCACTCTTCTATAGCTCTCATCTGATGTGAAGAGCAGGCTATTGTGTCTTGTGCCACAGACAGACATTTTCTACCAAAGCATGATGAAACAGCCTTATCCTCATTACAGCTAGTGTCTATCTAAGGCTTTCTACATTAAGACTAGACTTCGAGGTTTCCTGATATAACTTTTATCTTTTGGATGGGTATTGAGTCATGGAGCTACAGTTATGCTTCAGCAGCTCCTAATGTTGAATGGAATGAACATGTTTTCTTTGGGCAGACCCTAAATGGCTTTTTCTTGGCAAATACAATCCAGCCACATCTGATGATTACTTTTACTGAGTCTAAACATAATTATGTTGTAGCCTGCACTTTGGCTTAGGAGGCAGGGATCATTGTATATGAACCCTGCAATTACATGGCATTTACCACAGATATCCTATTGCTGCTTGTGACTTACCATATGATTAAATGACCAAAATTTATCATCAGTGTGAAGTGTGCATTATATCATATGTCTTCCATAACGTAGAACAACATTGTAACTTAAGTCTTCCCTTTTTAGAAATTAATTTTTGGTCTAGTTTAGTCTAAAGACATTTTCTGTTTAGTTCTTATGCCTCTTCCTCCAATAGTCCTATTTTAGCTCATCATGTGATGGTCAGAAAACTTACATAAAACATTTTCAATCTCAGTCATTTAGAGGTTCTTTCAGATTGTTTACCAATGCATAGTGAATTTATGAAACATGACCCAGTCTTTTGTAAATGTCTAAAAGACATGAACCATGCGTTTTCATGTCTACTTTCACTGAGGCACAGAAACATAAACCCAGTTTGATGTTTCTATTAGTACATGCTCCCTGCTGCTATAAGGCACCTGCCTGGCAGGGCTGGCACTTGTGTACAATAAAATGCCCAGGCAATCCATCACAGCATGTGCAGCATTCCACTGATGACTACACTTCAACCAGTTAAATATGTGTTTAAAACCAGCCGTGAGACTTGGCAGAACTACATTTACTGAAGGGCTTTGCAGAGATTGCACACAGATCAGCTTCCTACTGATGGCTTTTTAGGCCTATGACAAGCTGAACTCTGAACAGCACTGCTGCATGCCACCCACAGCCTAGCCATGGCCTATTTCCTCACTGTAACGGAAAAGATGGGAAAGATGGGTTATCACAGGTTTGAGGTCTTCAGATGGAAGGATCAATTCCCTTGTGCTCCTAAACCTCCAAAACAGGCTCACCCCTGCCTGTTCTTGAAGGGACACACACATTTTAAAAATGTCTTGAAATGGTACCAAAGATTTTTCCTTTTTTTTTTTTATGTCCATAAGACAAGTTATTTCACGCTTCCCTTTAGAGTGCTTATTCACACACACAAACACTATTTTAAAACCATAAAGATGCTACTTTTACTTCAGTCTTTTTGTTCAAAGTTAAAGCTAGTATACGTCCCATGACAGAAACTAATAATCATTTAGTTCAAACTATTTTGGGGTTTTTTTTTTGTTTTGGGGTTTTTGGGGTGTTTTTTTTTTTGGTAATTTATTCCCTTTTTAAAACCTTGGACTTGGAACTGTGATAAAGCACCAGTCCTGTTCTAATAGGAAGATAAGAGCAAGCTTTTTTTAAATTAAAATAATTAATTTGTCAAGAGAGTAATGTAATTACCCAGTTTGACAGTGCAGATTTTCCCGACATCATTATGGGACTTTTGTTAAGTTACTTGCTTAGAGAGAAAGCTTCATCTTTTTGGATCTGGGTGAATATCTTCCTGTATTAACTGTACTGAGAAAGACGTTTTGGTCTTCCCATTCCCATTATGCATTCCAGAGTTATGTATGACCAGGATGGTAAAGACCATGAAGGTCTTTAGTATTGAAATTTTATAAAAACTGAAAGATCATAGAGAAACACTTGATATAGACAATATTTCTCTTTATGGATGGGAAAGTGGTCCATTTCCCTACCTGTTTGCAGAAGTTTTTTGTTTTGGTTTTTTTTGTTTGTTTGTTTTTTTTGGTTTTTTTTTTTGTGGGCTTTGAATTGCAGATCAATACAGTGCTTTCATGTAATGTAATTTGCTTTAATGTAAACTAATGCAGCAAAAGAGAGGAAACCCAAGGGAATTACTGATGATACCAAAGATAATGTGATTTAACTCTCAGATTTTAAACACTGAGACTAATATATTCTGGTTTTTCCCCAGTTCAATTTTTGCTTTTTCTCTGTTTAGTTCTGCTCATGTTGCTCTAAACCAGATGTTTTCATAGATCAGCTCCACAACGGAAGAGCATAGCCCAAAATGATTGTGAGGTAACAAGTGTTGAACAAGACCAAAATTGTTTTCAGCTTCAGGATACAGTGTGTCTGTTACAAATCTGGTTGGGTATTGTTGTCCCCACTTGTTGTGTGTTCCTCACCACCTTCACCACCTGCAGCCTGCTGCCTTCGCTGCCTACTCTTTGTCCACTGCACCAAGAGATCAAACTGATCTGGATCAAAAAGGTGTGGTTTGGGGTTTATTTACTTTTGACCCAGGGTAGCAGTTCCTCATTCAAAGTATTGCCTGCCATTAATTTGACTAAGATGAGAAATAAATTGGTGGTAAAATTTGATGAGTGGTGTATCTAGTCCTGGGCATCAGGCTGAAATGACAGAAAGGGGCAGAGCTAGCTGCATTTCCTGTACAGTGGCTGCTTTAGAGTCTTCTTGGGATGCAGAGTTGAACTGGAGAACAGGATAATATTCACACAACCTTTAACTGAGTAACATACGTGAATAACAACCTCTTTTGGACCACTAAACATAGCTTGCCTCCCCTAAAGCCCAAGTTGCACATGGACATTTACCAGCTTCTATCTCACTGTTTTGAGCTGTACATTCACTGCTGAATAGTCCTGCTTGAGGCAAACCCACGCTGCCTCACCTCTCTGAACTCTGTGTCCAGCACAAACAAAAGTGGGGGAGAACAAGGCATCAGACAGCACGTAGTTGTGGCAGGATGTTGACAGTAAAGGAACACAGAGCTAAATTCCCTTCTGAAACGTTCCTGATAGAATAAAAACCATCTTCATTACATGCTATTTCAGTGTTATTATTTTATGTATATATATATGAAATGTAATTTAATGGTGTCTGAAACTTCTCTAATGTGGCATGTTAGCCTCTGCAGTCTTCCCTGACATGCTGTGTGCCGTTGTTTTATGTTATTGTGAATATTATACACATAGGATTATCTTAGTAGTTTGTGAAGGATTAATACAAGCATGCAATAGCATTATACAATGAGTGTGGAATTAGTCTCTACATAAAACCCCCAAAGTTATATTTCAAATAACATTGATTTGTTGCGGTAGAAACCCAGACATCCACCAAACTGTATTTCAGTTATGAATAAATTTTCAGCAGGCTTTTTAAAATTTGAAAAATTTTATTTTTGTCATCTGCAACCTTGTTGCTTCAAGCTTCTATAGAATGAATGAAAACCCAGTTTGATGGCATTTAGGATTTTTCTAACTCAATTTTCCTTTTCATTACTGAATTGTTTGAAACATTGGAGAATAATGACTTCATCATAACCAGAAAGTCTTTCATTTTTCTGAAATTCCAGTGTATCATATGATTCAAATTGCCTGTGATTTATCAAGTAAAGAATAACTTTAAAAGTTAGATGGAAGAAAGTGGAGAATAAGCAGAGCAAGCAGAAAAGCTTATGACAGTTATTTTTATAAGACTCTGTGGCCATATCAGAGGAGGGAGACAGCAGCAAAAAAAAAAAAAAATCTGTATTGATATTACAACAGTTGCATTCAAACATGAATCCTGTTATATTAAATATCTTCAAACATTAAAAGACCATCCAAAAACCATCAGTACCATCCAAACTTTTTTATTGATGACAAGAGCTGTTCAGGCATGAAGATGTTTTACCCAACCAGTAAATAATAGAAATAGACTGCAAAATACCAGAACTAGACTGCAAAATTAGATTTCCCTCTAACAGCTCTATTCAAGCCTCTTCCAAGGATTCAGCAGCACCGAAGATACTAGAATGACACAGCTGCTATGATATTTGTCCCAGCTGAGACAATCCTCCCATCAAGCTCTTTGATCTGGTTCCAGCCTGTCTAGGAACTGTGTTGGTCTTTGGCTGAAGCTGAGAGGCCCTTGGGAGCTATCACATGGTGGTGTTGCACCAAGTAGATAATGTTTCCAAGAATTTTCTCTAAGGAAGTATGCTAATGATCAGAGAGGAACAGGCACAAGTCATAAGATTCTACATAACATTTGGGTTTCTTTCTCCAGAACATAAGAGCATTGCAATTTAGTGTCATTTAAAGTATGTGAACAGACATTTCAGTTACAATTATATTTGCAAGTTCGTTGCTGCCCATCACTGTCTTTATTTAAAAGTCCTCTTGCTTCCATGTTCTACCTAGTGGTATCCAACTGTCTCCCGACAAGGCATGTCTTGTGGCATGTCAAAAGAAAAACATCTTCATTGTACATTATCCCCTAAATTCCTTCATTGAGCTGAATAGGATATTAATCAGAATGGGTTATATTCCATGGGATCACATACTTTTCACAGAGAGGGTAACTAGCAGGGAAGCTAGAGCAAGCTGGAAAACTTACTGACATTTACTCAATGTCATACATTGCACGTTCTCAAATTTTCCAGATAATGCTTGCTTTAAGTATTAACAAAGCAGCAGGAAAAATAATGGTGAAAAACTAATTTTCTGGCCTTTAAATATCTACATAAGATAACACAGAAGTACAGAGAAGAGGAGAAGAATTGTGGGTAGCTTTTCTTTTTACCCTCATGCACAGACTCACTGGAAGACCTTGTAAGGTTATGCAATTAAGAAACACTGTTATGCTCATGCCTTCTGGGGTTTAGCTTTGAGATAGCCCACTTTTCAGGCCAAAAGAAGAAATGGGTTAGACATTCAATCTAGTCAAGCAAAAGCAAAGCGAAAAAATATGTATAATTTTTCTTTAATTCATTTTTCCCAGAAGGCTGGGAAAATATAAAATAGCATGAGAGATTGGTTCATTTTACACTGATCTTGAAAGCTCATTAAGGTATTTAACTTTCATGGATTGTCTGAGGGATCTGGAGTTGCTGTTATCCTTTTGTTTAATTACACTGTAATCTTCAGTCAATTACAGTGATGATAACAGTCTTCTACAGACATAACAATAAATTATCCATCTGGGGATAAATGACATTACTTAAAGCTTATTTCCCTGAAATATCAAAGAAAAATTAATGTGGCTATATAGGACAAGGCGTGAAAGTAAATTGCATTATCTGTTTCTAGAATTCAGCATTCCAATGTATTTTAGCAGCTTAATAGCATACCATATTCTTGAATTTTCTTCATAAAGAAATAGTTGGTGGGGAAATATCAGTAAAAGAAAAGGGAAAGCACATTTTTGCATAGTTGAAAACAGAGTGTTTTGGACTATGCTTTATAAGCCTATGCAATACTTTTCAGCTTCACCAAAAAATACATGAGCAAGACTACTCCTGATATTTTATTTCCCCATATCTTGCCATCTTTCCATTGGATGTAAATGCCTCTTGTGTCGTTTATTTCCAGAAACAAGAATAGATTCATCAGGTTTTTACTGTTACTGCTGAAGAGAAGAAAAAGAATGCAAGATAAAAATGTGATATGTCAGAAATAGTGAGATGTAAAACAAGAAACATCCTGAAAATAAAATGCTAGTCAAAATTCTCAGCACCATTAATCAAAACAATTGCAAAAAAAAATCTATATCACCCTGGACTTTCAACCAAAGAGAAAACTTGCAAATCTGGATAAATCAATTATAAATTTTATGTGCTCTTTATGAAAGCAATGACATTTGAAGGTATAATTTCACATCAACTTATTTCATTGCTGTTATTTAGCACCAGCAGACACAATGGTTCTTTTTCTCTCTTATTTTCTTTTTGCCGGAACATTTTTTCCCTTTTAGAAGACAAAAGGCGTTATACAGTGTGAGTAACCTGACCTGGGCAAGAGCTAACAATTACTGAGGGGAAGACTGGTATGTTAAATGCTGTTCCAGCTGCAACTTTCCACCTATGTTCTACTAGAAAGTCACTAAACTAAAAATAAGTAAATTTTAAAAACTCTTAACAACACACAAGAAATTCCAGTAATTCAGGTTAATAATGTTATTTTTGCATACTTGGTAAAATATGGCATAAGTGATATATAAAACAATTAAAATATTAGGATAAGTTTTATGTTGTATTAGGCGTTGTGGTAATGTTTAGGTAGAGGTGACTGCCTCTGTAGAAGCAGGTGAGGGGCTGGTCCTTACCAGACAGAGACAGGTCTGCTGCAGGGGACAGCTGAGCCCGTGGACCACCCTGGTGGCACCTCTAGGAGAGCTTACTTAAGAAAGGGTAAAAAATGCTGCACCTCAGGGTCAGGAGTGAGGCAAAAAGCATGAGAAAAAAGAGTGTGAATACCAAGGAGAAAAAAGAAGAGGGAGGAGGTTGTGCAGGCACCAAAACATCTGTGGAGGAGACCAGGCTAGAGCAGGTATTTCCTCGCAGACCATGGAAGAGCCCCACTGAAGCAGATATCCACGCTGCAGCCCCTGGAGGACCCCGCACTGGAGAGGCAGAAATGTCCTGGAGGAGCCACAGCCTGTGGAGGACTCTCCCTGGAGCAGGTTTTTCCTAAAGGACTGCAGCCCATGGGAAAGATCTACAGTGGAATAGGAAAAAAATGAGCGGAGAAAGGAGTGACACAGATGAAGTGTTATGAACTGACCACAAGTCACATTCCCCATCCCCCTGCACTGCTCAATGGGGAGGAGGAGGTAGAGGAGTTGGAATAAAGGAGTGACACTAAGCCTGGGAAAAAGGGAGGGGTGAAGGGAAGGTGTTTTAATCTGCCTTTCTTTCCCACCATGCAAACCTATTTTATCTGGCAGCGAATTAAATTAACTTTCCCCAAGTCAATTCTTTCTTGCCCATGACAGCAATTGGCAAGTGTTTTCTCTGTTTATGTCTGGACACACACATTTTTTCAATTCATTTAGTCCCCTTATCCTGTTGAGGAAGGGCTGTGAGAGAGAAGCTGGGTGGACATGGAGCAGATGGCAAAAGTCAAACCACCACAGAGAGAGACAAGGGTTTATCTTACAAGTTAGTTATCAACAATCTTATAAGATGGTTATCAGCCTAGGTCTTTCTTTTTTTGTTATTGTTGTTATCTGCATATCCCATTTCCTACCCTCTCTTTAGACACACTATAGCAATTTCAAAGGACTCATTGCCTGTGCTGCCTTGAAACTATATTTTGTTATTGTGTTGGCAAACTGTCAAAAAACTTTCCAAGTGATACTGAGTTTGTGCACAGCTAGGAATATAAAAAAGGAAGTCACAGAAATCTCATGTGCAGAGTGTTGCAACCTTGTACATTAAATTTTTCTTTGTAATCCTAATATGTTAGCATGCAACAGATAAGCATATTTTGGAATGGGTAAATTCAGACATAAAATGCATTTTTAAATCAAGTCAGGGTCCTACATCAAGTGGGACTGTACTTTCATGCTTAAGTGGTTATATATATTTTTTTCTCCATTTGTGTGAGTGTAAATTTGTACACTGTGAGAACTAGAAGTATACTCTTCTTGATTTACAAGTGGTTTTAGTATTAGTTCAGCCTTAGGTTTAGTTAAATTTATATGTACATATTAAACTTGCAAAATGCTGAGAACCTTTCCCCATTTGTCTTCATTCCAGTATTTAGGAACATATTATGCTTCTAGGTATAGTCTGTGGAGAGTTTTGGAAAAGAGCTCTACCAATGCCTCACACAAAGGAGAGATTAAGTGGTTCAGGAAATTGCAGGTCTGAAAAATTCTTCCTTGACTAAATGAATCAACCATGAGCATTTAGCATTGTCAGAAAATTAGGTCACAGATAACATAAGCCAATTTTCTGCAGAATTCCATTCCAGAATAAGTTAATTTTACATTTGCTGCTCTTTTAAAGTTATAGTTGCAATGATAAAATGTCCGTGGTCATTGGTGGCTTCATCTTTTGAATCTCTGGGATGATTTGAAATGACTTTGTGTTTCTTTTCAAGTTGTTCCAATGCATGACTGGAGTTCTCATTAGAATGATCTTCATGCAAGGCCTGCCTGCTTCCCAGCTATCATCCACCTCCTGCTTTCCATTTTTGTCTATAGTAGAGCTGCATCCGGCAAACACTTCGAAATACGCTTTGTGGTTACTAATTACTTGGGCTGATTTACTTAGTTATGTGTTCCAGCACAATTAAGTCCTTTCTTTTCCTATTGTATCTGCCTCATTATTAGTTACAAGGGTGACATTTATACTGTAAATGGAACTAAAGCATGAAAGGGAAACTGTCTAAGTGTAGGATCATTGTGCAAGGGATGAATAAGTAGTGAACTGTTAAGGCTAATTATAATATATGAATATGGATTCAAAGGTTTTGTTTGTATTGTCTTCAAAATATTTTTGAGGAATGGTTTCAAAGGTATAGACCTACCACAACTGTGTTAGAAGATGTGTGCACATGTCCACAGGGATAGTAAGTAACACATAATATGAAATAGACTTCAGTGAAATAATATGTTTTAAAAATATCTAAATAAGCATAAGGGATTATTTACCAAGGGAATAACATTATAAGCAAACAATAATAAGCAGGAAGTAGTGAAAATGCCTTTCAGAGGCTATACTTTCACAAGGTAGTTGGCTATCCTAAAATAAGTAATGGAGTAAAATGAGCCAGACTTCTGTATTCTGAAAAGTCACATTTATAAATGACTTCTAAATATGTGTGGGCAGATTCTCTTTTTAAACTTGTGTTTCTCCCTCCCTATCAATTACCAAAAGAGAAAAGTGGTATTTAGATATTCTATTGGAGGAATCTGCCCCCCAATCATCCCCTCTGCCCCCTACAGAGAAAAAAAAAAAAAAAAAAGTTTTAGTTTAAACCTAAGAATTAATTTAGTATTTAGTGAGTGCCCAGTTATTAAAATAATGTATCATTTGAATACATAGATATGTTTTAAATGAAGGAAAAACATCTCAGTTCCTAGGTCACCCCTTTGTCAGAGTCCAAATCTTTGCAACTGAATCTTATTTTATTTTCCCCACACTTGACTTTTTCTTAGGTCTCCTATCAGCACCATATGAGTTAACTTTGCAGAACGTGATGTTAACTATAAGAAGTCAGGCAGGAGAATTACTCCAGAGAACCACTTTGTTAGTTTATCTGTTTGTTTATAGCATCTTAGGACTTCTAGAAGTAGTTCCATGAGCAGTTGTCAAGCATTTAACTACATATTTCAAGAGTACAGGAGTGGAAGAATGCCTAAAGCACTCCAGAAACTTATTTTTTCATGCACTCAGAGATTTCCTATATCATATCAAACAAATCTGTTAATGAATGCACTCACCTCACAGTAGTTAGGATGGAGAGAAAGTGAGGTTGCACACTAAAAGTTTTTAATGCTATACATTAACAGCACTTTAGATCAGGTTTTTATTTGGTTCTGGAACTTCACAATCATCTTTTAGAGTTAGATTTATAGGCTCCTTCATCACTGTTGTATTGCCATGATACTAAATGTAAGAAGAAAGGAACTCTTGGGCTTGGAAGTGAAAGGTGTTGTAGAGGAAGAGAGACTCTCAATATGATTGAAGATGGAAAAAGAAACATAAACCAGCATAAATAGTGTTGAAAATAATACTATAATTTGGCAGTAAATAATTATATTTCTTTGATATGTCTTTCTAATAACATTTTTCATGTTAGAAAATGTTCAGCTCTAATATTATTCTGGTTGTTGAGATGTTTGCTGTTGGAATATACTTCACTGAATCAATAGAAGTAGAAAAAGAAAAACATCATCAGGTATCATCTGGTAAACACTTTAGGAGGAGAGGTAATATGCAAACCTCCGTTTTGAAGATCTACCTGTAGCTCAAATCAACTTAAAGGCAAGGGGTAACAAAAAGACTCACTGTAGGGCCATGGGAGTTTTTAAGTCAAGCTTTGGTGTGGGGCACTTAAAGTAATTAGTTCCATTAGCCAGTTGAAGCAGAGTTGGCAAACCTAAACAACACAGGTTTATTTGTAATCCATTTATTGTTTAAAATAGAAGAAGGTTCTTGCAATTAAAATACACTAATTTTTGCTTTGAAGAAAACTGCAGGATTACTGTATTCACCATAGATGACTGTTCTTCTTTCAAAGGAAAGACTCCAATTCCAAACCAGTAAGAGGTTTTGGATGAGCACTTCAGATGAAAGAAGCCTACTATTGATCTGAGGACTGCTGTCGATTCAGGGATGAATAGGGCAGACTAGTGAGATCTGACACAGCAGAGAATGTAGTAGAAGTGTCACTTGCCTTATAATTCTGAAAAAGTCCGATCTGTTCCACTCTTCATGTGACTTTTTTTGGTTTTTTTTAAGGTTGTCACCTCTTGTCTGAAATAGTCCCTTACTCTGTGTCTCTAGAAATATGAAAAAGGTTTAGACTTAACTTTTAAAGAGGTCACAAAGACCTTAAGCAAAACAAACTGCAGATTTTTGGAAAGGATGGAAGAAAGCACTACGGAATATGCCTGGTGGTAAATGGCTTATTTTCATAGTGCCACATACTTGCATTTTGCCCTTAACTGGAGTTATTCTTCCTTAAGTTTTCAGTTTTTATTTCTATACAAAACCTTCTTGAACTATTTGTTCCATTATTCATTTTGGATCTTGTTTTTCTGGCAGCCATCACAGATGTTTTTCCGAAATTTTAGCTCCTATATAATTCACTGTAAAATCTGTGGTGGGATTAATTTCTCTCAGATGACCCTTTAATTCTCTGGCAATGCCTAACTCAACATGCCATTCTATTAAATCTTCTCAGAATTTACTTAAATGGTCTCTTTTTTTTTTTTTTTTATTGTAGGTTTCATATATACTGGAGAAGTTGTTCATCGAATGCTAACAGCTACTCAATATATTGCACCCTTAATGGCAAATTTTGACCCCAGTGTGTCAAGAAATTCAACAGTCAGATACTTTGATAATGGTATGTAGCAGTCCTTGATAAATAAATGTGTTTGTATCCCTTGCCTCTTCTTATTTTCGTAAATAACTATTTTGGAAGGAAGCAGTGAGGAATTTTTAAAAATATATTTTGTTCTTTTTTTTTTTTTTAATTTAGAGGCTGTATAAAGCATGTGACTAGACATCTATAAGCAGTTATTAACTTAGAACACGGTAAAGAGTCATGAATGCCTTATTCTTTATCAAGCAAATGTCTTCTGGATGTTGAAGTACGTAAAGTCAAAGTAGCAGTGCATTTTATCACTTTTAAAAGGAAAAATCTGTCTTACATAACAGTGTAAATTCCTATTACTTCAAAATATATATAGTGAATACCATCTGCCCCCTATCTAAAATGAAAACAGCATTTGTGGAGTGCAGTAGCAAGAATACAGAAGCAGGGCAGGGATAAGGTTAATAAACCTGTCAGTGACTAAGTGTTCATGGAGTCCCAGAATTGGAATCCAATACACTCATCTACACCAAGAGTTCTCAACAGTTCCTTGTAAAAAAGATTGAAAGAGGAAAAGGCAAACTGCAGTGTTGTACTTGAAACTCTGTGAGAAGTTTCAAAGCCCTTGAATGTGTGGATATTTTTCTCTTGAAGTCAGTTATGATCAATATTTTAGAAACACAGCTTATGTGGTTAAAAGGCATCTGGTGCTTTACCTCAGGCCTTTAGTGATCAACTACACTGGCAGTTAAAACTTAGAGAGTTTAGTATCATGAGATCCATGACTCCTAAATCATCGTGGGTACACCTATGCCATTTTATGTACATTTATAGTGAATTTAAGCAAAAATTTCCAGTATGTTCAAAAACATTTCATATTTCCAATATTATTTTTTATTCTTTAGGTCAGTTATCAAAATGTATTCTACAGCTTTTACACCTAGTCATAACCTTTCCTTACAATCGAGTCATTGCAATGCTTGGTTGTTAAAAATCCAGTAAAATACTTACATGAGAAAATCCTACTCCTTGCATGAAGAATTTTGAAACACAAAAAAGATATAATTTTCACATTTTAAATTACTTAATATTAGGGCCAGTGATTTTTTATCTTTACTTGAAGAATCTGAAGATTTTGGAGAAGATGTTGCTGATTCTCATTATAGTCCTGACTTGCAGCCTTCACACCAGGTGTATCAGGCTGTATCACATGGCTTTCATGACAGGGTTGAATAGTTCTTTGAGCAAATGATTCCTTTTCATGGGTCGTACATCATCTTTTGAGCTTCATGGGCTCCACAGAATTTTCTATCTGAACACAAGTAAAAAAGAACTGAGCAGATTGTATCTTCAGCACCTTATTTCTTACTCCTCCATGCTTTGTCCCCATGAGTAACTGCTCTGCCATAAAGCAGCATCTGTAGTGGGCAAGCACAGAGTGTGGGGATCCATCAGAGTCTCACTGATGGAGTTCACTGAAAGGAACTTAGGCACACACAAATCTACATAAAAGCCTCCGGAATGAGACGACAATTTGGGTGGCAGCTGATTCCCATTTTAGCTTGAGGTTCTGAGGTGCACATAGATCTGAAGTATTCAGTGACTGTCTAGAAGAAATTCTGGCTATTTTTGCTCTAATAATTTTAGAAGCTAATTTACATTTAAAATAAAATTTAATACAATCAAATAAATATTCAGAAAGTAGTTAATGAATGTGTTCACAAAGAAAAAAAATTCACAATTTGCGCACTGTGTGCACAATTAATGAGTATCGACTATATAGAAAGACAAAAGGTACAATAATGTTTTGGACTTGGTGCAGTGTGGACCCAAAATTTGCATGCTCATAGTTTCATGACAACCACTGTCAAGATGTGTTCATGACAGTTAAAGCACAGATCTGTAACAAAGGATTTTTCAGGGATATATCAAAAATATATTGATACCTGAATATTTACTGTATCACAAACATTCTATGAAGAAAGGAAATTAAAGTGTGAATCAAAGCACATAGCTCCTATTACTGCCAAAAAGAGAAGGTTTTGAGGAAGGCATATAAAGATGAAAATGTTATTCTCAGTAAATACAGTTTCAGTGATAAGTGTCTCAACATCTGTAAAAAATGCTCACAGGGTCTGCAAGTTGCTTGAGGAATATTTTTAGTGTGGTAAGTGGATATTCAGCCAGTGAACTTCCATGAATATTAACAAGATTCTTGTAACTAAATCTCTGCATTCCAGACTCATTATTTACCCCACCTATAAATTCTCAGTGAGTTTGATTTAAACTACATTTATTTATTGCCAACACCTAATATTTTTCAATTTGCAGAACATCAGCTGGGCTTGCACCATTCTTAAGAAAAAAAAAACAAAGCTATATAATTAATGCATAGTTAATAGGACAATCTGAATTCTTGAAATTATAACTTTTGCTAAGCAGGGAATGCTATTAGCACTTCACATTTCATAGTCACCAGGATTTATGTATATCCTGTAAAGAAAACCACTGCAGAGAAGTGGTGATGGCAGCACACCCAAACTGCTGGGTCCTACCTTTAGTGGTTGTTGATTTCTTGTGCAGTTTCAAACAAGTTACTTGACCACTCTTGTTTTAGCAGTAGTTAAGGTGCTTGTGTGGCACTGTGGCGTCTGCATTTAAGAGGATTTCAGTTGCAACTTGTGTTTGTAATGTCTTTAGCATTTCTTTGGCATGGAGCTGAAAGTTGCTAAAAAGAGACAAATCACATTCTTGTTTCAAGTAACTGCAGTTAACTACTTTTCCTACAGACAGTTAATATATTTCTCACATTTTTTTCTTCCTTTTGCCTCTTTACCCCCACTCTGGGGTTCACAGGCACAGCGCTAGTTGTCCAGTGGGACCATGTACATCTGCAGGATAATTACAACCTGGGGAGTTTCACTTTTCAGGCCACCCTTCTCAATGATGGGCGTATCATTTTCGGCTACAAAGAAGTAAGTTGGGTCTGAGAGTGGTCATTTAAGTGGACTTTATACATATCAGGAATTACTTTATACATACTTACTTGATACATATCAGGAATTTCCCTACGTTTTTGTAAGGGGGAAGATATTTGAAAGGTCAGTTATATAAAATGATTTCATGTTACTACTTAAAAGTTCACTATTTTGATGAAAAAATAGTGTTGTAAAATTGGTGTTCATATAATGGACTTAAAAACCATAACATGACACAAATGTGCTGATTCTGGATTTCAGCTGGGCTTTTTTGGGTGGTTGTGAGTGTTAAATATTTAGTAAATTCCTGGTTTTTTAGTAAATTTCCATAAGGTTTTGAAAGATAGGAACTATTTTTTTCAATTAGTTTACCCAATTTTGATCTATTTCAAAATATTCTAGAATCAATGGCTATTGTTAAAAGGTCACCTTTTTCCTGCAGCTGTTGTTTTTTGGCAACTCACATATTTCAAAATTCATACATTTGAAACAAAAAATAACTGGTTTATATTGCTAGCTCTGAGGTTTTCCATCTGTTTGGTGATAAAAGTGCTTAGATTGAGGCCATTTGGTTTGCCTTCATAGTATCAATATGTTGTTTTGAATGGGCTCTTGTGCATTCTCCAAGTGTTTCAGAATTCCAGCTGATGCTTTGACTGATTTTTTTTTTTTTTCCTGGAGTTGCTCAAGCTCTGGAAGGTATAGCCTAGTTGAATTTCAGTGCTTTTGCCAAGAAAGATTGGAGCAGGTGATCCTTGAGGTCCCCTTTCTGGTACTCTATGATTCTGTGATTCATGCAAATAAGAATCAGAAAGTAGACAAGCTTAAATATATAGGGGAAAAATAATTTCTTCTTTTTTTGTTTGGTTTTTTTTTTTTTGTTTGGTTTGTTTGGTTTGAGGTTTTTGTTTTGGTTTGGTTTGTTGTTTTAATCTGTTTGGCTTGCAAACTGTGACTTTGGCTTCAAGATGCAGGTCTCAGTTATCCTCCTTATGCTAAGATACTGTAATCAGTGATACAACCAATTGTCTGGACTTGGAGAAATCTCTTTTCCTTTGTCTCTCTGCTGTGAAACACTTGTGAGCCTTCAGGCTCATTTTTCATGTCTGTGTTTTGCACCTTTAATGAAGCAGAAATAATAACATTCCTCTGCCCTTCACTAGAAAGCTAGACAAGGATCTGTGTTTTTCTACTAGCAGCAGTCATACCTTCACTTAAGATAGATGCCTTTGGAGCTTGGAAGAAGTATTGCTGCAAGATGTTCTTCCTGGATCAGTATTGTAGAAACAAGAAACTTCTGGTATGCTCACATACATGACTTGTCTTATGAACAAAGACACTCTGATGCAAGGTCTGCTTAGGGTTTTTTTTCTGAATGTTAGGTACAGGCTACAGTCTTCATCTATAAAAATGCAGTTTATTTGCGTTTTGAATCTGATTTCATGTACTTTAAGTTTTACTCTGCTTAGTACAATGGAGCTCCATTATACTTGATCAAAGGAGTGAGCACTAAAAGTTTCGGTTATCTCCTGTTCTTGAAACCTTTTTAAAGAAAAGCAAAAGCTTCTAAAGACTGCAGAAAATTTCCTGCTGTCAAGACCCAGAGAGGTGCAGAGGGAAACTAGTTTTAAGATAAATTTGTCAAGAACTGTGTATGTATTTTGACATTAAAATGGTGACATTTTCAAGAGACTTCTATTCCTGGTTATGAGATGCACTACACTCCTGTTACTGTCCAGCCCTGTACGAAAGGGATCTAATAAGGGTGATAGAAGTTGCTGCTCTAAATTGAAAGAATCTTGTGCACATTTTGCATGAAAGCAAATGATGATGCAGAGTGTCAGGTAGTGGAAAACATTGTTCATGTAGGAAGACAGGAGTAATGGGCCACTCCTTTACCACAAGTCGCTCCCAGAATTGCAGGCAAGTACGACATCTAATCCATGGATAGACAATTTCTGAGCTACAGTGCACAGGCTGCTTGCTCTCATTACACTACTGGAACCTTCCTCCAAAGCCACACTGCTTTTGTGGGTAGGAGTTATTAATGTTCTCTTCATTAATCTTGAGACAGAAAACTGGAATTTCAAAATGGAATAATGTGCTTTTTTGCTACTGCTGAATCTTTGAACTCATCCCCTTTAATGAGTTATTCCTGTACTGAATGGAATTACCAAACATTAGAGCTATTGCACATAACTAAGGAAAGAGACTTTTTAAAGTGGTAATAGTAATGTACTAATGATCTGTAAATCTTTTGATAAAAGATGTTTCTAAATATTTTGGAAAGTTAAAACTAGAATATTCCATCAGAATTACTTGGGGAATGGATTTTGAAGCTGAGATTTCCCGACAATTACACTCCTTATTTGTAGCCTTTACTCCATTACCACTACCTCAGCTTTTCTCCTAAATGAAGAAAAATAAATAAAATTGCCAGTCGCTGATCAGACACAAGTTGTCTGAAAAGAAAAAGCACAATTTACCATTTTAAACGTGGTCCTAGTGCTTATAAGTCTGGCTAGGAATTTAGTTACTTTCCAGTGCTGAATCTGTTGCTTTCTGAGGAAGTCCTTCCTTCTGAAGCCATTTCTCTTGGTGCTGAGTCCTGTTGTCAGGTGTCCCATTAACTCAAGTAAGATTACTTGTGTAAGTGCTCACTATCATGACTAAAAGTTGTACAAGATTTCTACTGTCTTTTTGGTGCCATTTTATTTTAGCATCACACTTCATCAAAAATGACAGTGATGTATGGCAAGTCTGAGAGTTCTTCGTGGCATTGTCATTGAAAGTCTCAAAGCTGAAGCACCATGTAAGAAATGCAGTGAACAGGTTGCCAGTAGCTTCATAAAGCATCCCACAGGGCCCCCGGTACTACAGACACCAGGCGTTTATCTACAGGAGTCTGCTGAAAAATAACTGTGATTAGACATTTAAAGCAGATACAACTAGGGACTTTTGTGTCTAATGCACTTTAGGTAAAGGTAAATTTTAATTCTTATTTATTCAAACAATCTGAGAGTCCCTTTTTCACATCCTTGCTGCTCCCACATCAGGTTTGCTAACTCATAAACCTGGTGTTGACCACCAAGACAGGATCCCAGTGGAGGTTTGCTGAATACCAAAGGAGTTGCTCTGCCCAGTCTGCTGCATTCTGTTGTTTTCCCCAATAGGAGGTAACATGAAATTTCCAATTTTTATCCCAAATTAAAAAAATTTTTAAAAAATTAGAAAAGGAGCTGAGCCATCAGAAAAGAGAAATAGGGCAAAATCAGAATATCTTTCAGAAGAGTTAATTGTTAGGAGAAGGAACTGTACAGTCAAATTTTCAAAATGTGAAAACAATGTGAAATATAACAAGGTCCTATAGCAAGTAAAATATTTATTTCTTTAGCAATTTACTTTGCTTACAGTGCATCCATTTTAAATATTACTTTGCTTATACCAACTCTTATTATTCTGGAGAATGTTCAATATGTCAGGAGACATCGGCTGGCATGATAATCTTACTGGTGTGCCTGTACTACGTACGAAATACATCACAGTGCAAACTAGCCAGCAGAACATAGGAATAAAGAAGAATTTTGGCAAAGGCATACTTTTTATGTATTAGTAGTGGATACTCATTTCTTATGATCTGAATTTCACTGAAGTTCAATTTTCAAGAGTTTCACTTCTTATTAAAGAAAATAACTAATCTATATAGTCTTTTCCCATTAATGCTTGGAGCTAATGTTCCTTTGTGTAATATTTGGTTTCTTTTTTGTCCATGATTAATACAGAACAAATTAGGTAAAGGTACCTTAGGCCTTGTTAATTGTTTGGGATATTTCTCTTAATTTCATTGGCAAAGGCTTTCTTTATTCATTTAAATAGTAATGGCTCTCTATTCATGTAGTCATCCAGAAACCATTACTAAAGTTAAAATATTTGATCAAAATTGCCCAATATGTGGATTTGGAGAATAATTCTAAATGAAGCTTGTAGTAGAATGAATTTCTATTCTAAAAAGGAGACAGAATTGAATGAAAATGATTAAATACTAGCACTTAAAAAAAAATGATGCTCTTTCTAGGCATGAAGGCAAATACTCTGTTTTCAGTAACAAGAATTTAAACCCTGCTATTGTTTCCTGAAAAGTAATAAACAAACAAAAACCTCAAACAATAAAAAAAAAAAAAAAAAAAAAAAAAAGGGCAAAACAAACCAAAACAACCCTAAGAAAACAAAAATCCCATAATCTGAACGGGTATTCTGCCTGCACTAGACATGCTTGGCATTTCTTTGCCTCTTTTATTGTTATCAAAAATATGGAAATCGTCTTTGATTTTTGAAGTGGTTAGTTTATGCAATTTAAAACTTCTGATTAATTTTCACACAGTTAGACCTGTGGACTAATTGATTACTACTTAGGAAACTGGCAATGAAAACCCTATATAAACAGTATTATTTGTGTTCCTAATTATTATTTTGTACCATAGTCTGGATCTTATCTTTGACTCAGTTTTGAAGTAGGGCAGTAAATGAAGGTTAGAGGCCACAATTTTATTCTTTTTTGGAGAATAACATTCTGATACAGCCTCACAGTTGAAAATAATAAAATTTGAGAAGTCTGAGGAAAAATATTGTCTGGATTACAGATCTCAATGATACATAGGATTAAGCATAAATTCTAGATACCCTTCTCCCTAATGTTGTAGTGTATAATCCAAAATATAGACGTTAATGGCCTCAGTGCTGGTGTGGGAAGTTTATTCATAAACTGGTGACTTGTACAACACAGAAGATTATATTTTCTGTGGTAGAGCTAACAGATGGTTTAGAATTATTCTAGCTAAAGGCCATTCTTTGAAGGTAATGCAGTAAAACCCTTGCTAACCATTAGCAATCTCACGTTCCTAGCTCTCTGCAAAAATATTTAACGTGTCAGCCTGCTATGACGTATCTTGCCATTTAAGTGAGAAATCCAGAACAGCAGCTATTTGCTTGCTACCTATGTTTTGCTTTAATTTTCCTAAATTTATTTCAATATTTACTACAAGCCTTCTGTCAAAAGGGAATGTTTCCTAATCAGCCAGCATATGGTAAAAGCTCATTTTATCTTGGTGTCTCATGCAAAAGATTTCACCTGTAATATGGCACTCAGTACACACATTACCAATTTCTTTTTCCACACCTTAAAAATTAACATGTGTTTTTGTGAATAGAGGTGTAATGACAGAGTAGTTTTTCAGGAGAATGAGAATGTCCCTGGGTTGTGTGTTGCCTTCTACTTTGACTGCATTTCTGATTGTTGATTGTTTCATTCAGGCTGCCATTCAGTTTGAAGATCGGACGATACTATTTTTGGTTTTTTAAGCTTACACAAGCTCTTCCTTCTAAGCCCTGTTTCTAAAATATATCTCCAAATTTTTGGCTCGTTCTTCTGTTAGACTGGACCCTACTACTTTCTTATTTGTTTTAGAAAAGATTCTTCAGGTTCCTTACTCTCACTAGAATGCCCATCACAGGAGTGCGGACACCTGCAGGGATTTTGGCAAAATCAATTGTTACTTCTGCTCCAAATTATTTTAATTTCTCCTGAAGTTTTCCTTTGTATTTTCTGGTTTAGTACCTCATATCACTGAGTCATTCATTATTTTATTAACTTGCAAAGTCTGAACCAGGTTGTAATGAAAATGAATTTATTAAAAAAAAAAACAAAACACTTGTGGCATTAGTACTACAAGAACCCATCACTCCTTCCCAACAACAAAACAAAAACAAACAAAACAGAACAAAATAAAAATTAGTTTTTGTTTTCATAATTTTTTAGGGAAAGATGCAATTTGTTCAATAATTCAAAATTTCGCAATAAACGTGATAAGGCACTAGACTAAAATGAAAGGAGTCTTATTCAAGAAAACCTGAGTGCTACTTCTGATTTACATTCACACAATACAAATGAGTGTTGTTTTTTTCATGCATCAGACACAATTTATGCCTTAAGATGACAATTTTGCCAGCATATTTTGTCACACACCTACTAATGCCAATTCCAAATACTCTTTGTGCCCATCTTCATCTGCTGTTTCCTCTCTGACTTTGAAGAGAAAGCCATTGCATCCTCCTCATCAGTGCTCTTTCTAACTTCACTTTCAATAGCTTGTCTACAGTATCCTCCTCAAAATCCTTTAAGACAGTTTCTTCAATACTTAATGTAAGTTTTTCTTTCCAGTATTCTGAGACTATGAATAATTCTCTTACTTTGTCTAAGCTTTCATGCTGCAGAAAATTTATAGACTTATTTCTGAACTTAGTGAGTCTTTTATTTTGAAGAATTTGAAAATATGGCTTTTGGCTGCCTTCTGTCATATTCTCCAATAACTGCATCAGAGCTCAGCTGATACAAGCCAAATTTAAGCTGATGTATTGCTAGCAGTATTTCCAAGACAGTTCTCTTTTTTGTGTCAGTTTGATAATGTGCCACAAGAATTTTTTATACCACACCAGATCATGTATGCAAGAACCCCTAAAAAAACAGTCACTAAATTAAATAAAAGGAATGGAAATTTATGACAATGTTTAATTCACCAGAACTTACTTTTTCTGTTAGTGTTCTCAAATGTATCTTTTATTAAACAGTTACCAGTGTAATTGGGAAAAAACATAGCTAAAAGCTATTTTGGGAATGAGGAGAACTACTCATGCTTAACTCAAATACCAGGAATCATGCCATTAATTGACATGTAGACAAAATTGAATCCTCAGTCACTGGCTGTGTAACCAGCTTTTTACTTCAGCGTCTTTCTACTATGTGAAAAATACTGGTCAACACCATAATATTGGTAGTTTTACACAGGTGAAAAAACATAAAGCAAGCTCTTGGGTTATCTAAACTAATACTTTGTATCTCAAGTTTCTTACACTTGATCCAGTTACATCTGTCTTCAGCCTAGAAATTTCTGGTTAACTGAAGGGCAGCTTTGAAAAATGAGATCTCTAACTGTGATCTGAAAGGAGCAACTGGCAGAAAGTCTTAATTGCTCATAGGAAACTGTGCCTTATTCTACTCCAAAGGTACCTGCCTGAAGTTTCCAACTTCTGGTTCTATCTTGCTGTGCTAGAATAAAAGACTCTTTAGCCCTTGAGTAGTTTCTCCCTGTCACAGTACTTGTTTGTGGTAATCTAACCAGCTTTCCATTGAGAAAGTCAAATGCATAGAACACTTTTAACACTTTTGTTAATAGCATTTGAGAACTGGAGAAGTTTACAAAATATTCTTATGACACTTTTATTCTTCCTTCTCCTAATTTTTCACCATCTTTTTAAGAAATGTATCCTCTCAAAATCTGTGTAATGTATCAGCACTGATCTAATTTTCAGGTGCAAGTAAAATGGTCACCCTGCATCTAGGCTACATTTCACTGTTTGTGTAACCAAATATTATATCAATTGAGTTTTCTTGCTGAGATGTCCCTTCTGATTGCTGGAGTTGTTCATCCACTACAATACTGAGATTCCCTCAAGAACTGCTGCTTTCTACACCATAGTCCCCAAACTCTACTTGTACTTTTCTGTATGCATTATATCTGGACTTTTTTGCAATGTCTAACCTTGCTAATTGATCCAGGCATTTCATTATTTTTACTCTGCTAGTACCATCTGGAGAACTGCTAGGCAGTAAATTTATATTTCCTTCTCAGTCTTGGATAGAACTTTTGAATGCCGGGAGGACACGCTGTCGGTCTGAGCTCCTCCTTTAGTGGTGGCTGCTGTTGGTGATCAGTCAGTCTAGTTAATTATATTAATATTGCAGAAATGCTATGTCACTAAATCAAGCATCTTAAAAAATTTCAGTCCTCTTGTATCTATACAAAATCAGCCAAGGCTACAATCTTGTCCCAAGAATGCAATCAAACCTGATATTTGTTTTCATGCAACCATGTTGCCCAACGTCAGTAGCTCTGTGATGTAAAGCTGGATTGGTCTGTTACCATCTACATATTTTTATTTCTTCCTCTAGATATTGGCAATTGAGCATCTGGAATTTTCCATATTTACCCCACCATTAATAGTTTTCCTGCTATTCCAGGACATACTATATATTAATATCATTAATGCCAGAGCTCTTTACAGATAAAAATTCATACAGTTTTCAGTGCAAGTTAACTGTGTCATAAGTTTTAAAATGTTCATCCTAAGCTGACCTTTCACAGTTTTTGTGTTCAACAGTAGACAGGAGGTATTGCCTCCTCCTCCATGAGTGTTACTAGCACATCATCCCACTTTTTCTTCAGATGATGGGAATAAATTACTGAAATTACTACAATTTTCTGCTTTGTAATTGGCAATTGTTCTACCGCTAAGCGTTCATATGAAAGCAATGCAAAGCAAACTGAGATAAAATACAAATTAACACCAGTAATGTCTTCTATCTTCGAAAAAATCTTGGTCTATTGTGCTATGTTGCATAAAATATTTACTTAGGACTTTTAATTTACACTCATTAAATGTTCATTTTGGCAGTGCTTTTATTTTTAGCCTTTTTTTCCTGTTTCAATATTGCATCAATATCTTCCTGTTTTGTCTTCCAGATTCCTGTCGCTGTGACACAGATAAGTTCAACCAACCACCCAGTGAAAGTGGGACTTTCAGATGCATTTGTGGTTGTGCACAGGATCCAGCAAATTCCCAGTACGTAAAATTGTAGTGGTGCTAATGGTTTGGAGGCTGAGAAATTAGTGTAAGCTGATTTCATCAAGGATGATTAACTGCACAACAAATCACTTAGCTAATTTTAGCTTGTTAATTCAAGTGTAATTTTATTTGTTTGATAATTCCCAATATGGCTTTTCCTGTCGTTGTTGCTTTTGAGCTGATAAATTAAGTAAATAAAATTAAATGGCCAGTCAAATAATGTCAAAATAAACTCTCAGCTGGCACAATTTGGTTTTCCATAAGATTCTTTATCTGAAACATGCTTTCATATCCATACTTAAGAAGAAGCAATCTGTTCAGAAAAACCATCTGTATCCAAGAATATCCAGGCTGGAAGCTCTTGATACTTTATTCTGTATTTCAAATTCATATAGACATTTTAGTGAGATGAAAGGATATGTAGTTATTAAATAATATCTTGAGCTCACATGGTCATGGCAGCAGTATTGCAGGTGACATTTAGTTTTGTCTGGCTTTAGTTATCCTTTGTATGGCTTCACTGAAAATAAATAATAGGAAATCAAGTGTGATTTTCTCAATGCTTTAATGTGCTGTGTGCAGAACCTTTTGAGGTTGTTTAGCCATTAGAGAATATGTTCCTTTTTCAAGTCTACTGAGTTTACTTATGTATTTAGAGGAAATTTACTGAGTTCAGTTTTCAATGAACCCCTGAAAACAGTGGGTAAATGGAAGGAGCTGGGCTTGAACCAGCCTCCTGGAACTGAGTCCAGGCATGTCCTCCTAAAGTGAGGTCTGGCAGACCTGTGGTGCTTACAAGGTCTGACCTGATCCAGCCCAGCTTTAGCACAGACTGCAGATGGGGCTGACACTGAAAAAGCAAGTTTCATTGGCCTCTCATCCTATCTCCTCATCACATATAAACGTATGAAGCAGTCTTTAACATGAGGGAGCATCAATCCTACATCTTATATGTCCTGTCATGGGGAATATGGAAAATTTCAGACCATTTATTACTTATTGTGAGCTCAGAGTAGTGTGAAGGACATTAGCATGCTGAGATTTTACTTAAGAGACAAGAAATTTGTTTTTGAAGTATGATAGGTAGTTGTGACTTGCCTATGGTTGCATGGATTGGTTTTGAGTGTTTAAGAACAAATGAAACTAGGCAGCAAATTTCAGTAATGTGGGTGATATTTGAAAGCAAATCATCTGAATAATTCGGAAACTTCAGCCTGTAAGAGCTCCAAAGATGGATTCAGGTGGAAATTAGGTTAATTTACTTAGGCAAATGTTTTATGAGAATAGTCACAGAGAAATTCTATCCAAGAGATGCAACAGGATGCAGATCTTTTGATGTCAGGCCTCTTTAATCAAACAACACTTGTATTAGATTTACTTATTTTGTATGGAAAATATATGGTATATGTGAGTCTTTATTCTAGTTTTAATATTTCTTTCTGTAGCAGTATTTCAGACAAGTACCTTGTTTTACTACCACTAAATAATGTTGGTTTTGATGAATGAAGAGTTACTGACTAGTCTTCTGGTTTTAGGATATCTATAATTTTTTTTTTTTTGTCACATGCCACTTCCTGCTAACAGAAGTGAGACATAATATGAGTAAGGAGTACGAAACGTGCCACTGCCAAAGCATTTTTGAGAGCATTATTAATGTACTGCTGTTTACAATGCATTGCTTTTGCCCCTAACTACCAGTTCTGTGAATGGTGGTAAATCATGATTATTTTTGCTAGATTGCAGCTTACACAGAGCTAGTATTAATCAGGGGAACCATCATTTCACAGTAGATTTTCCTGAAGCTGAATTGTGCTCTCAATGAAATAGGTTTACATTGATGTGTACAGGCAATATAATAACACCTTGACAGAACTGGTAAATAATGTTGGCCCATAGGAAGCCAGTATCAGATGCTCTTAAAATATGCATGTTCTTGAATTCTTGTTTTTCAGAGGTGTTAAATCAACTATGGCTCTAGTCAATTACGGAAAAAGTGATATGATAGAATTGTTGTTTTACTTTATTTGTTATCTTCTTAGGAAAATGGAAGAATACAAATTGTTGTTTGTACCAAAGGAAGGCAAAGAAGTGTAACTACTAGTTCCAGCTTACCACTTTATCAAAGATTTTTCCATCAAAAGAACCCAGTCTCTCTTTTATTTTCATGGCTAGTTATTAAAAAAGAAGAAAAAAAAAAAACAAAAAAAACAAACCCAAAACATCCTTCTCAAAGAATACAAAGAACCACCCCAAACTCTACTGCTTCGTGTTTGAGCTCTCCCTATTCATTTTGTATATGTATTGTGCATTTGAAAAGGAAAGAGACACTAAGTGCAACACAAGCCTATTTGAACAAATATATCCCTTCAGTTTTTAAAAAGAGCTGAACGTCTTTGGTACATTTTGTATGCTCAATATTCTAAAATATGAATATAACAGACCTAGTTTTTTAAAGTAATTTCAGAAGATTTAGAGCTAACTAGTTATCAGATTTTTTTCAGAGGTACTGTCCAAAACATTGGTAATAACTTTTTTAATGCTTCTGAAAGGTGAGTTCAAAACCCAGGCAAACCTATTTCATTCTGAGGAGAGCGAAACATGCTTTTTGATCAGCCATTTCATTTCAAAAGTGCATTTTAATGAGTGGTGAAAATTATCCTCTTGAAGAGCCAAGAGCTAAAAGGAAGGATTTTCTGAACTTTTTTAAATGGAGGAACTTGAGAATTTCATACCTGTTTTTATTAATGTACTTCTTCATATAAAGACTTCGCAGTGATACCCCTTTTATCTGCCCCTAAAAGAATACAGGCACATACACTTTTTCACCTTATCTTCTAAGAGTTAGAGCATGGAGATGGAGATTTTTGGCAGGTGGCTTTCTGCCTGTTTATTGTTTTATTTCTTTGATCTGCTACTACTTCTTGCATATAGACAATGTCATTATTTTCCACTTACATTATTGCAGATTAGCCTCTAATTCATATTTTATATCTAGCTATAGATATGCCTGTATATACTCTAGAGGTGTTTTGGAATGAATGCTAATGTGTTAAGGGAAGTAAATGTCTGCTTGAAACCAGGATTAACCTGATAATTCTGAGATTTATGTGACAGCAAAATGGCAAACTAAGTGATTAATTTCAGAGGAAAAGTTTCAGCTCTTTCCATGTAATTCGAATTAAGTGAGCCAGGATCTGGAGCTCTGCTTCTGATTTGTAAGTTAGAGTGACCACCCTGATTTCTTCTTCAGACAGGCTTAAGACTTGCACACTAACTACTTTTCCTTTTGTAACAAACACACTAAGAATGTTTCATGGATGTCTCCCAGCTAGAAACTTGACTGGTAATGACAAAGCTGGAAGCATTACATATTCCTTCAGCAAGTCTTTTTTAAACACCTTCACTACTTCAGGACCCTTGTTCCTTGCCCACCTTCTCTTACCAGTTCCCTTTGGTTTCTTGTTTATTTCTCTGCCATCCTTGCTATTCTGTTCTTGGCCTTTCACTTGCCTGTGGTGTCCTTTGCTTGCCCTTCTGTGGACTTTCAAGATTTCTCTTTAATTTTATGACCATCTTTCTTGCCCTCCGTTTTTCCTCTCCTTCAGAGTTACTGGGTTTCTCTCCTTTGTTTAAGTGCTCTTCCCTATTTTCTTTCAATTAGTTTTTGGTTGTGTAAGAAGAAGAAATGAAAAAACATTTACACTTTTTTATTTCTAACACTAAAAAACCTGCCAGAGAGCTTTCCCATATTGTGGGTTTTTTTCCACAAAACCATGAAATACACTGGTAAAATGAGAGAGTGCCAGATTCGGGGGATCTACACCAGTGAATTACCAGTCTTGCACTAAGAGATAGTGGGTAGTAGGTTTGTCTCTGCAATGAGACATATTTCTTCATGATCTTGGCCTCTACTGTGTTAGACTCAGCTCTTTTAGGAAATCCATGCCTTGACAACTCAACATTTAATCACACTGAAACTATTCAACAACACTGTGTACAAAAATGAAATTGTAGCTGAGCTATGTGTTAGCAATATTCCAGTTTCAGTGCAATTAGTGTCACTCAATATGTAGTGTAACTCAAGCATATAATTAAGTGACAACTCTGCACACTGTAAATGTTTGCTCAAGATGTCTCACCACTTTGTTTACAGAAGTGAAGCCCCTGGAAGAACCTTAGGATTACCTTCTTGAAGGGTAAAAGACCACTGGCCATTTGTGCTCTGATATCTGTGATATAAAGGTGCAGCACCACTTGGGAAATCACAAAGTCTGATTTCCTGCTGCCTTACTGACAGGCATTTACCTCTGTGCAAAATGGACCCCAAAGTTATCACTCTCAAATCATAGTATTTATTTTTCTTTCCACTAATGTAACTAATCCCACAGAGCCAGCTGCTCCAGCCCTGCGTGTTTGTCTGCTGGTCCAAAAGGGTTTATCCAGGCATCTGGGTTCCTTGCACTGGATATCTGATTCAGCAGCATGCTGTTGGTCTTTGGTAGCATGACAATATTTCTGGGACTGGTAGAAGTGGATTACAGTTTAAAATATTCTCATAAGCAGCCACAGACAGATCTCAGAGTAAGGCAGTTTGGTGCATGGTGGGATTAGGGAATAAAGCAAGGTTTTCACCCCTAGGTCCTGTACTTGGAGGTCCTTAGCTGGCATCAGGTGTGGGGGCAAATCTGGAAGGAGATGGAGAATTTCGAAGTAAATCATATGTGGTGGGCACAGAGCATTGGGGCAGAACAGCTCTTAGTACATTGTTCATAAACATATTTTCAGAGTATACTTCACTGGTTTGCTTGTTCACAGATTATACGTCTTTGAGGTGCAGCTCCCAAGTTTAAAAGGATTTTTTTTTAGTATTTTTTAAGAGAATTATAGAATTAGTACAATCGGGGAATCTGAATATTTATCTAGATTTAGTTATGTGTAACATTCAGTGATCAACAGCAATTGTGGAGGTGTTTGGATTGCAGGCACTGGTGTTTGGTCCCAGTGTAAGTGCCTCAAGAATTAATTAGTTAATATTGCTAAGTTTAGCAATATAAAGTTGTTAAAGAACAGATGCTTTGGCATTCTAATTCCTTTACCTTTTGAGGTGACAGCAATCAGATACACCAGGCTTTCAGGTTTTGTTCAGCTGGTGATGTTAAACAAGGTCCCTGTCAAGTGAAGTCAGTGGCTGTATAACACAGCAGCTGTGCCCCACCCTTCTCTATGCCTTATATTTTCCACAAATTGCTGGAAGCTTGAAGCTGGCTGAATATGTTTCACAAATTGTTTACTTCAAATTGACTTCTGCATAGTCAAATGGACCCTCTTAGCATTTGTGTTTTCTCTATCAGCAAGACTTAAAAGTGAAAGTACAGCTGTGTGAATACATATGGCTTTGTTTAGCAGTTATTTCTGGGTATATGGCTAATCCAAATTCCCTAGAAATCTTTCTCTGACAAAGGGCTTTATCTGTGTGACATATAATTTAAAAACTCAGAATGACTTCTCCAGTATTTTTGCATTTCACTGTATTGCACATTTTAGCTGAGGAATGGTGTATGAGGAAAAGTGATTATGTAATGGAAAAGATACAGAGAGATTATGCATCTGTCAGACTCATATTTAGAATGGTTTGTTATGAGATACTGACCCTTCAGACATGTTAAGAAGTCATTGGTGCTCTCCTGGTACTGCTCCCTCCCAGAGCACTCTCCCTATCGGGTATGTTTAGTCAACTCTTGCAGTTCTGTTTCATAGAATATTTATATTCCATTATTTGGTTTAATACTACTGTGATTAAACCACATAGAAATATTTTGTCACAGCAGAATCTTGCACATCTATAATTTACCAATCCATTGCTTAATCCCTGGAAAGGATTCTTTCAAATGGCCTTCTGACCCCCATGTTATCCCTCTCAGTCAATGAGGAACATTCTTACCTCAAATAGCTGGTGTTCAGGTTTTTCTGCTGGGACTGTACCTTTGGCCTTGTGTTCAAACATAGCACAAGTACATGGCATGAAAACCAAAGAACAATTTGAACCATGCTGTAAATTAAACCAAACGTCAAAAAAATATGGTCTGGTATTGAAAAATATATTAAAAGTTACACCATTTGGCTTAAAAGTGTGTTTGAGAAACTCAGTCTTATAGAAATGTAAAATTTTTTCATGACTAGGAGAAGAATATACATGTATTTTCTGAAATTCAGAACCAGGAATGGTACTTCAAAAGCATACAAAAGTCCTTTTCCTTTCCTCTCTTCCCTGCTAGATCTGATGTCACATTTCTTTATAGCAAAATACCTGCACATGATGCTTAAATATTTATCTGTTTAGTGCATCAAATTATTTCACTAGTTCTTGACATGTTGAGGTGTATACTGAGGTATTCATGGGCTCATAAGCTCTTTGGGATTCTGCACTAGTACATTTTGGTGAACGAGCTAAATAGGCAGCATAAGACACAGAAGAAAAAATTCATCTGAATGAAAGGCAATGTTTCTCCTGGAGTGCGTGAAGAGGTTGGGGGAAAGCCTGAGGGAAGAGTATTCATATTTCTGTTCATCCTGTGGGGTTTAGCTTTTTTAACCAGTTTTGTTTTGCTCAGAATTCAAAATAAGGAGAGAAAAGTGCATTTTGAGGACCTAAGCATGGCATGTTAAAGTCATACTTTCAAAAGAATCTAGCCTTGCATGTTTTTCTAGCCTCATCATGCAGGTAAATCTGAATGCTCACATTTCCAAACACCTGTCTGCAAGTGTATACAAAGATGTTATTAGGTGGCTATGCAAATACCTCCCTGTGCTTGTTTCTTACATTAGATAGATGCCTCATTTGCAAACTCACCACCTGTGGCTGACACAGTCATCTTTCTGAAGAAAAAGATCAAATTTGAGTCTGTCAGGCAGTGGGATTTATTGGGATAAACAGTCATGCTGAAATATGCATGATTATAATTTTTTTTTTTTTTTTTTTTTTTTTTGATAACACGCTTAATTCTCTTAAAAGTAGTGTTTTTTTGAACTTTCATGCACTGGGTGAGGTAAAAGTGCCTGTGCCCTGAGTCACTGATTCTTCCTGAGTCTTTGGAAAGCCAGAAGCTCCTTATTTCTTGTAAGTCCCGTAAGGAGCCTGTTAGGAAAGCTTCAGCATTAACAGGATTATGGCATACTAGTCTGTACCAGTTGTGTTGAGATGCAGTTCAAATAAAGTGTTGACACTCAACATTTGAAATTATGTATTCACTTGCTTTTCTGCTTTTTTTTTCCTTTTTTTTTTAACTGAACGTTAAAGATTTTTGTGGAAACAAATTACAGCCTTCAGCATTGGCAGGAGCTCATTTCAAAGACGTTGTACAATCACTCTGATTTGGCTTTTATGAGAGTGACCATCCTGTGAGCATAACCCCCTTGCAGCTGGCAAGAGGTTTTCCCTACCCCAGCACACAATTAGCTTGGGAGTGAAAACTCTCATTGTCCAGTGGGTCTGAAGGACTTGGCTAAGGCATTTTTTGGGGTAAACTTTGGCACCTGCCCACATCCATCTTTTAACTAGTCACAATGAATTTGTAGCTAAGACATAAAACTAGTTCAATTATAGGTTTATTTCATACTGAAAGAGAAATCTGCTATCAGAAGGGGTGAAGTCAGAGCAAAGCTTCAAACAAATCACAAGAAGTGGTTGGAAGTGGTTCTAATCTGGAGCTAAATAGAAATATTATTGTCTGAAAGCAAGATACTGCCTACTTGTCCCTGAAAGCTATTGAGATAAGAGAGGGCAGAAAAGCTGCTTCCTCAAGTAACAAGGTGTGCTCTAATCCATACAAGACTGGCAACAGAGATTGAGTTTGTGACTGTCTACAAGTCCATTTTCTGCTGTTGCATGTGAACTCAGCCCATTGACATGGGTAACCTGTTAGTCCTTTGTATGTAACCCTTTATTTCCCTCTGGAACGATTGCACAGGGTCAGTGACTGTATTGTACTTTGATTTCAGTTAGTTTAGCAGACCTTCAGAACCAACATAAGTATGAAACTTAACACCAGAAAATTGTAATTTTTGTGTCAGATTGGTGTTATAGGTTGTACTTTCAATTTGCAAATGTACAAGCTAGACAGTCTGTATTGCAACTCTACACATAAAATCTGGAATTTTCAGAACACATTATAGGATATTGTTCTGGGAAGTAGCTTGTGATTTTTTCACATTTATCTTGTGCTTGAGTCTTAAAATTGCTTATGAGTTCAAAGCCCTTAAGAACAGTGCATTGACTGTATTGAATTTCTGCTTTGAGAAACTCAGGTGCAGTCAGCTTGTGTAAAGATTATGCGTAACGATTGTTTAGGAAGACTTTTCTTCTTTAATATAATGTTTTAATATGAAAATATATTCTAGTACATTTAGATGTGAGCCATCTTGTAGCTAAAAAATTTGATTAAGCAATGAAATCAGTTTTGTTTGCACATCTTGGCAAGAACTGACAAAGTGAGCATATAAAGCATTTCTCTCAAGTCTGTTAGCTGAGAAATGTCTTAGGAAAGCAAGCATTTGAAATATACCCTAAAATATCTGACAGTATACTCTCCAGAATTTCTGCCTAAATCAATGACTAAGATGCTTGAGAGCGCACTCAGCATTCTCATAATTCTTTGCCAGGACAAGTACCTCTTCTGTCAGCTCTGAGGGTTTCTCAACTGAAAAATTCTCTATCTTTACATGTTATTTTGTGATATTCAAAGTTAAAAATACATTATTTAGGAAAATTGTTTCCATATGTGCACCTAAGGAACAGTGTGCATTCATTACATCCACTATTTTTCACAATGTAAAGATTGAAAAATAGTAAAATGTGATTTTTTTTTCTTTCCTGTTAGATGTCCGCAGAAGAACAATTTATGAATACCACAGGGTGGAGCTACAGATGTCAAAGATTACCAATCTCTCAGCTGTCGAAATGATACCTCTTCCAAGTAAGTAAAACATTATATAAGCAGGAGGCAGCTCTAGGAAGCATCTCCCTCCCAGCAACGCATACATAATTTCAAATATTTAGTTTTATCTGTTGACTTGGAATCATGAACAGATTCATTTATCCTCTCTTAGATTGCCATATGGATGAAGCATTATCCCGTTCATCCTCCTATATCTCAAGTTAATTTATAAGTATATAGCTCCCAGTAGGTTTTAAATGAAATTTGTGCCAAATCATTTTTTTCAGAAGAATGATTATATTGCCTTTAAATGTGTTTCCTTAAGGAAAAAAAGAGCAATTTTCATGCTTGCAATGCAAACTTAAATTCTTCTGTGTACTGTGCATCACAGCACAAAGTCATATCGCCAAACAAGTGACTCCAAATATTTTGCAGTTCATCTGGCTCTTTTTTCCAAGGTAAAACTACATTGTTGAGAAATCTCAGAGTTTAAAATCCTAGCTGTACTACTGTAAAAAAAGTAGAAACATCTATTTTTCGTTTTTTTAAGTCCAGTTATAGTTCTTGCACATTTTTCTTTCAGTCTTATATTCTGCTTATGTCTGTTAGCAACACCAAAGGACAGTAGAGCCAGGGAAGAAAGAGATTTAAGGAAATACTTAATATTGAGCAGAAAGAGAAAAATTTGAGAGAAAAGCTGAATGAACAGATGTGGAAGTAGGAATACATTTACAAATGGAATACCACAGATGAAATGTACTTTTGTGCATGCAATTGTGCAAAGCATTGTAATAGGATGGGTTCAGGGTCTTATTTTGGACATGTGTGAACGTGTTGAGTTCCTAAATATATATTATCAGAAGATGTAATCTTCTTATCTGCTTTTTATTTGAAATATATATGAGACTAATGTAATAATTTGTGTTTATCTACATTCCAGCTTGTCTCCAGTTTACCAGCTGTGGTCCCTGTGTCACTGCCCAGATTGGTTTCAACTGCAGCTGGTGCAGTAAACTCCAAAGGTAGAGAAAAGAATTTTTCTTTCCTTTTCTTTATTTTTTTTGTGTGCAGTTATGCATCTGTGCTCAAAGGCTATCCAAAACCATTTGCTTACACATTATTCAGCATGAAAAGCTGTTATATTTGGGTTTATATATATGTACTTACATGAACATAAACCTCAATTGTCATCACTAGCAACACATTCTTGTTACATTTCACTTCAACAATTAGGAAAGAATATTCAAAACAGTTGACTCAGGAGTTAAGCTCTTGTTCTTATTTCTTCAGTCATACTTTAAAATCCTTTTGAAGCTGAAAAAGAAGAAGGGATCATAATAAAAATCATATTTCTCCCTACATCAGTGGCTTCATCAAAAATAATTCAGCCACATGTAGATGCAGGGTGTTAATGTAACTGTAAAGATGTCCTTGTTAACAGCAGGAGACCAACACATCCAAACAGTCAGAGTATTTTCCTTTTTGGTGTCATTATACTTAGTGGGTGCCTTGGGTCCCCTCAGCCTCTCAGTGACAAGAACAGTCCATGGCAGGAGTGATTTAGACTGGAGTGGCTGAAGCCCAGCCAGCAAAATGGAAACTCTGCAGCTGTAGCTTTCCAAAAAGTTTTTCACTCACTGACCTTCATGGCAAGAACTTAACAGCAGTTCTCTGAAATAAAATGCAGCATCATAATGGATGTTTATTCTTGCTGTACTTTTCAGCTCTAGTGATTACATTTAGAAGTACTTTGTATGAAATGGATGTATACTGAAACAAAAAAGGTAACTAGCATTCTAAAATAGTGCAAAAATTTGACACCATGTTGAAGAACTGGTAAATAGCTGACAAATATGGCACAGGATTGGGGAATTGGGGTCATTTTTATAATGTTTTCTTAAGCTTCAACTCCTGTAGGTAGTCACTCAAAAAGTAACTCTGTTCCCCATTTGTATTGCAAAAACCTCTTCAGTGGAATTGGAACTAAGTGAAATTATGTAATAGGAAACATACCAAACTTCAAGAGTAAGGATACTTCAAGAAAACTGTTCCAAACAAGCAAGAACAGTTCTTGGTTGCTTTATTCAATTTCTTGCTTTCAGCATTGCTTGATTCTCTTTCCATGGATGATGCTGTAGCACTGTGTTTCTGTTGGCTTTGGTTTGAGCAAGGCCTGGTGCTTTGTGGACAGTGCTCTCATTTTTGTTTGGATAAACTGAGTTATATTGTATAGTCCAGACCTCTTGTGAAGAGCAGGCAAACCTTCAGATTCTTTGTGTTTCTCTGTAGTTTCTGAAGACCTGAATTTCCTGAGTTCTGAAATTGCTGGAAAATCTGTTTTTTGCTCACTAAGGCACAAATACACAGGGGAGAACTGAGTTTTATCCTTCACCTTTAGCAGGAGCAGAACAGTCACACTGCTTCCTTCTGCTCATTTAGGAGAATTTGTGGCTGTCCCCTTAGAGCTGGCAAGGTGTAATTTACTGCTGAAACATATGCAGTCTGAATACATCTATTTCTGTTCAATTAAAGTTTGAATGAAGAAAACCTTGCTGCTTTTTTTTTTTGCTTTTTTTTTTTTTTTTTTTTTTTTTTGCCTATGGAAGACAAAGATGAGCCTCCTGTGAGGCAGTCCTGCACTGTTTCCCAAAAACATTTGTCTCCTTGTCTCTGTCTGCAGTGTGGTTGTGCTTTTGACAAGATGCAGCAGGTAGACTGAGTAGTTTTATTGCTATTAATTAGCCCATAACTGACAGTAGTGAGACTGTCATTTCATGCAGACAGTCTTTGGACTTTGTTTGACTCCCAGCAAAAGCAGGAACTGGAGAGGATTCTTTAGAAAAAGGATGGATACAGAAAAGGAAACTAAGAATGTTTCCACATGGGGATTTCAGTAGTTTAAAAACAGTCATACCATCCAATTTTTATCTATTAAGATAAATAATATTCAGATAGGTTTTAGCAAATGGAGAATTGTGTATAGAGTCATAAAAAAGCTCAGAATTGAAGGATCCTCTAAAGGTCATCTAGACTAAACTCCCACTCAAAGCAGGGCCAGCTGTGGGATCCGACTGGGTTCTTTCTGACTTTGTTCATCAAGGATTTGACCACAGAGGCTGTGGTCCATTCCCCAGAACAACCTATGCAGAATTTTATACCTAATTTGTTCCCTTGCTGTTTCCTCCAGAAATATGGCTTTGGTCTCGTTGGCCTCATTATCTTTCTTGGCCACTCTTCTTCTATTTCTGAAATGAGCAATTTCAACTATTTCATCTCTATGGAGGAAGAGATCTGAAATAATAAATGGTTAAATATTTTGTGAAAAGAGGCAACTTGCTTTTCAAAATGTGAAAACTGAATATTTATTTGGTTACACTGCAGGATTATTGTGATGAAGAATCATTCTGTCTCAGCTTTGAAAATTTTCTACCAGTTCTGGATACTCTCTCTAGACTTCTAGTCTAGTGTCTCTCTTCTTTTACCTTGCTCTTAGCATGTATATTCATTTTAGAGAGATAGAAAATGAAAGTCTTATTCCATTCTCAGTGGCAATGTCTGGTTCAAAGGAGAGTGCTTGGAATCATTAGCTTCAGTACCACGTTGCGATTTTGTTCCCCTCAAAAATAAATTTGCTGTGTTAAAATCTTCATTTTGCATGTAATAAAGAAGCATTTCCTCAACAAGAAAATCTAATAGCCTGGTTAAAAATCATAAAGGATGGAAAGTTGTTAATTCCTATCTCACAGTCCTTCCACTTTTTCTGTATATCACTGCTCTTCACTCCCCAGCCTTGTACATCAATGGAGACTTTTATCTCCTCTTATGATATACGTTGCTCTGCTGCAGTAGGGTAAAATCAGCCTGAAAAAAACAGGGACAAAGAATTCCATAAAGTATTAACTTAGATGTTTCAGAAGTGCCTAGAGGACAAAGAAAATTAATATTTACAATCCACTTTCAAATGTGTGCTCATAAGGTTTTCTGAAAGTAGGAGGAATGTTTAGGAGCAAGCCTGAGTAATGCTTCTCACTTGCAAATCTGACTGGACACACTGGTCCAAGAGATGAGGAACCAAAACTGTCTCTCTTGTCTTTAGGCAAATCCCAGAGTAAGGAGGCCAGTTAGCCTTTGCTGCAAGAGCCTGAAGAAGGCTTTGAACTGTCAGTGACTGGATTTCAGTGTATCAATAATCTCCCGACCAACCTAGTACTCAGATTTCTGCAGGGGGAGATTACCTATTTGCTTCTGAGGGGGCTGATAGACAGTAAGGGTCAGATATGCCTGGAACACACATCCATGGTGCCACAGTATGCTTTGGTGCTTTAAAGTGATGTCTTCTCAAGCAGGCAGACTTCCACGTGGGTAACCAGCCTACACATACCCACTGGGAAACAAAACTATGTACCAGTTCTACAAACCTTTCTTCTCAAGAACTTACTACCCCATTTAGCCAGAGAAACATTACTACCAGGAACACCATCTTGCATGTGATTTTTTCCTTGCATTAGGTTTAATCCACATATGGAATCATCCACACAGCAAAGTGCAGTTTTTGGAGGAAGAAAACCCCAAAACTTTATGTAAAACCTTTAACTGCACACAATAAAGTGACCAGCAGTACTACTGCAGAAAAACTTTACTCCCCCTCATGGGCAATCTGTGTTGGAATGAAATCAGCTTTATCCTACAAGAGTGGGTTGTGTCCTACCTGTAACTTCAGCCCAGTTGCTGTGCAAGCTCTGCAATGGCTGGAGAGGCAGGTTCATTTTGTATGTGACTGAGGGCTGAATCCTCTGTTGCTGCACTCTCTACAAGCTTAAATCGCCTTTAGCTCTTTCATAAGGGGTCATCAAACTATCCACTCCGAAATCCAATATGATGTTTGTCACACAACTTTATCATGACTTAAGCAAAGGCACATCATTTTCCTTTGATGTCAGCAGATGGAGGATCCCCCTAGGAGCTAATTTCTTTTGAACTATGTATATTTCATAACTGTTTCATAAGTAAAACTGTTCAAAAGGAGATTAACTATAAATAAGCTAAGATGGTATTCTAATGTTCTCCAACACAAGTATTCATGTCTATAAAATGCCTGAAACACTTTAGTGTCTGTCCCATGCTGGTCTCCTGTGGCTGAAACTTGGCTCGATTGCCCTTCATTATCTCTGACTTCCTGACATGTAAATATTGGGAGAATTAATTAATGTTAGATTTTTTTTTTTTATATCATCTTCTTATGCATCTGTAAATGTTTATATACTCCAGGACCTTGGTATAGCCTGCACATTGGAGATGTCATTTTCTAGGAAAGTTTTTGGAAGCTTTAAGACAACCTTGCTATTATTTTAAAGCTTCAGTTTGTAAAACTGGCTTGCATATACTGAAATACTGAGTTCCCTTGAAAATATTTGAAGTTGATTGTCCAAAAATAAGGATTCCCTAGATACTGATGTTTTTATTTTGTTAAACTTCGGGAAAGTCTCAGATTTGGGCAGTGAAATGAAACTGATATTTCAGTGTGTTCAGAAATAAGCAAAGAGCACATTCTTGCAATCTGTGCATGCTGGAGACTCAGGCTTTGAATGTCTCATGCTTCACTTCATCAATACAAGATAAAAGCATCTCCCAATGCCTGTGACATCAGTAAGGTTTGGTGTGGTGCCATCACCGCCACGCTGAAGACAAGGAACTGCAGTGCTGGTGCTCCAGGGCAGGAGTACTAAGGGCAGGAGCTGTAAACAGCTGAGATGATAGCTTTACTCAGCTGTCACTGTTGGTACATATAGTCAGATTTTTAATCCTCAAAACTGTTGGCCTTATGCCAAGGGCACCCAAAAGCCTAACAGCTGTATCCACAAGGATGCTTTGCTGGCAGACTCACTTAGGTTTTTAAGGGAAGTTACACAGGAGAGCAGTATTAAAAGGAGCTTTTACAAAATTTTGGACTTAAGTATCTAGGATCAGAAAATCTCTACTGGTCCAACACTTTGTATGAGGGAAGGTCTTCAGATGAGTCTAAGCAGGGCTCAGCAGTGAAATCCACCATGGGAGCCCCATGAAGCTCCTCTACTCAGTGAGGGTGACACTGCCTTGACACAACAGTCTGTCAGTGGTCAGAGAACCCCTAGAGATGCAGGAGATAAGTGAACGTGGGTCCTCTGAAAATGAGTCACCCCTGAAGAATGACCCATTAGGTGTGAAGGTGTGGAAGCCTGAGCACTGAAACTTCTTTGCATGACTCCAGCTCAGACTAGCTCCACTATCTTCAAATGCTGGCTGCCTGGAGACTCAGGATTTAGCTCCTGGCACAGCTCTCCAGATAGCCCTGCTGGGGACTTTCCTGGGTCTGAAAAGAAGTGAGCTTTTGTACTTTTATCCTTAAGAGTCTCTGTTTTCCAGAGTATGCATTGAATACCGTGGTTTGAAATCATACTTGTTTATGGCATTGACCCACAGAGTGCAAACCCCTAGTTTGAAAAATGTCCTGAAAGAGACTGTAAAAATTCCAAGACTTTCTGAGTGCAGTGATGAGACAGGACACTCCATGCACTTTAGGCAGTCATACTGCCTTTGTGTGTATGCACAGCTCCCAAAGCTTCTCCTACTCTTAAAGCAATCCTGAGCGAAAAAAAATGAAAGAATCCCATTTGTGATGCATTTTACTTCAATGCTTAATCCTGTGTGCCAACAATAACACTAGTTGTGTAAATGAAAAGGTTATGGTTGGGGTTTATGGAATGTGTTCTGAGCAAAGTGAAAAATCAGAAATGTGTCTGGGAATAGTAGCAATAATGTGATTTAAGGCTTGATACTTCTAATCTTTTATTATGATAATCACTATTCCCATCTAAGCGGGTAGTAAGGAAATGTTGTTTTGCATTCCATGCCGATTAGCTGGAAAGCAGAGAAGGCACCTGCAGTTTTTAAGAAAACATGTTATAGTCCAAATATGAAATGACAGTGTTCTGTAGTGCCCTTACGGTAATTGAGATAAAAAAAAAAATATCTATTACTTGTCTTCTGAACTTCTGAACAAGTTTGAAATGTCTTGTTTGTTCATTCTTCTTTTAGAATGAAATTGGAAACATGTTTAGTTAACTTCCAAATGTGAGTTTATGTCTGGAAATTTTTAATATCAGGAAGAGGAAAAGGATTAGGTTTTTTGTTTTTTTGGACTGTATACCGCAATTGACAATACCTGTTTTCATTAAAAGACTGTTGACTCAAATATTGTAGTATAAGCAACAGTCTTATGTAATCTAAAATATTTATCAGCTGAGCAAAGCACCTTCTATACAGAATTACAAAAAAAAGCAGAAAAATAATTACTAATATATCTGACTACAGAAGCCTCTGGATTTACAAAAAAAGAAATATTAAATCCCAATAAGAAGCACATAGCTTATTGTTTGATATCTACATATTCCTCAGCTTTTATTGGATAGCTTACACCACGAGGGTTGTAGATGTTACTGGAGAGCAGGGGAAGACAAACCACGTCACTCAGCTTGGTGTTATCTGCAAACTCACTGTGGGTGCACTCAAACCATTGTCTGAGACATTGATGAAGATATTAAGCAGCACTGGTCCCAGTACAGACCCCTAAGGGTTCTCTTGTCACCAGTCTCCATTGGGACATTGAACCTTTGACCACTTTTTTTCTAGATGCAAACATCTCACCAATTCCTCATGCACTCCACCATCCAACCACCAAATCTGGATCTCTCCAGTTTAGAGAGGGGTGTTGTGGGGCACAGTGTCAGAGGCCTTACAGAATTCCAGACAGGTGACAGAGGCCTTACAGAATTCCAGATAGGTGACATCCATTGACCTTCCCTTGTCCAACTGATATTATCACTCCATCATATGGCATCAAGGTTGGTTCAAAATGCTCACTTTTAATTACTTCCTCATTTTAACTATTTGAGGTTTTAAGGTTTTGGGGTTTTTCTTGATTGCTTTAGGGGTATTTCATCGTTGAATGACAAATTAAGAGATGGGAGGAAGACTTGCTGATTTTTACTCAGTCTTTTTTATCCAAACTCTATTTAACTGACAGTAGTGTGCTGTTATTACAAAATTGGCCACAGTATCTTAGCCATTGAAATACAAACTGAAAAAAGAGGCATTTCTATGGATTAAGTAAACCACCAGAGGGAGCATATATAATCCAATCAATGTAATAGTTTCATATACAAATTACAAGGAAAATCTCATTTTAGATGCTTTTGAAGGGCTAGAGGTTTAAAATATAGTGTGTTCTGTTAAATATATTCCATTCTATCAATGTATTTTACTTCATGAATTTGCTGGTCATATACCTGCTTCAGACAAAGCAAAAGAAGTGTGCCCAAATTCTGAATGTTTGTATGCCACTACAGCAGTTCTATTGGCAGGTGTGGTCTTATATGAAAATATAGCTGAGTCCTGACACTTGGGTCTTAATCAGATTGTTGAATTAGGTCACATTTACACTGTGATAAATGAAAAGTAATGGCAGTACTTGTTTTCTAACCTGTATATGGTTTCTTTTCTGATTATGAAGCAATCATGTTGTAGACCTGAGAATCAGAAAGTATGGCCCTTTGCCAGAGTTTGCTCTAAAATGCAACATATTTTTCTTTTATTTTAAAAGCTGTATTGAGACAGCAATTGGTCTTTTTAATCAAGTGCAACAAATGTATCAAGAATTAATGTGTAAATTTGTCAGCCCTGATACATTACTGATAGGAACAATACAATAAGTAGATCTATACCTTATTGAGCAGAAAATTGCTCCACACCCAACTTCTTCAAATACTTTCCAAGGTGGTTGCTCTTAATTTGACAAACTAATTTGCCCTCATGCACTGCAAGAAACTGTTAGGAAATTAGCATTCAATAATTAAGAATTTTGTATGCATGGCAAGCCTGATGAGACTAAAGAAAGAAAAGACAGTGGCACAAAAATGTTTAACGAACAAAGCATTTTCTCAAGCCAGAATGAGCTCAGTGGTTGTATTGTTTGATGAAAAAAGCCTCTCAAGATTATCATAATAGATATTCTCAAGTGAGATGGCTGTTCTGTTCAGAAGAGAGTGTCATTTCAGTGACCCTGTCGGTACATTTAAAAACAATGGTAAATATGTACGTATCAGTAAAATGTACATAACAGTACTGTTAAGGAATGTAGATGATCCTGAGTTCACAACATGTTTTTATTGAAAGTTAGCCTGCAGCCAGAGGAATTTGCAATTCACTGAGTATCTCACATGGATAAACAGCAGATTAATAGCCTTAATACATTTTTGGTACATTTGTGGAATTTGATAGTAGCTGGAGTTGGTCGAATTATTGTGGCATTTCTATAATTCCCCTGAGCATGGATTGTCTGGAGTAATTCCTATGATTAATACTAATAAACCTAAAAATCTCAGTCTCTGAGCAGAAACCCAGTGAAAGTGCACTAGTTCTCAGGGGCTTAGTACAAGTCAGTGCTAGACCAGAGTGTTCATTCCCCAGGTTTCTTTTCTCCCCACATTCTTCTGCAGTGTTTTCGCAGAACTCACTGATGTTCTCAGCAGCTCTATAAAATTATCCCGATCCTAACATTAATAGATTTGATATCTAACTGGTTGAATTTGAGTCCTGCTTTCATACAGAAAGTAGGCAGTTTTCTAGCAGCTGCAGCATTAGTCATACATATGCATACCTTGCTTTGTTTTCCTGAATAACTCAGAACAGTGAGAGGACAGCAGTTATGCTCATAACTGATGCAGATTTTTAAGAGGTTCAAGGCTGGGTTGTAGAAATTTAAAGTTATTTCTAGAAAAGAAGCAGAAGATTGCTACAGTTCTTATTACTCTGAAATCTCATTCTGTTAAATATTTTCTGTGAAATCCTGGACCTGAAGATGGGGAAGCAATTTGAGGATCCTTTATCTAGGTGTAAACACTGTCATTAATTTAAGACACCTCACTCACACTATTAATATTGTATATCCCTGTTTCTTACAATATCATTTGCCTTTCAAAATTTGAGATTGGTTTCACTGGATAGATGTTCACAGTAACGTCGTTGGCCTGAGTTGTTGTTGTGTCTTCTGGAGCTTAGAGACTCTGTTCATTATCCCCTCTGCAGGTTTCTGCAATATCCAGTTTTATCCAGGCTTGGACAAGACATAGATATCCCAGTTAATATTGAAAGGGCCACTGCCTGGACTGTTCTAAGACCTTAATGTAAAGTCTGTTTCATGTACATCTACTATCAAATATATAACATTCCTAAGGTGTTTTGTTATAAGTGCAGGAAGCAGTTGTCAAAGACACAGAGGACAGTTAAGCACTTAAAACCCATTGAGAGGAGGGGTAGAACACATCCACTTGTTATATATTCCTTGGAGAATACTTACTTTTGCTGATTAATTTGGAAAAATGATGACAACATCTGTATTTCATTTCCATGTTTACACATTCACAGATGCCATAATGACAAAACACTAGAAAAATAGGTAGTAATTCTTTTCTGTAGAAACTTCTGTTGCAATTCTTTTATATACGAGTAGCATTCAATTCTTCACTTAGTGCATTAGAACAATAGGACAAAGCCCTCCTCAGTCTTTGATGAACCATTTATATCTAGAACTGCAATTTCTGTGCCAGTCATAAATCTTTCAAACCACAAGAGAGCTGAGTACAGACTTAATTCCTCATTGTTTGTTTATCCTGAGTGTGATAGCCATTCCAGTGGGTATTGCCATGCTCTATTAGAGAGGTATTTACTCTGGGATTAAACCAAGGGTTTTTTTCTGACAGAACTATTCCACATTCAGTCACATTGCAGCCCAAAATTCTTTTCAGTTTGGTTTCATTTTCTTCTTACATTTCTTACATTGATAGCTAAGTTTGAATTCAAGCAAATTCTTATTTGATTGGCGAAAGGTGACACTCACCCATTAAAGGGTTCCACAGATGCCTTATGATCCAATTTATACATATCCTAGACATTTTTAGAAACTTGACTCAGGCTTCGAGTCATCATTCTATGTGTTGCTGTCTCTCTCTCATGAGTTCCTACACAAGACATTATAGACTGTCTGGTTCCCAAATAAACATCTCAAATGGTCATCTACCCATAACTTTAATTGTATATTACAAAGAATGCAAGGGACATTCAAATTCAAATTTCAAATAAAACAGACTTTCCTGATAACAAATTAAAAGTCTTATACTTAACAATGCTGCATTAAATAAATTATAATGCAAAGTGGTGAGGATGATAATTTTCATAATACATGAAATGTGAAATACTAGTAGTTGATGAATAGATGAATACAGAATACAAATGATGAAAAATAGAAAAAATGGTATTGTTACTTAAACACAAGACTGCTTAAAAAATACTGAGAGGGAAGTTACCACATAAGGCAAAAACTGTACCTGCTTTACCTGAATTCAAGGAGCTTCAAGAAGGTTTTGACATTTTCAGGTAGGAACCACTGCTACATGAACCCATGTTCACAGAGAGAGGAATGCAGTCAGGGTCTCGAACGTCTCCTTGGTTATCTCACTATGACGTATTATAACAAAAAACAATGGGATTTAAATTTATCATCATGTCTGCAGCATAGTTTCTACTCTACTTAGGTTATCTTCTTGACACTCAGGCTGTTTCTTCCGTTTCTTGTGTGGGTCAAGTCCAAAATTATATCTTTTTCACACCTCTGAAATTTGCTTAATTTTCCTTACCTAACTAACATTAATTTGCAAGTGCTATCTTTATTTGCTAAAGTACTGATATTTTTATCCAGTTCTCTGTCTGTTGGCTATCATGTATAGCTCTTTATTCTGTTTTATGCTGACTACTATTCCTGTGCTACTGGAAAAGTCGTAAGTGAGCTGACTGTCTTCCACTAATGAAAACAGTAAATTTTAAAATAGTTCATGGTCACTACTCAAGCCAAATATGGCAGGATATGCATTTTGACTTTGGAGAGAAAAAAATCCTTCAAAGTTATGAAAGGTAAAGGGAAAAAGAAACCCAACACAAGTCAGTTCTTAGTTTCTCAAGAGCTTTTAGGCTCTACAACAGCAGTTTCTGAGACAAATACATAAGTTGCTCATGATGAAATTAATTCATTTTTCTAGTCCTAAAGGAATTTGTAATCACAAAAGGATAGGACAGTACTGTAACAGGTTATTTCCATTACCCATCATTGCTCCTTTTGCAATTCCTGTACATAGAACAGTGCCACTACTTTTTTGTGCTATATCTTCTCTTCCAATGGACTGAAATAAATCAATCTGCTTACAGCAGATGAACAACTTGTACATTTATTTCTGTCCCAAAAATGATATATTAGAAAATGCACAAATTTGGCCAACCCAAGCTTTATGACTTTAGGATGATTTTTCTTGTAAGTTCAGAAAATGTTTATAAATAGATTAGTAAAAATAATGATTGTGCAGTAGGTGGACTTTGTCTCACAGACCCTACTACTACAATAATTTAGTGAGGAACAAGGTACTAGATTTCTCCCCTTTCATGTCTGAGATGAACTTAATTTGTAGTTCCAAACTTCTTCCTTGAATACCAGAGAATGGTATGTTCCAAGACATTAGTTGCTGGATACCTTTTATCAAATATTTGAGTGTTCATGAGACTGTATTTCAGAAGCCAGATACCACCTACCCATCGTAGGCCTAGCATTTTCTCAACTGGTCCCTTCTTTCCTTATTCCAAGTGTTGTTAAAAAAAAAAAAAAAAAAAAAAAAAAAAAAAAAAAAAGGTGAAGCAACAGAGACTGAGAACAAAGCATTTCAGGAACATCAAAACTCATGACACCTCTATGGAGACAGGCAGCCCAGATTATCACACCTGACTCTAGGATAAGTTTTAGGATGAATGTTAATCTCCTTTTTTGGAAGTATTAGATTTTTTTCCTTTCATGTAAGCATCCCACCCACTGCATTACTATGGGGAAATTTATCTTCCACCAAATTTTTTATGATCACTCTTAATTTTCTTTGTTCTCAATACAAGGGGAAAAAATAAAACAAGGATCAATAGATAAATAAGTCTAGTGATTTTTAGTGGAATCAAACAATATTTTTTTTAATGGAAAAGTTTTGCACTTTATCAAATTTTCTTTTTCAGGTTTCATTGAAATATAATGCAGAATGGCAGCCCTAGTCACTTGTACAAGCGTAGTTCATCCTCTCATATAAAATATCTTTTTACATAGTATTGCAGATTACAAACAGCCTGGGAAGTTTTCTGGGCGTTGTAAAACAATTGTATGTGCCATTAAAGCAGTCGTGATGTTTCCTGGTGTGATTTCAGTCCATGCCCAGGAGCACTGTCCAGATCAGTTCCCAGGCATGGTGCAGGAATTGGACTGTTGCAAGCTGACTTCTTTTCAAGGTTGAGAAAGTTTGCTAGTTCAGTCACAGGCCATTGTGTGCCAGCAGTCTTCAGTGCCAAACAACATTTCTGGGCATGTTTGTTGTCCTAGTATAGACAGAATGATCACAGTTGTCTTAATTCCTTTCCAGAAGTGCTAACCTCTTATGCTTGTACTCCTCAATATAAACTGAGCATCGTTGAGAACATATTTGCCTCATAGCCTCCTAGATATTATTCTGTAAGGAAGTGCCATGAATGAAAAGTCTCCTTTTTTAGCATATTTTAAATTTTGCATATTACCATACACATAGCATATTACCATACACATGTAGCATTGCCAAAAATTTTTATTTAAACAAATCTGAAATTCATATGTCTCTTCATAAATTTTGGATTATCTGAGATTAAGAGCTACTAAAGGAGACTGCTCCATTTCCCAACATAGGTCCCAGATTTTTTATAGCATATATATTTCTCAATCTTTCCAGTCATGTAAACAGTGGGGACTCTCTCACATGTGCTTGTAGAACATATTCCCAACTTTTGGGAAATAAATGTTATCAATGTTCTTCCTTAAATGTCATCTTTATTTCCCCCTCTATTCAGGTCTATTAACTCTTCCAATATCTGGATTATCATGAAGCATTAATGAAATCACTGGATATCACAACCAATATCAATATGTACAATTAAGAAACTGAGGAGCCCCTACTGTTCTGTAATTCCTTGTTAACCTCTTTTGGTGACTGTTCCTGCTCAGTGTTGACTTCAGAATTGGACTCACTTTTAGAATAAAAAATGAGACGCAATTAAGATACTAATTTGGGAAACAAATAACTTTCTGAACTTTAAATTGCTTTGAACATAACCAGTTACAGGATGTTTCATGTCCTTCCCTTTTTTGCTCTTTATCTGAAGAGTTCATTGAGTTTTAACAGAAGGTGTTTTTCTTAACTCTAATTCACATACCTTTATATGCATATCAACATCGGATTATGTAGAATTTAGCACTCTCTGCCTCCTTTGCCTGTCATAGCTCCTTTTTCCTTTGAGTTCTTACTCTCTTTAGAGTTGTGAATGAGATATAGCAGGGCTGTAGCCCAGACTAACCAAACCATTGCTACAGTTCTCTTTCCAGCAGCTTGGATGCTGATGCCCACTAGTACTGAATCAGCCATGGTGTATGATTACTGGGGGGTCATGAGTGATAACAGAAATGTGAACAGCCCCATTTCACACCATCTCTAGGCACTGATAACATTTGTTAATGTTATCAGTGTGAGTTTTTTTAAAGGAGTAAAATCCCAGTTAAAGTAGCTAACTATAAAGAAGGGAGCATGGGCAACGTGTGAATGAGATCTTTGCCTTGGTACACACCACCTGAGACGTGATGTTTTTCAATTTAATTCCCATTCTAGCATTCTTATGTCTTTGAGTACTATGGAAAACACAGAGGCTGTGAAATAGTGCATGCTCATCTGTTTTGCAGAAAATCTGGGCTTAATTCTAGGTTCTGTTACAAATTCTGTGTTAGCTGATCATTTCATGTCTCCTATGTTCTCTTTCCTTATCTCTAAAGTGGGAAAAGAAATATTTTCTCCAAAGGCAACCTTCATACTTTTATTTTAAAAATGAGATAAAATCAGTGGGTATGCAACACTAAATGTACTTCTGAGACTCAGTGTCAGCTGAATATTCAAAGATAGAAAATAGTTCAGACAGTCATGTTAGAAAGAAGGGCTGAATTGGTCTAGTTAGGATCAATAAACAGAATGTAAAGAACATTTTTCAGAGCATTTCAAGTATTTCAGAGCTCTTTGCCTCAAACCCTGAGAAATTACATGTGTGCAAAGCGTGCTGCAATGCCAACAGACCGGAATTCTCTGCTAACTTCTGTTGCTATTAGCTGCTTGTACCCACTTTGTGCAGGTACAAATTCACAAAGTCAAAACAGCAGAGACCATACTCTGGTATCAAGGACTAATCTCAGTGTGGCTCCTGCCCAGAGAACACATTTGATATAAATTTCTGCTGATTCTGTTGGAAATTCTAATACCATAATCTCATAAATTTAACTCTAGGGTCCTCCTCTTACACTGTCGTTTTCCTTCTAATGATTCAAAGCAGATCCTTTAACAAAAGCATATTTTTTATGCTTTATCTGCTTTTCGGCATGTTTCCTTTATTGTTGTAACTGAGGTTAAGTTTATAGAAAATATCCTCCTATTCTTCTTTAATCAGAACTCTGCCAGGTCTCACTTCAACCACAATTTGTTCTTTTTCCTTCTAGTGGAATTGGAAATAAAATTTATGTCCTTTGTCCCACTTTTATTCTTAGCCTCTTTCAACAGAAAGAATTCCTTATGGGAGTCTTTCCTACTGCCTATTCAAATGTTGTGTAAGAATTACAAATATTGAGGCTTATGCATGCTCAGTCTTCTTCTGTACAAAATGACAGCTTGAGTTTTAGCATCTTTTACTTCTATGTTTACTTGATATTTCAGGAGTATTTTACAGAACATGTGGCTATATTTTTCCAAAATTTCTATCCCATGAAATTGTGGAACCACTGTCAGGCTGAAGATTGACTGCTAAACTTTGTGCCACTCTGATCATCCTTATCATTACCTGAATGGTTTAAATTTTGAGCAGCACACAATGTTAAGACAATGCTGGAATTCAGTGTTGCATCAACCATTAACTATGCCTTCATAACATTCAAATTTTTCATAAATATTAAAATAGTATAGGCTGATTTTAGATTAAAATTCTTGTATTCAGCTAGTCAGCTATTTTTACTTTACAAGAGCAAGGTGGGAACAAATCCTCTTCTGACTAATCAAATTGTCATGCTATCCTGAAGTAAAGTTTAATTAAGCAATGTTTAAGTAAAGGATAAATGCAGAGAATGCATTTATGCTTGAATTCAGATATATGGTTATGTGTATTGAGCTGGGTGATAAGCACAAATACCCTTCAAATACCTTACAAATGCATGCCACAGTCACTCACAGTGACACTTCACATGAACTTCATAAGCATTTTGAGCTGTGATAAAGTTCTGCATTTGAAAGTGGAAAATAACAAAGGAAGGAAAATTCAGTCTTTCCTCAGAAAGTACAGTGGGACAAGAGGGTGATATTTGAAGGATGAAGGAACCAAATTGGAGCCTGCTCTGTGATAAAGGGAGGCACAACCAGACCAAGCACAAAGATAAACATTTTTGCCTCCAAAAATCACTCTATGGTTAGAGGTATTTTTCAGTTGGACAGACACAAAATACCTTTTTATTTTTAATATATATATTTATATTTTTTTTTACTTCCTATCGCATCTTGAAAAGAAATTCTACTTTAAAATGTTCCAATTCTTCTTTTAGTAATTCAAACATCCTAGCAACTGTCTTAATCTTTTCATAATGTGATGGTCCTTCCTTAATGGTTGAAGTCAGAAAAGAGTTCTGCCTGTTCAATTTTCTATTTAATTTTCCAGATTAACCTTTTATTTAGCTGAGTTAATAAACCTTTTAACTGAGCTAATTCATTACATGGTATTTACAAAATCATTTCAAATTTCTGGAATGCCTTTCATTTCCAAAAAATCCATTCTTTACATGCTCTTACAGAGCCAAAACGACTAGGAAATTATTGGTTTAAAGGACATGTGCTGTGCATTTCAATGCTCTTGATTGTCCTGCTCCTTCTCTCCCTGGTGAAAAGATTTTTCCATACAGACTTTGCCCCTTTCCTTCCCAATAATTTTCCATTATGTTTCTAGCTTTTACAGGTTAAACCTTGATGAATTTTCTGTATACAAGTTATGTCATTATTATTACTGTTATTATTATTATGATCATAATAATTATCATTAATCCTCATTGAACTGTCTTCCAGAAAAGGAGTAAAGTATTTCATGTCGTGCACTGAATGGACATTTATTGTCATTTAAGTTTTCTCTGCCAAATACAGATAAATGGCATCTCCAGCTCCATTCTGGCTACATACAGTTCGCTGAAAGGATTCTGACAGCTTTCCTGTTACTCAGCTGCATTAGTTATGCCAAATCTTCATTGCTATACATGCAGAGACATTAATTCTCCCTTTCCTCCCTGAACCAGTACTCCGGAGTGCCACATAAATCCTGAAATTCCTTGCATTTCATGAATGTCCCAATTTTCATTTCCTAGAACATCTGTATTATCGCATTCCTACGAGCTGAGTTTGGTTTTCACTTGTAAATGAAGTTATTATGAAATAGCCATGTTGACAGATGGCATAAATAGCACAGCAAATCAAATGTGCTCCAGTGTTTTAAAGGCAACAGGCAATTATCACCATGCTACTAGATGAAGGTCTTTAAAATGCAGTCAGTAAAGCAGGTGCTGCACTGAAATGACAGTTCCCAGAATTCTAACTCAACAAGGCAGCAATATTAGCTGCTATAGCTGACATCAAGTGATATATGCCTCAAAGGAAGTTCACAAACAGGTTTGCCAGGAGATAGTCTCATTCCTGATAAAGCTGCTTTCTGATAACATTGTTTGGACTCACTGTGCATCAGTGGAAAACATTACATAAACAGTGCCCAGGGTTTAATGTACTTTTTTTTTAAGTCAGAGTCTTCTCAAGACTGCCTCACATGTTTGAAAGAGTCATTCCAAGTCCTTGTATGTTGCATTCAATTTTTGGTGGTTGGCTAATTCCTGGTGAAAAAAAATTAATCCCAGAAGTGTTACTCACCCTTGTAATTCATTAGTTTGTAAGAAAAGACTTAAGAACTGTAAATGAGTGCAGCTGGAATACATTTTTATTCATTTAATCTTTGGAGCCTTAAATTTGACACCATTTGGATTTAAGAGAAAATCTAGGTTTGTTAATCCCTACTAGCTCTAAGTACATTGGGTTTGAATTAGCATAGATATGTAACTGCAGTAACTGCCTCAAGTGGAGGAATTTATGGAGTGGCTTGATTTCATGTGTAAATATTTGGCTTGGTTTTCTGATGTACTGCATATCCTCAAACCCATTAGATTTTAGCCACAGCAGTATGAATAAAATGTAATAGATTTATGAGTATTCAGTATATCTGAAAATCAGTCTAGTCCTCCTTTGAGAAGAGCACAGAAGTTGCTAATGAAGCTCTTCAAATTTTAGAGAAAAGTAGTGGAGTCTGAAAAAAAAAGTTCTAGTCATACCTGGAATGCCATGTCATCATTTCTTTCTGCTTAGTAAGGTTTTTCCTTGTTCTTTCAAACACTGATGGAGACAGAACACCACAGAGATGGAGAAGAACCACTGAGCTCCCAGCATAGCACTGATTCACTCACACTTCAGCAAGGAAACACTTTTCTGGGGTCTTTATTTATAGAATGATTTGAGTTGGAAGAAACCTTTAAAGATTACTCAGTGCAGCCCCACTGACATGGGCAGGAACATCTTCCAGTAGATGCAAGGTTGCACAATGCCTCATCCTACCAGACCATGAACACTTCCAATGATGGAACATTCACAGCTTCTCTTGACAGTCTGTTCTAGTGACTTACCAGCATCACTGTAAAAAACTTCTTCCTTATATCCAATATTAATCTATTTTGTTTCAATTTAAAACCATTTCCCCCTGTCCTGTCAATACGGGCTTTGCTAAAAGGTCTCTCTCCATTTTTCTTATAAGCTCCCTTTAAGTGTGGAAAGTCTGTATAAGGCTTTCCTGGAGCCTTCTCTTCTCTTCAGCCTTCAGGCTGAATAACCCCAACTTTCTCGTCTTTACAAGAGAGGTGCTCCAGCCCTGTGATCGTCTTTGTGGCCCTCCTCTGGATTCGCTCCAGCAGGTTGGTGTCTTTCCTGTGTTAGAGGCCTCATGCTTTGGGAAGGAGATACCTCTATTTCTCTGAAATACACTTCTGGTTTGGACATTTCTTTTCTTAACTGCCATAGCTTTTTGGAGAAGCTAGTTGCTATAGACTGTGTGAAAAATGACACCTTTTAGTGTTGGGGTATTTCTGTCAGTAGTATTGCAAATGGCAGTATGTGGATCAATGCAGGTATAAAAAGAGAATGAACATTTTTTCTCAAAATCTTTTCTCAAAGACTTTGTAGATTCTACTCAGAATAATTATATGGAAATGTTTCTTACCCCAAATGTGTTGTTACCATTGTTTACATCTCCTTGTAACATTCTCTCCTACTATAAAAATAATTCCAGTATTCCATTCTTCCAAATGAACCTGTTACCTTGGTTGAAGCAGGTATTACTTGACATGTCTTGTCATCTTTCAATTCTTTGTAAACCAAAAAATGACCTCAAAATACAGCTAACCATAACAGTGGCCTTATTTGCTTGCCTAGTCTTATTAAAAGACAGCAAGGAAGTTGTTTTTTATACATTCAGGTAAGTTATGACCGTAGGTACCAAATGACATCACACTGTCTCATAACAAAATACTGCAGGAAACGAATGCAGAAACCCAAAAACAAACCCTCCAAAATTAAAAACACCATGGCTGGGAAGAATCTCTTTCAAAGGTGAACATCATGGTTTAGTTATTTGCTTGCCATTTTAATAATGCTTTCTGTTTGTGTTGCTGCCTGTCATCTAAGAAACACAAACTTACTCTACAATCACTGATAGCACTCGAGAGATGGGGATTTCCAGGGGAATCATTACATTAAAGTGCTCCAAGTTTCTTAAAAATTTCTTTGTTACGTATAGCAAAAGACAAATGTTATTGCAAAGAGGTTATTAAAGTCACCTAATTTTATAATAAACATGATAAGAAAATTTAAGGTTTCCACATCTAGAGAGGGGATAGAAGCAGCTTTACAGTGTTCTCTGTTTGTCATGGAGAGTGATCAGAGGAGCTGTGAATATTGATCAAATGGCTATATGTGTATCTTGATGTCTGAGATCACTTTGACTGATAAACTCAGTGACTGGTTCTCTGCATCCTTTGTGGGATTAAATTTTCCCGGCTAAAACTCTGGACAATAATAATTAAACTAAATTAAATCAGTATGGTTGACATCAAACTTAAAAATGCTATGGGTCAGTGACATCTTAAGAATATTTATCCAGTGGAAGGGAGATGTTCCTATTTAAATTTTTTTAATAAATTTTAAATCTAAAATAAAGTTCATTCATAGAAATACCTTTCACTGAAGTGAATTAAAGCAGTGACTCGTATTGTAAGCAACAGCATCTTGAATAAAAGTGATACCATATAAATCATATGGATTTTAAATCACATCATTTACTTATTCTTTCTGTCACTCTGTTCTGTTCCTCTCCCTTCCTTATTCTTTCCTTCCTCCTATTTCCATCTGGACAACTCCTATCTCTTTCATCATTTAAAGATGCTCCAGTGGATTTGACCGTCACCGGCAAGACTGGGTAGACAGTGGCTGTCCTGAAGAGGTATGTGAGTAGTTTACATCCTCAGCCCATCAGGGGCAATTCATATAGTTATGATGTTTTTTATTAAATTATTCAGATTATAAAGCATAGTTTCAAGGCCAAAGACATAATATATTTATCCTTCAGGGGAAATTCTATAAGGCATAACAAAGAAGAATAATCTGAGCAATTTCACTCCCCATTTGTGGGAATAGAATGGACAAAAATTTAAATTTTATCTTTGAGAAACTACTTTAACTAAACAAAACCCAAAAAAACAGCCTCCTCCAAAACAGTGTCCCTGCACTGATTTTCTTTTAGATCTCTGACTTTTGCCAGAAAAGGGGAAGAAACTGTGATGTTCTTCTGAAAACCCTTTGCCAGAGTATTCTCAAGTGAAAAACAGGCATTGCATTTTGATTATGAAATCTGGCCAAATCATTTAACAAAGAAGAAAATACACAGATTAATTCAAAGACATAAAATAAAAATAAGAATTAAAAAAAATTTTTAAAGCTCTCACGTGACCAACCTACATGGCATTTTGATTTCTTTTCATGGAGATGCAGTGAGAAAATGAGAAAGTTACCTGACTCTGGTAGTTGTGGGCTGTCATACAGGGACCATGAGCCTCCTCTGAAAGTTATTTGGGGTACTCCTAAACCAGAGAAGTTCATTTTCCAGAAAAAAATTATAAATGTAATGATGATGATTCTTTTCCAGTTTAAAAGCCCCTTTACAAGTATTTTTGGTTTGGGGTTTGTTTTTTTTTTTTTCATTTTTCCCTTTTTTTTTTTCCATATTGGGATTGTGGTAATAGGAACAAATTAATTTATGGCACTTTTAATCTTCTGGTGGCCATAAAAAACCAGGTATTTTTCCATTTTTGCTGAACAGGCTGAATTTCCTCATGAATTTCAGAAACATAGACCTTCTGAAATGTTAGGTGAAACCCAGGGCAAAATATAGCCCCAAGTGTCTACTTAGAAAAGCACATTCTGCGTTATTTTCACTAGAAGCGAAGAGATGTAATTATATAAATCCAGAGTAATGGAAGAAAATATTTTTTCTTACAACTGTAATTGCAAAATAACTGCAACTGCAAACATACTGCCTTGTTACATGGCCTTGAAGCTTCAGCTTTGCAGTTTGTCATCAGCTGATTTAAAAGCACAATTTCTGAAAGATTTATTGTCTGTGGGGGGCAATCTCTTCAAGAACATAAGATAAAAGTTACTGGGAGCTTGTGTTGTTACAGTGCACAACCCTCTTACTGCTTTAGTCCAGATTATAATTAGTTAGGACTCAGTTGTGCTTGTAAAATGAAGCTCTCCAAAAACCTCTCTGCACGACAGTAACATCCCATTCTGCTCCTCCTTTCTTCTTCCAGTCCAGCTGGTGCTCCAAGGTTTAGTACATGATCTGAGAGGAAATTATTGATATGCTAAGTGTATCTGAGAATTTAATAGTTTAATTTGCACAGTTTTGGGCTACTTGGTTGCAGTTCACTGTCCAGATTTTGGGCTCTCTGGAGTAGAAGCAACATCTTACTTGGCATCTTCAGAATTATGCCTGAGCTGACTGCTAGAGTTCAGTGAAGGATCAATAATTAGCACACAATGGGTTAGTTTTAGATGTCTTCACTCAAGAGAATGAATATTGAGGATTCTTGAAGTAAGGTTTCTTTATTTTAAATATAAATTTTGAGCTGAATTTTGACTAAATTGCATCAGTGAAATTAACAGTATTTTTCAAGAAAAATACAAAGAAATTTAAATAATTACCCTGCAGGTACTGAGACCTTTCTTTAATGTAATAAATTGTTTCTGGCAAAACAAAAACAAAAAAAAAAGAAAACCTGTGCATATTAAAAGAAAGGCAATGCCCACTGGGTTTTGACCACCAGATCTCAATAAAATGAAATAAACATTTGCTGGACTCCATTACTCATTATAATCAATGGGGATAGCAGGAATCAGATGCAGTTCCCATATTTGCTGCAAGATAATTGAATGTATTTTCCTGCAAAACTGTGCAAACCATAAAAGAAATTGTTCATTACATCTGCAAAATTTTAAAAATGTCCAGAACTTGGGAGGAAAAAAAAACAAGTGGACTCGATTCTTGTATCAAAATATTTGCCCAAGCAAATGAATGTTAAATTATTGTATGATGATGATTGTTATTTATAGTGTGCTAATATATTATTTTTATTATTGTTGTTTAAATTTTATAATAATTATGTTTTATATAATTATTGCTATAGACAAATGATACATGACATTTTAATATTATGTAGAATTAATAGGCATATAGTGAATGGATTGCTTTATTGTAGTAAATATTCTACAGGTTGAATACATGCACACATTTTACACATATATGTGTGTTCATCTGTGATAATTGTGTGTAAAGCCTAATTAAATACTCCACTTAACTACACAATGTTCACTATGAAGAGCTACTATTTAATTCCCACATATCATTTTTAACAGATTTTATGGCACCTCGATTGATGACAGTGAGCTTTCATAATAGAAGAGTGAAAATCTGAATTATAAACTTAGATGTTAAACTCTGATCAAGGGAAATAAGAAGTTTGACAGTCTGGGCTGACTTTGAAACTTTTTCATTAACAGTTAAGAGTTGTAAATTTTGCAGATAAATGAAAAAATATATCTTGATGAATGCTGCATAGAGTACTCTAAAGGGGAAAAGGAAAAGAAAAAGGAAAATTAAAAGAAAAAATTCTTGAAATTTCTTGAGCTAGTGTCTATTTTCACTCTTTTTATCACAGCAGCTTGTCCGTGATTAAATTCTTCATTCTTGACAGTTTCCACTGAGAATTAATTTTCTTTTCCTTGTTTCTGTTGTTTCCCGACAGTCAAAAGATAAGATCTGTGAGAAGAATATAGACACAACTGAAACACCTCTGTACTCCACCACCACCCTTCTGCCAACCACCACAAGGTTCAGAGTTTTAACAACCACCAGAGGATCCACTACTTCCCACCTGCCAACTAGCCTGCCTACAGAAGGTGACATGTACACATTGCATTTTTACACTTGAAAAAAAAGTAATTTACAACACAGAAAGAAATTTATTTCCTTTAAATACATGTTGATGATGACCTTTTCCCTCTGGGGCAGAAGAAGGAGTTGGGAATTGCAGTCAAGGCTCTCTCTGCCACTGCTTTTAAACTGCTCACTCTTGCACCAGTGAGGTACAAGGGAGATGAGGGCTGGAGGAGAGGATGCTGCTGGAGAAGCAAGGACAAGTCAGGCAGACTTCTAGAAAACTTGAGGTTTCATGTTCCTTTACATTCAGTCCATAGTCCAAAACCTTCTGAAACAGTAGTAGCAAAGGTCCTGCTAAATCTAGAAGGAATTCCTATCACAGACTTAATGAATTTTTAATTTTTTTATGAATTCTATTTAGCCAGGTTAAAATTATAGATAACCCAAACTAAAAACCTCTTTGAAATATGCCTGTTTACTTTTTTTCCATCAGTTGACTCTGTTCTTTTCACATAGTGCTCATTGTTGTGAAATAGTTTCTCTAGGCTTCTGAACCAAATTAACTGGGTAAGTAATGGTGGTCAGATCTCATCCTTGTACCACTGGCTGCTTAAATCTTGCCTTTTTGAGCTTAGAATATTATGCTTTTCTGCTTTTGGAGGAAATTGATATGGGCAAGAAAGCTAACTCAGATTAATCAAGGCACATCTATAAAATATGTGTGTGGGTGTGTGAATGTCTGTTTGTTGAAACTGTATGTTAACACAAGAAAAAAGTACTAAGTACAGGCAGATTTTCCAAGTGGCCTGTAGCAGGAAAATCTGAGCTGAAGGCATTTCAAGGTGGGAATCTATTGATAAGAAAGACTGGTTTTGTTTAAAGCAACAAAAGTTTAGAAACTATCACTGCAGCATTTGGCCTGCTTTAAAAGGAATATTCTCTCACATTCTGTTCATTGAAATTCACAAGAAAAAGGAATATGGAAGTAAATAGGGTTTAGTATTAGTAGACCTTTTCAAGATGCTTCAAAAAGCCACTAAGTCTTTGTCTTACTTTATTTTCATATGTTGGTCCATATAGTCCTTAATATGATAGAATGCTCAAGCTGTGTATGAACCTGTAACATATATGAATTATTTATGAACATTATGAGAGAGACTCTAATACCCTTATTTGCAAGTTTTTTGAATCCTTCTGAATTCTTTAACACTCTCATAAATGCTTTTTTTTAGTGGTAAAAAAATGTAATCCTCAGCATGAAACACCACAATCTTGTTCTCATTGAGTTGAGTACCAAATAATTTTCTTGTTGTGGAATTTCCCTGACATTAGAAACTGATTACTAAAATGATTCATGACCTAGAAAAATTCATTTTTCTTCAGCTAACTGTGAATTTCCTTTATAGATGACACCAAGATAGCACTGCACCTAAAAGATAATGGAGGTAAGAAATATTTTTTGGTCTGTAAATAGTGTCAGTATTTTGTCAAATTATACCCCACTGAACATCATTAATCAAAATCAGATTGTAGAAATAGTTTTTACTAGACTCTTAAGGGACTCCAGCATCCCACATCTCTGTGGAAGATAAGTAGGTCAAATAAGCTTAGGAACTGCTTAGGAAACTAAACATTTACAATTCTCTTTATAATTCTATAATAAAAGAGCAGGTTCAATTATGGACATATTAAGTAAATTTTAATTGTATTAATACAATTATTGACTAGTAATGCAGTATTGATGCAGTTATTGACTATAATAATGCTGTTTTATTTAACTGTATTAAGAGACTATATGGTGCTAGTTGTCAATAATAATACTATGCTATAAAGTCATTCATAGTAGTGAATTATTACATGACATTTTGTTAATGAGCAAACCCATTTTATATCTCTCTCTGTACTAGCAGAGATCCTACATTTCTCCATGCACATTCCCTGTGCAAGTTAATAAGATCACCTTGTCATACTAATAAAAGCCCATGTTAAATGAGGCTCTGCAGGAGACTGCTTTTGCCATCTTCTTTTTGAGTTCAACGACTGAGACCTGAAGTTTGTTCCCTCTCCCTCTGAAGTGGATGAGAATTCCCCTATTAGAATAGGACTGAGTTGTTGGACATCACCTGCGCCTGTGTTCAGTGCCAAAGTAGAGCTTGCTGAGGTGGAAAGGAAGATCTGGGTTCATTTCTGAAGGCTTCAGAATGGTCTATCAAAGCAGAAGATGATTTGCTGAGCAAATTTAAATAAATCATATTTCCACTCATATAAAGGGGATTATTATTAGCTCTGTTTGCTTTTCCAAGCAGGGAGCACCAAGTTTCTCTCATGGATCAAGGGAACAGATAGCCAAGTGTGGCAGCAGGCACAGGCAGGGAACAGGGCAAGTCCAGCAGCTCTGGGGAAGAAAATGGGGCCAGCCCTTGTCTGGTGACCTTCAGCTGAGTCCACAGCAATGAGGCACACCCAGAGTCAAGGCAGGAAGACAGGTTGGAAAGGCAGGAAGGGAACAGCAAGGTAGCAAAGTGGCACAGCTGCCAACAGCTCAGGAAAGGACCAGAGGAGGCATCTCCCATCCGTGGTCCAAGAGAAAGTGAGATGATGAACCAGGTCTACACAGGGATTCTGCAGCAGCAAAAGGATAAACAGCACCAAGGCCCATCCAAGGAGGCACAATCCATGGACAGGACTGGAGACAAACTCCTTCAATGTTGGTCCAGGATGCAACATCCGAGATGGGACTGAATATAGGGTCATCTACAAAATAGCTTAGGTTTTGACTTGAGCCTACATGGAGACCCCAACATCACAGGCAGAGGTCCCACAAACAGCAGTCCAGAACAGCTGAGATATAGCAGTTTCTCAGGACCCTCACAGAGAATTATTCAAATTTTGAAAAAACACAGTGCAGATGCCACTTAGCTTGTTGGTTTGGTTTGCTGTCATTTGTTTTTCAGTCATATTCAGCCATTATTTTCTCCTTCCCTCAAACTTGAGATCTGTTCACTCTACAAGGGGCAGTTGTCATCCTCTTCCTTGCCCATCTCCTCTCTGTCATTTTGCTGTCACTGACCACAGCAAGGCTGGTCACATGCTGTATTGGGCATTTAATTGTCCATTTGCTGGCAGTGGTGTTGTTTGACACATAAGTGATCCCTTGGAATAAGGTGATCTGTAAACTCAGGGTGGTACTTTTAGGCATTTTGTCTATGAAAATGTCCCTGAAACTTTCTTTCTCTCTTGAAATCAAATTGCTTTTTATTTTTTTTGTGAAAAGTGCTTCACTTCTCTTAGAGGTCAATAGTCAGCACTTCATTCTCCTGTTCCATGTCTGCTCTGTACAGGAGGTGCATTCCTGGCTGAACTGTGCCCACACTCTGCCCTGTGAGCCAACGCTCCATGGCAGGTGGCTGACCCAGGACCAGGCAGCTCTCCATCATGAGCATCTCTTACACAGCTCAAAACAGTATGCTGTTACATAAAAAAACAATTCCAAAAGTGGAGTTTAGAAAACACATCCAAGTTTCTTTCAGTTTAGGAATTGCAACAGAATTATTTTTTCACTTGTTCATTCTGTGCCCAAGATTTGAAAAGAAAACTTCTGTAAAAGTGTTGAATCTTAGAGCTAGAGATGGATGGCCATGGCCTACTTGATAGCTGAGGTGTGGGGTTTGAGGCTTTGGTTATATATAGAAAGTTCATTTCCACACAGAAAGCTGCTGCATTTTAGGAGGCCAAACCAATATCTGATGTGATTATTAATTTTCCTTGAGCTGTTCCTTTTATTCTTGAAATTAAAAAAAAAAAAAGTGAAAGTTACTTCAAACAACACAAAAGCAAAGCAACACTCCAGGATTCCTCCTTCACACAGTAAATGTAGCTTTTAATCTGAGAAGTTCTTTTTGATGACTCTTCAATTACGCATTGAATTTTCCAGTGTCCCATAGATTAGACTCTGATAAAACCTCTGCAGCCGCAGGCACATTCTTTGATTCTCTGTGGTTTGTCAGCCTTTCATAAAGAGTAGATTATTCCAAGTCACGAATACAGGGTCTTTACTCTCTCACACTAAATCCTTTAAAACTCTAATGAAAGGGAACCCTTTACAGTGGAAAACCAAAGCCATATTTGATCAATGATTGCCTATAGTTTGATGTGTCCTTGGGTGATAGCAGTCAATATCTGGTAGAACAATATCTGGTCGGTAGAACAAAAGGATTCCATAGAAATTCTGCATCTTACCTTTGTCTAGTACTTTTGAAACCAAATATTATAAATTTAAAATTTCTGTTCTGGTCATAGTGGTTTGACCTTTTAATTATATGAAAAGCATTTGTACTGTAATCCATCCACAATTTTATGTCATATCTTAATGTACATTTCTAATTTGTTTGGTTTTGTTTCTTCTGCCTGCCCTCTGTCTTTACAGACATGACAGATGCCTATAAGATACATGCCTAAACCATTTTAAAATACAGCTGGCATGCCATCACAATTTTTATTATATCTTGGTTCTCCTTAAAATAACAAGCACTTTATAAGTTCTGAGAGATGTCCAGCACTAAAAATGTACCATTTTTTTTAAAATTCATTTTAGATTCTGTTGTGTTTCCATTTCCTTAAAATTTTACACAACTGACTAAACAGCTTAAAAGCCTATTTTTTCATAAAAACTGTGAGAAATTGGCCATGGCTATCCCATAATGCAGTATTTTATTGTTGAGAACTCTCTGGTGGATGATTTAGATGATTGGCCAGCACATCTAGACATTTTATTTGACCTTTTTAGACACCTTTTTGGTGATTATTTGATTGCAATGAGTCACCCACAGTTCTTAAGCTTTAAAACTCGAAAGAAAAATCTATGTCGGTTGGACAGCAGGTATCAGACAAATGCTGCACTTGTCCTTCATCCAGGTGCACGGAAATTTCTGCTTCAAAAAAAGGAAATCTATGCAAAAAGAAAACCCGCCCGAGGAAGAAAGCTGTTTTATTTATTTGCTAACAAGTTCATCCCAGCCTATGTAGTTCTAGGAAATGTTGGTATCGTGCTATTTTTACTCTCGTCTGGACATTTTCAAAGATGGTCTAGATACAACTAACAGGGATGTACTAACAGGATTAACAATTGTACTAGATAGAGCTTAATTTGATTTTGAAATGCTAGGAAAGTCGGTAAGAAATTACCAAAATGTAAACAAAGTTTTGGAAAAAAGAGTAGTTTTATATACTTTATATACAGAGATAAACTTACCCAAGACTATTTTTTTCCAGTATTTTTTTTCCTGTGTCTGGAAAGCTTCCATTGGTCATCTCTCTTCCTAATTTTTCTTAAAAATTACAGTCTGAGCTGTTCCAAATTATGGAGAAAACTTAGTCCTTTTTTTCTTGTGTACCCTAAACTCCAGCTGCAGGATGTTAAACCCCAGCTAATGCCTGATAAGAGTCATATAAGTTACTTTTTTCTAGTATGTTAACTTGCTAAATTATTCAGAAAATTAGAACTATTTCACACAAGAAATAAGCCTATCTTTTAGGCAAAACAAGTATTTTTGACATAAATAAAGTTATGACCCCACAGTCCAAAACCAAGTGATTCTGCTTAATAAGTCACTATGAATTAGCTGAGTCTTCCCCAATTTTAAAGCAAATCATAATAAATTAAAAAATTAAAAATGTAACTTTGTGGTAGCTTAAAAAATATTTTAAAGTGGATTTTGTATAAGATTGACAGGATATGGCTTTGTTTTATTTGCAGAAATTAGCCTAGCCACAGGAAATGACCTTCCAGAGGCTTTATCTCTTCTGGTGTTAGCCAGGAAGCCACAAGCTGTACTTTTAGGCCTTTCTTCTAGCCAGTGGCAAGCAGTAGGCAAGAGGAAGTAATTAATGTCATGCTAAAAGATGTGCCTAAACTGGGATATGTTACTCTATAGGGGTGCCTAACTCTACCAGCTACAGAGAAAAACTCTTTTTTACAGAGAAAAGCTCTATCAGCTAGAGAAAAATATAAATTACGTACTAAGAATGGGCATGTTGTTCATAGGCACTCAAGGTTTCATTAAATAAATTCTCTTCAGGGTGTCCTAGCTGATGTGTTTTGTTTCCATTCCTGTCCAGGAACCTGCAGGCCAGGATGCAGACCTTTTCTTCCATTCTTTTCTCATGAAAAAGAGGGGATTTAATCATATTAAGCATTTTATATCACATTAAATAAGCATGATGTTAAAAAAACAGAACAGCTGGGTGTAGACACTTCAACTTATATTGACATCTAGCATACTAGTTTAGTTTCTCATTTGTTTTCTAAGACAGATATAAAATGATATATGGTATCCTACTCTTACAGTTGTCATGACTTTGCTGTAAAGGCACACAGCTGACTTTGTTACACATTTACACTTTGTACCAGATCAAAGGGGTAATGTGAAAACCCCATGTAGCTCTAAATGCAGAGCTTAAAGAGGGCTACGTTTAAAAAACTGGATAAACTTTTAAGAAAAGGCTGCTTTACTTACTCTTTTATCTTATCGTTTGCTCTTTTTGCTGTCACAGTGCTATGGCAGTGTGACAGCTGGGGCACACAAAGATCCTGTAATTGTCTGTCTTTTTAACTTCCTATTCTACATGGAGTTAACCCAGTTTTGCAGTCTGTAGCCTCCTCCAATCTCCTCTGCACTGCTTTGACATCGGTGTGCGTGGGTTACTGTAAAGAATGGGATAAATGAAGGCCAGGTGAAGGAAGGCTAATAGTGCTGTACATTCTGCATTGATATTGAAGTACCTGAATTTGTTCTGTCTCCCAAAGGTGTGGTGGCTACTCTGGTGAGTAACTCTGCAAACATCAGACACAGGACTAGAAAGGAACAGCCTGATTTACCTTACTGTCTTGTGTTTGTTTTCAGTAGGGTTAAGAGGGGTCAATTGGGTGGCACAATTGAAATTCTTATAAACAGCTAACTTTTTGCTCATCTGTATTTGAGGCAGCTACCTTTCCAGGCCAAATGGTGTGGTCCTTCTTGGTACAGTCTTGAGCTTCATGATGCCAACTGTTTGATGCTACTAAGTATTGTAATGGCTTATATGGCCTCAATCAGCTCAAATGAAAATTAATACAGATGACAACTGTTGTAGCATTAGGTGGTATTTTAGAGCAGAAGAATGAAAGCCCTTAGCTAGCATGCTTAGAGTACTGTCATCCTATAAACAGAGGGATTTGACTGTAATGTACTCTCATCAGTTTACTACTCTAAGCAGTTGATCAATCTTGGAGAGACTTACTGAGTTGCCCTGGGTCCTACAGAAAATTGATAGCAAAGCCAGACACTGAATTCTGATTTTGTGTGTTACAGTTCCTAATATTCTCACTCAGAGACCACCTTTCATTTCTTACATGCAATTGGAAATCAATTTTAAAGCATTAGCTGAGCCACGACTTTATAAATCATCATGAAACCAAGTAAAGCAATGGCTTAACCTCAAAATGTTAACAAACGCTAAGGGATTGAACCCACAGATCAACAAAATCACACACCATTACTGTGAATAAGTTGAGAACTCCAGAGCATGCTGTTCTAAAGGAGGTAAAGGGAAAATTTTTATGGTGATTCCCTTGAGTCTCTGGAGAATCTTTCCAACTACACATTCCCTTATTCTCTCCCACAGGTCATTAATCATCTTTTCAGGAATCTGCATTATGTACAGGGAAAAAGCTTGAGTTTGAAGAACCATATACCTGCCCCATAAAGCAAAGAGTCTCCAGGTAGATTCACATTCCAGATGTAAAAGGAGGCCCAGAAGAGGGGAAAAATCTGGTGGCTCTGTTGAGCTTACTGTACCTGTAACCCTGTGTGCTCAGCTGTACTTAACATTACATCCTCCCTCTTGGCAGGACCCTATTAACTCCAACCCACAATCATGCAAATAGGGGTGATACAGTTTCCAGGCCAGAAATGACATACATAGTAGGGAGGAGGGCTGGTGAGTGAACTTGATCTGTAGTTGCATGTTAACCCCAGATCATGCAGCAAGAGAAAGTTTCTGCTCTTTCATGGACCAAAAAGGAGAAAATTCATTCTTCTGGTGAAAAAATGGGAGAAAAGAACAAAGTTTAGTACTGAGTTATCATCTTCATGCTGATTGCTGCTATTTAAATCATCTATATCCCTGGCTTGGTGTATCCATCAGGAGGGTCAAATAAGGTGTGTTTTTTCCCTTAATGATTCATGGGCATGTGAGTTTAAATTGGAGGTTCAACTCCAATGGTGTTTTTCCAGATGGTCTTTTACCATCTGATCAAAATGCAAGAGGAAAAAGGAACACCATGGTTTTTGGAGGGAAAAGCAAAATTTTATTTTCCAAGTCTACACAAGGAAATTCCACTTTTTTGTCTGTCATTCACCTTTTGTTTCACTTTATATAAAGGAAATTTTCTAGCCAGGAAGTACCAGAAGTTTGTCTATTTTTCCTCAGTTTTCCTGTAAAATATTTTGTATCTCTGCTCTCACAGACAGAGATAGTAATCTCTGGAAATTAAACTCTTTTCCATCTCATATGAGGTGTAAATGTGTGTATCACAATTTTATTATCTTATATATAAAACTACCACAGTAGAAGCTTTCCATAAACCTTAAATTTAGATAATATAAAACAATGTATTTCATTATTTTGCAGACCTCAAGGGTTAATATGCAGTTATGAGAAAAATAATCTTGACAGTGTATTCTCAATGTGTTTACAAACAGCTAGTAGAAGTTTGTAAACACTAAAAAGCAGTCTCTGTAGACACCTTTGTTCTGTTAAAGTCAGCATTGCACTCCCTGTGTGCCAAGGCAAGACAAGATTTTCATTACTTGGGTTCTTTTGTTTTCCTACTCCAAAAGAAGCTAGCCCAACAGTAACTGGAGACATAATACAGTTATTTTAAATCAAAGATTTTACAGTCTTTATGTGTTTATCATGGAAACAATGAGAACATTTTTATTGTGTTTTCACTTTTATTTTTTAAGCAACATTCCAGCAGCAGAACAGTTATTTCATGTTTGGATTCTGTGCCTTTATATTAGGGAAAAAAAAAAAGCTGCTTGCTCTTTCCATCCAATCATTCAGCACCTAATGAGAAGCAGACTGACCTTGGAGATATTAACAGGCTCCTTCTGCTTAAAAATTTTATGTATTTAAGAGTTGGAGAAGGCGTTATAAATATAGAGTATATTATATGTAACATTTGCTGCTTGAGCGTAAAAAAAGGAAAGTTTGGGGAAAGTTCCATTGAGAATACTCCTTTTGGGAAAGGCTTGGTCATAAAAAAAATAGCCTCCCATGGGTTTAGTCTTGCCTGGAATAACAGATGTGCTGTGATAATCTTAGTAAGATTTCTACACCTGAAAAAGTTTCCAGGACCTAATTTTTTCCATCTATTTCCCTTGATGGCTTTTTAAAAGAACTGACAGTTGATTTTGCAGCAAAGGGTATTTTCAATGTTGACAACATTGTTTATTGTCTCTGTGCAAAGAGAGTGAAATCAATTTCTCATGAGTATTTGAGCCCTGGGGTCAATGGACTGAATTTCAATTATGGAAATTACAAGTTACTTAAACTTTTTGTAATTTAAGGAAATCATTTCTTTTGTCTCATTATTTTTGCATTTGGTATTCTGACCACTGCACTGATGTCCACACAGTGCTCCACCCTCAACTAGCAGAAATCTGGGCAGGCAGTTGACACCTGTGATGTTTCAAAGAGATGGTGTTCTAGTTTGCAAAGCTGGATGCTGAAAGCTGAGAAAATATCAGATCAAAAGGGATTAAATTGATGACTTTTTCAGAGTGGTTAGGACCTTTGCTGAAGTCCAGCATTTTTTAATGTGCAAAATATGATGTTATGTCTTCAACTATAACATAGTAAGGATACAAATTGCTCATTTAGCGCAAATCAGCCTGAAAATGGGTGCAAATGACAAAATAGCTTTTGATGCACGAATTTGATGTTGAAGTATAGCGTATGAAACTGTCGAAAAATACAATTATGAGACAAACTAGCTATGAATCCTCTGCTCCTTTAAGGGAGCAGCTGCTTCTCAGTAGGGTGACTCACAACTAACTCTTCAGCAGTGGGCATAGTCCTACCAAGAGGATGTACAATCAGGCAGGCCTTTTCTGATGGCCTTTCAATTCCTTAATTTCCATTTGTGTGGCAATATGAAATATATGTACAAGTACTAATATTGTTGCAGTGCATGAACAGAAACTAAGACTGGTGTTTCTGTTCATCTGTTCTGTGTAGTAAGTGACTATTAATGGCTATGTCAAGTAAATATTCTACTATCTGAAAATAAGTGGAACTTTATTTTGAGCCACCTTTCTTTCCTGTCTTTTCCATGAATATTGCATCCTTTTTTATATATGCTCCGACTACTAGGAAGTGTTTTAATGACACTTTGGGAGACAATTTTGAAAATTAGAAAATAGAACTTCGGTTTCTAGGTGATATCTCCTTTCCTCCACTTCAATATAAAGAATGGCCTGGAAATTTTCACTGTATGTACTGTGTTTTAAAAAGAATATTAAAAAAGAAACAAAATCAAACAGGGATGACGCTACTTTTCTGTTTCAAAATCTCCTACACATTTGTGTGAACTAAGCTTTTAGAAAGAAAACTAAATCCTCTTGTAGGATTTAGGCAGGGAGAACATGGTTCTTGGACCTATTCATGCATAAACTCAAAATTCATATCCAAAATCATTACAAGTAAAGCTGAAGTTCTTGTGTGAACAGATACTCATGAGCTTTTGAAAAGAAAGATACCTTTACAATTAGTCTGTACCTAAGTGGGGATCATGTTTGCAATTTTTTATTAAAATCATTAATGCTTCCCACATCCTCGTTCACTTCCCAGTTTATTGGGATCTTTTTCTTTATCCTGTGATTCTGACACTCAGGTCCTTAGTCCACAAAGTGTCACTGATATTATGGGAAAAAGTAGAGCAGTGCTGTGGGGTTTGACTGTCCTGAATCAAGACCGAGGAAATATGGACAAAAAAAAAGGATACGTACATGAATCCCTTCTCTGCCCTCAAAGATCCATAACTATTCCATGGATTAATAGTCAGATACATGTCTTGGCTAAGATAGTGCATCTTTGTTTTCCCTTTCTCCCTGTTGTTGCAATTGTGCCATGCAATCTGCTGGGTGATGAGCCATGCAGCCTTCCTTGGTCTGGTGAGAAATGTGCTGCCACACATGGATGCATGAGCTGTAACACTCACTCAGATTAACTGTTCCTCTTTTCTTTTATTGCCCCTCACGCATGGCATTTACCACTACTGGCATCAACATGCCTTTCTTCTATTATTTTCCTATTCTCTATTTTGACATTAGCATGGAGTGTTCTACTCCATTCAAATGAATAGTAAAAGATCAGGTACACTTATTGCTGTTGTTGTTGTTATTGTTGTTGTTACTGTTAATAACAATAATAGTGATTGGTTTGAAGTGATAATGATAACCAATATCTATCTTCAGAGAACAAATAAAAGGGAGTCCCTGACCTAGGAGAACATAGCACTCCAAGACAGCCAAATAGTTCAAAGGGATGGCACAGCAAAATGGATGATTGCAGATATCAAAGATTTTCATTACAGTCAGTTTACCAAACAAGCATGGTGAGAGGAAAGTTAAAAGCGAAACTGAAAGAAAATTTCTCCTAAGCAAGACCAGAGAGAGGTGTCATATGGAGTAAGGCATGGAAGTGATTAGAAGGATTTCCAGAAAAGCAGAAAGCAGTGGGAATATCACACAGACTCAAAGAATATGCTGAGCTGGAAGGGACCCACAAAGACCATTAAGTCCAACCCCTGGCCCTGCACTGAACCAACCCCAGGGGTCACACCATGTGCCCAAGAGCATTGTCCAAATGCCTCCTGAGCTCTGTCAGGCCTGGTGCTCTGACCACTGCCCTGGGATGAAAAACCCTTAGGAGAATGATGGAAATTTGTTTCTTAAACCTAGGACTTCTGAATGGCTCTTTTGCCTGCCAAAGTGGGCAGACCAGTAATTCTTTTATGGAAGAGTATGTTGAAGAGCAAGCAGTTCTACAGGAGTTGGTTGATATATTGAGAAACTCTTCTGCCAAAGCTTACACTGTTGTTGAAAGACTTTCAGTCACTTATTTGGAAGCACTGCTGACAAGTTGCTTGTGTGACAGAGTCCTCTTTTATCCTGCCAGGAGCATAACATGAGTGGCCTCTTGGTATCAAGTTTAGTAAATCGATGGTCTTCTGTAATACTTTGGTATGATGAGTGTTCCATTCAGACCAAGATCAAAATATTGCAGGATCCATCTGTTGCACTTTTGGCTCTCTGATTCAGTTGCAAAGAGTGGTTCCAAACTCTCCTACAAGCTAATGAATAAAGCTTTCAGAATATGTTCAATAGCTAGACTTCACAAGGGTTTGTGGCATGTCTCAAATGGAATATTTAAAGAAAAATGCAATGTTCAAAATGTATTCAATTGGTACTTTTTGTCTGTGAGACAACTGCAATAATTCTATTAAAAAAACAAAGCAAAATTTATTATGAAAGTAACTAAGATCTTCTGACTGTCAATTTTACACTCAAAAGAAAGGATGTTAATATTGTTTATTGAATTAAAATCAGTAAAAGCTTTTGAAAGTCTTTTCATTGAGATTAGGAGAGTACCTAGTTGTAGAAAAGAGACATCTAACAACTTTTTCCAACATGGGCTGTAGAAAATGGATCTATGTAACAAAGAAAAAGCAAATGCTCACTTGCCATCTGTGCAATGGAATGGGTAAGGCATAAGTTCCTGTGCTAAGAAGTGTGCTCTTTGTGCAGCTTCCACAGATGACAGCGCAGCAGAGAAGAAAAGTGGAACACTTCATGCTGGCTTAATTGTTGGCATTCTGGTCCTGGTCCTCATTGTGGCTGCAGCCATCCTCGTGACTGCCTACATGTACCATCACCCGACATCAGCAGCTAGTCTCTTCTTTATAGAGGTAAGACAGGAGTAACACGTTGTGTCACGTTGTGTCCTGTCTCTTGGCCACGGTATTTGGGGTCTCCAAAACAGATCTTTCTATACTAAATCAGAAAGTATCTTTGTGTTCATAGTGTAATCTTTGAAGAAATAGACCTTGTTTTGTTCTTAGCATATTGTTTTGTCCTTAGCATATTTATCACTCAGCTCCTTTAACTACCATTGCTATTACTTTTTTTGCTTTTAGACAGGACATATGTCTGAGAGATATGTGTCAAATACCACACCACTTCTCTTTCCTATCCTTCATTTTCATCACAACAGCATTTTTCATTACCTTTCCTGTGCACTGTCGTTTTATTTGAGGACATACAGTTTTTCGTTTTTCTATAATTTTCCACGGGGGGGGGGGGGGGGGGGCAGAAAAAATATTCATTCTTAATTCTACAAGAGAGCTGATTTATAGGAAGTTTTTGGAAACTTGTATTAGCTGTTCCTTACATCATTTAAAGGAATCTTTTAACACTTTTTATGAAAGTGTGGAAAAATTATTTTCACCTGATTTTTAACATCGATCATCTCTTCTGCTCTTTTTATTAGTGCAGAGAGAAACCGACTATTTTAGACCACAATTCCTCTGACCTATTTGAGACATCCTCTCCAAGATTAGATAAATTGACATTTTTCTCCCTCAAATACCGATGGCTACCTTAGGTGCAGGTACCTTCATTGCAGATGCTGACATTTAGTCTGTTCAGCTCCACTGTAGACGAAAATATGAGAAAGGAAAATTCTCCGTAGGCATTTGAGTCTGTAAAAATCCCTGAGTACCTATACCTCCTTGTGGTTTCTTTTTCAACTCAGCAGCATTCTTCTACCTTGTGATAAGGATAGATGTGCTGAAAATGAAAGGGATGGCTGTTCACTTGTAGTATTCCCTTACTATTAAGAGCCAGTTACTTACCACTGGACAACAGTGAAGGTGCAAAACCACTGCAAGTGTTGCTAGGGACATTCCTTAGGGATTTCTTAGGTAAAAGCCCGGACCAGTAAGATGTAGACATTTATTCTTAGTGACAGCAATGAGAATTGAAGTGAGACATGAAAATTTAATGGAATGATTCATCTTTAACATCATGTTATAATAAATATTCTTCTTACATGTAATAGTAGTGACAGAAATCAAAATGAATTGTTTATCAGTATTCCTGCTCTAGTAATGTAACTGTGTTAGCCATCAGGGAACAGAATTCATGTAATAGCACATAGTTTTCTCTCATGTTTATGCAGCGTCTCTAGCCAGTTTATTATTGATGTAGACAAACAAAATTCTGCTGAAGTCCTTGTATGAAAGAGAAGGTTTTGTCCCTTTCTTTTTTTTACAGACAGATTAAATTTACACAGATCGAATTTCTGTTCTTTCACTCTAGTAAAAGCAAGTTTATCTGTCATGATGTGATAGAAGGGCTAAATAAATTGCAACACCACTTTTTAAGGAGAAGAATACCAAATTACAATACACATTTTTTTATTTATTTATTTTTGTTCTAAATGTAGTAAGGGCTTGTTAATTTATTTCTTTCATTGATATCATACCCATCATGCAAATAGAGGTGCCTTAATCAGTGTTGTTAAACTCGTTCCACTGAATTTAATCTTTAGGTGCCATTAATCAATCTATTAATCTATCATTAATCAAAGCTAAAATGTCTTTTAGCAAGAAATGTAGTCATTTAGAATTTAAAAAACCCATAAACTTTCTATATAAAATGAAGGAGAAATCAGTCAAAATAAAGTTTATGCAAAACAGGGTATAACCTACATTCTCTATTGGTTATTAGGTTAATTGTGGTACTTGTGAAGAGTCAGCATTAGCAAGAATTTTTAGAAGTCATCAAGAGGTGGCCTTTCCCTGTGAGTTGTAAAAAGCTGATGTAGTGGGAAAATCACAAGGGAGGGAATAGGGGATGAATGTATTTCAGAACACTTACACAACTTTCAAAACTTTAAAACCATTTTTGGTATCATAAGCCTAGAACAGAAAAAGGTAATCCATTCTGGAAATTAAATTCCTTTTAATAAGTTTAATAATTTAATTTAAAGAAAAAAAGTATTTTGATCAATTAAAAACATAATAAATAGAATGTATTCTTCTTATATTTATCTGATCTGTAGGATTTAAACATTTCCAATGCAAAGAAGAAAATATCTTCTCAAACTTGCCTTTTGAAAATTAAGTACAAAAGACTAATTAGGCAAAACTGGTATAAATAGGCCAGTATTACAAGAAATCATTCTTTATTGCATTTGTGCAATTGAAAAATATTTGAGTAAACTGATACAGAGAACATGACAGCCCACATACCACAGGAGACAAGGTGCATTATTTATGGGAAATTAATGAAATATGGATCTGATGTTACCATTCTAGGGAAAGAGCTCAAGAGGATTGCCATGGGCTTGGTCATGAAATGAGGACAAGCACATAAATATTTCAGAAAATAATACTGGTTTCTATTAGACTATTGATTAATAAGCACATTGCACAATTAAAACAAGATGTGACAGATGGACAGGCAGCTCCCTCCTGCAGTTGTCTAAAAAGTTACAAGTGCACTATAGTCTTCCATCAAGTCTTCAAGCCAAACCAAGATCTGCATCAGTTTATTATTAGTAATCAGTTTATTAATAGTAATTAACATAACTCTCTAAGTCTGGCCAAAAGAAGGAACGGGAACCTGGTACATTTGTGTTTACTTTTAAAGAAGTTACTTTATGGAGGAATCATATAGACATTAAACATAACATTCACTCAAAACTCTAATATCATTAATAGTGAAACTTCCTTTTGCATCTAAGATAATGTCATGATTTGGTAGGTGAAATGTCATTTTCAATCAGATTTAACTGGATTTTTTAGGTTAAGTCTGTGTAAGGAATTTTTAGTTGATTAGTTTTACAATCATGACTGGTTTCTGAATAAAGAACAGTATATTGAGCTGATCCTGTATCTGAGGCTTTAAGTCTCTTTCTACCTTGTGTTCTCTGCAGATATCACCTAATATTCACTTACCTCCTCACTTAGGTTCTCACATAGCTCATCTCAAATCCAACTCATGTTTGTCATGTAGTGAGCTCTCCCAGATAAGAATAAATACACCCACACTTTGTGCTGTTTACCCTTGCACTGATAAAGGCAATCTCTTGTGGCACCTCTGAACACCAGTAAATGACATCCTGAATGCACTAGTTCGTTTAAATAAGCAATACACACAGGCTAAAGAAAATACCATTTATTACAAGAACTCTTGTCTCAGAACATAGTAACATTATTCTATTACTTTTTTACCCTTAAGTCTGAAGAAAATGCTTCCCTAGGGGATTTTGTTCATACCTGTTGAGCAGAACACACATGTGCAGCTCCACCTGGAAGAGAGTTTGAGAAGTCTTAAATGCCAGTGCTATTCAATTTGCCTATGGTAGTGTGCAATTTTAAAACAAACAATTCAACACATTTTCAAAAAAGTTCCCCTTTTTGTGAAGTATGTAGAAGATTCAAATCAAATACCCTGTTTTCCTGTTACTTCCAGCCTCCACACTGTTCAACATGTATTTCATTGTTTAGGTTGGACACTTCTGTGGTGGCCCAAAGTCAGCATGAATTATCAGCTGTTAAACTCAAGGGAGCTTCAGTCAAAGTTCCAATGACTGCAAGCTCTTCCTAAGAGCTAAGAGTAAATATTGACTAAAGATTAACTTGCAGAGTGACAGAAGAGATGTTGCATGCCTTGGTTTTCTATTTACTTATCGTTAACCTTGCAGTATTTCCTCTCCATTGAATTTCATTTAGTTGCCAATGGTTTCCTCTCTTTAATCACCTCTAGGAATCCTGTATGTCTTGAGTATACTTTGAGCTGATTTGGACTGATTTTTTTAAAGTAGGATACCTGTCAAATGATGCTCTTCATGACTTTCTCAACAAAATGTCAGAAATCTAGCTGTAACATATATAACTACACACTAGCTATAGCACACTTAAAAAGTGATTGATTTATTTACTAACCTATGTAGTATACTTGCATTCAGGATGTGAGTTTGATGGCCAAGAAGCAAATCACAATGTCCTGAATGTCATGGATTGCATACTTGTGATACTCCACATAGCACACGTGATCTAGATGTCTGGTGCTCAATGTAAAGAGGAGGAAAGAAATTCCCAGCTGAGTCAGATGGATTTGCTCTGATTTCAATGAGTTGTGGGCCAAATTGCAGCTTTAGTTTTATATTTTAATTCTTCCTTTCTTTTCCCTCATGTTCTTTCTTTTTCCTGTATTTTTAACTTATAATTATTTACATATGTGTTTGAACTTGGGCACTGAGAGCAATTAATGTCAAGGAAATATTTAGCAAATTGAAAAACAAGGTATAAGTCCAACTACTTTTTATTCAGTTGTCTTTTGCATGTTTGCATCCAGTTACCTGTGGACAGAAGGGTTGCACATGACACAAGAAGTTTTCATTTGTGTTTTTTTACCTTCCTTCCTTACATTGTGATCCGAAGTCCTTTTAAGGCTTGAAATTTACCTCAGCTGTCACCACAGTGCTCTGCCATTGGAAATCAAAGGCAATATGATCTGGCCACAGCTGAGAGATGGAACCTGGTGGGATGAGTCCTGTGCATGGAATGCATAGTATGGTGCAAGAGCCCTGTTGGATGGTTACAGGCTCTTCAGGAGGGTCAGGTACAGCAGGAGAGGGGTGGCACTGTATGTAATAGAAGGGGTAGAATGTGTGGAGCTCACAGCTGGCAGTGGCACAGTTGAGAACTTCTGGATAAGAATCAAGGGACAAACAAATAATGCAGATGTCATTGTGGGACTGTAGACCTCCTGGCTGGGACAATGATGAATCAATCTTTGAGGAGCTAAGGGGGTCTTCTGAGTGAACTGACCTTGTCCTTATGGGAGACTTTGGCTTGCCAGAAATTAACTGGGAACATCACACAGCTGGTACAACCTGGGCCAGAAGATTCCTAAAAAACCTGGATCACAACTTTATGGAATAGATTCTAAGGGAGCCAGCTTGGAAAGGTCCCCTCTTTGATCTCCTGCTTGTCAAAACCGTGGATCTTGTGAGCAAGCGGAGATTGTTGGCCATCTTGTTCACAGTTACCACAGAGTGATTGAGTTTAAAATCTCTGTTGACAGAAGGAAAAGTGCCAAAATCTCGTCTCTGGACCTGTGGAGAGCAGACCGCAGACTGCTCAGTAAGATCCCTATGGAAAACATTTTTGCAGGTGCTGGGGTCCAGCAGTGCTGGTCACTTTTTAATCACCTCCCAAGAGCTCAAGAGTAGGAAATTCCCAAATACTGGAAGTCAAGCAGACAAGGCAGAAGACCATCTTGGTTGAACAGGAATCTTCTCTTAAAAATAAGGCAAAAAAGGAAGATGTATGGCCAGTGGAAGCAAGGTCAGGTGCCATTGGAAAAACAGAGAGCTGCTGTTGGCCACTGTAGGGAGAAAATTCATGTGGCCTAACTCAGCTGGAGTTGGAGCCAGCCAGAACTGCAGGGGACAATAAACAGAGTTTTCTCAAATATATTAATGGCAACGGGCAGTGTAAAAACAACATTGTCCCATGACAGGATGAGGATGGTCTCACAAGCTGGGACAGAAAAGGCAGAGGTTTTTAACACATTCTTTGCCTCTGTCTCCAACAAGGCTGTTGGACCAAGGATGCCCTGAGCTGGAGGACCATCACTGTGAGAATGATCAACTCCCAATGAACCTGGAAACTGTGCAGGATCTGCTTCTCCAGCTGGATCCCTGTAAATATATGGGACCTAATGGGATTCATCCAGGAATCATCAAAGAGCTGGAAGATGTCATCACAGAACCTCTCTCGATGATTTTTGTGCAATCTTGGGAATCCAGAGAAGTCCCAGCTGACTGGAAACTGGTGTACACTGTCTGAACTTTCAAGAAGGGCAAGAAGGAGGACCCCATAAATTACAGGCCTGTCAGTCTCACTTCAGTGCCTGATAGATTTAGGGAGAAGGCTATTCTGGGAGGTGTTGAAAATTCTGCAGCTGTGATGGGGCAACCCTGGATGTACAGGCAGACTGGGGAATGAGAGGCTGGAGAGCAGCCCTGTGGAAAGGGACCTGGGGGTCCTGGTCCGTGGCAGGCTGAACAGGAGCCAGCAGTGCCCTGGCAGCCAGGAGGGCCAAGTGTGTCCTGGGAGGCATCAGGCACAGCATCACCAGCCAGGCAAGGGAGGGGATTGTCCTGTTCTGCTCTGGGGCAGCATCTCCTCGAGTGATGAGGGGCAGCTTTGGGTGCCACAATATAGAAAAGATACTGAACTATTAGAGAGTGTCCAAAGGAGGGCCACAAAGATGGTGGCTGAGCCTGAGTCTGTTCAGCCTGGAGAAGAGGAGACAGGGGAGACCTCAGGCAATCTACAACTTCCTCATGAGGGGAAGAGGAGGGTCAGGTACTGATCTCTTCTCTGTGGTGACCAGTGACAGGGCCTGAGGGAATGGCCTGAGGTTGTACTAGGGGAGGTTTAGGTTGGAAAAGATTCTTTCCCCAGAGGGTGGTTAAGCACTGGAACAGTTGCCCAGGGAAGTAGTCACAGCACCAAGCCTGACAGAGTTCAGGGAGCATTTGAACAATGCTCACAGGAGCATGGTGGGGCTCTTGGGGATGGTGATGTGCAGGGCTGGGAGTTGGACTCAATGGTCTTTGGGTCCCTTCCAGCTCAGCAGATTCCTTGATTCTGTAATATGAAAGTAAGGAGTGAGCCGTTGGGATGTCTCTACCCAGATGGACACAACGATACCATTGCCAATCATGATTACGGAAGGCTTGACAACAGCTGAATAAATTTACTTTGGCAATTCTCTGGGGGTAAGGGATTTTAAGGAGTCTAAACTGACATTGCAATTAGGACTTCTTAACCTCAGGCAAAAGAGCCTTTCTCTTGTACTCAGCTTATAGGTACAAAACTTATTAACATATGTGGACTGTGAAGCTGTAAGAACATGAATGAATACAGAGCTTACGTATTAGCGTCTGTGTATGTATTAATAGTAGTTAATATGTCACACTGAGGAGCAGTGTGGGTGTTTGTGGTTAAAAAGTAAAACTCTTTTGAGTTGAAATCCTATTTTGAAGGTCACAGCTTTTCTTTCATGTTCCCACCTTCCTTGGAGGTATTCTAGAGCTTTAGTTTTCTGGTTCAGCTGCTTAGAAACATGCATGTACACTTACACACATCACACACATGCACATACCTATGTCTTTTTTAGTTGTTTGTTTTACTTCATCTTGGATGTTTAAGATGGATAATTTCAGGAATCTGTTTAAATGGCCACACAGAGAGTTGAGCTGGGGCTATCAAGTCAGGGAGTGACCTTCAGGAAAAAGATAGGGAGGCAGGAAGAAACAAACAGCTGCAGATCCTCAGCAAATAAATAATAGTGTGTGATGAGAGCCTGGAGGATGCGCCTTGACTCCTCTTGATTTAACTTAAATTATGTCTTTGCTAGTAAATTAAATAAGGCTGACACTGGTTTTGTAACATAAAGACCAACCAGCATAAAAGGATCTGCATCCCTGTCATTTAACTCTGCCTCACTTAAAGCTGACAGCAGGTACAATATTAACATGAACTAAAGATGATTTCTGAATACTGAGCCCTAGCTGGGGTGGTCTGAGAAAGCACTAATTATTGGGTATTTTTTTTAATTATGGGCTGTATAGGAGATTGTATTTTGGTATCTGGAAAGGTTCAGTGACACACATGTCTAGCAGTAGATTTTCTTCTGATTTTGACCTTCTGTTCATCCCCTGTCTGCTTAGAGGAAAAAAATAATATGAGAAAACAGTTTAAAAGGCTGGAGACAGTTCTTAGTGTTTCAGAGCTCAGGAAATTATTGGACATTTCTGGCTCACCATTATACTTCTCTGCTTATAACAGCACATCACAAATAAGAGCCAGATTTAACGTCCTGCCATGTTTTCAATGCAGCATTTCCAGGTTTCAGTATTAATGTCAGAAATGCAGTGTATACCTTCAAACAAATGAGAAGTAAATAGGAGACAGATTAAAAAAAAAAAAAAAAAAAAGAAATACTTTTGTAAAAAGAACTAGATCTTCAGCTGTCTAAGACAGTTGATGGAGGTCACACAGCTCTGCTCTTTTCTTCTGGGATATGGCCCATTGTTTTTTACAGAAGATTATGCTTTTAGTTTGAAATAGACTTCATATGGTTATCAATTAGTTTTTGTCTGGAAGTTCAGGCTGAATTGCATTTCATGAAGATGATGATTAAAAAGAAGAGAACAAGTATCATTCTTCTCTTCTTTCAAAGTCCTGCAGTATCCTGGCATTTAGAGTATTGTCGTTGATCTCACTGTCAATGCCAAGTACTGATAGTAAAGTTATTTTTTCCAAAGCTTATCCAGCTTAGCAGGAACTAGCAGTTCAGCAAGGGAAATCTAAATCGACCACAAGGGAGAAGCACAAAAATAAATAATCAACACTGACAATAAAAGTCAAAGGTGTAGAGGAAGGAGGCATTCTGTTTCTCGTCCTTCAGCAGCCAGCTCCTCAGATCAACATTAGACTGCAGAAACGGTTATAGAAAGATGTTTTAAATCACAAAAAGATACTTCAAACAAGTACTTCTATTGAAAAGAAAAAGAAATGTAGCCAGTAAATTATTCTAATGAATCTTATGTCTGAAGCAATCCTTATTTGAGAACAGTTTCTTCAAAATAAGAGTTTAACATGATGTGAGGCAATTGATCTTTTCTTATTCCTGGAAATATATATCAGAAGTATAGTTTCAAATATTTGTAGCCTCATCCACTTCTGACTGACTTGCCAAATAAATTGGGTGCTTCTAGATGAGATTAAAACTGATGCACAAATTTCAGGTAACTTTGAGCACAAAAATACATGTTATGAACAAGGTAATTGGTAACAGAAAGATCTTCACCTCTCACAAGAAACCAAAGGCCTGACTACTGACGTAGGTTAACACTGCACAAGGACTTAGACTAATGGGTCTTGAATAGTATCAGGTTCACATTTAGTCTTACAGTCGTTTAGTAAGACCTTACTGTTTATAGTTTTGTTCCCTTTTTCTTAATCTCTTTGAGTAAGTCTTAATAGCTTTTCTGAAGTTTTGACAATAAATCCAGAATTTGCATAGCTCCATATTTATGTATTTCCATATCATCAGAATTAAATAGGCCTTCTTGACAAAGTGTGGTTAAAGAGTACAGCTTTTAAATAGATTTAAATGTGTTTATACTCCTGAATTAGACAAAGAAATTGACATCAGTGGAAATTTAGGATGCAGCCCTTCAGTAGAAACCGTGAACCAGTCCTCCGGAAGTTTGAAAGACTGAAATAAAGAAAAAAAATCAATAGAGGTGGCAAAGTTGTGCCAGAGCATTCAGTCTAAAATATGCTCAATAACTTCCTCTTTTGTGTAGTTCAGTGGGAAATCAAGTTTACTAGAGCACTCTGGAGAGTCAAGACTTTGAAAGATTGACCTTCTCATGCTAAGTATTTATACTCACGTAAATTCAGTTCGAAAAAAGAGTGTGCCCATGTCTTGATGAAACCCACTGTTCCAGTTTACTGCTGAATGGGAATGAAGAACTGATCAATGCATAAGCACTCTGGGATTTTATGCTCGTTGAAATATACAAAGAAACTTTTGATAGTGTTTTAGAAATCTTTCAGAACAGAATGTGTGTGGCAGGGGTGAGGAAATGACAGAGGGGCCGATATTTCATTACTGTTTCCCTTCGCTGCTCTTCTGACATTGCAGATCTGTACAGAATTGTTCTCATTCCATTTTTGTTTACTCAGGGAAGGACAGAATAAGAATAGGATGGGGATAATAGAGGCTAGGATATAAGAATGTCAAATATGTAATACCTATTGCCAAGTTCCTTCTTTACTGGTAGACACTTGTCTTCATGCAGATGTATGAATGGAAATGTAAAAGCTTATAATTGCTGCTGCTCAAAAAATATACATTTTTACAATTGCTTTTGATGAATTACTATCTCAGATGAAAAGTGCTATGTGGCATAAATTTTAGAGATCGTGATGATGTCAGCATCAAAAACTCTCAGGAGCAGGGCATCAATCTTCAGATTTCAGTATTTCAGCACAGCTTTATACAACTGTCCATCCTCTTGTAACTTATCTTGTGATATTGGTTACTGTTCAGCAGGAAATAAGGTGGTCTACAGCTAACAACCTTAAAAAAATCACAGACTATAACACTGGAAACCATGTTCAGATCATAACAACTGAGTTTTATTTAGACTATATTCAATTAACTGCACTCAGATATCTATCAAACTTTTTTTTAACATGTCTAAATGAGATCATATGATTTTCATGGATAAAGGAGGCCCTCTAAGGCTCAAAATTCCCTGTTGTTGAAAGATGACAAAAGAAGAAACTGGGCAAAAAGTAGAATACACTTGGAGACCTTTTCATGCAACAAGTGTGGGAAGTTACCCCAGTTTCTACTCTTTAATTTTAATAATTGGAATCCCCTCTTTTTTTCCCTCAGAAGTAAGACAAATGGTATAAATTCTGCCTTTACTGCAAGATGGATGTAAATATACTTATTTTAGTCTTTGTATTGCTACAGGAAGTCAAACATTCTGCACAGCCACCAGCAACGGTGAAAGACATAATGTAGGAAACAAAAAATGTAGACCTCACTTTCCACGGATTGTCCAACTGCTAGATTTTTTTTCCCTTTTATCTTACTGATCTTCAATAGGAACTAACTTTTTTAATGTGTATCATAAATTATTTTCCCGCATCTCAAGATGTTTCTTCTGCATCCTGGTCGTGTAGGGTCACAATTGCTTTTCTCTTAACTGCATTGCTTCAAATGGTAAACTCAAGGAAGCTTCAGTCCCATGAAAAAAGTGCTAGTCCTGTTTGCCTGCTTTGTAATACACTGAAAGGAAGCAGAAGTTAGAACTCTCCAGCCACAGATCAGAGAATTTCCTTTAAGTATTCTAATTCCAGAGGAAGAAACATATTTTTTCCTGCTAAAATTGGGAATTAATTAATTAAATACCCAGTTTGCTTTCTTCCAGTTTCTTTTGGGTTTGGTGGGGTTTTTTGGAGTATTTTGTTTGGTAGCAGGGATTTTTTCTGTTTTCTTATGAGTCTTCACAGAGAACAAAGAGGAAGAACGAATTAGGTATTTCCTGAGCTCCTTCAGTAACTGAAAGAACTTTGTAGCTCTCAATATGTATCAAGTTACTTTTGTTTTTTTCAATTAGAGCTGAAATATTTTTACAGCTTTCAAGGAGTTACATAAGGCAATGAATCGCTGGTTTGTCAGTGCTCTCTTTTAAAACAGTCAACCACTCGCATGCACATAAAGAAGATGAAATTAAACAATCACTATAAAGGGAAAATCTCACCTCAGACGTGACAAGAAACCACAAAAATCTGTAACTGCAATATCAGGAAATGACCTTCAAGTCTATTGCTTTATTTCTGAAAAACAGCTCATATTTATGTCTTATGGCTTTGTATCATTAAAACTGATACACATCTGTTCCATAACTATTATCTGAAAAGGCCAATTAAAAAGAGTAGCACAAAATGGTAAATTTAATATCTACCAGCAGTGAAGCAAGGAAGTAGTAACTAATCATAGGTACATCTTAAAATTAAATTAGGGAGCACCTTAGTATATTAAAGCCCAGCTCATCCTTACATGTTGCCATTTAACACTGTTTCTAGTTATTTTTTCCTGCTATTTTTCCTTTGGTTTTTTGTTTTCCCTTTTCATTAGAGACCTGTCCATCAAATTCCATTCTCATTTGTACCAGTGTAAATCTGAAATAAAGCCCTTACGTTTAATTTCGTTATTCTTGATTTACTTTAGTGAGCCTGAGAACAGAATATCACCCTTTTTCTTTAGCAGTAACCAAACTGTCCTTCTTAATTTTGAAAACACACAGAATCAAGCTTGGGTAGAAAAAACTCTCCAAAGTTTGAATAGACTAATTTTTCTTGTTAGGAAGAGACATCCATTAAAGAAGACAGTGTTCTGCCTTCCTACTGTGTAGGAACGTGCTGCACTGAAAGGCCTGGGATTTTAAATTACCTGCCAAACAGAATTTAACTCTGAATGCCTCAAAAGTAACCTGATCCTACAGCAGGAGGAAAAAGATGCAGTTGCTTTTATGTGGTATCTTCCCGACAATGATCACTGATGAGGACTTTGTGCTGTACCTGCAGTCAGCTGTTTGGTTTGTTGGGAACAACCTTCAGTGGCACCCCAAGATTTCTTTGGTGATTCCTGCCCAACAGCACCACGAGTCCCAGAAAAACATCATGGCTGTGGCTGTGCTGTGGTCACCAACACCACCCCTCAGCAGCATGAAATATCCTTTGTGATTGAAAGGAAATAAAAATGGGGTATTATGGGAACAGAAAATCAAATGAAGTATTTATATTCAGAAAAAAACAACATAAAGTAAAATTATTTGGCTTTTCAGCTGTCAATGAAAATATAGACTGTAATTTGTTTTCATTGATTCTCCTCTCATTTTCCTGAAAGTTTCTATATAAGTTGCTGTATCTTCTAGCCTTCCTTCCAAGCAGACTGTAACTCTTGTCAGTAAAGAAAAATAAATCAGTATATTTGCCAGATAAAATTTTCAATAGGGAATAATCTTTTTATGAAAGCTTTCTCTTCTCACTGACTCTAGGAAGGAGTTTCCCTGTTTTCCTGAAAGCTATTTCCTTTGACATTATCTCAGAGTAGCCACCCAAAATCTGAGCCATACCTGACATTAATTAGTTTGAAAATACAGGTTGTTTAAAGCACTTTTCCTCCCTAGAGATGTTATAATAATACAGGAATTGTTTTATCTGGCCTAGAAAATAACTGTTTATTTTCTGTGTTTATTAGCAGTTCTTAAAGAAGGCACCCAAGATCCTAGTGGAAATTGGTTAGGACTTCTGAAGGCTCTTGTACCCAAAGCTCTTAAGAGTTTAAATAAAAATGTTGCTTCTATCTGAACCATCAAAGTAAACTACTCAAGTAGAAATTATGACACTTGAAATAGAAGGTCATTATTTTGAGAGTCCTGCATAAGCATGGCAGAATTTTATCCTAAATATTTTTTTAAATTAAAGTTTCTGTCAACTCTGCCACGTATTTTCCCATGGCATAGTGTATATTACCAAACTCCTACACAGAACTAGGAAGGAAGAGCACTGGACAGGTTGGTTAGTGGATCATCAGTTCTTTATGTGACAAATCTGATAATCAGCCATTTTAGACAGGAGCTATTTCATCCTCTTCATTGCTAAGAGTAGTGGTAATTATTTATGTCATTGAGAACAATCATCACTTACAAATTTAAAAAGAGGGATTAATTCCTCTGATTTTTGCTGCTGCTGAACTGTGCTTTTCTATTCCTGTAACAACTACAGGGAGTGGGGTTTAAGTATGAGAGGTCAAAATTGCAGGATATTGTTAGATCTTTTTAATTAACAATTTATTGTAGCACCCTTCATATTCTGAAAGTTTATTTTGTTGTTGCTGTTGTAGCGACGTCCAAGCAGATGGCCAGCAATGAAATTCAGAAGAGGATCTGGACATCCTGCCTATGCTGAGGTGGAACCAGTTGGAGAAAAGGAAGGGTTCATCGTATCAGAGCAATGCTAAAATTTCTGGGACAGAACACCAGTACTGGCCTACAGGTGTAAGACATTTACTTTTCCTCTCTTTAAAGAAAAGGAGCCCTAAGCTGCTGTAGCCTGATAGAAAGAAGATTCTGGATAAACTTTGTCCAAGAAGAAAAACTATCTAAGATACCAGATTACTACTGCACAGTAGTTTTTGTTAGTGGACTGAGACACAATGGTTCATGCAGAACACTTGTCAGTGGACACCTACAGTGTCAGAACTATGGCACAAGTGCCATGTTATTTGCTTTAGGTATGGGGATGCACAGTAATCAGAAATATAATAAAGCTTTGGTGCGCAAGGGTATCGCCCTTTGGTTCAAGTCTTCTCTGTTATCTCAAAGAGTGGGGGAAAAATCTGGACCATTTCAGTGCAAAGGGCACTGATTGGTGTTCACAGGTGATTGATACAAGTATCTTAAGACAGGTAAAGAAGAAAAAAAGAATTTTTCCAACATTTATATAGGCAGATGTGAAATACACACACTTTTCAATTCTAAATTAACCTACCAACCTAACTAAGTCACAATGTAAATGCTTTCCAGGAGTACTGCAATGTTTCTTGTACATTGCTGATTACTAGCCTGCTAAACAACTCATGATGCACAGATTGGTAAGAACTCAAGACAGCAGAGAATTTTCACGATGGTGAAATTATTTCATGGGAGTTCACAATGACATTGGGCTGATTTTCAGTTTCAATGTTCTCTAAAAAATGAATTATCAGGTTGTTTTAAGGTGTATTTTTAATTTCTCAGCAGTAGGTTGAAGTAAAGGCAACAGATCCTTTTAGCTGCCAGAGAGCTTATGGACCATTTCTTAGGCAATGGGGTAAGAAAAATAAGATTTCAAATAAATGGATTTCTATTCTTTGCCATTTCATTGTGAGTCCTTACTGAGAAGCACCATAGACTTCAATGCACCCCTTCCAGAGATTCAGATTCAAGTGTTATTGAACCCTGCTGATTCATACAGTGGTTTTGTTTAATGCACATAGTAGTTGCATAAATATATATATAAATATATTTTTTTTTATAGCTAACACAAGGCGGGTTCTTGTGACTGTTAAGACTGCATTTTTGTCATCCAGACAAAGGAAATTAATTGCATTGCTGCATATTTCCAGTGAGTTGTAAAATAATCCTTAATATTAGAATATTTTTATGTTGTGTAGGGAAGGTGGTTCATGTAGTTGCAGTGCCATAAACTTTCTGCCTATTGGAACCATTCTTTCTGTAAAATTGACCCTTTCCCTCGCTGCATAGGGAAAGACAACACTATAAATTCACACCTTCAAAAACAGTTACTCCTTTCAGGGAAGGGGTTAATATACAAGGAGACCAGGAGCTTCCCTGAGGAGTGGAAACCTAAATGCTTTGATGATCTGGGCCTGAGCTATTGAAATATAAAATTCAGGTACTGCATGTACATTTCATAGCAGTCATTGACTATCAATTTTTTTACATACTGTGCAAGGCACTTGAATGATTTTAAAGTGAGCTATACAACATTTGTGGGTTTGGATTTTAAGCAGTTTAAAAAAGTTGTAGATACCACCTTTATAGTGCAATTACTTATACTTCTTGTTGATGCTTGTATGGCCTAAATTTGATTACTTAATGCTGTTTAAAAAATGAGAGCAAACATGATTTTTGTTATTTTGTTCAGTAAATACTACAATACTGTATTTTCTGTATTCTTTTATTTTGGGTAACACACTTATTTTCATCTGGTTTAAATCATCTAGCATGAGATTGAAACTGTTCAAAAACTAACTGGTATTAATCTGAAGGTACTAACAAACACATTGTCTTGAAGCCTGGTGAAAAACCTGTGGCAAGTAGTCATTTCAATTTGTGTGGGTCTGCTGAGCCCTTTTTCTAATAGGTTGGGTTTAAATTGCAGGCTGTTAATTCTGATAGCAATAACCAAATGTATGCACATATATATGGTGACACTCATTTTTATTAAATAAAAAGGTATCAGTGCACATTGTTTAGGAACGTATTTGGTGGGCAATAATTATCCTCAGTTTTTCTGGGAATCCTGGAAGTCATCAGCTAGTGTTCATTGGCCAAAAGAAGCAATTGTAGAGCTTCTGGAATATTCTTTGAAATAATTTTTATTTCAGAGCATATCTTTTCAAATTATACTAAGAAATTTATAAAAATCTACATAGTACTGCAATAAATTCAAGGGATATTTCATACAAGGAAAGAAGATTTATATTATTATGAATTTACAGGTCTGCTCTTCATCTGATTCACTCATATTTTTACCCAGGTATGTAGAACATGTCATGCAATGGAGCTGACAGAGTATTTGTAATATGATAAGACAAATATGACAACAATTTTAAAATCTGGTATTTTGATTACTTTTGGTTTAAGGCTCTCTTTCACAGCTGAAGGATGTTTGTTAGTATTTGCAGACTAACTTGTTATACTCCTTCATAAAACAATAGCAATTATTTTTTTTCATTCTTTGTCCACCTCACGTACTTTGATGTGGGATTTCACTGGTATGTGGGGAGCATCATAGTGTATTTCTTCAGATTTTTGCCATGATGTTATATGCATTGGATTATAACATGAGGAGTTGCTGGGTTTATTTAATAAGATTGATAGGCATATGCTTATGTCTGATAAGAACTGCTATCTGAAGAGAAAACCTCCTGCGTACTAATGGATGTATAGTGTCTCATTAGTGTCTGCTTTGATATATTCTGTGGTATGTTCTATTTATCCCAGTAGGCAAAAGTTAATTAAGTAATCTGTTGCTGTTTTGTAATTCCATCTGGTTTTCTAATTTTTTAATAATTAAAATTGCCACATTAAAAATTATACAAACATTAATCTAGAGGTGTGATAAAATATTGAGATTAACTGAGAATATCCATCTTATATTTTTATAAAGCAGCAGGTTAAATTGATCCAGAAAAAAAAAATGTCATGTAACCCTCTCTCAGAAATCCAGCTGAAATGTTATTCAACAATTCATAAACTTCCGTCCATGTTATTCAACAATTCATAAATTTCCAAACAGTGGCTTCACTAGCATTCCCAGTGGTCCTTCATTTGAATCTCAGAAAAATGCTTGTTTACAGAGTCATTTATCCCAACAGTTATTTTAACTCTTAAACTTTCCTATAAATGTATGTATCTAATACTATTTATTGCAAGATCTCTCCCATTTTCTTCTCATTATTTTCCATTTTAGTGTCAACTGTTCCATAATGCCTAACATTCAGTGCTCTGCTTCAGCTCATCCTCTTTCACAAACAAATAGGAACATTTGAACTCTCAGGACTCAAAGCACATTACTAAGTAGCTTTTAAATCTCATTAAGATGAAACACTAAATCAGATATTTATATTTATATGTGTGATATATGTAAATCACACACAGAAATTGTTGAAAAAAGACCCTAGAATTTCCAAAATTGTATTCATATATTAAGAAATTCTGGAATTGCTAAAGAAGTAGAATTGTAATTTAATTCCCATTCGCTTACCTATAATAATGTGATGTTATATAATTGCTTTCTCTATTTCTCAGTTCCTCTATGGTGTATTGGAGTAAGAAAACACAGATTCTTCACAAGAAACAGCTGTTCCCTATTTTTTCTCCTCTTTGCTCAAATTTTGTTGCACTTTATTGCATACCATCCAAAGCCTGTTCAGAAGACTGTTTTTCATGGACCTTTTTTCCTTACCCATCACCATTATACTTGAAGGATGTATACACCTTGATTTATTTCTGCTCTGAACATTCTTGTGAAAGGAGTCGATTTTCCAGAGAACACCATGTGAAACAGTTCTTCTTTTCCTTATATTTGCTCCTCTTATTCTCTACAGCTTCTGCTGCAAATGCTATCGATGTCTTGAAAGTAACTACCTACTTCAATGCAACATTATAATTTAGCTTCAGATCCAGCTCATCTTTACGACTAACCTGTGTGCTGGAATTCTGGGAGAAAAGATAATATATCACTGTATTTTATGAAATTTTGGAAGCCAAATTAAATTTGTACAAGCTGAACAGAATATTTGACTTTGCAAACTTCACCATTTTTCTTGGTCCACAGAGTTCAAACCATAAAAACTCACTACACGAGTACCTGAGACATCTGAGTAGTCAAGCCATTTGTTTGCCATCCAGATGTGGAAGCAATGAAAAAAGAAGGGGTGAGCATGGAAGAGATATTATTTTCAGTAAAGTGAAAAGAGTTCCAAGGAAAACAAGAGAATATGTCTTATGTTCTATTAGAGAACCTCTTGGATAAACAAAAGAAACTGTAAATTGTAACATAAATAATTTCATTTGTGTAGAATTTCTGGACAAATTTCTGAACGCAGTTGTCAGGAGCTGGCAGAATTTCACAAAGTAGGTGGGTAACTGGAGCATTCAGAGTGCCCCATGTTGGATCGTGTTCCAGTTCACAGATCATCGAAGGGAATTTTGACTTTGAGTGTATACAGCAGAGAAAGCAATGGCTGTGTCATTATTTTCTGATGAAAAGCAATGAAGCTTTGTATAAAGACAAGATTTGACATTCACCTAGAAGATGTCTCAGCTGCACAAAGTCATAGTGCCTATGACCACAGTATTAGGTATTAGGAGAAGAGCTGGAATAGAGCACAAATTTGACTCAGATCAATATTTTTGATCATGAGCAATTTATTCCTTCCAGTGAGGAGAAGGAGCAGCAACAAGCACTGTTGTTCAGCGTAAGATCATTGGAATCCTTGGACATGTGCCTCTGCCTTCTTGCAGAGAACTGCTTGAAGCTTGAAGCCTAAAAAAATCTCCAGAAATAAATGTTACTGACTGACAGGGTAGCATTAACCCTAATTCTCGTGGTTTAGACAGAGATTTCAAGAACTGATACCTGCTACTAATTTCTTTATGGATGTAATGGTAAGTTGGGTTTTAGTGCTGGGGTTTTTGGAGTAGCAGAAGGAGAAAGGGAAAATGAGGAAGGGAAGGAATTTCAGTTTTCCCATATGCTCTGAAGGTGCAGGAAGAAACCTTATGTACAGCCTTGAGAGCACTGATACTGTGTGCCAGTGGCACTTACTGAAAACACATGAGGTCTTCCTTCATGTCCAGCTAAATAATTTTAACATTTAAAAAGTCTTCAGAACCACTAAGTTCTGTCTAAATCTACTTGAGTCCATATTTCACTTCATGGATGGTTTATGGGTTTATGTTTTTTTCCTTAAGAAAAAAAGGCTTGAGCCACAGGCAGCATTTTGAGGTGGAATGGTGTGCCAGTAGTGTTTCATCAGAAGCCAAATACAACATAGCAGGATCCATCTTGCATAGAACTGAGAGAAACAAATCAGTTTAATTTTATCAGAGCAGCCATTAGCCCTATGGCTGGAGCACTGATAAAATATTCAAGTCTGTGAGCTGATTTGACTTGATTTAAATAATATCATAAATATAAAGCTGTCCTTTAACTACCAGTTTATCGTCAAATCTTAAGTGATTTTCTTGACTTTTAAATTTTTTATGGAGAGGAAGACAGTTGAGCATGCCAAGTAGAATAAAGTATCTTTTTGACAGGAACAGTCTCATCTCCTGACACAGTTCCCTCCCAATCAGAATAGTTGCTCCTCTGTGAACAACTCATTTTAGTGGGTCTCATGCTGACTCCACAGTCTTTCTCAGGACATTTCACTCTTTTAAACACAATTCTCTTTCTCTTGCAAGATTTTTCCATACCTGTCTCCTGCCTCACTTTTTTATTCTTTGGTTCTTCACCTCTGACTTAACTCTACATTCTCACTGCTTTGCTTTCTTGCACTCCTTTAAGCTCTGACTTATGTGTCATCATGGCCACTTTTGGTATCACTCAAAATAAACTTCTATCTGAAAAAAATCTCCACTTTATTTTTTCTGTATATGTGGGTTCTGGTTAATAGTACTGTTTGAAGGATGATTTTCCTGTTATTGACTGGATTTTGTCCACATGAATTAGCAGGCTAAATGCTGAATCTCTTGGAAACCTTTTGCTTAGACATTTTGGTCAAACAAAGTACTGGTCTTTTCAATGGAAAACTTTTCCCAGATATTTTTTTAAAAGCAGAAAAAGGAACTTAAAAGACATACCTCAAGACATTACTCTTAATTACATCCATTTAACTAAGCAGATAATTTTACCCAATTAATTAATATAGATGCCTGTTTTCTCTGTGGTCTCTGCTGGGAAGATAGTGTTTAGGGATATTAATTAAATTCTTCCCATGCAGTTTGCATTATTTCTGTTGGTCTAGCTTTTACTTGAAAAACAAAAATTAGCTATTTTGTTAAATGCTAATATTAGCTTGAAAGAAATTTGCTTTATTAACTGCTTGGGTGGCACAATGTTTCATCAGCCATCTAGAAGCTGTTAGTAAGAAATATTACTTGTTCCATCTAGCTTTGTTTGGACTGGTGGTTTGATTACTAGACCTGTTTTTTCAGTTTCAACAAGAGTCATTAAATTTTGTTTTGGGAAGCAGTAAAAGACACCATAATCTGAGTGTCAGATTTGACTACATGTCAGTGATGATGTCCTTTATTAAAGATTTTCACCTTCAAACTTTCCAGCTCTGACCAACCTACAAAAATGTCAGGATTTCACCACTGTTTTATTGACAAGATGAAGCTTTCCAAAAGAAAATGGTGTGCCTTTCATAGATATGTGGGCATTTTCACAGAGACCTGTTTCCAGGAGGAGTCCTCTTCATGGAGAGACGAGTCTGGCAGTCTAGGTTACAGTGTGACTGAAAACAACTCTGTAAAACATAACTATGTGTAGTTGTACTATCAGTGGATGAAATTACTTCCACCTGGGGCCTGACCCCTCCACAGCCCCTCTCCAAAATGGGCTGTGGGCGGGATGAGGGCAGGGCAGGTGATGCTTGAAGGACTGCAGGAGCTATTCCTGCTTGGAAAGAAAAGAGGCAGTGGCACCACACTAAGATTTGCACTCTCCATAAAAAGAGGGTGACCTTGTGCCAGCCTCTGCCTTGTCAGTGCTGAGCACTAGCCAAGAATCTCCTCAGCAACCCCGTGGGGTCACCACTGCGGAGTGAGCACAGCCTTTGCTCTATGCAGGACGGCCTCCTGCAGCCGTGCACACACAGCTTGCACACCCTCACACTCACCTGCTCCTTCCAGTTGCTGACAACCATATATTTTGAGCTTCAAGTGCTCTTTTAGAGCAAGAGCACTCTGTTACTGTAAAAGATGACACAAGTTGTTCCACTCTGTATCTCTGCAGCACGCTTTGCGTCCTGAGGTGAGGACCTGACAGATCTCCTCCCAGAACTCTGTCCTGCCACCTGAAGTGCAGGTGAGCATGTCAATGAAAGGTCACAAGTGCTCAGGGGTTATCTTGGCTTGCAGATTTCTGCCTAGAGGGAACCAGACGTGACAAGAAACCTGGGGAGTGATTACAGTCTCTTAAATAAGATCAGATACTTGAAAATTTTTGCTAAGGATGTAAATTTCCCGGTCTACAGGTGTCATTGGAAATTGTAGAAGGCAGTTTCAGGTTGTGTCTTTGTCTGAAATATACAGTTAAATCAGGGATGCTAGATTCCTGCAATCAGTAAGATGTGGATTTTCAGACATATGCTGCTATATATGGGCATTTACTCACAACACCCTTGCCCATTTATGTTGTCATTTGTCATCAGACTTATCCTCACAAATCCAGTTCACCAATATATAGTTTTAGGTATACATTTCCTTGGAAACATTTTCTTAGGAATTTAGCTCCTGGATGTGGAAAAGCTCTTCATTGCAGTGCGCTGTTCCCTAACTTGCTAGGTGCCTTAGGAGTGAGAGGTAAAGCATTCCTGCAGGATGCTGAGGTATCTCTGATGAGCACCATGAGTAATAAAGAGTGTGCAGACATATATGCACAAAGAAAAGCCAAACTTTTCTCCCTGCTGCAGAACAGGAAGTCCTGAGCAAGACAGTAATGAAATCAGATGAACCCTTCACTGCAGAAGCAATGAAGTGCTTTGTGGAGGCTTGTCTAGCTGTTTTCTATTCTAATGGTTTAGAACAGTCACCTTGTACTTTGGGAACTAAATGATGTATGGAGTTTTTATTTGCCTAGTCCATGTCTTCTCTCCAGCCACTGCCTATTGCAGACTGGAAATCTGTCAGCTTTTCCACTTCTAAGATAATGTATAAACAACCCAAGGTTTATAAACAGAGTTGTTTTAGTAAAAGTTCTGTCACCTGTCTCTACATTGAATAATGATGCTTTGGCTTAGAGAAACTCTGAGCTCTGTGTTTTTGTTCTTTCTTTCTCCCTGCAGTGAATATTAGTAGTTGTACAGCAAGCAGAGAGCTTGGCTGAAGTACCACAAATGAATGTCAATTGTTTTGTGGGGTAATGGGAAAAGAATGAATAAAACCATGCTCAGAAAAGAAATACTCCTCACCTGATCTACTAACGCTCGAATATTTTCCCAAAAATTGTTGTGGAATGATTCTGAGTATTAAAAAGAGGGCAATACTTTTCATCTGAATAAAGGAGAAGCTGTCTTTCATTTTCCACGAAGCAATAATCATAGTCAGCAGCCCAAAATATGAATAAAAGGCAAACCTTTTTCATTAGGTTTCAATATATGAATGCCTACTGGATTGATAGCATCTCAAGTTTCTCCTCTTGATTACATGAAGGATGCCACTCTGTTGTGCTGTGTATTTTTAGTAAAATCATTTTAGAGATTTTGAAATTATTTTTCCCTACTTAATTAATTTAATCTTTGGCATTACCACAAAATTCACTGCCAAAGTTTCAAATATTTTAAGCAAACATTTAGTAAAGGCATGTAAATACTAAAAAAACTTACAGGTAAAAATCCCAAATATAAGCAACTTTTTACAGTTATTACTAAAAAAAGTTCAAAGAGAGGAGGGGAAAAAAGTGAGTGGTATTTAAATACACAAGCAACCATCTTTCTTCATTAATCATCCCACTGACCACAGTGGCTGAATGAAGGCTTAGTTCTCTTCCACTGATATTAAATTGGGGTATGCAAGCCATAAGGAATCATCAGTTACCGAAGTGCCCAAAAACAGGGTGCTCCAGCTGAGCAGCACCTCCTAGGGAGGCAAAGGGCCGCATACCTGGAGAAAAAGAGGAGAGAATAATGGTGCACCCAGTCGCTGTATTGAAACTCAGGAATACCCAGACCAGCTTAGACACTGGGCTGTTAGCTCTTCTCTTTCTTTAGAGCAGATACATCAGCTGTGGGAACCTGCAAGATGGCTTCCCCTTTGCCTCTGCACAGGCGTTAGTCTTGCTGAAGTCCGCCATTTCCAACAAAAACTCCAACCAAACCAAACCAAACCAAACCAAAGGAAAAAAAAAAAAAAAAAAAAAAAAAAAAAAAAAAAAAAAAAACACCAAAAAAAACCTCAGCTAATTCTGTGTAACCACTGAAAGAAAAGATTTCGGAAAAAAAAAATTCATTGCAGTGATTAGTCAAAGGGCTGGAGAGCGTGCTGGTAGATTTGAAATGAGAATTATTGGACGGCATTCGCATGGCTTTCTTGAAAATAAAGAGCAGATTAAGCATCTGTATCAGAGGAGCATTACAGCCTAAGTGGAGATAATACCATGAAAAACTGCTCATAAATATAAGTGCTGCTTTAGCTGTTGCTTTTTTCTTTTTCTTTTAAGGGGTTATGTAATGCAATTCACAACTTTATTCAGGATGAAAAGTTGTGTCATGCTCATATATGACTTAAACAGAGACACAATTGCTTTCAGGAAAACCTTGCCAGCAACTAGTGAAGTTCCCTGCATTGAAGCACATGTAATTGCATTAAAAGGGAAAACAGAGATCCAGCTTGAAAAGGGAATTTTCTGACCCGATAAATGTCTAGGCAGAAACTGATGGGGGAGCAGGTTGCTCTGGAAATGAGCATGTCCTCATATGACTGCCAGTTGGTGAATTGCTCTCAGGAAGCTTTAACATGGGAGCAGCTGACAGCTGGTCATCAGTGTGGGCAAAGGCTGGGCTTCAGGAGGAGGCACATGCCACCACATCACCCCAAGGCTACAGCACACCAGAGGCCATTAGCCACCGCTGCTCTTGTCACAATAGAGATGGAAACCCAGCAGGCATAAAATGTGCTCCTCTCACACAACACCATTTCTAGTGGTGGTGGTTTGACTGCGAGCAATGAAGCACTTCTCACTTCATCACTGGCCTCAGAAACCCCTTGATAAATGGCACTGCAAAATCCAGTTCCCATTCATATCAGTCAGGATTTACCTTGGCAAGATTTGGATCCTTGGTGTGTTTTCATTATCAACCTTATTGGCATAGCAGTGGAAAAAGAGAACAGGAAGCAGAGTAATCATGCATAAAGCAAGCACAAAATGCAGTTGAAAGATGTTGAGGTGAATTTCCCACCTATTCACAGTTTCTTTTCTCTTTACTAGCACAGAAGTGTTCAGTTTGATAAAATTTCCAACATGAAAATGCACACACCCTTAGGATTCTTAAAAGGGCTGAATGGACATAAACACAAGTGAAGAAAAAATTGTAAGTTGTTCTTGTACCTGAAGTGCCTTAAAATCTCGGAAACAATTTAAAATGCATAAAAGAAACCCCAGTAATTTATTTTTAAATCTATATTTTTAAGGGAGCTTCTAAAACAAGTCAGTACAACCTCACCCTGGTAATGTCACAGATGCCCTGCATCATGTAGCCAGCTAGTTCATACCTGTTTGATTTGAAGTATGGGCAAAGGAAGCTCCTATCTGCTCACCTGTTACCATGGAGCTGCTGTAACCAAGACCTTTACAGCTTCTACTGCAAAGCCTGAGATTTCCAGTGCTCACGTTCTTCTTCTGTGTTTTTGTGGGGACAATACTACAAACTGCTAAACACAACCTTATTTCTGCAGTGCTAACAAGAGCTTCCAGATTCTAGAAGAGTGAGCAAGCTTAACTAGGTGAGCAAGTCAAAGTGGGAGTATGGCCAGGTAAATGAACACATGAGAAATATGGGTGGAAACACCAGGAAAGGGAAGTGTCTGATTCCCTAACAGGCTCAAAATCCAAGTGTAATTTGAACAGCAAAACCAGGCTTTCTTCATACTCATTCTTGCAGATATACCAGAATGTAACGAGGTGTCTGTACAGGACAACCCTTGGAGGAATCCTGAAGGACTGGCCACAGAGAGAGCCAGGCTTTCAAGACCCATTGGCAGTGCATTCTATTGTGAGTAACTCAAGCAATGCTGCTTCCCAGCATTGTAATCAAAGTGCTATTCTTTTATCTCAACATAAAAAAAAAAAAAGAGCTAGTCTTTCCTGATAAGATCTCCCTAGTTTTGAGCAGCAAAAAGTCACTTTATTTCTACTGCTCTCAAATAAAACTCAACATTGCCAATTTAATTTTGTCAAAATGGTAATTGAGCCCAAGACAGGATGGTTAATACTTGAATGGAGATCCATATTGCAGCACTGGGTATTGCAGAAGTTGTTTCCAAACTGTGGGCAATAATCAGAGTACTAAAAATAAATGGAGAGATGGACTTCTAATGCTCCAGGACTGCTGCACTGATGGCAAATGGGAATTAAAAAAGTAATCCTCTTTCTCATTTCATTGGAACTGGAAGTGAGATAATGCATCTGGCCCGTAGATTAATGAGAAATAGGGCAAAGGAAATGCTGAATTCATTTTGGGACTTACAGACAGCTAAATAAATTTCTAAATTAGTTAGTTTACCACAAAATGGAATCTTCTCACTTTAGTGAAATGGAACACAAGGGAAGAAATTTATCTGAGAGGAATTCAGTGTAAGCTCTTGAACTCAGTAAAAGCTTCTGTAAAATAACAGTCAAAACTAACTTCTAAATCTACTAGTTTAAAATGCATTAAAAAAAAAGTCTACTTTGTTTCCCAAATAGTGCAGAGCATACCAGGCCAAATTCATCTTGGTATCTGGCTCACACTATGGATTAATATGGTTATGTTAAATTAGTTATCTTGCCAACTTAAATGAGGTGATCCACAGAGCCAAGGCTCTGAAGCAGTAGCTTGACTAAAAAACTAAAATAAAATTTTCTTTAGAAATTATAATTCTGAACTAATATAGAGACATAATATGAATTTCCTGGTAAGAGTGTTCGTACTCATATATTTTGTATGTTAATTCCAAAAATTATTATTTTTGTTTATAGGATATCAGCCTAATTGTATTTTTGACCAAGTATCACCCCAGAAAAATCATTACTGTACCTTGAAGGTCTATGTGGCAGTTTTCTTCCCTATACATCAGCTCCAGTAATGCAGGTCACATAAGGCTGAGTGCTGATGTCAGATGTCTGGGCAGGCATGTTGTTTTCCTTTTCAGCCTTACCTGTGCATTTTGATTGCCCTCGATGGATTTGCTCACATCTAGCACTCCTCCAGGAGCTGGGCTGCAGGAAACAATCTGCTGATGAGGTGTGAGCAGGGCTACATTCCAGCTTACTCACTTTTACTGCCTTGATAAATTGTGCTGCCTGGAGCAAAGTGATAATTACAAACCCATCCTACTTAACCACATATATTATTCCATAGGTGAGCTAAACATGGAACCAAACCCACTGAATAAGAAGGGGTCATTTTCATGCAAGACCTGATTATGACCTAGCCTTACGTAAAACAATGAAAGTGACAGGAAAAGCATTATACAGTGTTAATAAGATTTTCAGACAAGCAGAAGTAACTGGTATGTCCTGATGATCTGATTCATGAAATGGACCACTTGAGTCTATAATGTCAAACAAATGTGTGGAATTATAACTTCTCCTTTTTTATCTGTTCACTTTTTATTATAAGTGAACATTTCAGGCTGAGCTTTTCATGATGATTCTACACTGCAAATCTCAGGTGGCTAAAGTCTAAAAATCTTTGGACATATAGTTTAGGTATGTTATATATAAAACTACAGCTCCCAAAGACAGGCAGTCTTGATTGTTACAGTAATGGAATGCAGAATAACAGTAATTTAAGGTGAGAATTTTTCCCAGTTCACTAAATAACAATAACAAAATAATACTCTCTGTAAAAGAACAGTAGTTTCCCTGTTATCTGACAAGGTTTTTCATACATCTGCTTTATTTTCCTGCTTTCCTTCATGCTGTTTTCAGAATTCTATATAAACATCAGGGCCATGTAAAACAGTGTATCATTCTTAACCTTCAGTTTCAGAGGAAGATGGAGATTTCATGTCATGGCCACTATAAAATGATGATTCATTGAAATTCAATCATATGTATGTTGTAATAGTGATTTTTTTTATAGCTTTCTTCAGGCATCTACTAGAAGATTTATAGTGCGAGCTGTACTGTTTTCCAGTCCTTCAACATTCTAATGTTAAAAACTTTCTGACCTTTAAAAAGCCAAATTTGAGGAGCTTATCAACACTGTCATTTCAGTTCATCATTGTTCCCATACTCATCACTGTTCTTCTTCTGGAAACACCTACACGAGTGTGAAAATGGTAGCCAAGGTTATTTTACTTCTGAATGTCCTTCACACACATATTTATAACTCTTCCAGAACGTGAGGGAATTCTCACTATGCTGTTGTTCCTTTCTTCTCCCTCTTCACACATTCATACATCTTGATGTAGGCTAGGAAGTCCAGGAGGTGCAGTCAGTCCCCTATTGTACAGAAAGCAAAACCAGAACGTGCAGATAACAATCTGAAATGTGCACACACTTCTCTCAGGGAGCCTTGCTTATTGCCTGCCAGATTATATGCTGCTATTGCACTCCAATTAATGTGATTGCTGAGAGCACAGGTACAGCTTGGTAAAAATGTCTGTTGCAGCCAAATGCTTGATGATTTAACATGAAGTTAAGAAGTGTGCACATCTCAGTAGAAGAAAACAGCACAAATCAAATCAGTGTGATGTTCAAGCTGGCCATTCCTCATCTTTAGTATCCCCTCAGCTACAATCTAAAGCAGACAGACAAATGTAGGCAACATCATATCATATTCTCCCTAACAAAATGGTCTCTAAACGGGCAACTCCTTACAGCTGAGTCACAGGGGCGAATCTCATTGGGCTATGGATTACATATTACCTAAGATGTCTGATTAAGGCTGGTGATTTAGACATAAACAAACCACAACTTTTCAATTCTAGTTACACTTAAGGGCAGCTGCTTTCTTCATGCTATTTCACTTGATAAACAGACCTATCAAAGTCAAACATATATATACACACAAATGCATGCTATTAGTTGAGTTTCATTCTTACTTATAGCCTTTGCACAGGGGATAGGCTTGCTGGGTAGAGTATCCTTGAGCCATTTTATGGTCCTTTTTACATTTTATAATTTCTGCTGCTATCATTAGTTAGGCATATGACACAAGAGCTCATTTCTAACTAGCATTCTCCAATCTGCCTGATGATATTAGTTTTAGTCAACTGCTTTCTTTGAAATTGCTATGCTGCAACATCACTCATGTTAACTTACACATGACTGTTTAAACTTCCATTTATTAACAATTTATTATTTATGCACTAAGATATAACAAAGCTGGCATCTTTAGTTTAGCTTCGTGTTGTTTAAGCAGCTGTACTGCAGTCACTTGAAACTTGATAAACCTAAGAAAATTTTGGATTATGTAGCTTTGAAGGTGTGTTTTGGGGGCAATGGGGAAGCTCCCATACTTCCTGATGGGATGAAGCTCCCTAACTCCATAAACTGCCATATGAGTGATTTTGCAGCAGTCTTATGGGCACTTTATTACCACAGCAATTTTTTCACTTCACTCAACCTGCTCTACGTGCTGACTGCAGCATCCTGGCAGAAACAGTCCCAGGTATCTTAAGGCATCTAAGTCATTCAACAGCAGTAACACTTCAGTGTGCCATGGAGTTCTTGTCCTCATCCTCTGAGAGAGAGCAAAGCTACAGCCAATTACAAAGCCCCCTGTTTTCCACTTGTCTATGGATTCTCCAATGGCCAGAAAGGGGATGAGGAAGGACTGCAGGTCATACACAGTGGGGAAAGTCCAGCGCTACACTGCAGCTGAAAATCCTCTATCAAGAAGGATTCCCTTGGACTATGGAGTCCTACAGATATATCACTGAGAGATTAGTAGAGCCTCAGAGGCCCAGAGCTTGGGATCCATCAGTGTCTTCTGCTTAGGAGGTTGTGGCAAAAGTGGTGACTTGCTAGAAGCATGGAGTTAGCTACAGTGCACAGATGCTGTTCTTTTCCTTCTAATTCATTATCATTTCCCATCACCTTACTGTGTTAGTACCCAACTACTTCTCTTTATGTTATATAAGCTTGTACAGCAGATTCTCAGATTGTAAGTCATCTACAACTGTGTTGAATTGTTTCTGTCATCCATTAGCTTTTAAATAATTCATGCCTTGCTGCATTTAGCTACATCTTTTCTCCACCTCATACAGCATCATTTTCACCTTTTTTGTCTTAGAATAATATAATGCAGGACATTTAAAATAATTTACATTGATTTATTTTCTTCAGCAATACATTCGTTCTGCTTCAACAGGCAGCAGAAGTGTTCCTTTTGTTATTAAAGCAGAACTTGCCTTTGGCACTGTTATGAACGACTGAAGAAAAAGCTTTTTTTGTCCTTGTTCTTTTCTACTCCTTGCCCTCAACAGTTATATTAAAACACTACTGATAGATATCAGTTCAGTGTCTACATGTTTCTGAATAAGCAGAGTGGAAGAGGACAAAAAGATGTATTTATCAGCTTCTTTTTGCAGAAGGCAAAGAGGGAGTTGTCTTTGTTTTAAGAAGAATAAGGATTGTCTTGAAGGTTATTCTTTCCTTTTGTCACTGCTGATAGCACGATGAACATGGTGGTTTCTACCCTGGAGAGCCACATACAGCTGATAAATACAGTCAGATGACAAGAAAAACTGCTTTTAGGGGCCATTACAGATTTCCATGCAATTCCCTGATTATCCATCTGTTTCCTCATCTGTGATCCTGAGAAAATCACTATGCCCTGATCCCCAAGGGAGTTCTAGGACAAGGAAATTCTGTCTTTGCCATGCTATGAATGTGGCAGCATCTTAACTCTAGGAGCTTACTTTAGGAAAGGGGGTTAACCAGCCCCTGTGAAATATCCAACTTGTCCACAGTGCCTTCCTGCATTTATGTCGGGGCCCAACACCATGATTGTGGAAGCAAGGCTTAAACGTCTCCCTCATGAAGCTGAGAAGAGGAGCCTGTCTGAAAGACTCCATTTTGGCAGTACTCCTAATACAGTTCTGGGCAGACATCAAACAGCAAAAAGAAACTTAGTTAATTCCTCTCATCTTGCTCACATACATAACAACCTTTAACCTTCATATGCTTTCTCCAGCCCATAACCTTACTAAATACTGTTTCTTCTTGCTGTCTTTGTCCAGTAACAATTTTGCCAATGCATTCCAACTGCGATCAAAGTGAAAAATTCTTTTGTCTGAAAACAAGACATTAAAATGCAGTAGAGCTGTAATTTCTTAAGGCAGAATTCTCTTTAACAGCTGAAGGTCTTAAAGGTGACCTACAAAGCAAAAGATCCATTTTCCATTCTTTAATGCTTGTGTATAAAGAGCATTCAAGACTTTAATTTTTAAAGTAATAAGACTATTTTTTATGCATTGTCTTCCTTTTGGGCTAGAAATGCTAGATCCTCACTTTGTTCTCTGGGCTGCAGTAAACCTTGGCATCCTGTGAAGCCATATAAAGGCTTCACAGCCCCAGTGTTTCCTGGCTGGCTGGCTCACCCAGGGACATGCCTGTATATCAATGCATCACTTCTTTAGTTAGTAGTATCAACTATGATTCCTTTCAGGCAGAATTTGGATAAGAACCCAAACCTACAACATGAAAAAGAGATTCAATTTCTTAAAGTTATAGAGAAAGTGATGGACCCCCATTTAAGTCCTGCTCATGAAAGCTCCAGGTAACTGAATGAACTTTGACTGGAATGAGCCCAGGAGCTACATTTAAGAGTCACTGTTGTCAACTCTGCCCAAAAATCTTCAATGTTCAGAAAGATGTTCTTTTTTACTTGTGCCTTGGGTACAGTAATCAAACCTAAATAACAATTAGCTATTATTTTCTTGCTGTTAGGGGGATTCAGACACTTTCTCCTCTGCTAATTTCAAAACATCTACTACTGGATGAAAACCACAATGCTGGCAAATGCACTAGTGCAACTCTCTTGAAAATAAATACTCGTAAACAGATTGAAAAATCATGAACATTTTTTTGATGTCAGTGTGTTCTTAGTAAATAAGAATATTTAAATATGAGACTTAGCATTAAATAAATCCAGTCATCCTAACAGTCAAGGGAGCTTTTTTTATCTAAATGGTTTGTCTTCTACTGACAATGTAGAAATCACAGCCATATAAATAAAGAGGGAGTTGCTTATGAAGATAAATCTCTCTAAACTGGGTGCTTCATAATAGCACTAAACACAACTGAAATTGTGGGCTGCATGTTTTCTCCAACACATTTGAATTCTCTGTGTGCATGACAAATTTGAAGTGGACAATTAGATAACTTAAAGATTTGACAGCACAGAAAATGAAATGTTCCTCCCAGGATTTTGACAGGCAGTGTAGCATGCAGGTCTCAGCAGGAAGCTCACAAGTGAAAGAGGTCCTCGAGGTCGTATGCTTCAGTGAGATAAAGTACTGTTCCTTCTGGTGCTGCAGATGTAATCACATAAAAGGTCATACTAAAAGTTTAATCCTTTTGCTTGATTTTTCAAATGACTAAAGACTGAACTTTAGCATTTCATGATATTGCAAAAACATGAATGTGCCTTAAATTAATTTTCTTTCCTTGTTAGTGAAGAAAGGTTGGGACCTATACACCCTGAAGTACTACATCAGATTCTTTTAAAACAGAAGAAAAATCTCAGTGGGAGTGAATACCTACCTGCCTGCTCAAGAATTAGAAGATTTGACTATCTTAAACTGATATTTAATGCTGGAGCTGTCAAAAATTCATCATGTCCTTTGAAGTCAGTTTCAGTATCCACATTGATCCCATCACCCAAACCACAAACTCCTGTGCCTTCTTGAGATATAAAAAGCAACTGCCTATGCTACCTAAGAGACAGAAAATATCCTTTGGAGAGGTACTAACACTAATCCAACTCCATCCTAGGAGGACATTTTAGAGTTTTTACATTTTTTAATCTCAACCTGTAAATTTTCTAAGCCAGGTACCAAGTTGTGATTCAAAGGCTGAGCTGAAAAAAAAAGATAAAAAATCTCACCATAACATTTACGGAGCATGGAGAGTCTTATTGTTCTTAGGAGATCTATTTTTCTCAACAAAAACTGATATATTTAATGGAGAAAGAAAATTGACAAACACTGCCAGCAGTATATATGTTTGGATATGTCATATCCTTTGGTGAATTTCCTTCAGGAACATATATGCCCAAATTATTGCAGTATTGAGAAACAATTCATTAAGGATATGGAAACATATCTGTTCCTTTGGATGGAGTAACACTGACATTTCTGTCTTGATTGTGTAGCATTAGAATTATATTAATTGCAAAATCTGCCAAATTTCATATATATTGCTAATAATGTAAGAATTTATTCCTGTAGATTTTCAAAACCTTTCACAAAAAATAAATCCTTAAGCTTATCATTCCCAATTAGCATGTATTTTCCTTTCCTTCATTGTGCTTATATGACTAGAATTTTGTTAACTTAAATATATTTTCCCTTGTTATTCTAAGAAGAAAAACATCCATTTAGAAAAGCAAGTGTCAACACAAGACTTGAATTGTTTTCTCTAAATTAAATTCTTCAGAATTTTAGCTCTCTTAGAGTATTTTCTTATCAGGATGTTTACATATCTGATAAATTTTATGCTCTCAAGTAAAACCAGTGATAACTGGAAGTGTAATACTAGCAGTTTACTTAAAGTACATCTTTTGCTTTTATTATATTAAAGCAGTGGATCTGAAAATGTAGTAACCCTACATTAATCAAATAATGTAATTCCAAACACCTTTTTAATCCTTTCAGTTTTTACAAAAACAAACACATAGGGAGAACAAACCACATTGCCCATATCAGTATCTGTACATATCATCTAAAGAATACTGGTAAATAGTGCAGAGTTTAAAAAATGTTTGTAAATATTTGTAAAAAATATTTTTAAAAATATTGCTAAAATAATTTAGCAAACAGATTTAACACATTGATATCCTATTTTTCATTATCCATCATTCCCCAAAAGACTGGCAGTGTGGTTTTATGTTTTAGGCAAAAGCAGCTCCCTGGACTGTATAAGGCATGAGGGCTGCAAGCCAAGCAGCTTCAACCACCTGTGAAAAGCAGTAATCTCCCTGGAAGCTCGGTCTTGAATTTCTTGCTATTAAAATAGAAATTAATTTCCCCTGTTTTTTGTTTCTCTCACCTGAGGCACTGTCTATTTGCTGTAGAACAAAATCAACTAAAAATCCAAGACAAAGGTGGAGGAATGGAGGTTTCACCCTCTCAGTACACTCACCCCACTTTGTAGAGGTTTCCTACAAAAAAAATTATTCATTCGTCAGCATTTATCAATACCATGGTTTATTTGGCTGTCATTTGAATTGGTTCAAACTATTTAGAAAGCACTTGTCAGTTAGTATGCTTATTTTGCCTTCAAGCTGGTGAATTGATTCTTCTCTGTTTCATCAGCTCCACATTTTCTTCCTGTCCTTCTCCTGTCCCCAAGCATTTCACACAAGTGTGGTGTGCCAAATTTCTACATTCTGATTGGGCTCATAAGCTGCCCAAGAAAGTCAGTGGGATCCAAAAAAACATCAACACAGCAATTAAGTTGTTGTTTTATGGTGTTCTGCACAGGCTGTGTTTCAGTAAAAAGCAAAAAAACCCATGCAGCACAGAAGGGAACATATAACAAGAACAGTAGCAGCAGATGTTTTTGTTTTAGATCACTGTAAATAAAAGGAGCCTTCTAGTGACTTGCCAGATTACTTTTGTAATTTCAGTAGTTACCAAAGTTAATGCTATAAAAATAACTTAAACCATTAGTTCAACTGAACAATTTGTTTATACACAACATTTATCATTACTACACGGTATTTCTCAATTAAAATTATTAATACCTACTGCACAATTCTTTTTTACTCATAACTGCTTCTCCAGAAGATGTGGCTGTTCCCAATTTATATGGTCTGCTTTAGAATACAGGTGAATGAGGTGTTGTAAATGAGGATTAGAGCAATTAAGCGATGCTTGCTGGCTTCTTTCTATGTACAAGGCAAAGACATCCCAACAGGCATTCGCTGTCCACTGGCTCTCAGCCTTGGCACAGGCTGTGCCCTGGTAGCTGGGTTTGCAGCCTCTCCCTGGCGGAGCAGGACAGAATTGTTTATGACCAAGCCCATGGCAGCTGATGCATTATGAGGGCACATCAAAAGCAGATCTGTCACTTTGTTGGGCAGAGAAACTACACAGACACTCTGGGAGAGAAGCAGTGATTTTCCAGTCCTTGTCAAGCTCTGGAAAGTTCAGCTTTCTAGGAACTAGGGGATGCATGAGACAGCAAACCCATGTCGATACACCCCACCAAGATGTGTTGCGGTGAACCCCCCTGGGCCCCCCCGGCCGGGTCCCTGCCATGTGACTGAGTCGGGTCTGTCTGAAGTTCCAGCAGCCCGGGCTCTGAGCTGGTTGGTTGTTTGTCCCATCTCCGCCCCTGGTATCCCCTTTCCCCCTGTCTGTGATAAAACCAGATGGACGAGAAGGTCCGCCCTCTTACCTCACCAACTCTCACCCAGGTCGATGCTCTGTGCCCCCCAGGACAGAGGGAATAAATGACTTAACATCATAAAGGAGGTTTGAGCTTTATTTCCCTTCTCAACTTCTGCTTCTGGTGAGTAGCTGTCACTGACACTGCCTTAAGTAAGGCTGCACAGTCAAGGAATATTTAGGCTGTTTGTGAATGGACATAAAGAGGCAAGCTCACCACAAAATTAAGCAGTATACAAGCTAATCAACCACCAGAAATATGTAAACTGTTGCTTTCCATCAGCAAAGCAAGGTTTTCTTCAACACAGGGAGAGAGTATAGAAAGATGCCAGTGAACCAAAGTTCTTAGGAGACCCATAGTCCATGAGGCACTTTTGACTCTAACCATTCATTTCACCTCATTGCTGGAGAGCTGCACAAGAATATTTTGCATCTTTTGTCCCTTGCACTGTTGTTATTTCCTGATCCAATGTTAGGGTCCATTAAATTTAAGGCTGACATCAACTATATGGACAATAGTCATTCATGAACACAAGGACCACTTCAAGTTATACATTTAATATGAACCAGTGTCACAAACCAAAACATTTTTCAATAAAATCTGTTATAAATATAAAGATGCAATTGAGTTCATAGGTCTGTGTAAAAGATCATGTACAAAAAGAAAAATCAGTTAATTTGCAAGAATAACAATATGAAATATGACAGGAATAAGCTGAAAGGCAGACATTAGCTTCCAGCAAAAAGTAGCTTTCCCATTAGAATGCTGTCTTGGATCAGTAAGACAGCATGAGATTTCTCTCTGAGCTGTGTTAATTTGCTGCAAACAAAAGTTTAGCCTCAACTAATATGCACACACTTCAAACAGATAGGTCAGTAGCAAGGCCAGATGCACCAGCTGGTTTTAAAGAGCCAAAGTTTGTACTATCAAGCTGCAGGGCAGATTCCCAGCAGGACACTTCTCAGACCATAACACCATGAAAAAGAAAACTTCTAGCTTTTTTCTGTTAAATTAAAGGTGGAAGCAGAAAGGTTTCTATTATTAAATTATTTTTCTCTAGTTCTCTGAGTGTCAATGAGTTCAACAAACTTTGAGAGAGACAAGACAGGAAATAACACTACAGATCAGATTTTCAGCGGGAGAAGTCAGTATTACACTTTTTAACTAAGTGATTCTGCTGGCTTATGCCAGGATCACATCTGAGTTTGAGCAAAGGTAAAAACCCTTGAGATTCTCAATCAGCATAGCCTGTGAGGCTCTTTCCTCACCACCTACTCCCATTTGGTTTTCTTTATTTCACTACAAAGCTAAATTTTAGATTTGAAGTCAACCATGGCTTAAGATCTGTTGCTAAGGCAGTGCTCTGCCCTAAGGCACTACTCTGCCCTCTCCTTGCAGGTAGAGCTCTTTAGATGGTGGAAGAGGAAGGGCTTTTTCAAACTTTGTAACTTCTGTTTGCTGAGGAGAGATGAGACATTCTTCAACCAAAGCAATAAAGAACATTAGCAGGAACATTGTTGTTTGTTTAAAATAAATGGGTTTAAGCTAGCCTGCAGCCCTGCTGGGACACATGTTCTGAATTAGTTGAGCACATAGTTACATGCCCAAATTGAAGATTATTTCTATCATCAAGGACAAATGTATAATTCCATTATGTAGCTTATCATTTGAGAAGATGACACAAACATGTTGGAGCTTTCAGTTAGACACGGAGGTTTATGTACAAATAAATTGAAAATTATCAATTGAACAGGAAAATTGCATTATTTTAAAGCTGCATTCTTTCAGTTACATTGTTCTGTGTTCTGAAATAAACATAAAAGCTACTATATAATATTCTAAGTTTGAAATCATATTTCAGATTTCAGTTGCTTTTATTCATGATCAAGTAGGCACTGGTGTATAAAGTTTCACTTTCAGAGAAAGAAAATTTTATTCACTAAAGAGCAGGCAAAGGTTTTCAATTTCTCTCTTGTGATTTGCGATAATCATAGGTTAAATATCAAAGTAACTTCTGATAACCATATTTTTTTGTTATAATTAATGGGATTATAGTTTTCTGAAACTTGTGTATCTGTTTCAGTTCAGATGTCACCTTTATCAGAATGTGAAATATATATACTTTAATAAGAAAAAAGATTGAGTAAATACACTCCACCAGTCTAGATGCCATTATGCTTATGGTGAGCAGGTAGTCTAGTCTGCTTGAAGGAATTGGGTGTTTGCAAGGGAAATAAGCATAAATGACAATTTCATTGAGAAAAGAAGGATATTTTCAAAAAGTTTGTACACTTATGAATAACTTACTAACTTTGGCATAACACCTATTTAGATGGGTATGACATACACATGGATTCCTTCATATCATTTATCAGTGACATAATGCTGAGCTTGGATCTGAGAGCTTGGCACCTACTGAACAACAGATAGTAGCTGAAATTCCTCTTCATGTGTGCAGCTTTCTGGGAAATGCAATCAGATATTGTGTAGCCAACGTGATTTTTAAAGTAATTTAGTTGATTTTATCTGCATTACATCCTATTTGTTATTGCTGTCATGTTTCTGTTGACGTAAAAGACACAACCAGCTATTTTGCATGAAAGTCACAAGTAATTCTTTCTCTTAGAGTGAGTAGTGATATTATGAATGAGGATTCAGAAACTGCCACGCTGCTTGAAAGTTTGCTAAAGTTGTTATTCTGGGACAGTACTGGATGTGGAGAAGAAGAAAATAACATTAAAGTGAATGAAGGGGAAAAACTTGCTTTTTGCTCCATGACCTACGTTTTAGAAAACATTTCCTACTTCTTGGTGAAAACCAAATGTCCACATAAAAGAACATGCATCTTCTTCTGAAGTCAGGAAGTACTGAGAGTTTTTAGCAAATATTGACAAAGGCTACATCTTTTTGTCTGTTCTGTGGGATTGAAAAGAGCATAACTTGGAAGACATAAAGCACACTCATGGTGAAAGTAAATGATGATAAACTCATTGCTGCAAAAGTGACCCTTACTCCATAAGTGGCCTCACTCTTTCAAATGCTTGTTTGCAAGGTGAGGAACAACTGAGCAAGAGTGATGATTACTGAACTGTTCAGATTGCTCATCAGAACCTATTTGGAGAGTCACTCTCAATTTGAAAATTTAAGTGATTCATTGCCTACCTATGAAGTGTTTGTTTTCATAGCAATCAACAGCTGAAACTTCTGAACAAAAAGAATTTGTGTGAGTAGATTTATGGAATGATTGAAACAAAACAAAACAAAACAAAACAAACAAACAGGCAAATAAATCCCCCAATAAAAACCCAAACAAACAAAAACAAACAAACAAACAAAAGCACCAAAGAGGGAAAGGTCAGTGGCACTTATATTTCTCTCATTCATTTTTTTTCTCAATTATCTTGAAAGAATACCAGATATTAAGAATTTCTCTCCAACCCACTAAATGCTGAAAAGATAAGAAAAAAGAAAAGATATGCAACTACATATGCACTGGAAATCTTTAATTTAAATCTCTAATACATCAGATCTCTGTCTATATCATGATTAGATGAGACTGATAAAGTGTAATGTGACTTGTGTGCTTAAACTGTAAAACACTGGAGAAGCAACATACACTTTATCATCAGAGGCGTGTTCTTCAGCAAAAGAAAGACTTGGGTAGTCAAATGTTTTTGGTAGCTGATTTAATTCCAGCTTTCTCACCAATAAAATGACAATTTAAAACACATAAAGTCTTATAATAGTGACCTCTCTTAAGGGCAGATCCAGACAGAGGATTAAGAAAACTATTCAAAATGCAATACAAAGAATTTGCAGCAGCCTGAATATACTGAGTTTTCTTCTGTTTTTCAGAATGTTCATATTAACTACACTTTACTACAGAAAATAAGTAATGCATCATCCTCTTCCTGTAAAAAAAAAATAATAATAAACACTGCTCAGTTCATGGGAAGAACCGTTATTTGGGTCTGTTACCAGAAGACATTACAAAGCTATGCTGCCAAGTCTCAGGCCCAAAAATAATTAGGAAGAAAACTCACCATTCTCAGTATCTGCCATTGACTTGCACTGGATGGATCACTAGGTCATTTTCAGTCCCATCCTGGTGTCTCTACATTTTCTCTTTAACTATAGGGGACAGCTTCCCACCTAACAGACAGTTCTGGATTCTTCCCCAGGAACTGAGTTGAAGAAATGCTCTCTGATGTAGCCAGGTAGAAGAAAAAAGATGAGAGTGAGGCATGGAGAGGAGCATAACTGTTCGGTTGCTGCTGACTCTTGCTATTTGTTTTAGTAGGAAAATGAAGCCTGAGAAGAAGAGAAAAAAGTTTAGAGTAACATACATATTTTAGTGGAGAGAACAGTGATGCGTGTTTGAATGGCAGGTAACCAAACCACAGAGAGGAATTATGAGAAAGGCATATCACTAACTATAAAACAGAAGAAAATTGCTTATTTCCACCTGTTCCAATGTTCCACCTGAAATGGCCAAGATTTTAACTTGTCATCTGGAGAGAGAAAGATATATAGTCCTGTAAAATTGCTTGTTAAAGTTACTTACAAGTCAAATTCCCACACAAAGAGTAAACCAACAGAGTTATAGAGGAAATGGCAACATTTCCATTGAGAGAGAGAGGAAAAGTAAATGAAATTGCTTTCCTAGCTTGATAGACACATTAAATGTGTAGGAAATAACAAGAAAGTCTGTTGCAGGGCTTTTTAGTCACTTCTGTGGACACCTTCTTGGGACCTTGGGAACAGAGAAAGGTCAAGATTTATTGATTTCTGTTATGGTGAAGAAGAGATTTTAAGTATTTCTTTTTCCTTTGGCTTAAGTAGTAGATGTGACCATATCACAGAAGGAAGAAAGGAAATTTTTTCTTTAAGTGAAGATTCTGAATTGTGCTGCAAGGATTATCATTAAAATTCAGAATATGAATAAAGCTTGTGTTCAAAAAATATTCGAGGACTAAAATTCTGATTAAATTAGTCAAGGATCTTATTTGACCTGTTCTTCAGACAGCAGTGGTTCAGGGTGTTGCTGACCAAAGAATAATATCTCTCTCCTGTTACAAAGTTCACAATATTAACATTTGCAATATATAACAGAAGACAGATCTCTGTTCAGAAAATGAACTTTTGCTGTGGTTTCCCTTTCAGTAGTAGCTGATTTTGTAAAATTACTGAGCTTTTTCTTATTTGCCAAAATTAAATACAAGTTCCCAAACAAAAGCGTTTGAAAATTACATTTTCAGATGTGCCACCTCTAAAAATTTATGTCAGAATATAATGTCTAGTCTCTGTTTCTCACATTCCTTAGGAAACTTAAAGAAATAGAAGAAGTGTTTTATTTATTTTTTAAATTTTTTAATTCATAGCTGACTTTAGAGACTATTATGTCTTGCTGTTTGTATAAGGAGTTTGCATTTTTCCCTTCCTCCCTATTGGCTTGTACTAGTGGTAACAATGAAGAAGCTATATTTTTTTAAGATGTTAAGAGAATTTCTAATCAATTAATTCTTCTGTTCAGCCTTCTTGTTCTGGCATATTTCAGTGTCAGCTGTATTTGAAATCCAACAGAGAACTTGTTTATGTAAGATATACCAGGAGGGAGAGGTTTTGGCTAAGAGTTTCAGGGTTTTTGGTGCATAGTCACTTATCTAGAGCTGTGGAAATGTAAAGGCACTACAAAGATATTGCTGGACCCCTTTCAAAAACAGTTGCCATTAATCATCTGGGACAAGCAGCTGAGGACCCACATGGTAGGATTTTGGTCATACAGTTTGGGATTGTTCAATAACTAACAACCACTCAGCAGATTCTGGGCCAGTTGCTACATTGCTAGGAGGTCTGATGCTGAATTATGTGACCCTCACCACGTTTTGGTGCCAAGCATCACGAACGCTCACTCAGTTGCCAAAATCCCAATTCCTTTCTGTGTCATCAGTGGTCTCATTTTGCAACACTGACATGGAAAGCCAAAGCATGGTGCTGCCCAATGCTGATTTCTCTATAGAAACCTGGCTGTGGCGGGGTAGGAGCCTCGTTAAGAAAATGCAAAGGCCCCACAGATGGTAATTTTAGGGCTCCTTGCCAGACTTTCTGCAGCAAGCAAAGGCAGTCAGGCATGTGAGCAGGTCATGTAGGCTTTCTGTGTACTAACACAGTAGGATGCCAACCCACCATTTTCTTTTGTAGTTGTGAGATTGGCAGAGAAACAAATTTTTCCAACACTTAGGGCCTGAAGATTCTCAAATACCTTTACTTAGAGAAAGAAATCCTTGAATTTTAAGCAGCACTAGCAGAAAAAAAATCACCTTTGATGTGGATTTGCTGTATTCACAAAAAAAATTACAGGAGACATGCTCCATATAAACCTGAACAAGTCACCAATTTGAGGAGTCACTATCATTCCCAATTAAAAATCAATATGTGGTTTTCTTGCCACAGAATTCCCATGTAAAAATTAAGTTTAAAGAATGGAAGTTATTTTGAAGAAGGGCACATGTTAACTCAGTAATACTATTTTTATCACTGCTAAACATTTTCCATATTGCTATTGTCTTTGTCTGTAATTGTGATGCTTCCACTAAAACAAAAATGTTTGTAAATTGAAAAAAAGGAATTTGGACAGGTAGCTGAAACAAAGATAAGAATAATACAACTACTGAAGAAAAAGAATGTTTGGTTTCTTGATTGAAGTGAAACAAAGACTTTTTTGAGAAGTGGATATTAAAAAAAGTAGGAATAACATGGTGTGGTTAATCAAAATAAAGGCAAATCACAGATGAGGATTAAGAGAAAATTGTCTAAATGGAAAGCAAGTAGAAATGAAGATAATCTAGATTCATCAGTTAAAACATTTGCAAACATAAATCTGTTTAGAAAATGTATGCAAAAAATAGCAAAAATATTCAATCACCTGAATGGCATCAAGAAAGGTTTTGTTAATGAAAAATGTTGTTACAAAGTAAAATGCTCAGCTGTAATTGCAAATGTATGTTCTGTTTTCCCATGTTTTGAGTGCAACTGAACTGCATTAACTGCATGAATAATGAAAAAAAAAATCATGTTTAAAGCATGTTTAAAGTATTGGCAGGATTCCTAAAGAATAGGAAAGATGCCAAAGTTTCAGGTTGTAAAGAGCCATCAGATAGCAGACAATGATGATATGGAGAGGAAATCTTTGCCAAGCAGCCTGCAGTTTAGTTGGGTAAATTACACAGCAGAACACAACAGTATCACACTAAAAGAAATTTGAAGTATGTTTGAATCTTTTAAGGGCATTTGTTATTAGAATTTGAAATATGCTGCATGGAGAAAAGATACAATAGATAGCCAAGAGTTTAGGAAAGGCTTCTTTTCCTCTCACTTCTCTCTTTTTTTTTTTTTTTTTAAGTTGCAAATTCTGAAATGTTTTGGGAAAGTTATTGAAAAATTAAAAGATGCATTATGGAAATTGAAAATATTCAGGTTTTCCTTTATATTAATTCCTCAGTGAATTTTTTCTGAGATTTGAGAGTTAGTATTTAGAGTTAACAGTGCCTTGTGATACTGAAAGGAATTGTACAAATGCCACAGGAAAAGACATTTCTGTACAAGAGTGCAGATGTAGGCATTTTATATAGGAGCTTAAGAGAAGAGAATTATAATTATGACAAACAAAGAAAATAAAGAACATTTTCAAGCTAAATTCAGTAATGCTTAGGCATATTTAAGGCTCTGTAATATACCCCTCAATTAGATCATATGCCTGGGATTAGTGACTTGATGAAAAGTAGATTTAAGGGAATCTGACAGGAGCAGCAGGAGGAAGTTAGCATTCTGTGAACTCTGACCTGAAGTGACTTTATGTTGGCATGAAATGTACAGAAGAAAAGATGAGATCAGTGAAGGATGTCACGGAATACAGTGAGTAATGACAGGAAACTATGAGAGAAGGACTTACTGGACCAAAACCAAAACTATCTGAAGAATATACTACTTCTGTCAATAGGTCATTAGACAACAGGAAGAGATACTCAAGCAGAAAGAGATAAAAAATCCCACATGGCGCATCTCATATGAAATCTCAGTGGACACATTGGAAAATTACAAGTGACCTGACAAGAGGAGGAAGGACAGAAGAGCCTGAAGTTTTAACTGTGACCGCTCTAAGTATGTGATTTGCATAAGGTACCCCAATGCAAAGACAGAAGACAGATGACAGGGAAAATGTGAATTCAGACAATAAAATGCATGGCCTGGCCTCATTAACTGTAAATCACATTTCAGTTGATGTTATCTAACTGTCTGGAAAGGACTATAAATTACTACATTAGAAATTTGGCAGTCATGTGCAGCAAGCAAGAAAGAGTTATCTTCATAATACACAAAGATAGAGAAAATAAATAAAAAAGCATTACCGAATTTTTCAAATGTTACTAATAATGGAATTGGAATATATGTGAGAAGACCAGACATGATAATAAGAAGGAAAGGCAGAGATCTTTATCACATTCAAAGTATGAAAAATATTGAATAGTGTCAATCAGTACTGATAAGAATTGCAGAAAACATGGGGAATGGAAAGCAGAAATGAAACACCAGTCATTTCTAGTGCACTGGCATTTTATCGTAAGGAAAACACATCAGCACTGTGTAAATTGGAAGTCAGCTGTACTGTAGAAACACTTTTGCAGCTGAGGCCAAAAAAAGTGCCAAATTTGTCCTCAGCTCACAGTGTGTGTTAAAGCTCACCCAACTGGCAAACAATATCCAGTATTAAGGGCGCAATCCATGCCTCGTCTGCTTCATAAATGCCTATGTTGCCCTGAGGGCAGGTTTTTGTTGTTGATTAAAAGAGGGCACACATATATAAACATACACACAAACATTAGGTTTTGAGCTTTAATAGAAGAAAGCAAAGGGTCTGTGTTATTTTAAAAAAGAAACCTTTAAAATCTGAATTACATTTTGCAACACTAACAGAAATTATATTAAATAGTTCAATTTTGCAAGCATTAACTCTCACTGACTGTGACATTCCTTCTCTCTAGGGAAGAGAAAAGGAATGGTATGTGTAAGCACTTAAATCTCTGTCTATTATTTTCTTATGAACATAAAAAGTCTTAGAGATTCTTCTGACAAAAGCTGGACTACTTTTAATGCATGTGATACTCTGTGAAACAGTGATTTGTGACTGGGGACAGACCCAGATTTTTCAGAGGCACTGAGCTCAGGTTTTAAGAGTTAAAAATTTTTATTTGGGGAGACCTAAGGAGCTATAGGGCTTTGGGAGAATCTGAGACTAGGCTGATCTATACAGAGTCCTCCAGAAATCAGCTCTGATAAGGACTCCAGTAACATATTAAACATGTTGATCTAAGGTATATTCATACCAGCAATATCATTCGTTCAAATATATCAAACCTTCAATCTTTCTGTCCCTGTATACATCAGGGATCTGGTTCTGTGTTTTGTCTTTTGGAACTGGACTGTTCTACTTGATGAGTCAGAATAACAGTGCATTAGTGCAGGAGGTCATAGATTTCTTCACTAAGCTGAGGAAATTTAGCCTATTACCCATTTTCCCTTATCATACTGTAATTTGAAATCACACATTACATCAGAGCTCATGCAGGGCACTCCAGACTCATTATTTCTTTCAGCAATTACAGCCAGATGTAGATTAAGACCACGATATGTTGCTCTTTTAAAGTTTTGGTTATTGCTATTTATTGAAATATTTTTTTAAGTGGAAGAAAGCTGAAAAGTGGGAAAAAAAACAAACGTCAGAAAGAGCAAAATATGCCAAGGGAAGCAAAATAAGAGAAAGGCAGAAAAAGCACAGTGGGCTGTAGGCAGGTGCCAAGGCTATTGGACTGAACTCCAGTGAGGCTAAGCATAACAGGGAATGAAAACCCACTGGAGGAACCCGACCTGAGAAGTCCTTGGATGTGATAGATAACAGTGTGAGATGCTATCAAAAGCTACAGAAAGTGCTGGAGAACAGGTCTGAATTTCACAGGTGGTTAAGGAGAAGGCATGTGCCAAACTTCACAGATAACTGGAGAGGGGCACTGGGGACCTCTGAGTAGTAAAGTCTTGCAAGGTCAACAGTGTCTGCACGACCAGAGCAGTAAGAACACATAAGATTAAGATTACGTAAGGAATGGTAACAGAAATAATAATTATGGGTATCAATATCCCAAAACCAGAACAAACAGAGAGAAAGTAGTTAAGGATTGATTGTTTATCTAGGAAAAGACTGGGGCAGAGAAATGCAGGTGCAGGAGTGGGGAAAGGAAGGAAGGATCAAAAAATGTGGCAATAATGTGTACAAATTACAGCCACTGCTGTCCAGGAGTATCTGTCAAGTATCTGTACTTCCTGTCATCACTACAGCCAGAGCAGAAAAGTACTTCAAACCCACTATTCTGAACAACTGGCAGGATTCAAACATATCTCTGCAGTCAGGAGGACAGGTTGGGAAGCAAAATTTGTTCCCTGGGCAAAAAGGAGAGTATCAGTATGCGTGGTCCAAGCACCCTGGCATCACCCTGTGCGTGCCCATCCCAAGCCTGGTAGCATCAGCCACTGCCCCACACTTTCTAGAAATGAGCTGCTGAGATGCTACTTCTTATGGCTGGCTGTTTGCAGTCATGCTGCAAATGTTTATGTGGGTGATAAACGAGTGTCATCCTGTTCTGGCAAGTAAAGCAAGGCAAGTGCATGCCAGTCCTGGTGAAGGAGCTTATATTCCAGAATGAACTTGAACAATATTTCACACCATTGCTTCCTCTGGGGCACAGTTCTCAGAAGAAAAACAAAGAGATAAAGGGGTACCTCAACACAGTAGAACTTTATCCTTATTTCTTTTGATTGACTTTTCTAGTGTCTTTTGCATTATACATGCACATATCCTGTTGTCTAATGACCTGTGTGAGGTGTTTTTTAAAAGTTAAAGGCTTTGATTACTGTTGCAATTTAAAATAAACCTGATCAAATCTAGTTCCGTTCTTTGTCTGCTCTTGTGCATTTGCTTACATCTTTCCATTTTCCTACTATAATCCCAAGAGACAAGGATTAGCTCCTTTTCAGACATTTCATCAAAATTGCCAGTCAGGAAGGTGTTTCTCTCAAGATTGAGAGGTTTTTTTCTTGTTACTTTGACTGCATTTCTTCTTATTGTTATTAAAGCGAATTTCTAGCAGCCATGTAAACAATAAAAATAAAACCTAGGAAAATGGTACACTGATAGTGATTACTTCAATAGACCTAACATACTATCTCTTACACGATATTTTCCCATCCCAAAAGACTTATACTTTTCTTTACTTTCCTTATCCCTTAATGTTCTGTCACTTCTGTGTTAATACCCATTAAATATCAGAAGGCTTCTGTCAATCCCAGTAGCCATTAACCACTTGTCCAAGCTATGGTACAGACATGTGCCTCTTCACCTTCCCTAGGAAGCCAGTCTCTCTGGTGCTTTGGCTCTCTCATTCTGGTGGTGCATTAGCTTGTCCACCGCTTAATTTTGTGGTGAGCTTGCCTCTTTATGTCTTGGAATATCTTAAACCATTCACAAACAGCCTAAATATTCCTCGACTGTGCAGCCCCACTTAAGGCAGTGTCAGTGACAGCTACTCACCAGAAGCAGAAGTTGAGAAGGGAAATATAGGTCAAACCTCTTATGATGTTAAGTCATTTATTCCTTCTGTCCTGGGGGGGACAGAGCACCAACCTGGGCAATAGTTGGTGAGGTAAGAGAGTGGAGCTTCTCGTCAATCTGGTTTTGTCACAGAGGGGTGGAAAGGGGATCCAGGGGCGGAGATGGGACAAACACCCAACCAGATCAGAGCCCGAGCAGCTGGAACATGAGACAGACCTGACTCAGTCACATGGCAGGGACCCGGCAGGGGGGCCCAGGGGGTTCCACCACAGCATCTCATCATGGTAATTTCTTTTCTCAGATCTCCCACCAAATAACACATACAGAAGCATGGTGATGAGAAATGTATGCAGTGTTGCAGAACGGGGAATGTTACAGTCCTGTTCTCTCATACAGTGCCTTTTCTTATGATAAATAGATCCTCAAATCTGACTATTTATCCAGTGCAGGCAGTAGTGAATGACCTTTAAGAAAGCAAACCTCCAAAGAGAATACACTTCAGCACATGTGGGCAGGATATTTTTCAATTATTTCATTGCAAATATTTTAGAATACACAGGACTGAACCAAGTGGTTATAAATTCATTTTTAAGTGAAGGGACAAAACCATCAATATTTAAACTGGCAAATAGTGCCACAATTGCAGACATAGCTTGGGCTCATTTCAGTTGGTCACAGCCTTTTTCTTTCTCATTACCTATTATTTATGCATATTATTCAAATGTCTAATTTCAGGGCCTGTGCTGAGCTCAACGCAATATTCTGAGGAAAAAAATGAAGCTTTTTCTTGCACAACTTGGTCAAAACACACTCCTAATCACCAGTCTAATAGCTCTTCATTCTCCAGAGTGACACATGAAGAAATCAAAATATGGCACTTGCTTAGTAATGCAGTGGATCCGTTCTAATCTCAGTGGAAGGTGGGTGCCTACGTGCCACACTTGGTTTGCTAGATTTTATCCATGCTTTTGCTGAATAAAAGAATGCTTGAAGATTTGAGTGGTAATCCAGTGGGGAGCTATAGATCCTCCAGATTCTCTGTGGCACAGAGGTGGTACAAGGTGACAGACTCATTTTATACCCACTGCTGATCACTAAAGGCTACCTCAGTCTCAGAGTGCCCCAGTCAGGATTTCCTACTGATTCTGTGGAAAGATGAAAATAAAACACAATGCAGATCAAAGCTAAGTAACAATCTCATGTAGTAAAGATAAGGCAACACCCAATCTGGACAGGAGTTTCTTTTATGCTTAAATCTCCTCTATGTGAGCATTTTCCACCACCCAGACATCACCAAGAGTAGCTGAACACAGCTGCTACAGACCTCTTGGGAATTTTTGAGACTGGAAACCATGTAAGACCATGTCTTTATTGGGGGAAAATGGTAAAATAGTGTGGAGAAAAGACTTGCCTCCTCTCCTAGATTTGGCAGGATATTTAGAGATTTCATCATCATGAATTTAAATGTTATTAAAAATAAAATATTTAGCAAGAGTTCTCTGGAATGCTATCACACCCCAGAAAGCATCAAAACAGAAAGACCGAGAACAGAAATAAAACTAACTTCACTGGGTGCATTTATTTCCTTTAAACTCAGTTTGTAAAAATATTTTTTTTCTCTCCAAGTTTATAAAATCTGAACATTTAGAAATTACTTATAGGGCTGTATCCTGGTAAATCATCATCTCTGATGATGCCGGGTTCATGCAAAAGTAAAAATCAGTACTTTCTGCTTACAGCCATGATAGAGATTTCCATTTAAATTATGAACATGAATCAAGTGTAGCCTCTAAAAGTAGGAATTATAGTTTAATCTGGTAACCTCTGTCATCCCTGGGGAGAGGTGCACCTTAGAGAAGTTCATTTCATCTGCTGACAGGTGTCCAGGGCAGGCTAGACTTAAGCTTTCACTGTCTCTTAATTATTGGGAGACACTAGATGCTTAAAGAAGACAATTCCTGAGTGAGATTAATTCCATGTTTATTCATGAGTGTTAGATATTTAAGAATTTTATTATCCTCTTTACAACATTAGGGACCATGATGGACAGTGTGTGTGTGTGTGTGTGTGTGTGTGTGTGTGTGTGTGTGTGTGTATACATATATGTATATACATACATATATACACACACACAATCAGAAAGCACCAGACATTTCATTTCACACTGGAAGAACTGAGACAGAGAGAGTTTATGGCATCTCACAGAGGATTTAATGACTGATTTCACAGCCAAGACTAGTTCTAATAATTCAGCTTGATATTTTAGGTGTGGAATTATTGGTGCCAGGGCTTTGAAACCAGGTGTATACAGGGACCATGAAAGATTTAGCTAATTTCTCTTATTTTATCTACCCAGGAATCAGCAGTATGGTGATTAAAAATACTGAGAGTTTATTAAGGGGAATGGCAAGGGTACTGCCAAGGTTTTCTTCATTGCTAGCAGCTGTGCAGTATTAAATCTAGTCTAGACATCACTAACCAAACTACATTTATGTAGTAAAAATCCCTAGTAAGGGTGTTTAGAGAGCACAGAAGAATAAATATTTATGCACTTCTTAATTGTAATGGACAAGAATTCATAGGAGAGGCTTGTACTGACCCTACAAGATCAAAAAAATTACTGTGATGGGGATGTGCTGCTTTCTTGTGCTCTGCTTCTTGTGTTGCATAAAGCAGGAGTTTTCAAACACAGTACTTGCTATGGTTTTTGTATACCTCCATTCACAGAGTTAATGCAGAGAGGAAAGAAGCTGTGCAGAAGAAGGGAATATAAGTACATTAACAGGGTTTTTTTACAAAGTACTGGCACTTTGTAGAAGTTCCACTTTGTAGTATGACTTCTAACTAATTATGTGTATCACAATACACATTTTCAAAAGAGCTGACTAAGGTTAGAGGGGACAAGAAAGAAAGCTAAACAAATGACAAGCAACAAATTAAATCCTAAAGTGGGAATAAAATATTTCCCACCAAGTCAGTTCCAATATTCAAAACTTTAGACAGAAGTGATGAGGATACATGCAAGGATAGCCACAACACAGAGATAAAATTATGGTTGATGTAATTTTGATTCAGACTTCACTTGCCCTTTATCTGCAAAAGAACAGATGCTCTAGCTAGTTGCAAATTATGAAACTGTAGCTTCAAAACACATTCTTCTCTCCACTAAGAAGATTTAAAATTTAAATTAGTATCCCTACATTGTATGCAAGTCAGCTACTTTATTTTCACAGAAATAACAGGGTTTTTTATCAAGGCACAGGTCTCAGAAAATATATTTTACTTGCAATTATATGCTAGTGACCACTTAAAAGTGAAACAGGCCCTTTACCATCATGCAAATAGGGGTAATACTTATCAAAAAGCATAGAAACTCACCACGTTAAAAGAACACACACAGATCTCTCTCTGGCTAATTTACCAGAACTTAATACATTTAGTAACTGGTTCCCTGACATGTATTGACAATCCTGACCTAAACCACATAGTCACTTGTTCTAACAGATTCTAAATTATATTACCTAATTCAGAAACAAAGCACAATAAAAATATGGGGTTTTTTCCAAATTAAAAAAAAAAAATTAATAAAAAAAAATCTGATGTCCAAAAGAAGGGAAACCCAAGAACTACATCATTTATTCTTCCAATTCAAAAGCTTTCTTTGGACAAGATGATAATGTTCACTCTGAAAATCCTCAGCTTCCAGGTGACACCAAAGTTGTGAACGGAAACCCATAGGAATTTTGCCATGTTTCTTTCCTGTGTCATCCATTTGAACAGCAGGAGAGAGAAAAACAGAACCTACTGTAAAATTTTGTGTCTTAATTGCTTGCATTAGTGTGAAATATAGTATTCTGTAGGCATTTATGCAATAAGCACTTCACCTGGTTGAGGGGGTGACAATCCTGAGCGAATTGCTAAAGAATTGTGAAGAATACCTATAGTACAGCATTACTTTAAAAGATATAACCGTAAGAAGACACAGATCTAAACAGGCATGATACTGCACAGGTTACATTTGCAAACCTTTTCAGTGTATGAAATTACACATCTTAGGTCTGGCTCCATTTCATATCCACTCTGCACTCATCCTACTGTCTGCAGGAACATTGTAATGACAGCAGCTTTACTTGGGGTGACATGAATAAGGGGGAATTGAAAAGTAGATCAATACTAATGCAATCACAGGGAAAAAAAGAAAACCTTAATCTCATATCATAAGATTGCCAGAATTGAAGTGGAGTTGAAGGAGAACTTATTGATACAGACAAGAGAACTAAAGGAATACACATACAAATAACACCATTACCTGTGAAGGGGAGATGACCAGAGGAAATCTTTCAAGCTGTCAGGCAGAAAAATGAGAAGAGTATGATGACAAATGAACTAAGCATGATGACTTCTGGAAAGAAAAATGGGAATGGAAGGCATCACGTAACCCTTTGGCAAAGGAGATTTAAAAAAAACCAATGTGGATGGAGTGATGTGATTAATCAAAGTGAAGTGCAGATCACGGAAGAGGAAGTTCAAAGAAGATAGAGAAAATTACTTAATTGGAAAGCACCAGGAAAAGAACAGAATCACCAAACATCAGCCAACAGCTTAACAAAATACTGTCCCCCAATTCAAAATACACGTATGAGAAGCTGAGATAATTAATATAGAGTGGCAAAAGGGTTAAGTTAATTAGAAAGATAGAAAATGTGTTACACTAGAACAGGCTCCCATGAGGGTTTGATGTTCTTAGAGAGCATACAAAATACAGGGCTGTCATAACATATTGCCCATCCCTTGGGAATGGACTCGCATTAGGTCATGGAGAAAAAGACTTTCTTGGCAGTTAAAAGCAGGTCAGACTATCTCAGTCATTGCAGAATTTAGATAATTTCTAACAAACAAGTTCTTGTATCCGAGAAAAAAAGCCTGAGGAAAGAAGGAAGGCCTGCCAGCTGGGCAAAATAGCCTTTTCCAGAGAAATAAAGACACACGTGGTTCAAGACTTCACCAGAGGGGATTTCTTCACATGTTTTGAAGGGGTCTTTAGATGAAATTTATCTCAGGCCAGAAAAATAGAAACAGCATGATGAATCAGTTTGAACAGGAAAAAGCTGGGGGAAAGGACTTTTTTAGAAAAACTATAAGAACAGTCAAAGCTGAGCTCATAACCCATCTATGTCACAGTCAACTGTTATTCTATTATTTCATTCCTCCATTCCCCTTTTTGGCTCAGCTTTCCCTTTTTCTGTGTATTTCAACTCATTTTCCTTTTCTGCTGCAAATAACTGTCACTATGTGATTCAGTTAGAAGGTTTTTCTGGTACTGATTCAATAAACACCTACAAATTCAGATATTTGTGTCAGATATTTTACTGATATGACAATATGGATTTTTTTATGAAGCTCTGAGAGTACTGCCAGCAGAATTCAAATTCTGCAGGATCAAAACATTTTGCTGATATGTAGAGATACAAGTTTTCGAAATCTCATGCACTCTTTTAGCTTTGTAAAGTCTTTCAGTTTATCTTTTGGATGTGCCTGTTCAGTTTGTTCCTCACACATTATCAAAAACATCTGGGATGTTCTAGTTATTTACAGCCAGGATAAACAGTGTAGGTATGTCTGAAATGCAGATATGTCTGAAAGTTGGTGGATTTTGTTTTGAACTTGAAATTTTGGCCCAATATTACTTTTTATCACTATGCTAGAATCAAGCTGAAAAGACTTCTGAAACCATCTATAAAAGGATGTCAGATGATTAATGGTCATGCTGAAAATGCAGGGGGAAAATTATATGATTATTCATATTGTTTTGAGCAAATTATTAATTTTCTACTTGCAGCCGAAGAAACTGGAGCTGATTGGTGATTTGGGCTCTGTAGAAGAAAAGTGCCAGGAGAATGTAAATGTTAAATATCCCTTTTTATTATTGCTACCAGTTTACATAAGGAATTTGGCAACAAGTGAGAGTCTGAATTGTTGTTCAATTCCAGTACAAATGTTCTGACTGACTGTCTGAGAAATTGTTCTCTTTACATATAACCTAGTGGCAGAAGAGGAAAAAGAGGTAACAGTTCAACCAACCCTAGTAAATAGGAATTCATTCTGTCAATACGGTGTTCTATAGATGAATCTACACAATGCCTGGACAGAGAATATTCTAAGCACATGCTCCTCACTACTCACAAATCTGCAGAACAGATGTGAATAAATTTAAGCCTCCAAAATACTTCTGGTTTTTTTCTGACTAGAGAAGGATTAGCAAAAAGAAAGCAAAGGATGATGAGAATAGCTTCCAGCGCTTTTTTGTTAATACAGATGAGCAGTAGGCATAGCTCAAATGCCTCTCCACTTCTCCTCTGCTCTGGAGCCAAGTATCACTGAAGTGGAGCAGCTTTGCTCTTACAGATGGATTTTGACAGCTTCATCCCTATCTATGCATGCAGAAATGTGGAGGCATCACCTCTCATATTCACACACCAGAGGAAGAATGTGCATTAGCTGAGGAGATGTATTGAATCAGAACAGTCCAATGTCCCCTCTTCACTCAGAACCGCTCAGTACTAGAGCAGACTTTGCAGATCTCTGAGTAAAGAGCTAGTTCTAGGCACCTGCAGCTTTACACTGCCAGTCCTTATGAATTAGGCAACAGGAACACTAGTGCATGCTTGAAGGTGTCTAAGCATCCATGTTCCACATTCATCCCAAAAGCCTTACAAATTCTTAATACATGTCTCTGCATAGTTATTTTTTTATCTAGGTAACATCTGACACATTTGGCACCCAGATACTGCTCCTTTTCTGTGCCACTGGTGTTTTACCATTTGTGTGTTTCATGCATTCAAATGAGGAAATGCTCCAGACTGCTCCTCCGAGCTGGTGTGTTCAAGTCCTTCCAGACCCACATGTACAGATGCTCATGAGGAAACTTCCTTCAAGCCTAAGACTTAATTCTTAAAATGCCAAATTCTGTCAGCTCTACACCTGTGCCTGGAGAAAGATCAGACATAGTTCAACACTCCTGCCCTCCTCTGTGAGGGCAAAAATCTGCCATAATTCTGGCACCTCAGGACAAATGGATGAGGGAGGTCTTGTCTTTATTTGCTTTCCTGTTACATAGAACAATACCACCTTCTTGTCCATCTCCTCATAGTCGTCCTTAGTCGCCCCTTCTACAATTGCCAGCTATCAGTATAATGATTAAGATCCCATTAGAGCAGCAACTAGACTTATTGCTACAGGAAAACAAGAAAAAGTGCTCGCCCAGAACTGAATCTTCAAATAGAGTCTGGAGCATCAGCTACAGCATCCTCTCAGACAAGGCCAGGATTTTGTTCTTCCAAAAGGATGCAACACCGCTAGAAAGCGGACCAAAACCTTCCTGCCAGACCTGAGAGGAGAACTAGGAGGCAGCAGCTCATCCACACAAACTGATTTCAGAACTTGTCCAAAAAAATGTTTATTCCCTTTTCTGGCCTCTTCAGGTTTAAGATTTGCTAATCAAAAAACTTTGCCACCATTTGACTATGACACCATTTTTCAGAACACAAATATTTAGAAAACATGTTTCTTTTTCACAAAATCTCTGGATTTCTTAAACTGTTATCTGAAGTGATATGCTGCTTTTAGTGATGTGAAAGAAGTCCTTTGATTTTCATGTCTTCTGGGAATATTGAAAATAAAGTTTCTTTTCATAATGAATGTTCTGTAGATTTCAAAGCTACAATAGATTTACAGCTGTGCAACTGAAAGCCAAATTTAGCTTTCCATTTGTCATTCTTACTGAGTTCATGAATGGCCCAGCTAATGTGATCCATGATTTATGACACAAAATACTGTTGTACCTAGCCAAATATTCAGAAATCTTTGGAGTTATTGCTGGGTTGAACAAAGGGCAGGAACATTTCATCCAGACCTAGATACAGAAATTAATCTAATTCTCTGCCAAAGGGAAGAAAATAAATGCAGTGTTTTCATCTTTCCTAGTAATGGGTGCTTTTCCATCACCTTCAAGATTGAAAGTCAGCTGTGGCTGTGTGAATGAGTTCCTCTATGAAATACACTTTTGCATTATTTACCACCCTCCACAAATCACCCCCTGAAAGAGTAGTATTTGTGAATCAAACCAAAGATTGTTCTAGCAGTCTGCTCCCCTCAGTTACACTCCTACACAGCCAGGGTAACTCTTCAGAAAGCTTCTCCTTGCCCTGGATGCCCTTGCAGTTTGTAGCAGTGGGAACTCATGGAACAAAACATGAATGGTCCCAGCAACTTTCAGTGTAACACTGTCATCCCTCTAGGTACAGCACCCTGGAACAGACTCCATCATCTGACGGCATGGAAATGGTCCTGTGGGAATTGCTTAAAAAAATCTGTGCTCTCTCATTCTGCACTTTGGATTCTCTGGAGGGGGAAATAAATTATTAATAATGAGAAAAATACATCATTGTTAAGGCTCTCCCTTAATTTGGTGTCTTCATTCAGGTGTGAGTTCATCCGTATTTGTCTTATTCCACTAGCAGAAATTTAAGGGGAATATATACAAAAGAGGCCAATAATTCTTTGTTCTGTGATCAGTTCTGTGATCAGTTCTGTGTTGCACCCCTCTCTTGAAAAAAAGAAAAATGTGAATACCAAGCTTGTACAAACTTGATTCCATTCTGTGTTGCCAGTTTGTGCTTTTGGGTGTCAATAATATGATTGGTACAAACTGATATGGGTGTTTCAGTAGAAATGTATGAAAATCCCTTCATTCCCATTCTACTGGATCCTTCTCTGTGCTCTTTTGCATTAGGTAGTGGTTTTAACTGTCAGACTTTGCTATTCGAGCAGAGCTCCCCCTGGGGATTTTGCTTTGAAGGTGTTGTTCCGGGCAGCCAGAAACAACTAGGTGCTCTTGAGCTCCTGATGGTTTATATGATATTTCAAGGAGTTTTGTGACATCTTTGGTCCTCAAAAGGATTAGGTTAAAAAAATATGCCTGGAAGAGGAAGTCATTGTTCTTTTTGTTATTACAAAGTAGAAAACAAGCGCCACTCTTTAAATAAAAAAACATTTTCATTCTTATAAATTTTACCCTTTTTTTCAATTTATAAGACCTAAATTCTTTCAGTTTTCAAATCTCAAAAAATAATCTTTCATATAAATATTATAAAGGAGCACAAATTAAACTATCTTTTGAAAGTTTAAATACTCAGTACTGAGTATAAAGTGCAAATGTTGTAAATCAGTTTATCGGGGTGAACTAAACATGGTTAATCATAATCTGAAAGACTGGATTCATATTATTAAAGTCTAATTAACAAGAATTCTTTCCTACCCTCATTCATGCAATTTTCTAGGAAGCAGAAAAAATAGCCATTTTCATACAGCTTTCGTTCTTCACTCTCCCAATCTCTTCTTAAAAAGCTTATCAGTGTTTCAGAGAAATTGTTGAAAAACTGAGTCCTTGAAAATCTCAGAGATTTATTCCAGAAAAAGATAAGTTGCTCCCAGGTCTATGCACCTAAGTTCCACAGGTTTTTAGAAAATCCATGGGTAGTCTGACCATATCAGTGAACTGCCACATCCCTTAGACAGAAGCATCCTTTTAAAGAAGTTTACCATGTTGTTAACTTCTCAAAAGTGGGGAGGTTTGTTCTTTTTGATTTAGTGTGGTCTTTTTAAAATTGCCCTTGATTTCCCTGCCCTATGAACAATCTCAAGAGGGGTGAGTGCTGTGAAGCTGAGGATCTACATATGACCTATCATGCGCTCCTCAGCCTGTATGACTTTGTAGGTGCATTTTGTTCTGTAGCTGATGCCACCTCCCTACACAACATTCAAGTGAATGTAGAAATAGACCCATTATTATCAGAGATACTGTGGTCTCAAGACTCTTGGGAGTCTCAAACCTCCACTGTAGTGGAGAAGCAGGTGGACTCAGAACCCTGCAGGGTAATCAGTGAAATGACTGTGAGCCAAGGGTCTGTTAAAGACAAACACTGGAAGCAGACCTGAGAAGATTCCTCCTCCTTCTCAGAATCTGACAAGTAGGACTGGAACCTTCTACAACAGATGTGAGGTTCTGGGACTAGAAGGCCAGACAACTGATGAGGTGGGTGAAGATCCTTCTGGGATGGTGGGGCCCCCTGAAACAGCATCACCTGTATTGCACACTGTGCCTTCCTCTGTTAAAAGGAAAAGAGGGATAGTTTTAATCAGAGACTCCTTTCTAGGGTCATGAAGGGCCTGATATACAGAGCAGACCCAACTCACAAGGAAGTCTGCTGTCTCTAGGGGCTTGGATAAAGGACATTACGGGAAAAGTCTCCAGTTTAGTAAGGCCCCTTCCAAAGCCAGGCTGACCAGTGATTAGTGATGGGATATTGTGTCAAAACTTGAGGAAAGGATTCCCCAATCTGAAAAGTGTCCACACTAATGTACCCAGCATGAGGGACAAACAAGGAGAACTCCAGGCTTTGGCCCAGTCCCAGAGATTTGACATTGCTGGCATAAGGCATAAGTGAAACCGGGGGGGATGATTCCTGTGCCTGGAGTGCCTTGGATGGTTACAGGCTCTTCAGGAGGGTCAGGCACAGCAGGAGAGGGGTGGCACTGTATGTAATAGAAGGGGTAGAATGTGTGGAGCTCACAGCTGGCAGTGGCACAGTTGAGAACTTCTGGATAAGAATCAAGGGACAAACAAATAATGCAGATGTCATTGTGGGACTGTAGACCTCCTGGCTGGGACAATGATGAATCAATCTTTGAGGAGCTAAGGGGGTCTTCCGAGTGAACTGACCTTGTCCTTACGGGAGACTTTGGCTTGCCAGAAATTAACTGGGAACATCACACAGCTGGTACAACCCGGACCAGAAGATTCCTAAAAACCTGGAGGGCACCTTTACGGAACAGGTCCTAAGGGAGCCAGCTCAGAAAAAACGCCCTCCTTGATCTTCTGCTTGTCAGAAGTGTCAATCTCATGAGTGAACTGGAGATCAATGGCAGTCTTGGCCACAGTGACCACAAAGAGATTGAGTTTAAAATCTTGTTAAGAGGAGGAAAAGTGCCAAAACCTGAACTCTGCATATGAGGAGGGCAGACTTCAGGCTTCTCAGGGAGCTAGTAAGCAAGGTGCCCTGGAAAAAACTTTTTAGAGATGCTGGCATCCATCAGTGTTGGTCACTTTTTAGACATGACCTCATAAGGGAACAGGAGCAGGCAATTCCAAATGTCAGAAGTCAAGCAGGGAAAAGGAGGGGCAGACACTGATCTCTTCTCTCTGATGACAATTGACAGAACACAAGAGAATGGCCTGAAGGTGTGTCAGGGGAGGTTTAGGCTGGATATTACAAAAAAGGTTTTTCACCTTTGGGTGGTCAGGTGTTGCGGTGGACCCCCCCCAGCTGGGTCCCTGCCATGTGACTCTGAGATAGCTGGGTTTGTCTGATGTTCCAGCAGCCCGGGCTCTGATCTGGTTGGTTGTTTATCCCAGCTCTGCCATGGTGCCCCCTTTCCCCCTCTCTGGGACAAAACCAAGGGGACACAAAGCCTCGCCCTCTTACCCCAGCTGATTCTTGCCCAGGTTGGTGCTCTGTCCCCCTGGGACAGAGGGAATAAATGACTTAACACCATAAGGAGGTTTGAGCTGTATTTCTCTTCTCAACTTCTGCTTCTGGTGAGTAGCTGTCAACTAACACTGTCTTAAGGTGGGGCTGCACAGTCAAGGAATATTTAGGCTGTTTGTAAATGGTTTAAGATAATCCAAGACATAAAGAGGCAAGCTTGCCACAGAAACTGAGCAATGGACAAACTAGTCAACCACCAGAAATGGCGCCCAATGTGCAGCTCGAACCCACGACCCTGAGATTAAGAGTCTCATGCTGTCAGGCACTGGGGCAGGCTCCCTAGGGAGCAGCACCCTGTCACAGCACCAAGCCTGACTGAGTTCAAGAGATTTTTGGACAGTGCTCTCAGACATATGGTGTGACTCCTGGGGATGGTGCTGTGCAGTGCCAGGAGCTGGACTCAGTGATCCATGTGAGTTCCTTCCAACTCAGCATATCCTGTGTGATGCTGTGTGTGAAGGTTTCTGAAGGATTCACTGCAGTTTGTCCATGGAAATCAGCACAGATTAGGTACTGGAGCCACTCACTTTAACAAATTCTATTTACTGCCTGAGAGAATTCTCTTGCCTCCCACCAAAGGTCTTCAGAAATGTATTTTTCCCATGTTTGCAATCTGTCAAACACACTTTTCAGAGCTTTAAGATGTGAAACACCCACTCCTGTTTTATCGCACTTTCTTTGTTCTCTATCAAGTAAAAGTCCTTGAAAACAGTTGCAAGGATCTAGCAGGTTAACTTCCTTATTGTCCTGAGCTGAAATAACCTCTCCTTATCTTCTGGAGAAATAGCAAATACACACCTATTCAGAAGACTTCACTTTGTATTTTCATTTGCTATAGCTTCTAGAATAACTTTCTACATGGACCTGCAACAGCCACCTAGTCTTCTAGAGAGAGAACTTTTTGACACTTTTTTATTGAATTGATGTACATTGGCATTTTTTCCCCTTCCCTGGTCAAAAAGAAGTAATTTTTCAGAGACTTCCCAATTTCAGCCCTACTTATAGGCAAGCCAGAATTCAGAGAGGTTGACACATGCCATTAGACCCAGTCCAATCCAGAAATAAAAAATATTTCACTGTGATGCAGCAGCAAGAAAGTCTGACATTCCAAGCTAAGCATATATACTGCTTCTTTTTCAAGAAATAAAGTCTTTGGTACAAAAGTTCATCAAGAAAAAAGATTTCAGTGGGAGGGGAAGGCTATAGCTTATTATATATTCTATGTTTTGTCTACTATGTGTTCCTGCTTGGCATAGTACTTACAAAATAAATTACACTGAGAGATTACTGCACCTAGGAGAATTCACCTATGCTTGGAACCACAGTAAACTGCTCCAGGGATGCACTTTAAATGTATTAGATTTCTCTTTAGAAAAAGATTATTTTCTTCTTTTATTATTAATTGTAGCATTATGTCCTTTCCCAAAGTGATATTTTTGCCATATGCTGTCCCTCTTTTATATCAATTTTGCTACCTCCTGTGACAGCAGCCAATGTGTCTTGCAGCAAATGCTAAATTTGTTATGCCAGAAGGCATGACAAATATGACACAATGAGTACTTACATGCTACCAGATAACAAAATTATTTTATTTAAAACATTATTTTGCACTGTAACACTTCTTTGCAAAATGAGTTTTTCACAAAATTTGCCAATGTTTTCTACCACAAGGAACTTTCCTAAATTTTAACAGCTCTATCTTCAAATGAAGCAGGAATAACCATTGGANTGTATATTTGGAGGAATTTGTAGAATCCTTGAAATTATTTTGATCAGAGGTTTTGGATAAAGGAAACCTATCCTCATGTCAGGGATGACTTTGTAACTAAACCTCACTAAAAATACATGTGTGGTAAATCGAAAAGATGACATTGGCTTCCACTAAGTTTTCTGGAGATCACACCAGCATTTGTGAAAACTGCTCCACAAATTGATCTTCTCCAGCTCTGTGGTCACCCACCCTTCAATTCCTCACACCCACATCTTTCTAGTAAAATCCAATAGTAAAATATTTCTTTACCTTCCTTCTAAAGACCAAGTGGCATGAAGGTTAACACTATTATTCCCAACAGTTTCTCTGTGTCACTTGTGACACACAAGTGTTTTTTCTGTGTCATTCAAACAGGGAAAATTTCAGTTTTCTCACTTAATTTTAAAGTAATGGGTGTATGTAAAAAAAAAAAAGGAAATTACTAAAAATGTCTTTTGCAAATTTGGAAAATTAGGGAAAGTCGTTAAAAAGCAGCAAAATTAAAGAGAGGTGTTCATAAGCACCTTGCTGCTGTTAAATAATTTGAATAATTCTTTGGGATAATCTCCTGAGATGGAAGATATGCCAAGACAATTTAACAGCTCTCTGCTGTAATTTGAAGTATTCCTTATTTCAAAAGCTAGAGTACATTTAAGGTTATATTTCAGGCTCCCTAACTCCAGTGGAACCAGAAGTCTTCCTCTGTTGATTTCCTAAATGCATTAAATTCTCTTCTAAATTGGAGCCTCTACATGTCTTTGCAGCCCCTTCTAACCCAAGGGTTTTCACCAGATACATGTCTGTATTCACCATATCTGTTTTCACCAGATACAGTGAAATAGCTGGAACATTTCAATGTGTTATAAGAAACTTAATTTTAAAAAGATATGCAGGTAAGGTTAAATTTGTAGTCCTTTAGGACTAGCACCACCATCACAGAACTCCAAGATAATTCTGCTTTACATCCTTTCTTGTCATAAAGAATGCTGAAAAATTGGGAGGAGGGAGAACCACTGGTTGGAATCCGGTCCAGACAGAGGCAAAACATTCCTATCATTGGGACATTTTAGTCTTCCAAATGTTCTGGTTTCTTCCAACCAGCAGGACCATCCCCTGATGAGGGGGACCCTGCTGAGATATAGCCACTGGCATTTACAGGATGTTGCTACAAGGAAGAAATGATGTTTCTGTAGCAAAATATTAAAGAACTTTTTGGGTTCTGACACATGAAGACACATAGGCTAAGGTCGAAAATTATCTGTTCTAGCACTGGGCAGCTGCACAGGGTGCCTGTGAGCTCAGCTTTGTGCTGTGCCACTCATGCTGAGCAGAGGAAAGGGTCGCTGCAGCCATGGTGGCCTTGGATCTGGAACAAGCTGGTTGGTTGACTCCAGCAAAGGCCCCAGGATTGACATCCTATTTATAGAGATGATCAAGAAATCTGTTTCTAGGTTCACTCTCTTATCTGGCAACGCCTCATGTCATGCCAAGGAGATCAGTTGGTGATTTCTAAATAATCTTAAATAGAAGAAAGTTGGGTTGTATACAATGCAAATAGGAGCAAAACACGAGACTCAGGACATACCTGCAACTTTTAATACACTTTGCTTCAACGCTCATTTAAACAACGTAATGTCCATGCCAAAGGCCTTCACACAAAGGTTCAATGAAAATAGTATTTGAAGGAAGTGCTAATGCAGTGTTTTTGTTTTCAAGTGGAACAAAACTGTGCCCAATAGATGGAATTCTAGGATACCTTAAATTTTCCAGTATTTCTTAAGGGCTTAACAGCACTGCTCCTATGAATCAAGACTATTTAAAAGTATTTGAATTAAATCCATTCACAGATATTTTATGACAATAAATAGTTTAAGATGTGTGTCTATACTATTCACACTACAAGGAAATAAAGGAGGGACAGTAATTATCACAGAGAAACTTTAACTATATTACTGAGGGGAAGATACTAATGTACTGAGGTGTGTGTTATTATCTCTTAGCGGGCCAGCTCCTGCCAAGCGACAATGGATTGGCTTCTCATGAAGGAAAGGGGGTAGTACTGACACTGAATTTCAAAAGGATTTTATTGTTTCAGCATTACATACACATCCAAATTATGAAATCAGCATATATGTGAATTCATGGTCCCAGGAAGCTTAGCTCAGGAAGAGATTCCAGTTCCCAGACACTGATGTTCCCTTAAAAAGCAACACAATGGAAATTTTGCAAACACCACTGCACTCAAAAACAGAACAAACTTCAGCTATAACCATGCTAGCTGGGGATGTTTGTCACAGCAATATCTATAAATGGAGACATTTCCCAAAGCTTTACTAAATTTTGTACTGGATTATTAAAACAAAACCCTTTTCCACTTAGGAAACAGGTTATTTGAGGTTTTTTGGGTTTTTTTTTTTCAGTGCACTTCTACCAATAATACTGTCCAGTTCCCTCTTTATGGGGAGAGAGCTCCGGCCCCTCTCCAACCCTTGGAGGAGGAAGTTTGAATTTATTCAAAGGATCTTCACAAGCCTTCTTTTTAAAAGGTATCTTTGATCAGAAGTCACCCTCGGGTATATATAGAAATTAAGTCCCTGGAGTGCTACAAACCTTTCTGGTATCCTTCCTTGCAGGAAATTGAAAGAAAGAATTCAAAGACCTCTTTGCAGACATTCATCTTTATGCTGTGCAGTAAAGATATGAGTGAGCAATGAAATAAATCTCTCATAGGTTTCCTGTGCTTAAAGCTTGTAGAACAAGTATGAAATCAAATGATGAACACTATCTATCTGATTAGTTCCTTTCCTTGCATAATAATTACAGGTGACAGCTTTGAAACTATGTCCTTGGGAAAAGACACAACTTTGACTTTCAGATGGTTGTTAATGTAAGGCTGAAAAAGTTATTCAGCAGAAAGTGTCATTCCCTTAGAATTTCGCAGCAATTTAAATCCATTTTAGTTCCAGTAAGCTTACTGGAAAGTTTCACTTTTACCAAGGGAAATATCTCACACAGAAAAGGGAGATATTCAAGCTCAAAAAAAGAGAATGATGTACAATACAAACTTTATGGTGCAAGAAAATGTACTGAGTCGTGAGTGGAAGGATATATGAAAATGACACCTGCCTGTCTTTTTCCATGTCTTGATGTCTTCTGCTTTGAATTTGGAACCAAGAGGCATTGAAAGCAAGAGTGCTTTTACAGAGCCAAGATCTGTGATGCAGCCCAACTCCACACATTTTGTTGACATCCTGCAATTTCACTTATACTTAAAGGAGAAGTTTGGTCCCTCATAAGGCAAAGCATGCCTCTCTCTGGTATTAAAGTTGTGAAGATACTCAAGCTAGATCTTGCTAAAACAGAGTTCCCAAAATGGAACATTAAGGATAATTTAAAACTTTTCTTTGAAAACAGAAATGCTCATTGTACTCTCTTTTCTCTCTGCAAAGAAGACAAAAAACTATGTATCTCTTATTGCAATTATTAAGGAAAACCTTGCAGAATAAGGAAACAGATTTTTCAGATAAGTCTTATTTGGTGTCTGTAATAACAAAAATTCCATTTCCAGCACACCACAGTGTCTAGTCATCCCACACTAATGTTTAGAGCAATGCTGTGTACTGGAAGTGGTAACACACACTTTTGAAATAGCTCTTTAAGAATGGCCAGATACAGCAAAATAAAATGTGGCACATCACATATATTGTATCATCAGAAGGCCTGCGTAATGTACTCTTGATCTTTAAGTTTCAGGTGATCTGAGAAACAATGTGAGTTACATGTTCAAGCTGCTTTTTTTTTCCCTAAATAGATTTATGATACTATAATAATAAGTTGGTTTTAGACAAAATCCATTACATAGCTGTTTCCCAGTGCTAGATAGATTTTAGGTCCTTTTAGAGATCTGTGCTGTTACTTTCTTATTTATTCTTTGTCAATCATAAATTTTCCTGGTTTACTTAAAAGCTAAGCCCATTGCTGCAATGCTCAAGAGATGGCTCCTTTCCAGCAACTTGCTAGGTAAATTTTGCATATGTAATATTATCTGTGGCTTTGACACAGCAGTATTTCCCTGCTTCATTTGAGCATGTTTGTGCTCAGTTCAGCTTCCAGACTTAATGCATCATCTTCTGGCATCCACATGCAAATACAGATCAGAAACACTTTCCAAAATATTATTAGGGAAAAGGGAAAGCTTATTATGCAGATGTATTAAGAGGCCTACTCAGAATCGCTGACCCTGTAAGCCTCAGGATACAACCCAGTGGTTTCCTCCAGTCTGTGGAGCATTCCCCTGCTACTAGCAAGTTTGTAGAAAGCTTGAAAAACCCAGAGATCTACCTACTTCCACCCTTCCTTTTCTTCAAGTGTCAAACTTCGCTGACAACATGTTCCCACAAGATGTTATTGACTATAAGGAGGCTGTTGAATAGAAATAAGTGATTTGCAATACTTGGCTGAGAAAGGAAAAAACATAATTTGAAAATTTTAGTGAAATAGATGAGCCTGATCAAACAAACTTGCATTACTCTTATTCTTCCAAGTTTCAGCCTACCTCATACATGAGTGTTGTCACCATTATCTGTTCTTGCACCGCATACAAAATCAGGTAAAGGCATGGTTTCTTTTTAGTATTGTTATATTTTATCATAATGCCAGTGCCACAATGTGCAGTAGTACATGCAACTGCATGACCTTTTTATAGGCATCAGAGGATTTTTGACCAACTGCAAGGAGTTGCTTTAATATATGTGGACACACAGGTATGCATGCATTCACCTGTGATTTATCCCCCTTTGAGTTCCACAAATGAGACACAACATAACATTAAAGAGGCAACAAAATTAAGATATGCAGAAATGCTCTCTCTTGACCTCACTGTGACTCTCTTGTTTGTAATTTATCAGAAATCTGAGAACAGTAACAAGGGTTTATTACTATGGCAACTATAGGGGCACAATGTAAGTGTTCATTAGTCCTGTGTTCAGTCACCCACATCTCACCTGCTGTGAGATTCAAGGGTTTAGTTCTCCAAGCACAGGCAAGTCCACAGTCTGAGTGAACACAGTGTGCATGTAACCCCAAGACTGGATAATCTCTGTCCAATACTATCATGACAAAAAGTGTTTGCAGTATTTCAGAGTTCTCTGTGGCTCTGTACTGTTCATTGTCAGCACTCTCTTTTCGGTGTCTTTCAGTGAGACCATACCCCAGTCTTCATTTTTATAAGATCATCTGAACAAAAATAAACTGAGGAATTTTTTTTTTTCCTTTGGATTTGTATTCCTTAAGAAGCAATATAAAATTTTAATTGTAATTCTGAACATGGCATGCTCACTTTGAGTCCATCTGTTCTTTCCCCTCCCAGACACAGCTGTGACTCTGGAGCCACATGTTGCTTGAGCACAGAAAAACCAATGAGCTTCACTGTTTACACATGAAGGGCAAGTCTAAGCAGCATAAAGCTGTGTCAGGGAGAGATACCAAAGCAAACTTGTAATAGATTAACATGAGTATTGAAAACAGCATTGCCTACATATTCCCTGCTGTATTATTTATGGCCAACGCTGTTGTACTGCTTTCAGGACTCAAGCCAGCATCTGAGAGCTGCTATCTGCACATGCAACTGTGCTGAATTACCCTGCCCAGCTCAGCTGCCTTGGTGGAGTCTAAAACTAATCCCATAGAGACAGCAACTTGAATGCCAGCTAATTATATGCAAAGATGAAGTTTCTCTGCATCACCCATTTTCACTGATTAATACTCTGGTCGTGAAGCCCTGAGCACTTTCAACTCTCTTTACTTCTACAGTAGCTGCAGAATAGGCAGGCTGCCCAGCATCCTGGTGAGTGGCTCAGCAGATCCCCAGTTCTCTGCAGAGATAGTTTGTAGGAACTGTGGTTTTCCAGATTTCATCAGCACAGCCACAATTTTCTCCATCGTTTCATTCCAGTATCAGCATTATCTAAGCCTTCAAGAAATTACTCTCCACCCTGTGTGCAGAGGTTTTTCAGGCTGTAGTATTACATAACAGGGGGTTTGAGATCAGCTGTAAGAACTTCAAAGACTTTATACATCAAGGCAATCTGAAATTTTTTCCACAACAGAGTTAGTTGTCTCTTGTAGTATTTTTCCTATGGTAGTGCTTGCAACAGCAAAAGGCACTGTGCATAATGGTAGTAAACTGCTTTATTGGCAAAAAGACTCTACAGAATTCTTTGTAAATTTGCTGTCAAGGCAGTGACAGAGACCTCAAAACTAGATCACTAATAGTCAAATTAGATTTTCCACTGAACCACAGAAAAACTGCTCAGTCCTTAGCAGATCTAGTTACATGTAAAAGCAACCCAGGATCCAGAATCACTCTAATCTACTGTTATCAATACACTATGTAGATATAATATCTGTAGAGTATATTGCTGTGTGTTCACCCAGAAAACAGCCCCCACTCTGCCTTTCTGCTTCATGGCATATTATAATCACAAACTTGCTTATCATCCTCTTGGCTCTGGTATCTTTTGGGACATTTTTTTACTAAGTAATCTCCTCACAAGTGCAGTACGTGCTGTAAAAACCCTGTAAATCAGATGCAAATTTAGCAGAACTGAGTTAGGCAATGTTTGTTACAAGATTATTTTCTCAGTTCACAATCTTGCTTTGTTTAGCAAGTTTTTATTGTGCCTGTTGAATTCTCTTTCTGCAACTCACAAGAAGTGACTGTGGCTTATTTCAAATGTATTAGTTAAAGCTTATAATAAGCTCTAAAGGAGAAAAAGAAAAATAAAAAGGGTAGAATCTTTATATTACAACTATATGGTTCACAGCTTTACATTTCCTGCTGTATCAACATTTTTACAGTGAATGACTGTCAAGGGTTTGTAATTCAGTTGCCAATTTCTTTCTGCCCTGAGACAGTATCCTAGGAAAATGGCTTTTGATTTATCTGAATTTTTAAACAAAACCACACACTTCATATGTGTTTTCTGGTCAGCTCACTGTGAAAGCCACTGTAAAATAAAAACAATATTAAAAATTTATGTACTTAAAATCTACTCAATAGTTTGATGACACATGCTTTAGTCATTTATACAAAAATAGAAGAGGTCCATTATTTTATGTCACTTTGAAAAGTAAGGTTTGCATAAAAATAGAATTTGTCAGAGATTTTGGTCTGGCATTGTTACTGCAATATAAGAAAGATATTAAGCTATTAGAGAGCGTCCAAAGCAGAGCCAAGAGAATGGTGAAGGACCTTGAAGGGAAACTGTGTGAGGAGTGACTGAGGTCACTTGGTCTGTTCAGCCTGGAGGAGACTGAGGGGGACACCTCATGGCAATCTGCAACTTCCTCACGAGAGGAAGAGGAGAGGCAAATGCTGGTCTCTTCTCTGTGGTGACCTGTGAGAGGACCTGAGGGAATGGCCTGAGGTTGTGTCAGGGGAGGTTTAGGTTGGATATTAGAAAAATGTTCTACACCCAGAGGGTGGCTGAGCACTGGAACAGCTCCCCAGGGAAGTGGTCACAGCACCGAGCCGGATGAAGACTCCAGAGTTCAGGCACATGGTGCGATTCTTGGGGATGGTCCCGTGCAGGGCTGAGTTGGACTCAGTGCTCCTTGTGGGTCCCTTCCAACTCAGCATATTCTGTGATTCTCTGATTTATCAAAACCATTTTATCATAGCTGGGAAAATTATTAATTACTGTAAAATTTAACAGCCAGGCTAGATCTTGGTTAGCAATCAGCATGTGGCTGGTGTGCCAGCAGGAGCTTCATCTCAGCCATGAGCAGTGCCTCTTGCACCAGAGCCCATCCCTGCCAGGCTGTGTCATTGGTGGCTGCATTACACCCACTTGTAACATGGCTACAGACAGTCAGTCATTTTCATTATAATCAACAATAAATTGTTTGTAAGTGAATGTAATACATTTCTGGCACACTGACTTCCTCCTGAGGCAATTTCATATTTTCTTCATTGTGGTGCTCTGAAATGCATCTTTTCATAGTTGCACTGGTTTCCAAAAGCAAGGAAAATTGTGATTGTTTAATTCAAAAAATGCATTTGCACTCATTACTCTTTGCTATTTTAGTTAGGGAGTAAAACAGAAATTAAAATTTGCACTTTTGTTCAGAGAACAGCTGGGTTTTTTCACGTTTAGAAGGCAACCACTTTCAGACTGGTTGTTTCAAGATGCATATCCACCCTGTGCTGGACAGTACTAAGCTGTTCTTCTAAAGTTATTTTGAACTTTTTCATCTTGTCATAACATACAAGATATATTTCAATATTTTAAAAGCCATAATTTAAAGCATTACACTTAATAGAGAGAATACATTTAGGAGGACCTAATAGAGTTGTATATTTTAAATCTTTCTTCCACTGTCACTAAGACCTTCCTTATTCACAGCCTTCATTTGGATACTGAGACGCAAGGCTAGAGTCAAAACTTTTTATAAAAGATTAATGTGGGTTTTACCCCTATTGATATGCACTCCAGGCAAACATCTCTCTGATCATAGCCAGGGCCAGCCGAACACAAAGCAAACACTCTGGTGAAGGAGCTGAGCAGGGTGTCCTGGCAGCAGTGCTCCTCAGCCAAGTGCCAAACCCCCACCCCAGCAGCACCCCTTATTCCAGCCTTTCACTCCATAACTTTCACTGTGGCTCGGGTCCCACCCTGCACACGGACCCCACCGAGCTGTGCCTTTGGAATGGCAGCTGTTTATCCACTCCTGGCCCAGAGGCTGGGTGAGCATTCCATACACTACACACACGGTAAATCCAGGGTGGCAGGGAAATGCATGTGTTGAAGGTATTTCTGCTGTGCTTTTAAGTTTCTATGCTTTGGCTCCTGACTGAATCTGGCTGACTTCTCAGAGAAGCTCACCAGGAGAATTTGTTCAGCTCCCCCTGCCTGCCCTGCTGCAGGGACAATAGCTTCCAGGCAGCCACACAAATGTTTCAAAATAACACAACAATTTTTGCTTTGGCCATCTGTCCATGGATTCAGATTAAAGTGCTTTTAGAGAAAATAATTCTTTGCCTTTTTTTTATTATTATCCATTCCACATTGCCTCTCCTGAGCCAGAGATAACGATAGGTCAGGTTTCTCGTACATCTCCTACAGTTTCAAAACCAAAAAACACTCTCGGTAAGCCATCAAAAAAAAAGCTTTAATCCTTAAACAGTGTAATTATAAATCCATATCCCACAAAAATGTTCGCTACTAGCTACCACTGTCAATAGTAAATAATTTACATGGAGAGACTCTAATGGTAAACACTCTACTTAAAACTCTTCACGGCAGACAACAGGATAACAGTGTAATTCAAACCTAGAATTGAGAAATGTTTTACTCCCATGCAATTTCCCCATTGACAAACCACAAACAAAATTCCACAGGACTTCCTGCAGGAGGAAATGCGCTCAGTGGAACGGAGGTGTAAGGGCACAGGCAAGATGTTCAAGTGCAAATATATTACAGGCTGCTAAACTGAGCTCTGCCTAGTGCTGTACTGCATCATGCTTCCTGGAACAAAGCTGGGAAAAGTTTTATGGTTGAGAAGACCCCTTCTCTGACATCAGGGATCATATATAAGTTTCTGGCATGGTTTCGCTGGGGAGAAGTGTTGCAAGGAATTCATCCACATTTTGTCACCCTCCAGCTCCCCACAGAGCAAGGCAGGAGCCCTGTGCTGAGCCTGGTGAAGACTTGGCAGACACCAGCCCTGCATGTCTGACTGAACTTTGCCTCGTCTGGCAGGGTACACCACTTCAAGGACAGGAGAAGGGCTGAAAAGCAATGGAAAGACCTGTTTTTAAGGGGTAACAGGAAAAACAAATAAATTCAAAAGTAAAGCTGCTTGCAAATACCTTGTATTTAGTGATGGCCAGTTGTCCAGTCCTGTCACAGTGATGCCACCCTCCAGTTAAGTGGTTTCCAGTGCTTGCAGTCCAGCTGTCCTCTCAGTGCACCAGTTTAGGATGAAATTGTAATTACCCAGTGGCAGAGGAAAAACTAACTGTGATTCTTATACCCTGAAATAAACAGGAGCCATTTGGTATTCAGTGCTGGAAAAAGTGAGGACCTGTCTGCCTTGGATTAAAACTTTGTTTCTAAACCCTTCTTTATTGTAAGCTTTGGCATCTTCATTATTTTCTATTTGAAAGAACCCCTATTGTAGAAGACACATGAGAAAAAAAGTCAAATGTAAATAGAACATATTGAACAAGCTTAAGGCAATAACAAACAAAAAATATTCTTTAACAGGCACAAAATGTCACCTATAAAGTAATTTGTTACATAGCCTGAGTCTCACCAGGCATATGTATCACATTTTTCTTTCATTACTGTTCTTCAGATGAAGTTGTACAATCAGCAGAAATCCATTAAGGAGACAAAGTATTCCTGTGCTGAATAGCTTGCTTGCTTTTCTTGCTTGTCTGTAAACTGTAGCTTTTAATCTTTCTTTTCTGCTTTCCTAAACAATGATACAACATAATCAAATTTCATACAAGTAAAACTTATTAAATTGAGACTAGAGGAAATTTTTAATTTTCTAATTTCTTATTCCTAAAAAATAGTCCTATCTGCAACAGCATAATTGAATAATATGTATTATTTGCCTTATACCTGGAGCCATGAAATGTAGATTACTTCCTGTTACTTAGTCCTTCCTGCCCAAACTTAATGTTATTAAATTCACTGTTATGTAAGGAACGATAAAAAAAAAAAGCTTAGCTGCTTTAATGTGTATTATGAGTATATAACAAATCTAATCTGACAGGTAGAATATTTAAAACTTTAGTAATTTCAAGTTGACAAAAAAAAAAAGAGAGGAGAATGAGTGGAGCAGAGTCAGTTGTGTATGCACTGTTAATGCACTAATGGAAAATTATATATGTAAAATGATGGGGGAAATGGCACTGTGACTTGCTCTGTATTTTCGAGGGGAATTTAACATACACCCCAAAAATGGATATTAACTAGAAAGACAGACAATGAGTAGTATAGTTGTATTTACTAACTCTTTGAGTTGCTTATAACAGAGAAATCAAGAATGGAAACATATGGCTTGTCATGGCACATTTGTGTTTGCATGCTGTGATTCAGTCCTCAGGTGCAATTCTGTATTTAAATACAAGCTTCCACCCTCTTCTTCCAAGGGGTGTCTGTCTTGTTCTGTGCACAGGATGAGGACAGGACAATGTAAGAATAAATGCTGTGAATAGTATTATCCATAGCAGAGTCTTTTAAGCTTGCATGTTTGCTTGCTTGCTTTTTTTTTTTTTTTTTTAATAACCAGAACTACGCAACCATTCTGAGACAAAACATATTCTGACGCATTGGTTTTTTTGCTGGGGTTTTTTTGGAGGGTAGGGGGAAGGCACCTTACTAACACTGGACATTGTTTCAATTTTTTAAAAAATTTTTGGCTTCTTTTAATCCATCTGGGTGAATGAATTTATGTTGTAAAAGAAGAGTTGCAGTCTTCTTTCCTGTCTTTCTGGTTGAGAGACACTGATCTTATTTCTCACATCTGGCAAATGTCTCTACTGAAGCTTTTAAATGTAAATACTTAGATTTTGTCCATTTAAGTAGTTTCACCTGGAAACAAAAGAAAATCATAAACCACTCCTCCAGTTTCTACCTTGAAGGACACAAACAAATGCCTCTCATTTAAACACTTTTACTTTAAACAAAAACTATTTTCTGCCCATCTTTTTTTGTTTGTTTTCTAAAACGATTGGGTTGGTTTTGATTAGTTTTTCAAGCTATAATGCAAACTTGACTCTACAATGTATGTTCTGTGGGAAAACATCCAAGTCCTGACCCCAAGCAGTTAAGCAGGTAGCTGATCTGCATCAACCTGAGTTCCCCCAGTACCAGGAAAAATCCCCTCTTTAAGAGTACATGACAACTTTCATGAGAAAAAAATAAGTATTGCAAGAAAAATTCATCTTTGATTTCCAACTGCTAGGATGTTTCAAGTCTATTTCTAAAGCTGATAACAGACAGAAGGCAAAGAGTTATAGTAGCTGGATGCAATTATCATGGGCAACATACTCAAATGTGCTGAGATGAAAAAACTTCATCTTTTCTTACTTTTTCCTAATGACAGTTTTCTGGTGGAGAGAGCTCCCATGCAGGTTTCCTCAGCTGCAGAGCAGTAGTGCCTACTTGGGTAGAGCAGAAGACAACACTGAAGCAAAGTTTTTGGATCCATAACTTTGAAGCTTGTTAATACTTTTCCCACTATCATTCATTTCCATCGTAGCACTCAGCTCTAGCTCATTCACAGCAGTTTTGAAGCAGAACTCATATGATACTAATAATCATTAGGCAAACATCACCCACAGGCAGAGCTGGTGAGTGATGCTGTGGTGGAAGGGAGAGCATCCTGAGTATTGAACATAATTTGTTTTTTCCCCACATTACTTCCATGTGGAGCAAAGCTCCTAGTGAATTTCCACTAAAGGTTCTTTCCTTTGGTCTCCCTTAAATGCTATGAACTATTTCTTTGGCAAGCATGAAAGATAAAATTTATTACAGCATATATTTTCATGACATCCTTGGAAGTAGACTATAGTTGTATATTTATTTCTGATGCTTCTGAATAGTAAACAAAAAATATTTCCTTAAAATGAAAAATACCCAGTCACAGGGGGAAAAAAGAAAGATGATATTTAGAACAACAAGTTGTTGGCAGTACAGCTGCCTCACTTTCATCCATCTTTAGTCAGTAAAAAAATGCACTGAGCATGTTGAGTAAAGTGCTCTGAAATGGAAAGGAATTGCTGGCTTATTCTTTTTTGTAGGCTGAAAGGCATTGCATTTTGGAAACATGACAATGTGGAGATGGGTATTTTTCTGCTTGAGAAAGAACTTATTCAGGAAGACTTGTGATTTGGAGATGAAATAAAAAGATATGTCCTGATTTACCAAACTAAAATGAGATAGGAAAAGGATTGCCTACCTAGAAATACTAGCAGTTCAACATTTAAGATAAAATCCATGCTAAGTTCTGGCAAATGGTTTCAAGAAATAGGAATACAAAAAATAATTACAAATATAAAATTTATTATCTGTTCAGCTCTTTTGGTCATGCCTTTTTCCACACCTGAAATCTGCACAATCTGAAGATACTAGAGATTTGTTTAACACCACAGCTCAAATATCTTCATTGTTCTTGTACAGGCTTGAAGCCAACCTGAGCTTCATCAGCCCTAGGATTCAATGAGAAAATGGTGATTTACATCCCTGGGGGCTCATATTTCTGTCTGGGATTTCTGAGACTGAGATACATGCACAAGAGCTGTAGAGTGGCTAGACAGTGAGTTCATCATTGTGCGATGTCTCAGACTTACCATGCACATGCCGAGGCAAAGGTCATCATCACCCTCTGCAGAGCATCTGCAACAGGGCTGAGGGGAGCCAGGCACTTAAACCCATTTTTCATCCACAAAAAGGCGGTGTGTGGATAGCTACTGGTTTGTTTCACTTCTTCCCATCTTAATCCTCAAGGCAGATGGGCTTGAGTTCAGCATCACAAATTACCTGGCCTGTTCTGACAGACAGGTTTTCAAAAGGGTAGCCATCAGTGTATGTAGTGTCAGCTCATTTTCTTGCTCTGCCACAATTGTTGCCCTTTCAAATTAAATCTGGTTATATTTTCCCTTATGAAAATGTCTTTGTTACAATTTGAACTTCTGACAACTATCAGCCTTAGATATTCCCCAAACCAGGTGAAAAGCATGTTAACTGAGTTGAGACACTCCAGTCCTGCACCCTCCACCATCTGCTTGAAACTGGAACAGGTCCCTTTTGCTGGATGAAAGACAATGTGGGAATACAAATGAGAAAATTCATTAAAAAACTTCTGATAGCAGTCTCTCAGGACCTTGCACACTAGGATGACATTGCATCTCTGTGTGTAATAAATTTTATGCTTGACTTGTTTAAGTGAGGAACACTCTATGCTGGACTCAACAATAGAAGAAAATAATTCTATTTATTGATCAGTTCCAGTTTATAAACAGAATTTATATGTCATTTAGTTTTTAGCTCACAGAATTTTACCAAATAAAAGACTATTTTCATAGTGTATTGACTTTGGTAGGAAATCTGGCTTAAGGAACCTCTAAGGAATTTTTGCTTTCCCACTTTTCTTCACATAATTTGCTTCTCTGGTGACATTTGTCACACCACCACAGATGGACAAACAGAATGATTTGCAGAGGGCATACAGTAAAGAAGCTCACTAAATGATCTTGGTTAAAAATAATCCACAGGAAAAAAAAGAAAAAGAAGGCATTTCTTACAAGTTCTCATTTCCTCTTTTCTGGACTTGAAAAGGCACATTGAAACACAACCCCTTACAAAAAGAACAATTTTCTCATCAGCTATATCTTCAGCGTACACAATGTGATTTCTCCCATCTCCAGGCTGTGTGGTGTCCCAGATCCTTTTATTTTCATCTAGGGCATTTACTCAAAAGGTTGCACACATATGCATTGCTTTCTTGGGTGCCAGTGTGGATGCCCCAGCCTGCAGCACCATCTCTATCCATACTGCACATGCTTAGAACGCTGCACAGCCAACCATGGACATCTATTTCTCACATAGACAGGACACCCATGGGCATGACAGGCTCTTACCTTCTCATAATTGAGCACTCCTGTAATTTACACCACTTCTTATCTGCACCAAACTTGACTCATAATCTCACAGGACTGGTGAGAACAGTATTCCTATTCCCTCAGGGTGAATGCAGTCCTATAATAACAAGGATAACAACAGCTGGAAACACCACCACAATTCCTGACCCATAAGAAAATAAAAAGCAAAGAAAAAAAGATATTTGTATTTACATAAAAACCTTTCTCAATGGGTCCAGCAGCTACTGCAGGATTGTTATAACACAGAATGAGCAGTCATTCTTAGAGCATTAAAGATGTACTGACAATGATCTTCCATACCACAATTTCTTTTAAAAGTACAGAATCAACAAACCCTTTGCCACATATTTGACAGGCTTTTCTGGTGTAAGCAGGCTCAGTGAAGATATCCCTTTCCCTCATTGCAAATTCATAACTTACCATGATACGAAATATATATGATTATTATAGCCATCACTTCTACCCTTTCACTTCTAAAACTATCACTGCCAAATGCAGCAGATTTTTATATATAGCAGGGAAGATTATGGCAGGAAAGATTAAAAAATTGACTTTCAACCATAAAGGGTTCTTATTAACTGCTTTCTACAGATGAGGTGGCATCTTTTTGTGAACATGTAGATTCATCAGCAGCATCTTTTTGTGAACATGTAGATTCAGCAGTGCCATAACTTATACAAGCCATTGGGGACAATTAGCATTATTGAATCTTCATCAGATTCTGATAGACTTAATTACAGACTCTAGACAGTTTGGACTTGATTTGGATCTCAAGATTTACATTCACAAATCAATACAACCCACCAAGAAATTTCTTTTCTTTTCCCAGAGGAATTTTTAGTTGGGACCCATTGTGAGTTACAATAAAAGCATTTTTAATTCTACAGAAGAGAAGCTGCAGGAAATCCTCAGGCTTATTTATTTTAGTGAACCAACAGTTTCATACAGAAAATAAACACTTACTATTGGAGGGGCACCAAAATTAAGTACATCACATTAGATCTCAAATTATCAAAAATATTTATTTCTAAAAATAATTTGAATTTGAGCTGTCCTATATCAAGCTGATTATATGATGTTTCTGTGAGTTTCTGTATCAGTGCAGAATAAGACCACAGCAACCTTCTTTTTAGGGCAAGTACACAGACATTTTTGCACCACTGACAGTTGGAATATCTTTCATTTACCATGTAAAAAAGTGCAAAAAATAACTAATAACATAACTAAAATAAAATTACTTTCTTCATCTTTCATATCATATTTACATACTTTCTTTGCCTATTAATAGAGTAAATAAATACAACACACAATGTAAATTGTGAACTGCAACAACATACCTCTTCCCAAGTCTGAGAAGAGATAGCCATTTTTCCAAGTAGATCAGTTGGAATCAATTTACCCATTAATTGCTTCATTTTCTCTTCCCAATCCTGAGATTGATTTTCTATTCCAGACACTAGAAGTTGGCTCAAGTCTGCTGGTAGCAAATGCTGTCAATCTCGATTTCCTTATTTATCCCAGTCAGTGAGTCTCGGTAAAAGATAGCACGGTACGTAATGAAAGGCTTTTTGTGCAAGTCTTCCCCAAATAGATCTCAAGACGTGGAAAAACTCAGTACCTCAAACTCCTGTTGTTACCAGCATATTCACAGTGTCCATCTCTGAGCTACATTTCCAAAATGAGAAAATTCCCATTTGAAGAGCACCGCAGCTTACTGGAGGGAAACCTGTCAGTTCAGGGAACCTGGTGCAGCTGCCATGCTCTTAGTGATTTCTTAATTCCTTTGTGCTTCAGGGGTTTTTTCTGCCTATGCTTTCAAATACTAGAGACCTTCTTTTTCAATCAGTTAGCAAATGAGGAGGTGGTTTTTCTACTGAACATAGCTCAATAGGAGTCTGGATATTTTACTCTCGTTGGTTCTCTAGCAAAGACAGAATATGCACAAACGTGCAAAAGACCATAATTCCATTAAACATGAAGTAAAAATGCAATTGCCCATCCACCAACCATTCCACCCCATTCCCCAAGAAGAGGATACATAGATAAATATTGTGCTTTTCTGCCTAATCATATTAAAGTTTTAAGTGACTTTGTCTTTTATTCTCCTGGAGACACAACTTTGCATTCTTTCTTTCCTACTAAAATTCTCACTCTTCGTACATATTTTGTGGTGATTCTTTATGAAGAAAATAGGAATTATTAATGAAACTTTGTTAAAATCCAGGCCATTTGACAGCCAGTTGAAGCTTTGCCGCTGACTTTCAGAAAACTAGCACTTTATCCTTAATATTTCTAGGCTGAAGTACAGTTTTACCATATGAGACTTCAGGGAAATTTTCTACAGTACAAACCTGTTTGAAGAACTGGGATCCAGGGAACATCAGGTAAGCTCATGGGTTCTAGCTACCCCAAAAATGCAATTTTTTCCCAGAAAATGTCTTTTTCCTTGGATGATTGTAGGCCTGCTATTTACCAAGTGTAAATAGGTAACCCTTAGTTTGTAAAGGAACTAGATATAATCTAGCTGCTTTGAGACTCATAATTAACAGCATAATCCACAGAGGAAATATATTTTGTACAAATGTATATTTAATTTCTTTTAAAAATTCATTTCCATAAAACTATATTCCTTCATTTTAATGATGAAAAGGACATCTTGGTCTGGTTAAGAATTAGTTTGAAATGAGTCTGGGTAACTTTTTTTTTTAATGTATAAAACATTATCATTTCTACTGTGACTAATGCTTTGCAAGTCTTCCTTCTAAAAGATTTCATGCTTTCATTTGAACATTAACAAACAGTATTTTATTTCATCTTCTAAACTGCATTTAACAGGCTTGATAACTAATAAAACTAATTAAAAGTTTTTCTTAATTTCTCCTCAGTTAAAGCCTTTTTCCTCCAGTACTGTTCTTTAACTAAGTTTGTTATTCAGCCATAAGTGGATGATTGAAACTCACCTACTCTATCTCCAGGTATACCTCTTAAGAGAGCTGGAAAGTCAGAATAAAACACAGCTCAACTTATCTCAGTCTTTCTAAAGTCAAGCTCTTCTATTCAGTGCAGAAGACAGTTCAGTACCCACAGGGGAAAACTGACATCAGAGACATAACTATTTCTTGTAATTATCTGAGCAAGAGTTCAAAATGACTGCACTCCTATATCAAAAATATGCTGAATTCAACCAGGATGCAGTTCACTGGAACCCTGAAAGAAATCCTGCCATGTTAGAAAGGGTTTATCTTTCTCAGGTGCTGAGGGAATGGGAGCAGAAGAGCGGGGAGGAAGCCACATCCTCACCAAGAAACAGCAGGCAATGTTAAGCCCCCCAGTTCCATTTTTGGGGAAGCACCGGTGCCAATTCACACCTGTCCTCTGCCCCCTGTGGGTGCATCGGCCTCAGGCACAGTGTGGGGTGCCTGGGCTGCACAGCAAGAAGTGTCCTCCTGAGGGCTTTGCAGTTGATGGGGTGTGGGGAAACACAAAAGGGGAAAGGTTCTTAGGTGTGAGACATAAAAGCAGGTTTCAGAAAATAGTCAGAAAGAAGTTAGGATTCAGCTTTGCCTGGGAAAACTAGAAGAAGATAAAATTATAAGCAGCAAGGACACTGAAGATAATGGCTAGAATCTCTAGGCCTGGCCTAGGTAGATTTTGAAGTCACAAAATAAAATATGCTTAGCAAGACAGATAAGTTTAATAATGGATTATTTTCTACTGTTTTACCAAGGCATAACAAACCAGCATTGTGTGTAACTGGAGTACGTGCACTATTATAGATTGGTTATGACAGATGTCTGTAATTTTAGAAGCATGCTATTGGCCAAAAAGCTTTTAAGAATGCTTTGCAACCAGGAAATCTTTAGAGGTCTCTGGGATAGTGTGAGGTCTGTATCACCTCTGTCTCAGCTTTGCATGTGAGACTGATAAAATAATAAAAAGGCTCCTGGAACGCTTGTCCGAGCTCCCCATCCCATTTGTTGCCTTGAAAACACTGACATTGGGGAACATGAGATGCTGGAGTTGGCTGAGAGAGAGTGTACTCTCACTGAGCTGGGTAAACCACAAGGTGGGTCAATAATATTTTAAACTGTATCATTTGTGCAGAAGCATTTAACTATTGACCCATTATCTCTTGCTATTGATTGGAAGTTCTGTGGTACATGAGTGGTTCCATAATTTTTTTTTTTTTTTCAATTTGGATGGCACTTATCAAAATTGGTACAACTTAATTATAGCTTGTCCTGTACTTTTAAAAACTGAGATCAGAAAAACATTAGTTTCTTGTATTTAATAATAGCTAATTTCCATATAGTCAGGAAATATTCATCATTCTACTTATTTTAAAATGCCACAGAAGCTCACAACTAATAACTACTAGTGTTTCAAGAAAATTTTATTATTTGGGGACTAGAAAATATCCATAAATGACACTTTTCCACTGTTTTCTATTTAGCATTAATTTTGGCTAATTGTGAAGCTCCAGGATTTTTTCAGACTAGGGCTAAAATTGTTATCAACTTGAGAACTATTCCTGGCCTGAGCAGCTGCAGAAAAAGGCTGTTTTTCATAAAACTGTGAAAATCACTTTCCCTGTCTCCAGCTCCTGAAGAAGTTAAATGAATTCTAAAATGTTCTTCTGATGTAATATGCACATAAATGCCAGAAAAGAGGTTATTGCAGTCACTCACAGGCAGAATAGACCAGTAACAAATGTATGAATTGATTTAAATGATTTGATTCCTACTACATTATTATGTCCAGAGACAAAAAGTTCTTTCCTTCAACTAAAGGGGATCATCTATCTTTGTAATAAAAAATTAGCAAAGTTCTGCAAGAAGGAGGTTTTTTGGCAAAACATAAATAAAGCCCAAGCAATCACTGAGGTGTTCACTAAACACATTAAAATGGTCTTTTTAAAAAGTCTAGTTTTTAGCCACTGTTAATGAAAATATTTGTCCATATGAACATTCTTTCACCACTAAACTATTTTAATGTTGCATTAAATATGGAAGAAAAATCAAATCACTTGCTTGAGAACATATCCCAGAAAAATTGTGTAACCATTGTATGCACTAAGAAAACATCTTTGGAATAAAGTAAGCACCTGATTTCTTTACTTATAACAACTTTAAATATGCCACTAAATTGCTTAAGAATGTTATTAAGAGAACAAAAGTAGGGACTCTGGCTTATTACCACTTGGCTAGTTCGTGTATATACCTTGAACTCCAAAGTGCTCCGAATAGAAATTTCCACAAATAGTGCATTTTTAATGCTACCAAGGGGAATTATCAGCAGTAATAAAAATGGTATCATTTGTGGTTGTGGTCCATTATTTTGATCAGAGGGGAACATTTGGATCTCCAGGACCTCCAATGTTGCCCTTAGGTGTGTAATTTGGTTTTCCCCATTCTTCATGTGCCAGATAGTGATATAGGGCAAGCTAGGGTTGGTTTAAAAATCATCTCTTCTCTTCCTAGGTTTGTCTAGCCAAGAAACCAATACCTAGATTCAATAAGGTCACAGTCAGGATTGAAAAAATCCTGCCTAAGGCAGTTGCAGACCTATTAGAGGAGGGTCATGTGCTGCAGTCCTGCTCCTGGTACACTCTAATGCCACAGAGCAGCATTCCAGGGCCTGGGAGCATCAGGTCTCCAGCATGACACAGGCAGATTGGCTGAATTGCATCACTAGAAGGCCTTTTAGTTTCACATAAGAGAAATAGGTATTCTCTTTGACTGCCCCACCATATGCAAATCCTGGCAATTGTGTGGGGCAATTGTGTGGTCCTAACTCCTATCCAGTTTTAAATGCCTTGGCTTATTTAATGTCTCCAGGAAAGGTGGTCCGGAATTATCATAATGCACAGTCTGTATGTCACAACATTAAAGTCATATCACTGTTTTATTTCTGTACTAATTCCAATGTAATCAGGAATAATTTACTCCTTGTAAAGCACTTTCAGGTAATCGCCTGTGTTCCTTTATATTTGTTTCCTTTCTTACATGCTTTAATTATAGGCCAATGTGACTTGGATAATTATCATTGTAGCTTAATCCATCCAACAGAGAGAATAAGAAAAAGAACAATTTATAACTAAAAATGAATGCAACACTTTAAGAAATATTAAGCCGTTTGCATCAGACAACCGATAAACATGCCAAGCACAAAAATTATTTTTTGAACAAGTCCAAAATTTCAATGGAATTGAATTTTTGCTTGCTTTCTACCTTCCTTTGTCAGCATAATTTAACAACACCCGATATTTCTGCTTTGAAAAGCAGTCACCTTAAATCAAATAAAAGTCTCATTAAATTTCCTACACTCGCCTTTAGGAAAATGCATTTATAGGTTTTTTTCCCATTGTCTGTCTTTAGTGTTGTTTAGCAGAGCTATTGAAGTGATGCTAAAACAGCAGCACAGAGTGGATGCAGAATCTATTAATAACAAAATAATTGGAATGTCAAAGCTCATGAATTAGCGCTTCTCAAATTCAACTGCAATCAGGAGATTATGGAGTTTGTGCCTTGTATAAACTATAAACACTGCAATTCATTATATGCATATCCAATATTTTTTTTTTCTCTAGGCTTCTTTGCGTCTGAGTCCTAAATTAAGAAATTAATCCTTCAGAGGTCAATGAAAAAGGCATTCCTGCTATTCACAAAATCAAATACTTGGAACAACAAACAGGCTGGGCAGCTCCCCCAGCCCAGTATATCACCCCTTCATCTGTGCTTAGCATTCCATTGCTAGAGATTTAGAGAGAATTATTCAGCTGAGCTTAAAATCCAGACAGTTCTCAGCTATTGCTCCTTTCTCCTGAAAACTCTAACTTCAATACATTAGAAATAAATATTAGCTCTGTAGGAGGAGACTGTGGACATGATTAAGGCTTAAACCCTTTCCTCCTGAGCGAGGCCCTCAGGACTTTCTTCCTTTAAACATACAGCTTTCTGCTGAACCCTCTTCCATGCCTACATGAAAGAAATCTGCACTGTCTTCCTGCATACACATAAAAATACCAAACAGTGTTGTGGTAGTACAACAGACTATGACATATACACACAAGCTAACATTTCTTTTATTTGTAGACTTGGAAAAATAAACTGGTGAGGAGGTGGGCAACAAAAGTCTTACTGTCTACACAAATGTCAATACACAAAATAAAAAATAACCCTAATCCAGTCATTGTAGGTTTTTGACCTAGCATTTGGAACTATTGTTTTCTTTACCTCAAGTCACAAAGAACAGTTCAAAAGTTCAGTTCAGGTCATAATTCTTCTGGGTGGATAAGGAGAACACTTTTAATACTTATAGGATTATGATTTTTCTCAACACAAAATGTGATGGTCATTGATGAGTTATCCAGAGGAAAAAAAATCTTTTCATGAGTCCCTAACTCTTTTAGACAGTATCCACACTTTGCAAAAACTTTTCTGCAGTGACTGTAGGGAAAGCTGCACTCTATCTGACATGAATCCCATGCACAGATTTTTAATAAAATTGATGGACAAATATTTTTTTAACCTGGTGATCCTCTGTGTCATTGATTGCCCTAGGCTGTGGAAATGCCTATGCCAAAAGGCCATAGCCTCCAAGAGTACATAATGTGATGTGCTTAGCTTGTTTCCTTAACTGTATCAAAACCAACAGCTTTTTCTGATTTTTAAAAATGCCACATTGCATACATTGTTGCACAGGAGAAGGATAATTGTATTACAGTGCAGTTGTACCCTACAGAAACTCAGATTTCTACCTGCCCTGAACATTAAAAATCAAAAACACAAAAAAATTCTGCTTTTCTGTCAGTCTATGATTTACTTTCCCTCCTCCCTCCACCCTTTAAACTTTTAACTAATCAAACTTATCATCAAAAATTATTTCCTTCTTTTTCCCCTCTCAACTCCACCTGGGCTCTTCCCTTGTGATATTTCCTTGGAGTGTCTTACTGATACTAATCAGCTTTTGTTTCAGTCTCTAGTTGAGTTCTGTGCAATTATTTTTAACTAGTGCTGAGTTCTGAAGGTTGATGCCTCTTATTTCAAAGGCTGAAATTTTTTGTGACTTTAAAGTCGTCTGTTTTTTTCTAATTGTATCAGCAGGTCTAGTAAAAGATTTTATATCTCTTCATGAACCTTGTTTAACCCAGATTGCAAAGTACCACATTCGGTTTTTTTCAGGTTTTTAATGGATATTTTACTAAGACCTTTGTGTTTGCAAATATCAAATACCTTGCTGAATGTTACACAACTGATCTCTTACAGCTGTCAGTTAATTTATTTAAATACCAAAAGTAATGCATTTTATATTAAACAACTACTAAGGGAACAAAAGAGAAAGCATTTTTTTCACTTTATTTCCCTTGCAGCATCCAAGCCTTGCCTGTGGTCCACTCAATTTAGGGACTACATAATCTCTCTGTAAATTCCACAAGTGAGTGCTGCCTGGTTATTGTCATCACATAATGTCCAGCAAGAGGAAGCAAAGCTTGCAGGGGGATAACAGAGTATTCACATAGCTTTGCATAAATATTGTATAGTGGCTTCCCTCTGAGAGATTTGCAATGCTCACATTAAAAATAACTGGAGTGCATATCAGATTAGCCTTTTCACACTTCAGAAATATGCAGCTTGGAAGAACACAAACTTAGTGACAGTGTAACTCCCATTTCATACATTCAGTACCTCATGTGAAACAGATTCTCTCAAAAAATGAAACATACCAAACCATGTATTAAAAATTTAATTATTAATCTCTTTATGAATGTATTAACAACTATTTGCTCATAAATATAACCATATAAATAAGCAGTTTAATAATAAATCTGTGAGAGCAATTTATGGATCTGTGGAGCTTTCAGTCAAAAGGCACGAGCTCATACTAGTCTTGGAATCTTTCTTTCTTTGGATCAGGCCAAAGAACTTCACTGAGTTTCATTTGTGTATTTTCCTTCTTATACAGTTTTCCTACACTAATGTCACTGACATCATTTACCCAGCAGACAATATTTCATTCTGTAGGAGGCAGGTAAAAGATAAGAAACATTTTCCATTTCCTTTTCCTTCATTGCAGGATTCTTGCTCTTAGGAATGGCTTGCTCAGCCTTGTGTAAAATGGTCCAGAAATGGGACTGACTTGCTTCTGTAAAAACACAGTTCTCATCCTGGGAACACTCAGTGTGGCCAAAATTCCCCTGACAAACAGGATGCACTTGGCTCATTTCTAACCCATTTGCAGATAATAAACTACTGATCCTGCAAGACATTCAGTGCCTCCATGTCTTGGCATGACTTTATGATGTGTATCTCCTATCGCTGCTCTATGCCCAGAAATTAATTTTGTGCCTTTCTGTGCCTTTAAACTGAGCCTGAGAAGAGGGAGAGGAAAAAACTGAGTGAACTTTTCAAAACAGTTGTTCAAAGACACAGACACACACTCCTCTGCTTCTGCCGTGGTAGCAAAAGTGGAAGAAGAACCTTCTTGCTTTTCAGACAGCTTTTGGCTCCTTTTCTCTGGAGGGAGACAGAGAATTGAACTTTGTTTTCCTGGGACTTTGATTTTTTTCCCCTTCTGCTCTTCTGGGCTGTTTCAACATCAGAACACATCGGGAGAATTTTCCACCGAGGCTCCAGAGATGGGCCCACAACCCAACTCCGAGGAGGAGAGAGACCACACCTACAGAAGGACTCTGAAATTTTCCCAGGTTTCTCTCCACAGCTAGAGGTTTTATTATTTAGTATTATTATTCTTTCCTCATGTGTTTGTTAAATAAATAGGCTTTGTCTCTTTCCTCCAAGGAAATTTTTTTTTCCCAAACTTGGTGGGGGAGGGGGGTTGTAACCTGCCTTCTATCAGAGGATATTTTCCTCCAAATTTGTCCAAACGGACACATTTTAGTTCCCACTGAAATGGAATACAACCTTACAACAGAACAACTTACACTGCCATTATTTGCCTCTTTCAACCTTAGGCGTAAATTTTGTGATCAATTAATGCATGTGAAGGTACAGTTAACTTTGAAACAGCAAATCTTTGTGTGGAAGTATTCCATCTTGAAGTGACAGAACTCCTTTGCTAAAATGCAATCAGGATAAAGCCAGATGACTTCAGAAGGGGCAGAGTCCTTGAACTGGAAAGAAAAGATTCTCCATTCTTATATTTTCACAATCAACCTGCAGTTTGAGTATGATGACAAAACACCACCTTCTTCATTGGACAACATAGACCTCTGTCTCTACTACACTCACCTCAGCTTTGGGACCTCAGCAGAAGAGAGCAACAAGCCAGTTCCTCAGATGCTGTTTTCCTGAATCTTGAGTCTCTTGCCAATGCTAAAGCTGGTCTTAATCATTACAAAACCACCATTATCTGACGTTAAACAGAATATTTCTGCTCATAAATTTCTGTAAGCATTGCATTTTAGTTACGTAGGATTTTCCAATCCCACCAGTACAATGAGATCTTAAGCTTCTGGCAGCAGCAACCCTTTTTCTGACGTCATCACAATTGAAGAATTTAGGAACTAATGAAGTTCTACAGTCCTTCTCCTCCAAACCCCTCCTCTACCTCTCATCTTTTACACAGCTATCCTGACTGAACACCAGTCTTCCTGGATTAAACAAGCATTAAAGACAAACCATCAGGCTGAGTTGTAGCTACTTTTCCCCACACTGCAAGACTAAGCTAACCCTAAACTTAAGCTTTACACCACCACTATGACCACTGAATGTATGAATTTCACCTCTGTCATAACATGCTCCTTGAATCTGGATAGAAATCTCTTTATACTACTTCAATCAGCAAGGTCTACAGGGCTTCATAATTAGTTCTCAGAGAGGTGGATTAACTGATTTGGATTAGGAAATTTACACAACAGTAAGACTACTAATCAGGGGAAATATATGGCTAGGATTAGGGTAATACTATGGACAGAAGCAGCTGTGGATTTCAGTATATTGCTAAATTCTGCAAGAAGCAGAGAGTTAATAGGACTGTGTTTGCAGTGGCAGATGTATCATGCTTATTGGAGGGTGAGACTGGAAATGGTCGGGGTAGATACAGTATTTGAGTTTGAACGAGGGTGAAAATTTAGAGCTCCAGGCATTAAAGAATAGATATTTTAGGAATTCAGCATTTAGGAGCACTCCTCTAAACCATTAAACACCAGTACACTGACACTTGATCTGCTCCACTACAAGAGAATTCACTGCACAAGCTGTTTAGAAACTTTCTTGCTGAGCAGGAAAGGAGTGGTTCAAATTTTATAAATCAGCCTTACTCACAAAAGTCTACCTCCTATTCTGTTGTTTAGCATGGATCAGATTAGAACTTAGACAGAACAAAAAAAAAATTGGTAGGTAGTGTTCAACAGAAGCTTTGGGTTTTTCTTCAATACCTTTTGTGTTCTGTAGTAAACAAAACTGTACCAAAGGAAACATATAGCCACTATCTCATCATCATCCTCACCAGAGTGCCTGTTGTACTATCAACTCCTACCAGTTAGCACTGTCTCAAAAAAGCTCCTAGACAAAAACTACAAGTTAATACCAAAAAAAGGCAAGTTAGGGGTAAAATAATCTAACTCTCTAGGTGTGAGCTGCACCATATCAATTAGGCTTTGGGATCAAATGGTCCCTGTCATGTGGATCACTGCCCAAATGTCATTTGATTCACACTAAATCACTGATGAAATCTGCCTGACTCAGCTCACCAAATACTATGGATACAAGAAGTATTGAAAATCATCTCTCACCTCTCCACCAGATGCCTAAAGTTCAAGATACACTTAAATTTATTCTGAAATATGGTATATGAGAACGTGTTTCAAGTCCCCAAGTGGTAGAATGGTTTCTTTTCTAATTAAAAAGTGGTACAGCTGAGGTCTTTGCTAATTGGCACTACAGGTTTAGACCAGCAGCTTCAAAAACTGAACAGTCATTGCCCACAGGAAAATTAGAAAAAAGGGCTCATTCACAGAACTACAGAATATCTTGAGCTGGAAGAGGTGTACAAGGATCGTCAAAGTCTAACTCCTGGCCGTGCATAGGACAGCCCAAAGCACCACACCATGTACCTGCAAATATTTTACAAACACTTCTCGTACTCTGGAAGGCTTGGGGCTGTGACCACCTCCATGGGGAGCCTGTTCCAGTGCCCAGCCACCCTCTGGGTGAAGAACACTTTCCTTATATCCAACCTAAACCTCCCCTGACACAGCTTCATACTGTCTTATGGGGCCCAGGCAAGTTTTACTGTAAAGTCTGATCTGTTTTATGCAGATACCTTAATAAGATTTGCAGGGGACAATAATTACTATTATTGGGTTACTAAAAATTATATTATTTAACTTTTTTTCTGAGAGCTTTTCCTGCTTTTTCCAACTTTTTTTTTGTAATCACATTTTGTATAACATTTTATTGACGAAATTGCTATAGTGTTATCTAGAATTTATATCAGAACCCCATGAGCCAATCCCAAAGCCTACCAGTCTTTCTGTAATGAAAAAGCGCATGAAAAACAGGAGCTTTTTTAAAACAATATTTTCTCAAAAAAAATAATTGTTTTACCAAAAAATTAACAAAATTTTATTTTCTGTACTCAAACTAGCGATGTCTGCTATTCCATTGGAGGTGGTTCCCTACAGCTTGTAACTTGTTCTTTTATGGAGCTAATCAGTCATTATGGTACTCATGGAGGAACTGGATGGTTCCTTGGTTTGCCTATGAAGATTACCTCCTGCAAGTATCCTCACAACTGACAGTACTTGTGCCCAGAACTTTGCAATGAGGGATTCGTGTCAGAAAATAGCCTAAAACCCTCTACATTGTTGTCTGAGATGAGAGTGATACACATTAGTCCACAGGTCTGTAGTTACTTTCTCCTTCTCTCTTTCCCTCTGCTAAGTCATGTTGAAGGGTCCCCACCTGCCAAAAGAGCCTGGAAGAGAGACGAGTTGGAATCTCCAGAGCCCGAAGCACCAGTGGAGCAACTGCACTAAGGTGCATGGCCAGAAGAAATATGCAGCTGTAGAAATAACTAACTTACCCTCCTGTAGGGAGAACTTCCTGCTCTGGAAAGAAAGATTACAGATCTTCAAGTGGACATCTGGCACCTGGATTTGAAGGGACCAGAGGCATCCATATTGAGGAAGATGATGGCATTGCAGAAGAGTTTCCTAATGCCTAAGAGCAGAGTTTCCATTTTTTTGCAGGTTGAAGAGCCTCTGCACAGATTCCAGCCGCTTCCCATCCAAATAGGATGATGAGTTTGCATCTTCTTCTGAGGTATGTGTGTTCTCCTGAGTGCTGTAATGAGGAACCTTGGAACAGCATGCAGTTTTCGTTTGCACAACTGTTGCCTAAAGAGTGGGTTAAGCAGCCTCAGTCTTCTCACACCCTATTCTTTGCAGATCCAGTTCATCAGCTTTACTGGATCTAGTCCCTGCTTCTTTCAGAAATTCAGCACTCTGCTCTTATATTTAAATATCCATTTTCTTTAGCATGGAAGCAGGCAGACTTCAATGTGTTTGATAAAGCCTGTTAATTTATATATAATTTTAAATAAAAATAATTTAACCTACAGAAGAACAATTTCCTATTCATTTTCATACCAAAAACAGCCATCACTGCCTTATCATGAGAAATTAAAGCTTCTAATTTTTTTAATAATTGTCTCCAAATAAATAAAAATAATTTTCTTATTTAGTTTTTCATCTTTGCTTCATGACAAATTAAAAATGCAATCTATTTAGATTTTCCATTGTAGCAGATTTATGCAGTAGAATTACTGAGGCAGTGCACTCAGATTTCCCCACTTCTTGTAGGCAGAATATTCTATATGAAAGTAATTAAGACTCGAATGCAAAGCCTATGAAATTCATTAAAATATACATGAAACAGGATAGAGATCAATGTTTGCATCTCAGTAAGGATGGTTACAAAGGTGTAACAAAACAGCACCCCTCTGTAAAGTGAAAGGAAGCAATCTTGTGATACAAATAGAAAGAGAAATTTTGTCACATGGTCTATTCTATTAAGATAGAACATCATTTTGTATACAGTATCAAAATTAAATTGGCTATTCTTTTCTATTGCTCATTAGCATTTCAAATTTTCAAAGCCTTCACTTTTTCCGTTTCAGCATTGCGACTGAAGGCTAACGTAGCTGCTTGTTTCAGCCTTACTTTAATTTTCTCCTGATAGATTTTCAATGCAGCATGTTTTTCCGCAAGTAAAAGCAAATTACTCCATACATTTCTCATCCATTCTTTGTGCCGCAACATCGATCATACTGAAGGCAATACATTTTCTTAATATTAATTTTGTGAAACCCATTCAACAAAAGCAGCACCAATTCATTCATGTTTGTGGATCTAAAGGGTCTGTACCAGTAAATAACTTTCCAGTCAGTGCTAACTGAGTTGTGCATACCAGAAAAGCATTCACAGTTTCTTAAATAATTTTTCAATATTTAAGGTTAATTCTATCCCCTAAAAAATAAATTGGTACTCCTCATGACTGCATTACCTTCTATCCAGCCTTCATATTGTAATTTCGTATTCTAGAGCTAGTTGGGGAAAAATATCCAACAAAATACTTTCCTTTAGAATTTGTTATTTTGTTGAAAACAGAATATCATTTGGGGAATAAAAAAAAAAACAGTTTGGACAGATTTTTCATAGGGTTGTTGTAAACATGTTTAACTTCCTACTAGCCCACAATCTTAGCTCGCTGAAAGCCCACTGAGCTAAAGTCCCTGAACTGTGGAAGTGGAGGTCCTGACATTCCGCCCCTTCTTTCTATTGTCATCCCCAGAGATGAAACCTCCCTGCACCGCCAGACTCACAGGATAACTTGGTGACAAGATCAGTTTCAATCATTGGACAAAAAAGTATCCACCTTTCAAATGCAGGATCCCTTCAAAAGGTGGTCCATTTAGTATTTTCCTAAAGCTATTGCAGTAATTTTTATAGGCCCAGAATTGCTTTTCACTATTGTAGTTTATTTTAATATCTTTACATTTAAGAAATGACAAATTATTGATGAGAAAAAAGAAAAGTTTGGGAAAGAAAAATCTTTTTTCTGTTGTAAAGGAATTCATATTTCTGCAAAGTGCAGGACCATATTATCAGGTTACTGACTAAAGTACAGAAATCTAGTATTTATATCAATAAAATCAACCTACTCTGCATTATATTGGGGTGTGGAGGGAAAGTGGGCAAGCTGTAACAGAAATTTAATCCTCTTCTCCTTATGAAGGTATGGAGGTAATGACAAGGAATATATTTAAATTCCTGATGATTTTTGGATATCCAGTTAGAGAAATTCACAGGCAATGTGGCAAAGCAATGTACTTTCTCAGTCCCCCTCCTTGACACAGAGGTGTTTTGGCTCTTGCAGATATCTGACATGGAATATATCAACCTAATTGAGTAATGTTTTGGCAAAATTTCCAAGCACTTGTTAACGGTCTCATGAAAGGGAATTGGACAACGTCAGTTAAAGCAGAACTCCAATCTCTGCCATAAATACAGCAGAGCACAAGGAAACTTTCATCCACATGGCCAAATCCAAGGAAGGAACATGGAAGGAATTTTTATTAATAGTAGATTTTTTGTTCCTTACTGCCACTTCTGATTCTAAAAATTTCCTGTCCTCATCTTTTTTCACAAGTATTTAGGCAAGTTGTTTGCAGGGAGTGTTGCACAACCTTGCTGCTTCTCCCATTTCTTTTCATGAAAGAGTTCCCATTAGATGTGCTGGGATGAAACTCGTAAAAGAACACATCCTTTCTTATTCAAATCAACAAATAAATACTAAGACTAAAGAACTAGTGTTCAGAAAAATCAGATGTTTTATTTTGTGAATCTCTTAATGGAATAATTGCACTTTCTAACTGCAATTTCAATTACACATTCTAATTGCAATTTCTAACTGTAGAATCATGGTGGGGAAGTGTAAAAACAAACCCGCTGACTGTGTCAAGAATCCAAATTGACTGCATTGCATTGTCATCTAAAAATAATATTATTTGCATTCATGAATTGTAACAGTTTGCTACAGACCTCTCAATACTTCCAGAGAGTCTTATGAATGGTCAGACTGAGAAGCTTCCTTAACATATGCCTTTCAAATACAAACTTCCAAATTGTATCATTCAAAATACATAGTGGAGATGAATCAATGGGGAAAAAAATGACAGAAAGATGTCTGACTAGATATTTGAACAATAAATGTCTTTTTTAAATTCAAGTAATTTTAAAAGGTAGAAATATACATATCATTTGTTAGAACAATACATTAATTAAGGTCAGGGAATTCCATTTATCTATGTGGAGATAACTATTATCAGTGCTAATGGAACAACAAAAATGGCAAGCATGAGAAGGAAATCATATTGCTGTGCTGTCAGATGTAGCAATCACTGGAAAAGTATTTACAGCACTAAAAGATACACTTGCTCTTCTGGCAATGTTGCAATGGGTCTATGGAAAACAGGTTATTAGGATGTTGTTTTGTTGAGGGTTTTTTTCAGATAATCTGGGCAGGAGAACCAGATAGAGATATCCAAATATTACCTGGCAAAAGCACACAACAGATCATCTATGTCCATCAGTCATCCAGAAGACCTCAGACATATATAGAGAGAGAATGACCAACCGCCACACTTGAACACACTGAATCCAAGGATGCTTCTGAAGTATTAACTTCAAAGGTAGAATATATTTCTCTGTACCAAGGAGACACGTTATATTTCTACTCTCTCCTAGAAGCCCTGTAGGCCTCTGAACTGAAAGCTCATCACAATCCCTGATCAAGAATTACAGCTATGCAGAGAAAAGCAGATGGAGGGGTTTTACTAGACTACAGATCCACTAGACCATATACTCAGCTTAATAAATATTCACCAACAGTACGTTTTCTCTCTTGTTCCATTATTTAATCAGGTTTGTGTCAAAACAGATTAAACAGTTAACAAAACCTTCAGACACTGCAATCTCCAAAGAAAAGGAGTCTGTTTCTCCAAGCAATAATAAACCAAGCAAAGGCTGTATCTTTCTCCTGCACCTTAGTCCTCCATGTAATACTCCCAACAGCTGTTGGAATGTAAGCTGTTTTGACTGACATCTGTTTGTCAGAATACAGCATTTGATGGTTCCCTCGTGCTTTTGCCTAAAGAGATAGCTTTTACTGATAGCATTATGTCATACACACATTTAACACTGACAGTGTTAAATTGAGCCCATCACGAAACCACTAAGTGGTGATAGGTTTTTCAAAGGTGACTTGCAAGGAAAATATATTGTGCATTGCCAGTTTCATAGAAAATGCACAACCCTGCATAAACATTCAGGACACCGTTAACAGAAACATACCAGAAACGTGAACCCAGAAAAGCAAAGATCAGGTATTCTCAGATGACATAATACTCTGAATTTTATCAATAATGAAGCTTTCTTCCAGCCAAAACTTTTCATATTCTTGTGGGAGAACACATATCTTTGTGATACGTTTCTCTAAACAAAAAGTCAGAAACAACAGACCAATTTTTTAGTATTGTAGTAGTTTAGTTGTATTAAACAGAAAACCAAGGAAATAATTTCAAATACACAGACCTAAACTACAACAAATGAAACCACAACATCTTATAAAGAGAACTTAATAACAACTGCATAGTACATCCCCCATGAGACAATAAATTGTAAGTGCCTGGAACTGCTTTTACCTATGTTATGGGCAATTTTCTTATTGGAAAATGCATACTGAGAAAATAAAGTTGAAGAATAAAAGGTGTGGTGATATTTCTTTAAGTTCTTTGTAATTTTATTCTTTGGATCTCATATTTTGGAAACTGGGAGTAAATAATTTTTTCTTTCTCTCTCTCTTACTAATACATGGAAGGCATATTTATCCTTTATACCCATTTTGAACTCTCCAAATCCCTTCAACAGTATTTTTTCATCTCTTCCTTTTCTTCCCCAAATTCATTATTCTTACAGTAAGACATATAAGGACATTTTTTAAAGTTTCTGAAGAATCTTCTGTAAAGATTTTTAGGACATTAAAACATTTTATTTGAATTATTGCTGAACTCAGGGATATCTCTGCAAAAACAAACACTTTGCAACTAAAATATTTGCATTTCCCCAGAAGATAAATGTTCATAAATCTTCTGCTCTACTCATCAAGGCTCTAGAAATTGATCTAAAATGCTCCTACAGATAAAAAATAATTAAAAAACAAAACCAAAAGAGGTCCAAAACTCCAATTTGCAGGATAGGGTCTATAGGAAAAATCTGTCTTTACACTTATTTAGTGCTATATTTCTTTTTCTTGGACTAGGATCAGAGTGGTTTGGACATGACACTTTGACTTAAAATCAATGTTACCTTCAAGTCATCAGCTACTGGAGAATTCCAGGCAAAGTAAAAACTCACAAGGACCATGTAATTTTTGAAGCAAAGTCTGCTTCATGTTTCATGTGCATTGGGGACCCAACAAATAGAAAGTGGTATCAGTGTCATCTAGAATCTGAGCCTTGTATCCTGAGAGGCAACTTTCCTTTGAGGTATTACTAGGGAAGTTTTCTACTGGGACTATTTCCTTCTTTCACTTGTATTGAAAAAAGAAAAAAAACAAAGCCAACATAAAGTGGCCCCAGATAATTAGAAAACTCCTAAATTTATTTAATGTTCTTGATATGAACTTCTACCTGTCAGACATGAACATTTTCAAGGAGACAGAGGAAATGGAACTCAATTCTGTTCAGTAGTGTGATACAGATAACAGTAAAATACAATAATATAAAAGCTCACTGTAAAGATGGCATCTTTTTATCTATTCACTAAAATTTAACAACAAAAAAAATCTTTCAATGATAATTTGAGCTCTCTCTTAAAAAAAAAATTACTGTCTTAACAGTCACATGATGACTTTTCCTGAATCTGCCTGAAAGCTTAGTTAGGTGAAAAGGCACTTGGAATCCTATTCTCATAAAATCATCAAACAGTTCAAGCTGGAAGGGATGTCTGAAGGTCTCTAGTCCAAGCTCCTCTTCAGAACAGGATCAGCTACAAGATCCTACCAGGCTGTTCAGTTATTCCCTCTACAAACTGTGACCTCCTCCTGCATCTCTCTCCAGCAGATCATCAAAGTATGAAGGTAACTTCATTTAGAGCATTTTCCACTCAAGAAAAAGGACAAGAAACTCCTGTAGCAGTTGTAACTATGGGGAAATAACAGGATTTTTGAGACAACAAGGGTTCTGATTCTTCAGAGCAGATAGTCTCCTGCCTCCTGGAAATCAAGAATCCCCTCCACTGTATATAGGAACAAGCAATACAAGGTTAAGGAAGAGTACACAGTTCACCAAGACCAGCCTCATTTGTCCACAAGGCAGCAGAGAATCTTGAATAGAGAAAGCCTTTCTCCATTCAAGGGTCTCCATTCTTTCTCTCAGTCCTTTAATATGGGGGTTCTTCCCTGGCTCCTTAACTTTTCATGCAGGCTCCAGTGACAGAGGTGGACATGTGTTTATCATTCCCTGTAGGCTACCTGCATGCAAAAACATGCTTCCCATAAATAACTTTTCCAAGATGCCTAATTCTTCCTCTATGGGGCAACAAATGCCGGTGTCCCACTTCAGTTTTCATCATGGTAATGACAACACTACCATAAGTCTCAAACCTGCTTGAGCTTTGCAGTCAGAATATCAAGTTAGGACACCAACCCTGATGAAAAAAAATCTGCCTCTGATATATCCATGAAAAGTACCTTATCATTATTTGGCTCATTAAATCAGTTTATTATTTTACAGGAGCCATTTACTCCTAATAGTAGTACCTCATCACTGATACTGTTATCTGCTTCAGGAGTGCAGTACGGCTTTTTTTTTAGACTTGATTGCTCAATGTGGCTTGAAGGAAAATCTCTCCACATTTTTAATTTGATTGAACTGCTCTTTTTCTTTTAGAAGACATCTGAAAGTGAAATACGCTATGTCTGTTCATAGCTGCTTGTGCTATTATCTTGTACTTACATTATCTACTTGGTTATTTTTTCTTTCAGATTGAAGTTTTAATTTTTATAGACTGGGATCTGAACATTAGCAGCTTAATAAATCAACAAGAAAGGAAGTCATGAAAGAAGGCTAAGGACTGCTCAGAGAATGAAAGGAAACACAAGAATAACTTTCCTTACAGAGGGCCTTTAAAGTGAATGAGCATTTGAGATTGCCCCTGCTCAGAGGTGCCATAGCACAAAAATATAGCAAGTGGAAACAAGCAGGAAGGGTCATGCTGTGCCCTCAGATGCATAAAGAGGACCCCCATTGACTCCAATCACAGCCAGATGCCAAAATCATATGGCAGAACTTAACCCCGAGCAACCTTTTCAAACAGCAGACCAAGCTGTGGTTTCAGATACACAAACACCATTCCCAAAAGAGCAAGAGCCTGTAAATGCTTTGTGTTTCTCACTTGCTTTCCAGCCATGCTTTTCTTCACCAGGGAACTCCTGTTGGCTTAAGTCTGAACATCCCTTACAGGCTGCATTCACCGGCAGTTTATCACTGCTCAGCTCTCTATCATACACATCCACCAGAGAAATCACATAAAAATATTTTTTTATTATATAAAAAACCAAAATACTGCCATGCTTCTGAAATACCTGTAATAGCTTTCATAGTTATATCAAAAACAAGCAGGGAAAATGTAAAAAAAAACCCTACCCAGGTGTCACACAGCACATGAAAGTGATTGAAGATGGTGAAATTATTCTTGCAATTAATTGTAACTGTTTGAACAGTGAGATTTGAACTCAAACAGAGATTTCAAACAAATTTAGACACTCAGTTTTTCTAAAGAGAGCTCATATTCTCTTTTAAGTGGAAGTATTCTCTGGTAAAAATGTTTTCCAATTTTTGCTGTAGTATGCAAGCCTAAAACACAAAAGTCTTTTCACTCAGGACACTTACTTTACAAACATATTACCTTAAAATTCTTGAATATCCTCCCTGAAACTTTCAAGGTGATTAAACCTGACAGTCTGTCCTGTGCCAAAACAACCCAGAAAACAGGTACAGAGTGCTAAGAGAGTAAAAGTGTTTGCTATTCAATGTGCATCCTAAAGCTTCCAGTCAGCTCATCTACACACAGCTTATGTTCCTAAAACCAAATTTACGTCATTATTTTGGTTATTTCACTGCTACCTGCCAAGCCACAGCAGGAATCCAGGTATCCCATGAAAGACAGGGAAAGGCAACCTCTGGTCATACCTGGCATATGCCTGGGATAGTCTCAGTGGCTGCGGGACAGTTAAGCAAGGTCTGAAATAACAGCTGTAAGAGTCAAGCCAGACCCATGACAGGTAAAGTTTTAATAGGTTTCGGAGTGCTATAAACAGAATTATTGCAAGATAACCAGCAGCAGGTGCAGGTGTGAGCCAATTAGTCTCCTCCAGGTGCATGGACCACCTTATTGATGAGCTTCTCAAAAGAGTTAATAAATGTATTCATTTTCTCCCAAACTGTTACACTCACACCAAATTATGCATGTTTTTTACAGCATTTGATGTGCAGCTTTCCCATCTGTCTCAGTTGCTACTGACAGTGCACATGTTTCTGTTTGAGCCTCATCTCATCCCAAAACTAAGTTTAGGAGCTGGAAATCACTAAGTATGCAGATGGTGTGCAATCAGTGGCACCAGCAAACAGATGTGGGAGCTAAGAACTCAGAAGCATGTTACAATTCATTATCTGAATATAGACTGATATTGCATAGCTTTGGTGCTTATATGGCAATATTTAAAGTAGTTAACACCTCCCTATATTTTTTTTTTATTTAATAGCAAGAAAAAAAATTGTTATATTGTAAAATTTTTTATGCCCAGAACAGAAATTATCCACTTTAAAACATCAGGAAATATTTCACTTCCAAATTTGCCATTTGTTCATAGAAATAGATTCAGATGAGCCCCATAATATTGTAAGTTTAGCTAATGAATTTTTATTTTATATTTTTTTAACATAGAACCAAACCCAGATAAACCAAGAAATCCAGTATAAAGGTTTTTCCCTGTAAAGGCATGAAAAAAAGTTCCTGCTATGTCATGCTTTCTATATTTTTTGCTATTTAATGAGGTCTCTTTAAGCAGGAAGTAATAAGTAAAAGGTGAGACTTTACCCTAGTCACAGAAGATAAATTTAATCAAACAAGGTAATTTATCAGTAATTCCTGTTAAATTGTGTACAGACTTACACACTGTTTAAAGCGTTGTATGCATGGTAAAAATAAAAAGTTCTCTTTCCCAAATCTCATATTACATGACTGTATCTTAATTTTACTGTCATCTTGCTCAGAACTGAAAGGACTACTGTGTATCTTCCTTCTATAGAATTTTTTGAAAAAAAACTAATACCATGTATTTCAAATCTTCTAGCTGGTATTTCATAAAACTCCAGAATTATAAAAAATCATCTTATTTCTGCATTTCTATATTCAGGTAATATTTTTTTCTGTTAATCAAGTTCTCTTGATAGACATCTCTGGTGCTGATATAGCAGGGATTCTCCTCCGTCCCCACAAAAATATCAATCAAATCAGCAGCTCTTTGCACAGTTTTCTTTTGTCCATTTCATCAATTCTTTTTTTAAATGAATGGGTTCTGTCATTGTGATTTACACACATAGTAGCTGACAGTAATATTATATTTGCTATGTAACCACCTAACAGTTTTGCAACACCAAGTCAACAATTTGGTCAGTTAGAGTCGAGACATCCTAAATTCAAAGCCCAGAAGTTTGTTGAGCCCACAGTCTGGTCTCTAGATAGCGTACTCATTTTTGGGGTAGGGTTTTAATATACTTTTTTTTGGAGTGAGAAGGCAAAACCAAAATCCAGGAACTGATGCTTCTAAAGATTCCTTGAAAAAATCTGGTACTACACAAGGGATGTTCCAAATGCTGCTCTATCAGGCAGGACCTGGCTGAGCTTTGACTTCTCTTGGGAGCTCAGAAACCCAACACAGGGCTGGCACAGGAGTCACTGTTACTTCTACTGGAGCACCACTTACACATTTCACCTCACTGAAGCACTGAGGTGATGTGGTTGTGGGGATGAGCAAATTGCAATAGTCATAAAAAGCTTTGGTACAAGGGCCATGGCTTAGCCTGCAGAACAGATCACCTGCCCTTGCCTCCTGGCCCCGTGTCTGCTGCAGGATGCCCAGATTGCCATGGTCCTCTTCTCCACCCCAGCTCACACCTCCTTGTCTAGGCTGCTTCCATGGAAGCCCAGTGGAGGTTATTACCCAAAAGCTTAGGGAATTTACGCTGCCAGCTGCAACAGGATCAGAGCGATTGTTTGCAGAATTTGGTGGTCAGAGGATTACCTAAACAATGAAGACAACTTTTTGGTCATTCCACCTTGAGCCAAGCACTGATCTTGGCATGTGCTTTTACCTAAATGAGCATGAGGCAAATAGAAGGAGAGTCCAAAAGGCACATCCAGGATTCCCAGCTGTAGCCCTTACATAAATACCCATAAGTTCCCAGCATCCCGAAGCTTTCACTCCAGCACCTTAGGTTCATGGGCCACACAAAATTCAAAACCTACTGTTTTGAACTGTGAGGGCCAAAAGGTATTTTTTCTGACTGTAAGAACCTCTGAAACAGACACATATTTTCAGGTAAAAAGAACCAGACCAAACAAAGAAAAATATTTTTTAATTTATTCCTGTTCCTATCTCTTCTCTTCTGATCTGCTTTTTGCTTTCTTGCTCAACAACTGAGGTTTACTTATGCTGAGCCCTTCTGCAATTCTGGTGCTTTGGACTGAGTTTAATCCCTTCAGTTTAAATTACAGACTGAAAATTTTATGACAAAGAGCATGAGAAGGTTTTTAACTCCTACAGTTTTTAAGCAGATATAATTCAAAGGAGCATTCAAAGCTCTTTCAACTCTAGTATTAAAAAGAATCACAAAATTAGGTGGTTTATCCTTTAGGATGCTTCAGAACTAGTACATTTCAATAAATCAGTATCCACAACTGGAAGCACGGTTTTAATGTAATTTACAAGATAAATAGACAAGAACAGTTCAATGGATCTGGAATACAAAATATATTAGACATATAGGAGAAACTAGCACAAAGTCAAGAGTCACTTGTTGCAATTTATCTTTAGAGATAATGATTAAAGAAGACCATTGGCATTAAAGATTGTTGTTTAATTGAAATACAATTTATAACATTGGAATCCACAATCCATAGAAAGATTTAATACTCATGCAAATCAAAATATTTTGAAAATATTCTGGAAAACTATAGCCCTAGAAAACAAAAATATTTCAACTTATAAAAATAATTTCTAAAGTTTCAAATTTTCATGTAATTTTCATGTAAACATTTTTCGTGCTTTTAGAATAATAGATAACTTTGGTTTACTTGATGACATAAAAATTTCAGATCCTCTCCTCCTTGATTTTAGGCTCCCACTCAGATCCAAGAGTGATTTTGTCCCGACAATTTCCACCTGCTGCCTTCTTCTAAGATTTTTCAATCCACATCAGCTAATTGATATGAATACAGGTGTTTCATTCCTGGTAATTGCTGCTGGCTAACACTAAAGTTCAGCTGCTTTTCAAGAGGAAAGATACTTGGAGTAGGAACTACGGCTGAATTTACCCATTTGAAGCTGGTAATTTTAAAAGAATGTATTTTTTTTCAGGGTTCAGTGACTTTGAAAATAGGTCAAAAGTTATAATGTAAATATACACATTTAGAAATTGAATGGAAAATTACAATTTTCCCCACAGAAATATGCACCAAAATTTTTTAGTCCAAACAAATTATAATGTAATTGGAAAAAAGAAAACCAAGCATTTTTTTGGTTTTTGGGGCTGAATTGTCATCTATTTCTCTTTAAAAACCTAACTTCTAGTAGTAAGGAGAAAAAAATCCAGATTAAATTCCATGTACTTATTTTTCAATTTTCAGATAGGAAAAATATATGTAGTGTTCTCCAATTAAAGTTTTTTTCTTTGTGAAAAGTTTCATTTTAAGAAAAGGAAGTTACTTTCTCACTTCCATGCTTTCTCAGCACATGAGAAGCTGAAAACATAATATTCTTCCACTCTCAAAACAAGTATTTCCATAAATACAAGAACGTATCCACATTTTTCTGAATTCACAAACTTTCAAAATGTTTAGAAGAGGTGAGTTTTTAAAGAGCATAGGATCACACTCCCTTTCTTCCCCTGAGAGAACTTTATTCACAAGGGGAAACAAAGCTCTGATCAGAACAGAGATTTCTAACAAGGGTGTTGAAGAACTCTTACTCAGTTATTATTCCCAGAATGGAGTCTGAAGGGGACAATTGCAGTTGTATTTTTACACTCTGGAGTCATATAGGCATTATGAGCAAGTCATTTCTGTTGAAAGGTCAGGGAGAACAGAATTTACATTAGGAAAAAAATCAATAATCGTTAGTCACACCTTACACATGCATGGAGCTTGTTTTATTTCATGTATTTTAGAGATAGAATCCCTTAATAAAGAGGTTATACACAAAAAAAAAATAAATAAAAGCCTGAAAAATATTTTTATTGTCAGTGAACAGAAAATTTCTTACAAACATATTTGTAGAAACTTTTTTAATAACTATGGAAGTAGAAGTCATTTTAACCCTTAATTCTTTCAGATACAATATACAGTCTGGGCAGTCTGAGCAATTTACCAACCTGTACCACTAGCATCATCTCCAGCTGAGCAATTGTTGGGAAATGGCACTGCACTTCAAGCATTTCTCAGTCCCATGATTTAGTAAAAGTGAAGGTATAATGAGTTTAATAAGAGACTGCATTAGAAAATCAATAATTCCATGGCAATCTAAAATAAAAGACATTGATTACTATGGAGATGCAAAAGAAAGGGACAGTTTTCTGTGAAAGCTGGAAAAAATTGTCTCAAAGGCTCATCAACCTATGTGACAAAATATTCATGTACTTGACTGAGAAAATCTGCAGTAGGGTCAAAAAAAGTACAGTTAAATTCATGTTTGCAGATTGTGCAATTGTATTTTCTGGCATTAACTGGAATAAGAAGCAAAATTACTGGAATACAAAAAAATAGTTGAAGTGAAAAATGCACTGCTGACCTCAGGCACTGTTTAGAATCAGATGTTATGATCTTAGAAACGTCTGGAAAGAAAGCAACACTGGTTTTAAAATTCTTGAGGCTTGCTTTTTTTTGTCTCCTGCGTTATCCTGAGCACTCTAAAGAAGTTAAGCAAGGCAACATTTCAGCCTCATTTCTTTTCTATTCTGTCACTTTTTGCTGTCTTGGTAAAAATCAGAAGCATTGGTGCGCAGAGAAAGAATGAAAAGAAAAAAGGAGTTTTGTTCAGATATGGTCCCAGGAGAAATCACAGTACCAGACTCACTGCAGATTTGCAGGGGGATTTGCTATGCTCTTCTAATCTGTATTTATTTAATTATGACAAAGAATAACCCGCACCTTATGCCCTGTGCCTTGAGAGACTGGAGTTGCCCCAGTCTTAAAAGGCAAGATTCAATTTTCTGTGACTATGTTTCTCTACCTGGTGAATTGGCTGGCTTGCTCCCGATATTAGTTGGAGTATAAATCAATAATCAAGCAGTATAGACAATCAGACATGGATGGAAGTGCAAACTGGAACCCTAATTTAACATGACAGTATAGACTGAAACATAATCTGTTCTGGAGTGGAGTTTCTTAGCACCAAGCTTAGTCCCATGACTAACTCTGTGGAATTCTCCAAAGAATCTATCCATAAAGTGGCACTATGAATTGTTTTTGTCAGTGAAGCTTTAAACCTGCTGACACAATTCGTTAATCTAGAGTTTGTCTGCTATCCTCTTAAATTTTCTGGTTTTGTTGCAAATAAAGTGCTGTCACCCTTTGCTCATATTACCTATCTAAATAGCCAGAGGAAATTGAAACTATGTTCAGCTTCAGTTTTTTAATTCATGGCATTGACTTGAACTCCCAGCTATAAAAATGGAGCATGAATAGCATGATAAGCAAAAAAATTTGGTGAAGAAATTTTCTTTTTCTTAGAGCAAGAATTAGATATGGCTTTACAAAGCCATAAAATATAGAAATACACATAAATTTTGGAGTTACTCATGTTTCTTAGGTGAGACAATGTCTGGAGTTGACAGTAAATTATCACCTCCAGGAGAAGAATGGGTCACTGCCGTGGGGCAATGGCTGGTGAGGAAAGCCCGAGATGAGGCTGTGAGTACATCATAAGCACACTTAGGACTGTGGAGCTCTTCACTTGTCCACTATAAATTATCATCTTCAGGCTACTGCCAGCATCCTATATCCCAGGTTTCTAAAACAAACACCTTACATATAACTCTAACAAGAACTTGCAAACTTTGAGGGGAAATCACAGATCTAGGACTTCAGTGTAAACATTATTTTCTGTATTTCCTCACTGCTCAAGGCTTGTTTCCCTAATTCAAAGTAATTCTACAACATTTCATTTTCAGTACTAGCAATCAGTAATTTTGATAGCTCAGACCCTGATTTAATACCCTTATAGACTCAAATGGAAATATTTATAATGTCTGTTAACACCACAATAATCTGCCTGTACATGTAGGAAAAAAACTCGCCTGTTTGTTCACCATCAGTCTTATCACCACCACCTGAGACTTCTTCTGTGCCAGGCTGTGCCTCTTGTGCCTCTTAAAAAGCCAAACAAGACATTGGACACGTGAAAATTTGGTTAAAACACTCTCCTCCAAGAACCTTTCAAGACACAGCGTTCTCCATAGTAGCAGGTAGAGAAATGCAGTCTTGAGAATAACAAATCTGGGATCTGTCATGGAGAGGAAAGCTGCAGGCAGGAATCCAGTTCCACACTGCTGATTTCTATGATACTACAAAGACAAAAACCCCTTCAGGCTATACTTGCCCTTGTTAAGGATAATTCTTTATCTATGACTTTTACTTACTTTCTGATCCAATTTTGATGTTGTCACATAAGAGATAAGGCATTTCTTTCTACTCCCAAGTTTCAGTGGTTGGTCTGAAAATTTTCTCTGCTCCTGAGAGTTGTGGCCATTAAAGAATGCCAGTGTAGGTATCACAGGGTTCATCTGTAAGAAAAGTCCCTACAAAGGCATCAGATCTTCCTGTTCTTGTGCTAGAGAGGATTTGTCCTATGCCCTCAGCAAGCAAGTTGATACCCACAAAAGTGACAATCACCTACAAAACCTTCTCCACCAAAGTAGTAAGTAAAAATATTTTTCATCACAAGGCTATTTCTTTCTTCCAGATATCTCATAAATATTCATATTTACTTATCCATATTTTAATTTGATCACACTCCTCATTTCCTTCAACTGAGTGCAATAAATAATTTGGTGATTATATCTCTGTTACAAAGGTTGTCATACACAGCAATCTGGAGTGCAAAGCTATAATTTTCTTTTATTTCTAACTCTTATCATTTTAAAACCCTTTTCCCTTGGTTTAGAAAATCTTACTGGTCAGTCAATACAATGTACTTAACCTAATTTAAGATATAACCATGTTTTAGAATAAATTAATATAGAGCTTCAAAATGCTTCTTAGCTTCTTGTGTTTGTTTTGTGACAGATTTGAATGCTTGTTTAGCAAAATTATTAAATGTAATTTATCTTTGCCATAGCTTGATATTTAAGCAAGCTTCACAAAAACAGAATTAAAAAACCAAATCATGTTCAGTAATAGCACAGATCAATCTTGGAAAAAGACGAAAGATGTTACAGAAAATGTAAGGTGCCACTTGTAATAATAACAAAAGACCTCTAGTGCTCTACCTCACTCGTTTGCCTGCTGTGAGCTTGGGTTAGTCTTTGGAAGATATGATTCCTACTTCTTCAAGGGAAAAAACAAAAGGATGACATTTAAGTCATCCAGTTTAAGATACATTTTACTCTTTTTTTTTTTTTTATGTCAAATGTTGTCTGCTCAGCACTTCTTAAAATTGGAGATGACATACTGATGCCTCTGGTTTCCTTTGTGACTGGTCCTTAATGAAAAATGAAACTCAGCTATTTCCCAAAGCAAACCCATTTTATAGGTTCTGAAAGTTCTCACAAGTAGAGTGATGAGTGGTTCACTTATAAGACTGCCAGTGGGATGGACTACAGTTCATAGACCAAGGGAATGTCATATGCCATAATTCATGATAATATTCATTCTAGATGAAGTGAAGCAGCCAGGTAAGGAAGAACAAATGTCAGGCCCTTAGAGGCAGCAGGGTATTTCTCCTCTGGTGTTCATTGTGACAGGGTTTCCTCATGGAGTGGCTCCTTCAGCAACAGCAACGACTTGCATGAAAATTAAAATCACTGAGGTTGTATGTTTCATGCCTACTGGATTTACCCATTGTGTATATATTATTACATATACTTTCTATAATTACACTAGAATAGCACTGAAGTAGCTATGTACAATTAAATTTTCTAAGTATTTGTATAATTCAACCTGAAGGCATTACATATCATTATGAACATGCATGTCCAGATGTATCGTTACTGTCCTCCAGATCAAAATGTTTCTGTGGCAATATATGTACTTCACTTTTCCCTTTCTGGAAGTTTCTATGTTGAAGTACATGGTCTTCCCATTGTAATCCCACTACTCAAAATGTGGACTGCAACATCCCCCCACAAAATATCCCTCCAAACTGACTCTTAGTCAAGGCATTTGTACTCAGGCTTTGAAAATACATCTACTCTACTCTTTTCTTAGATGCTTTGCTAAAACACAGTCCAATAAATCAAACCTAATTCATATTTGACATTTGAGAAATAACTTTGATGAAATTTTCTGTATGGCAGACTATTGACTTACTGTTTTGTTCCCTAGAGCCCTTTGAAAGTGTCTGCGAAAGCATTCTGATAAGCTATCTGATATTGTTAGCTCATAAGCAATAGCTGGAGTGTGATTTACTTAATTTCTCCTTAGGAGTATTTGAAACTCTTTGGGAACAGACTGAGGAACTTTTTCTGAAATACTCAGCTCAGGTAACTCATAAGCAGCAAAAGGCTATGTCTCAGCTCACCTCAGCAGCTGAAGTACTTAAAAGGTGGATTGTTCTTGGCCACCCCAAACTCAATTAAGCAATCTTGGGTGAGAAGAAACAGGCTCTAACCTATTTGGTGGTTCCTAAATAATTCATTCAAGTATGGTGTTCAAATATGATCAAGATATTTCTTTAAATACAGGCAATTCAAATACAGTCAATATACTGCTGGAAAAAATTAAAGGATATTATTGTTTGTTTTCAAAGTACAAAATATTCTAACTCAACCAGCATCTTAACATATAAAAATTAATATAACCATAGTGAAGAATCTCTTTTGCCACTTAATATGATAATGAGAACAAAGTATAATGTACTGTCTTAAAACAGCGTTTAAATCTAAGGTACAATCCCCCCCTTTCATGTCTGTCTCAGGTGGAGAAAGGCTCCCTTAAAGTGTCATAAATAGTCTAATCTCCATGTTTAAATTTTTTTCCTCAGCATTACTTTATTCAACAGACTATTTTGTTACCATATTCAGACTGACAATAAGGAGCATAAAAACACAAAGTCCTTAAATAAACATTTAACTTTCACAATCTATTAATTATTATCTCTTCTATACTTACAGATAGTCTTTCTTCCTGTATAATGAAAGGCAAAGAAAACTTTTTCAAAATGTGGAAAGTGGGCTTTTATTTCAAATCAAATAGTGCAGCTTGTTCCTTGGTTGACCAGCTATCTGCTCTAAGGCTCATCTCACAATGATTAAGCAAAATATTTTCCCACTTTTTCCACAGAAACTGACTCAACAAGGAAAGGAGCTCCTGGAATTTGTTAAAGATGGCTAGAGTTTCTCAGTTTACTCTCAGTTCTCTTATTAAATAAAACCAACCTTTACCTATAGTGTTTTTGCTAAATCTTCATAGTGAAATTCACCCAGTGTCTGAAGAAAATTTAAATCTCTTCATGACATGTCACTTTTTCCACTCAAATTCAGGGAAAGATTTTCACTTGCTACTGTCTCTGAAAAGATATTCATAAAATACTACTACATATCTTTAAAACACAATGTTTGATATTCCTACCATTCACATTAAATTGAAAATCTTCCATGCTTTTATATGTCCTTTCTATGATTGTTATATTTATTCTTTTTTAATAGGAAGAAACCTTTCATCACTTCTTTATTTTCCCAGGCCATTTTTTTTTGCAGGTACTTGTCACCAAGTGTCTGAACATTTTCTAACTTACAACAAGGAGGCTCACACTTTTTCAAATTACTTGTACTTTAGTTGCTACAAAACCCCATAAATCTCAACACTTAGTTTTACTCACAGATTTTGTTATAATGGGTAGCACAGGCTTGGGAGTTCTACACCTTCATCCAGGAATTAGCATTTCCAGGGAACGAGGAAAATTGCACTCTTACTTTGCACTCCAGGAGCTTGGTGGAGGTGAAATGTTCAGTTCTTTGGGTTTTCTGTTGATGTGAAATAGACTGAATTTATTTCTAGAGCCATTTTTAGGGTTTTAGGCACACTGGACATAGTTTTTGCCTAAGTTAACACATCAGTCCAATATGTTAGACTTGCTCACCAAAACAAAATTATTTTACACTGTCTAATCAATAAAACAGGATTCACCATGTTGGATGTACTCCTTTAGGTGACATAAACTGGACAGATGGGTAAATCTGGACCAGCTGGCAGTGCATCCTTGTACACACACAGCCTAACACGTTCTAGAAGGCCTGCTGCACCTGGAACACCAGGGTCTGACTTCAGTGGCACCAAGTCTTAAAATTGCACTGGCGCTCCCCAGTGCCAATAATCCCACTTCTCTGGATTATTTTTTCATTCCCTGAAGGGAAACTATTTCCACTCACATCATACAGTCTTCTCCAGCTGTGAACATAGGAAATTTGGTACTCTTGGATAACAAAAAAAAGAGTCTACACCACAAGAACCGAAAACCTGTACAGTAATTGCTCTTTAGCAGTAGGATTTCCATGAGAGCATATAAAACATATGGGTTGCGGCTGAACTGTGACATATTCTTGTCCTTAGCCACATAAAAGTGCCAGTCCTGCCATATCAAAGATTTTTACTGCTTGTCCATTTATACTTAGAAGTTAGGCCAATACCTTCCCTAGTTATAGAAGTTTGTATTAAAGTTTCCCCCTGATTGTTTGAGGGGTTTTTAGACAGAAATGGTATTCCATAGAAGACTGAGCCTTTAAAGAGAGCAGGTCTCCACACCCATGACTTGATCAGAGGAAAAAAAGCTGAGAGGAATACTGGCAGTAACACACTGGCATGCTCAGCTGAGCATAAATGCACCAAAAAAGGTCTTATCACCAGCTATGTCACTCCATATTGATAATGCAGCAAGAGGTGAATCATTCCTTATTTTGTAGTGCAGATGGTGCTAAAGACAAGATTGTTACCTGGATTTTGTGACTAAGAAGGGCAACCATGCCTATCATACACATCTCACTACCTGCTGCTCGTTACTGCCAACCAAATTTTCCTTCACTCACCCTTAGAGCCAGACAGCAAAGCTATTTGTAGCACGACTGCAAACTTGGTACTACCACAGGTAAGTAATAAAGGGGATTTATAATGTGTCTTCTGCTTATACCTTTCAGCATTTACAAGATTGATCTCTGCTCAATAGTACAACTTTTGGCTTTCTGAGACCTAATACACAAAAGTGCTCTACTTCTGTGTCTGTCATGGACATTAGACCACAACACCCTCTTTAGTAACAGAAACACAATTTTTTGACACCACAAAGTGCTCCTCTTCAGTAGCCACTCTGCTTCTACTATTTTAAAGACCTGTATTTGAGGTAGCATGTAGCAAGAAATTATTCAAGAAGAAGTGACAGGATTCTGGCTGAGGGGCATACACACTGCCTGGGGCTCACTAACTGCATCACACATGCACAATTCCCAGATGTGCTGGAAGCTATGCTACAAGAGTTGCCAAGACATGTTATTATTGTAAGCAAACACAACTTCCAAATATGCTCCTAAAGTCTGGACTTTACAGAAACTTATACCTTTCCTGTTCTTCACAATACTGTCCCAGCTGTTTTTTATAATAGACAGTTAATCACTGGTTTTCCCACTTCTCCAAGCTAAAACTGAGCCCATGCCAGGATTTTTGCTGAAGTTATCTCACTTATCTAAGCACATTTTCAGGCAATTCCCAGTGTCTCTCATATTCTGAGGTGCTTATGTGAGGTGGTTACCACTTTCATTTCTGGCTTTTTTATAAAATCCTAAACAGGAATCCATCAGCCTGGGACAGTGTATACATGTCATGACCACAGCAAATCATTCAGTACTTTGACACAAGGAAAGAGCACCGGAGGAATCTAGGAATTTCTACTGGAATAAAATCAGAGAGCTTTAATAACAGCATGTGTGCATAAGATTGATACTGATATGGTTAAGCTTTAGTCAGCACTTCCATTACAAAGTATTTGTAAATTTTTGTAGACACCAACAACCATCTTGCTCACCTTCGTCACACATGCAGCGAAGGTCACCACATTGTTTAACAGACTCTGATAGCAGGGCTATAGCCAACAGAAATATTCAGCACCATGTGGGTTCTAGGATTGTAACATTTTACCATGGCTGCAGTTTAAGCCACTTTATTATTTTCCCCTCTAAACCTAATGTAACTGTTTAAACAAATATTTCCCTGTTTCTGATTTTAAAAATTAAATATGACTACTAAGTTTTGCTTGAAGCAACTATCCTTGAATTTTAAAAGCAGACATTTTTATATTTCCTCCAAAATGCAAAGATTTTGTGTAATAGAAATTAACCAGGCAATGACTATTCATAATTATACTACTTATTTCAAAGGGGAGAGCTGTGGCACTCAGGTAAAGATTAATTTTAGTGGTTTTGCTGAAACAGAGAAGGACTGAAGTTTAAAAATGTAATGGCCTAATGAACCATAAGCTGTTAATGAATAGAGGGAAATATAATTTAGCATTCTTATGAAGTGTGTCTCTTTATTAATTAATTTGGTTTTCATCTTTACACGAGGCATAATTTGGTAAAATCAGAGTATCTTTTTATTAATTAGAAAGAAAAATAATTTTGATAATTATAAATTATGTTTTATGAGACAAACTATTTTAACTAAGCAAAATGTGTATGTGTGCACATGTGTACACAAGGTTAAGTATAGATGATGCAGTAATTTAATGTATCATGTAATATTTTGCAAATGGAGGCAAGCTAATGAAATATTACATTCCAAATTTATTGTTGGGTCAGGAATATTATAGGTGTTTGATGAACCATATTGATGACTATATTATTAAGCTGATTTGAAATGAAAATTATATTAAAAAACAGCACTTAGAGCTTTTCTATGGGATGATACCACAGGACCTGTCATTCATTTCATTTTCCACTCATCTCCAAGAGTGCAGATAAAGGTTGTTGGGCTTTTGGGTTTTTTTGCAATTGAGGTTTATATTTAAAAAAAAATGTAATCTCTGATCTTGTTTTTCTCCCTATTGAAAATGCAACTACAAAACCAGCCATTGTTAAAAAACTGAGGATTTAAAAAAGCTTTAGAATTAAATCTACTAGATTGTCTTCCTGAAGGTAAGGGAGGTAGCTGTTGATGAGTTTAAGGTTGCAGGCTTTATTAAATTCTGTAAAGAATTTTACTGCTTAACACAGGATCATCTGTTTTTTCAAACAGGTAATATCAAGAACATGGGCTGGAACTTGGTCATTTTGATGTCTCTTAGGCTATGTCAATGTTAGCAAATTACACTTGGCCAGAATTTTTTCTCTGGCATCAAGACCAGCCAAAGCAGAATAGCTTTGGAGACCTGGGTGAAGTTTCCACCCTACAGGTAAGTGTCATCATCCAAATCACCTTTCAGAACAACCACAGCCATACATGAGACCACACTAGGAGCTTACTAGAATAGACAACAGAATCCTGCTGCCCTAGAGTATTGCCTGCTGCTGTTTAATTTATCAATACATAACATTACATCCTGGAGTCAGATCTGTAAATTTTCTTACTTTATGTCATTTTCTATAATTTATTCTCGGTTCCTTTTGATATGAATAGAGCCAAACTATTCTAGACAAGCTGCTGAGATCCACCTCCTTAAATGAAAGAAAAAGTCAGAAAGCATAATTCTGATACAAGAGTTTAAATGGGTAATAGGCATTCATTATCTTTATGCCATTGATGCTGTTTCTGGCCACCTTCTATTCTAAGGACAAGAATTTGAAGAGAGAAGTTGTTTGGAAGTAATTGATTTTTCCTTTACTCCTAGTTTGCTTATATTGTCATGCACTGGCAATCCAGAGGGCAAACCTCATCCTAGAGTGCATCAAAGATAACCAGCTTGTCAGAACAGGTGATTATCCTGCTGTATTCAGTGGTCGTGTGGCCTCAACTTGAGCAGTCCTGGGCCCCACAATACAAGAATGTGAAAGTCCTTCAATATGCCCAGAGGAGGGCAACAAAGCTGGTGAAAGGGCTGGGAGGAATGTTCTCTGAGGAGCAAGAAGGACTTTGGGCTTGTCTGGTATCATGAAAAGGAGTATGAGGGGTGACCTCACAGCTCTCTACAGCTTCCCAAGGAGGGGAAGTGGAGAGGAAGGTGCTGATCCCTTTTTCCTGGTATCGAGTGATAGGACACATGGGAATGGTTCAAAGTTGCACCAGTGAAAGTTTCTACTGGACATCAGGAAGCATTTCTTTGCCAAGAGGGTGGTCAAACAGTGGAACAGGCTTCCTAGTTAGTTTTTTGATGGACCCCGTCTGTCTGTTTAAGAGGAATTTGGACAATGCTCTTAACAGTGTGCTTAAACTTTTGGTCAGCCCTGCACTGGTCAGGTAGTTGGACTAGATGGTCATTTTAGGTCCCTTCCAACTGAAATAGTCTCTTCCATTCTATTTAGTTCAGTTCAGATTTCTTATGTCATTCCACCTCGCCTTGTTTCTGCTGTTTTGAGAAGACTCTCCTACTGCTATGTTTTGAGACCAGGCACCTTAGCTAGAGTCGCTCCAAACTCAATCCTGTTGCCCATATATAGGCACTAAAAGTCATCCAAAGGTGTGATACTGCCTCATCACAAACAGATTTCAGATCTTTGGGGCACCTCAAGGACACACTAGAGACCGCCATGTTTAAGGAATAGAACTGAGACCTTCAGATTTCAAGATAACAACAAAACATCAGAGCTTTGCATACAGGCTGGTGTTAAAGCATGCTACACAGCAAAGTTGTCAAGATTTTCACTGACTCATTAAATACAGCTCCACAGATTTAGGTTCCAGGAAGCAGGTTTATGGTGGATAAGGTCTGAATATTCTGGGAGTACTTACAAATTTTTCGCAGTTAGCTATAAAATGTCTTTTCACGGGGGTGCCTCCTTATTGACTTGTTTCCATTTTCCTAAATGTGAGCTTAATAAAATCTTGGAGAAGAGGAAGTCTTATCCTGGCATGTACCTGCTACATGGCTCCTTCATGGTCCCAGGAGTGGCTCAAGTCTGTGTATTCACCATGTGACACCTGAGGGAAATGCACCCATTTTGGGAATGTGACATGAGGAAACAGGTGCCTCACCTCCAGCGTTATGTCACAGAGCCCTGGCCTCAAAGTATGTCTAAATACAAAACTTTTCAATTAAAAATTAAAAAAAAAAAAAAAAAAAGGAAGACCAGGTCAAAGAATACTTTATGCTGCAGAGACTATGTACAATCAACTCAGGAAACACTGTTGGAAATAATGAACAACAGATCCTAATAACAGAATACTGCACATCCTGTTTTTTATACAGTGCCCAGCTGTCATTGCTTAATGCTGTGCCATATTAAACAAAAATTCTATTACTACCAGGCTACAATTACTATAAACTAACTAATTAAATTCACATTTCAAATTGTCTGTGGAATGATAAACCAACATCTTAAATAAAGAAGATAAAATGGAAGAGCATATATTAACATTATACATCTGTTCTTTTTCCTTTTGTAAGTGTTTAATTCATATTTCATAGGATAATGTTGTAGCAGATAGGACTACTTCTTATTCAATAAATTAGGAAATCTGCTTAGCTATTATTTACATAGCCATATTTCCTATATGCCTTAGCATTGTTTATTTGTGACAGCTTTAGGAGGCGCAAAAAGGAAGATAATGCAACATTTTCCCACATATAAATAATCAGTATACAACCTGAATGATGACAGCTAAAACTCTTGTTCATAAGCATCCTATCCCATTCCAAATTTCTAGAGACAATCCTACAGAGATTTCAAAAATACTCAAAAGAGTGTTCAAAAGAGAGGGATGGTGAAATAAAATGGACCAAAAGCTGCCAAGAGTGAAGAATGGGGAGGAAGAGAGGCTTTCTCTGAACTAAAAAAAAGGTGAGACTTGAAAGGAGACAGAAGTCATATAGATAGATTAGTAGGTTATCCTATGATTTCTCAGTCAGTCTTTGGTTCTAACCAAGCAATACTTTGCTTTTAAAAGGCTATGTGTCACTGGCAGCATTTGAAGAGCAAAAGCATCAAGAAGGATATTTACCTTTTAGTTTTGTTGTTCTGTGTGCTCACTTATATTTAAGACAGACACACACCATCTTTCAAGGGATAAGTACTCCATTGTTGAGATCACAGGTGCCACAGTGCCCAGAAGGGGAAAAAATCTCACCTCTGTGCATCAAATCATAATCCAGCCTTCATCCATCTCAGAACAAACAGGGCCATGGTCCCACCTGCACACAGACTTCAAGAAAGCTAAGTTTCAGAGGCACTCTTCAAGAGCTCAATGGGAAACAAATTACAGATCATTTTTTTATCAAAACTGAAACACTGATATAGACTCGCTTCCCAATTCTGAGAATTAGCATAGAGCTGGAGTGACTTCCAAAGGCTGCTGAGCTCAGGTATAAGGCAGCTTCAGAGTCCAGATCCTGCTGGGATGGAGTATTTCCTTTTGTTTCACATTATGCTGACTGTTTGGGTTTGGTTACTGCTGTGGCTGCTACAAGGGTGAAAAGCACACACGAGGCTTGCTAAGGAAACCGCAGGGGAGGAACTGCATCTCAGACAGATGTGTGAGAGAGAGAAGTCCACATAACAATGAATTTTTCTTCAATTAAAAATTAAAAAATATATGGAATGTGATACACTGGAAATACTAGTAGAAAATTAGTATTAATGTGGCAGTAGTTCATAATATTCACAGAATCACTGAATAAGCTGAGTTGGAAGGGACCCACAAGGCTCACTGAGTCCAACTCCCAACCCTGCACACCACCCTCCCAACAGTCCCACCATGTGCCCAAGAGTACAGTCCGAACACTTCTGGAACTCTGTCAGCACTCTTGGTCCTGTGGCCACTTCCCTGGGCAGCTGTCCCAGTGCTCAACCACCCTCTGGGGAAGAACATTTTTCTAACATCCAACCTAAAACTCTCTTGACACAATTTCCCGCTCTCTAAAAGTGCCCTCCAGTAGAGGAAATACTTTGTATTTAGTACAGGGAAACATCTGCCTCTGGACTACCAATCTTGAAACTGAAATTGTAATGGAAATTGTTGATAAGTTACCGATAGTTCATGAAGAGCCTCTGGAGGCTGCATTTTGAATTATGTCAGGCAATCTTTCTTTTAAGAGTCATATTATTTTTGCCAGGCTTTCTATAGTCAGTTTAAATATATGGAACTTTTTATGCCAGTAGATTAATTTCCCAAAAAAAGCAGTGTTGGAAACTACTTACTGTCATCCAGTAATTGTTCTGTACACTATGTTTTCTACTATTTTCTGGTTTTACACAGTATTTTGTAGATTAGTATAATATGCCCTCTGATGGAAATTTGTTAATCCTTTTAATCTGCATGTCCTTAAACACAGATACAAAGGTCATCACTGGTTCTCTTAACACACAATAAAATGAACAAAGTTAATTTTAAAAGTTAGCAGAGCACCTAGACTGATGCAAATAGTATACATGCATTTCTCAAAGGTTTTCAAGAAATCCATAAAAGGTATGCACTGTTTACAGATTTAATGAGGAAAGCATTTCATTTTGGTAAAATATATTTTATGTAAATTGTGTAGTAATTGATGTTTGATAATTTCAGTACATTATCACTCCCTGTTAGTATTATTTTGTGTTCTTCATGTAAGCCAGAACCCCAAGCTTGAGGCTTTTGAAATATCACACAGGGCCCTAATCCAAAATAACATCTTCCTTGCTGAGGAGTAAAATGAGGCTGTGAGTGTGCAAAAAGAATGGTGCAATAAAGTCTCCATGGAGATCTGAACCCCATGTCTGGGCTCTATGAAAAAAACTATTGGCAGAAATAGTCTGAGTCCAGATGTCAAATGAAACATAAATTGCAGTAAGCTGGTAACCATACATTCAGCATATATCTCAGAAAGCAAAAGAAAGATCCTTCCCTTCTTTGACCAAAACAATTTTCAATCTTCATTCTAACTGCAGCTTAGCAGCACGCACTTTGAAAGCTGTAAACACTTCCTAGCAACATTTAAAGACAAAGTAAACATCAGTAACACTTTCCTTGAAGGGCAAAAATGAACTGTCAAGTGTGAGAATAATTAGTTGAAAGATTTCCACTGACATACATTGTTCTTTTCTATCCCAATGAAGTAAAATATTTCTCCACTCTCCTCTATTTCTTCCCTTTAGCAAAGTTTGCTACAACTTCACAGCTAGTCAGATGTATTCAGGGCTAGAGATTACATTAAATTAACCATGCAGTAGAGCAGCTATTACAGTCACTATTGCTATGGCCCAAAGAGTCAGGCACTCTAGTTGCCTTGCTCTGGCAGAGTTGCCAGTAGATGATGCCTTTTTCAATGGCAACCACTGCAGGAAGGACCCATTATCCCTGTACATTTTCCAGATGTGATGCAGACCAATTGTTGCTTCAGTAGTGGAAATCAGCTGCCATTGAGAATACCACATCTGTTTCAAAAATATTGCTGTAGCAGTGTTTTTGCATGAGGATAAGTGGACTCATCTCACCAACTTGAGCTGTGCAGGCATAGAGGGATATTTATCCATCCAGGACACACAGAGTTACTGTGCTGTGAGAAACAGTATAGTGTGAACACACCTTGCAGGGTGCTGGAATGGCTGGGAAACCCACACAAAGCCAAGTTCTGAAGTACCTACACAGCTCATAGGGCCCCAAATAGCAAGTTCAGAGTTAACTCAAGTATCTCGGCACTGTGCGCTGCTACATTTTTTTAATCTGGTTTGATAAAACCATCTATTAATGTGTGAATGATGACACAGAAATAATTATTTCACAAGAAAAGAAAAGGCTTGCAAATCTTTTGGTTGTGCTAAATATAGCTAAATATGCAGAGTTTCTTCTTTTTCTGAAAACAATTGCTTTTGTTGTTAGGCTGGCAGACACACAAGTCAGAAACCATTACCCCAGGGACTCAGACTCACACTTAAAAACAAAACAGCACTGATTGCTCAGACAGATTCATAAATTCAGAATTATGCAAAAAAGGCCACACCTTCATTGTGGTCTTACTAATCAGAAATAGAAATAATAATACAAATTGGTCAGTGTTTGCAAAATTGCTTTTTAATGTGACATCTAGAAGAATAATCACAGTTAAGCACTCTTGCTAAAACTTTATGTAAAATTGTGCAAAATCCATTTAGTTCACATGTCCATGGAAATTCAAGCAAGTTACAAATGTAAATTTGGCTTCCAATGAATTATTTGCTTCTGAGGTGCCAGTTTCAGGATATGAGATGCTGACAGTTCTGATCTACCAGCCAGAGGATCATCTCTCAAATTATCTTCTCTCACAAAGTCTACATAAGTCTAAGTAAGTGACACAATCTCTGTCACTATAAAATATTTTCTGTGTCTGAATTCTGAAAAAGGGAAATATAAGTGTTTGATTTTAAATAAAATATGAGGGCTTGAATTCATTTCTTGCTGAGCATCTCAGTAAGTGTCTGCTGCCTTTGGGAAGAGACATTGCTCTTTTCCTCCAAGGTGCACCTGCTTTTTCTGTTTAGTTATCAGTTTCATTATGTTTTGTAGAAAGGCATCCTTAATCTTATCTCAGAGTTGGCCTGTCTGTGTTAAGGTTTGCCAAACCTGAGGACAGTCACAGTGAATCTCTTTGACTGAATCTGAAATGTTTGTGGCTTCACTGCTTTTTGTTATCACTCACACTTTGTAGAGATTATCTAAATTTGCTTCACTGGCTTCAGAGATCATTAAACTTAGAAGCTCAGATTACCTTTGGTTCAGCTGGAATTTGATTGACACAGGGAATACACATTTACTTTTCCATGTCTTCTCCTGATTGGTGCTTCCATGTTCTTCATTCTGCTCCCATACACTGCCTCTATCTTGCACTTGCTCTTTTAGGAATCTCAACAGAGAAATACCCACAAAGTGTGGAGCACAAACATCTGTTTACAGTTTTGTAAAGGATGATGCTAGTTCAGGGTCTGATATGGCCACTAATCAAATTATCAGTAATAAACCTTGGAGAACATAAAACCACGTGAATTATTAAAGCAGCAAAGATGTTTGCAGATTATACTTTCTGAGCATTAGCTCAAGTAGTACAGCTTATTTCAAAATTATAGAAGCCTTTGTGGCTTTGTAAGTCTAGAAAGAGGCAATGGAAGAGTTTCTTCATAATATGTGATATCTGGGCAAGGGTAACTCTCTGCTTACCTTCTCCTTAAGGAGGACTCAAATGGGTGTTCAGTTTGTAGGATGTGGTGCAGATTTCCAGTCTGGGTAGTACCATTAAATAACATCAGACTTTCTTAATCATGCAGCATATACTATAACAGTGATTTAGCTTTGCTCTTACAACTCTGCACCACAAGACTGAGGTACTTTGCTCTGCACCTTTACTTCCATCTATTAGTGGAAGTGGTGGATGTTTAGGTTTTTTATTTGTTCATGTAACTGCATAAACGTTTCTGGACAAAATAATGAACAAGGTTTCTCCCTCACCAGATATACTGCATTCCTGGGAGAATTTTTCAATATGTACAGCCCTTCAAACTCTCAGGAGGATCAGAGTCTATTTATTTTAAGAGAGAGCAGTCTCAGAGGGCAAACTATAAACTGTGAAGATTAACAAGGAGTTTTTCAAAGGCATAAAGGGAAGTCAGATGCCTACCTTATATTGAGAGTCAATAGAGTTGAGCATTTAATCCCATTAGTGTCTTGGAAAAGCTACTTCTGAAAAGAAACTTTTATCTCATTGAATTTCTGAGGAGTAGTCTGAAAATTCCTGAGTAGACTTGAATGTCAAGTTCCCTGTATAACTGCATAACAGTCAAAGGGTGGAGGGTTTTCAAGCTTTACAGCAGCTGGGATAAAATGTTGGATATCTCTGAGGTGCTTTCACTCACCAGCTATCCTCCCCTAATATACTAAACACCCCAGTATGTGATGGTTAACCTCTCTTTCCTACAGAAACTGATCACCAGTCATATTGCCTTCCCCCTCACCAGCTGTTTTCTTCCTTAGATCATTGCCTTTTGATGAGAAAAATGTTTTTTTCGGCTCTCTGCTCTTCTTTCACTAGTTTACCTTCAGAAGACTGTCTACAAATGACCTCTCCCTATCACTTAGGGGCACTGTTTATTTTCTTTATCTGTGTCCCCCTCACAGCCCTTCATAACAAGGCACATACACGCCACAAAGGGCTGGCATTCATTTTGTACATACACCCAGACAATCTCTTCCCATTATTCACAAAGCTTTCACAGCATTTGCTCATATTTATTCACTTTTGTTTAATCCACGTGAGTTCATAGACCTCCCATTATAATACTGTTATTTTTACTTAGAGTTCTGAACACAGGAGATATTGTTTTTCCATCTTCTGCCTCATGCCACTTAGTGTAAAGAATATATGTACCACTTTCTCCGACAGTCTCTGCTTGGAAGCCAAAACTGGAAATAAAGTGCATAGAGATTAATCATCTAAATTTTTCATTTCAAAGAGAGGGAAAGAGGACATACCTTCATGACCTACATTTTTGTGTTATTACAATCAATTTTCTCTAGTGAAATAAAGAAAAAGGCTTAGGGAATCTGAGACATGAGCTTTGGTTGAATCCTGCAGTTTGGCAGAGGCACACAGAGCCAAGTGTAGAGCTCAGCTGAAGCATGCTGCTGCAGTTGCTGGAAGGTCCAGGAGCAGTCTCTAGGCAGCAGAACATTCCCATTAAGGCAAATCAGTCTATCAGGTTTCATACACTTGCCACCAGAGACATTTGTCAATGAAAAGCAGCAGGGAGAGAATTATACATCCTGGAGCTGGAGACCTCCCCATAGACTCAGCAAGCAGAACAATTCAAGACTAGGGGGTGTGGCTGCAAAAGCAAGGTCTCAGAATCTCTCACCATGTTTTCCACACCACTAACTCTCTGCTGCACATTCCATTGGTGGAACATCCATGGTTGTTGCATGGCTTGCAGGCTGACACACGGTGCTTGACCAGCCCTCCCTGTGCAAGCAGGCACAGAACCTCTCCTTTTGTTGGTAACTACGTCAATGAAGGATTACAGGCATCAACAGTCACAATGAAATTGCAGGAAAAGAGGTGGGGAATAGAAAAGAGCCCAAGAAAGGGCCAACCCAGACATACAGATACACTTTTCATAAATACCTCCAGATCTTAAGTACTGTTTGACACATGGTTTCAGTAGGAGCTACTGAAAATTCCTCTGTGTTTTCCATACTGTCCTCAAAATATTAACTGTAAGAACAAACAATACTTTAAATCCTCATAGCTTAATATAAAAAATTGAAAGAGCTTTTTTAAAAAATAGAAAAATGTACTATTCTTATTTTCTCCTCCTTATTTTCCTTATTTCTTTATGAGAAAAAGAAGAAGGAATAAAATAGATATGTTTTCCAAATTGTCTACTAATTTTCCTATTTTTCTATCTCTCCTGAATGAGAAAACATAAACTGACAGACTGTTTCCTCCACTACTCCGTATTTAATACTCTTCCCTTCTCTCTTCCTTCTTCCAGGAAAAAAAAAAAAAAACAAAAAAAAAAAAAAAAAAAAAAAAAAAAAAAAACCCAAAAATTAGAACATAGGAATTTTTGCATCATTTTAAAAAAGTTCTAGATTACATTTTGAAGTTTGCATTCTATATTTGCCTACAATAAATACTGTGTCTGACCTAGTCTTATTAGATTAAAATTAGCAGCTTGAATATAAAAACCCACTGTAATCTAAAATTTCTGAACTAAAAAACGCAAACCAGTGATAAAAAAAATTCACAACCAGGTGAATTTTTTTTATTGACCATCTAGAATAAGAACAAAATTTAAGTTAAGGAAATGTAAAGGTTAAGACATGGTATTGTACAGAAATGTAAAGTATAAATATTATATATATTTAAAATATGTAGAACAACATAACATTGTATAATATAAAATTTGCATTTAGTAACTGGGAAACTGCATCAGAAACTGTTTGTGGTAGGGAAATAACACAGAACAGATCTGGAAATCATTGAAATACATTTAAAAATTCCCTTAAGTAGATGCATTAAAATAAATACATACTCTTGTATGGCTGTTGAGAGGACCTTAATCTAATATATTAAATAATGTCGGTGAGAAACATGGGAAGCGTCAATGCTATATCAGAAATGTGAGTGACAAAGTGTTGTTTGGTAAGACTTACTTGCAAGGAAGGAGAAGCAACTACAGAAAATATTCAAGCCATTTTAGAGTGACTAAGTGAAGGCATCATACTCCAGTACAATACCAGGGATGCATGAGATAAGGCATGGGAGCAAATCTATAGTTAGTGTAAGTTGTGATGGCTCCCCTGCCTTTTTCACTGGCAGCTGGCATGGCTGCAGGACAGGCTCAGTTGGGAGTGCTCAGTCCCCCAGGGGCACATGGGGGAAGCTCAGAAAGCAGGGCACAGAGGCGCTGAATTAAACGGAAATTAAAGGAACTGAGTATGTGTAGCTTGGCTTAGCACAGGATTAAAGGGCAAGGGAAGGGGCTCTTGCTATGGGTTGTGAGTCATCCTTTAGTACAATACATGAAAATACACATATCAGCAATTACATGAATGTAAGAACAGGAAATTCAGACTGAATGTCAGACAAATATCCTTCCTGAAATGAAGTTCTGTAAGACTAAAATAGTTTCCAAGCAAAATCACAGAACTTGGAGACTCTTCAAACCAGGATGAGCAAAACACTTAGAAAATGCAGAAAAATAAGCTGTTTTACCAGGACAATAGGCTGGACTTTTTAAAAAGATCTTTTGTCACACTTCGGTAAACTTCTACAGAAATAAATTTATAGCGTTGAGAATAATAGGTATTGGTCTAAAAACATCAACATTAAGACTAAATATTTTCATGTGAATGAGATTAATCCAAATAGTGCAAAAGAATTTTAAAATTAATTTTTTTACAAATAATGTGAACATATATATGGAATCTAAGTCACAAGTCAAAACCAGTTGCGAGTGGGAAAAGTGCAGTCTGGCTGCACTCTGTCTTCAATGCCATCTGTCCTTATGGCCCACACAGCTTCATGGGCCTGCCTAATGTTTGTAATGTTTGCAAAGTTCAAAAGAAGAGCAACCTGTTGATATGAGGACAAAGAGGTATGAGAAGAGACCATCAAATTTATTGGCTATAAAAAGCAGTCTGAGGAGATTTAATTTTGGTATATAAAATCTTAAAGAGCATTGTTAATGTCAAATGCACTTACCCTTTTTTTTTCTGGGAGACAGATAAGAGGACAAGGGTCATAATTGCAAAGTAAAGAAAAACAAATTTGAAACAGATGTCGTGTGTCCCATTTTTCTTTGCACAGAGCCACAAGTGTATGCAGAATAGCTTATGAGTCAGAGGCTGAAGCTTAAACACTGGAGGATCATTCAAGAAACAATTAGGGCAAATAGTATCCTGAGGGGATTAGTGTATTAAAAGAAAATGAGCCTTAATAGACTGAATAGACTCCACTTAGTCCATGAAATTTATTATGTTCATAAACCCCAAAACAAATATAGTAGCAGAAAGATAAAAGCTAGAGGTAGCCTACTCACTTAATAATTTTTTCTTCTTTTCTGTGTTTGAGCATGACTCTGGTCTTCACATTCACTGTTGAATATTAAATGCACAATTAGATTAGGGATATTTCAAGACATTCAAAATCTGCTTCAGGCAAAATTAACAAGAGCATTGCCTCTGAAATTTGGTACAGCTGTTACTAATAAAGAACTAGTACTGAAGACTGAAACAGCTGGAGATGATAAGTGAAAATAGAATTAAGTCTCAGTAATGCAGTTTTGTACTCTGGAGGGAATTATGGATAAAATCTGCGTGTGGCCTCAGATCTGATGGCCTTGTTCTGTACAGGACCCCAGTGACACAGCATCAGCACCTCAGTACTTGCCTCTTTGAGGATGGCCACACAAGTTCTGGCAGCTGGGAAGTTCATGTATTTGGCTGCATGACCATCCACATGTTCAGCCATACGTGAAGATGAAAGCCTGAATGTTAAAGTTTCTGCAGAAGCACAGTCACCTCTTGCTGCCCACGCTTCCCCTTCCCACCTGGGAGACCATGATGTCTGTCTTCATCCTATTAAAACAGTATCCCCTTCCTCAAATGTTCTGTCTCCACTGTTTCTGTGTGCGTGGTCACTCTTCCTTGCAGGTTGCAATGCACAAGTATTGAGAAATATAATGTCACACAGCTTTAAAGTCTCTGTTTTGGTGGTCACTTTGCACTACAAACTCTCAGACTTTGCACTAAAGAATTCAAGACCATTGTGCAACAGAAATAAGGAACTCTACTACAGTGAAAAGCAATATTCTATGTGCTACAGACCTTTCCTGGACTCCCAGAGAGAATGGAAAACAGGTACTCCACCTCCAGCTGCCTCAGAGGCAGAAAGAAGGAGAACAAAGGAGCACACATTGCCCTGGGCTGTCTAATCTGATATCCTGCTCTAACAGTGCTTCACCACCTGCTTTGGAGGAAAATACAAGACAAACATACAGTGACATACCCTTGAGAGGAAGTTTCTCTCTGACCCCAGGCTAGCAGTGATTGTCTGCTCCTTGCTATTCCAAGAGAATTTTAGAATACTCTGCTACGAAAATGTAGCTCATGACTAATGAACAACATATTCCTTGTCCCAGAGCTCAGCTTGAAGCTTTGCTCAGGAGCAAGGTACCAGGGAACTTCCACAGTCACTTCAAAATCAGCATGGGAAAAAAAGGGTTTGGGAAGTGTGTGTAACAGAGTACCAGGCTGCTCTTGGATTTGAAAAAAATACAGTCATCCTCTCCAGGCCCTGTTAGTGCTGGGATTTTAAACTCAGCTGCCTGAGACAATACCAAGGACTGAAGACCTATCCACAGGAAATAAAACCTAAACCTAAATACTGATTTTTTTTTTTTTTTAATGCCTACTTGAGGTGGCCTTCTATCTACTTTGGGCAGCTGCAGTTTGATCCCAGCTGTTTTCCTTCCCATAGACAACTGAGGGCCAACCAAGGAACTGAGGTAAATTGAGTCATTTAATAGATGGGCTGTATTATATATGCTCCCAGGGCTTGGACATGTCATAGAGGAGAAGGATAAATTTTTTTTAAAAGACTTCTTTTGGAGCTTGTAGACACTGTAAGACTGCAATGGCCAACCAACTCAAGTGTTATGAGCTGTCCCTTTGGATGAGTGCTGGACTAATCTTTGAGATTTTTCTTTCCTGACAAATTAAAAATAAGCAATCCTAAAATCCTAATATTCTTAACAGGATTGTGATTCACTCTAGCAAGCTCAGATGCTAACAGTGAGAGAAGTGGGTAAGAAGGTTGTCCTCACATCAGTTACCTTCCTGTTATCATCCTCTTCTCTCCAAGAACTGTTCTGCTGTCAGGCTTCAGTGCACTTTGGCAAGATCTGGGGACTTCACAGCTGCATCTGAGATTACAGTATATCTACTTTTCCCTAGATGTATATCCCTGAGGTCTCTACTATATGATTTTTTTTTGTTTTAATATTTGCTGTCTGCCACTTGGTTGGAAGAATAGAGGCATTTTAAACCCTTATTCCTTTCCCCCCAAAATACCCACAATATCAGCTACAAGCAGGAGGTGCCTGCCACTACAGTGGCAGTGATAGAGTGCCTGGAGTGAAAAGTCTATGAGAAAAAAAAGGAACCCAGGGCTTCAGTAGGAGGATGTTTGGGGGCAATAGGAGCACCATGAAGAACCACAAAGAATCAGGAGGAGATTAGGTGCTCTGAAATAGATTACTGAGGAAAAGAATTTTTTTCTGGAGAGAAAAGAGTAGCATAAGTTTGAGAGTAGCTTATAGAAGAATTATGGTGGTGAAAGTGTAGTGGACATTAGACTTAATTTTTGAGATAGCAAAGATGACAACTTGGGGCTCTGTCTGCATTAGGAAGTGCTGATGGTTTTGTAATCCAAAGGGTGGGACATAACATAGAACATCTTCCTCCTTAGGTGCTTTTTCCCCTCTTCAATAGTAGGGAAATAGCCCCTCAGTAGCCTGTCTAGTATTCTATAGGACTTCCTCTCCTTAGGACCCCTGGCCAGTACTCCCTTGGTTCCCATCTCAGTCTCTTCCTGCTTTTGCTACTTAAAATATATACTTTACTTCTCACAGCAGGTTCAGGTGTTAGCAATGCAGTGGAATGTGCTATTCTCTTCATTCCATTAATATGTGTCATGTCTTTTCACAGAACATGCCATTTATTGGACAAAGATTGCATATTTATCATGAGTGGGAGATTTATTGCAAGTAAATTCAAATCATAAAGAAGTCAATTGACAAGAGGTACTTGAGCTAAGAAAAGCAAAGCTTACTTCTATAGCAATCAGGGAGGGTAGCAAGAATGAAGCATCTAAAAATTACCCAATGAGAGACAGATTCTCCCTAAGCAGTATCTGGCTCTGTGCAGTCAACAGGCCAGACTCCAGCCCTCAGCTCCACAGCCAGGTCTGCCCCTAAAATCTAGCAGCAAGTGTCTTGTACACACAGGGCAAGGGAAAGAGGGAATTTCAACACATTAACTGCTTTTCTTTGGTTCTGTTCTTTTTTTCCACACTCATACCCCCAGCCCTGCAGCATCCTCCCTGTCTCACAGTTCTGAGTGTATGCTGCCCAACCAGGTACCCTCCTCCCTCAATTTGTTCCTTCAGTATTTATTTATTGATTCACACAGAGCTGTGTAGACTTACACCACTAAGGATCTGGTTTCTCCTCCTTTTACACACAGCAATTCATTTGCAGTGTTTCTCCTTGTGTTTGTGTATAATGGAGTCCTGATATTTTTGAGTTTTCTATTTAACTGGTTTCTTTCTTGGGGCACCACTCCTTTTCCATAACAGCACAAAGGTTCTGAAGGAAAAACAATTTCATAACCACTCCCTCCCTGCCTTTCTTACCCCTTTGCTTTATCCTCAGCCATGCACACTATTTCCAGTGCCCTACTCTCAGGCTTGACAAAAGTATCTCTCTTTAAACTTGCATTACGTACATTACAGCCAGCACCTCAAAATGACAGAACAGAGCCCAAGAGTTAGTGTGAGCTGAAGTACAGCAATTCCACATTTCCAGACTGACAGCAGTGTTTCTGCCTAGAGGAAAGCATTTGCCAACACTTCATTTCATAAGCACACACACAGGTCACATAGCTTATAATAAACTAAAGATATTGCATAGCTTTTCTACACACAACAGAATTCTGTTGAGAATAGAGATGTCAAGAATAATTTATACTCTTCTCTTTTTGTACCCCTGACTAGACATAAATAAATATCAGACATCCTGTACAGACTTCTTCCTATTAAATACTGTTTATTAACATCTGTTAAAATTAATAGGTTTTTTATCCTCTCACCATTAATCATTTTAAAATGTGCTGTGTTTGTTGTTAGTGCAGTATGGCAGGCAGTAGAGACCCTTCCCCTCTTGCTTTAATCTCTAGCAAATTACATTATAGTGGCATCCTTTGGGACTGCAGAGTTTTGGATACATCAACGTTTGCTTTTACCGATATCCACTTTCATCCTTAAAATTACACTCTGCAGTGTCTTGACACTCTGCATGAAATGTTAGGTCATGCATTTGATTCTGAAAAATTTAAATGTGTCTATTTTTGACTTACAGATCAGGCATTAAAAAAAAAAAAAAAAGAAAAAAAGAAAAAACCACAGCCTATTGCAGTGTAAGATTTAAGTCCTGCAGAATTCTATGTAAGTACATCTGTGCAAGCACATCTAGGTGGAAGAATTAAGGCCTGTGTTTCAAACAATATCACTAAAATTAACAGACTAATAGAAACTTCAATCATTAGGAATTTCAGGAGTCAATCTTAAGCTAAAGTTTGCAGTTTTCCAACATAAACCCACAATGAATGTTCATCACAAATGAAAAACCTATTCATATTCATGGCTGCTCCTCAGAACCTTTCTCAGGTCACTCAACATCAGCTGTAGCTTGAGAGGTCAGTGAGGATCTGTCCTCCAAGGCCAACATACACCAAAGCTGTGCTGAGTTTGGGGGGACCCTGCGAGCAGCAGCCTTGCAAGAGTGAGCTTTTCTAGAACTAAAAATTAACACTGACTACAGACAGCATTAAAACGTGTAAATATTTTAAAACATATCACATGCAATTCAATATACTTCTCACACAAGGGGCCCATGCAGAGCAGCAGAGTGATCTGAGGTTACAGAGCAATATGGATGCACTTCCACAATACTTGAGGAATAGTTTACAACCGAGTAATTAAAGGCCATATTGTGATGCATATGCTCCCCTGAGTGAAGCAAATGCTGTTGACAGTGTTCATGTCTACAAACAGAAGGAGATTGAGGAGATGCAGAAGGGGTTTTTTCAGTCTTGGAACATGCCCAGAAGCTATCATGTTTACTCTTGTGCTTTCAGAAGCTTTTAGAGACACAGTATTGCCTGCAGCACCAAGCATGCAGCCACTTTGGATGATTTCTTCACTGCTCTTGGGTGAGGGAAAAAGGAAATACAGGATATAAACCCATGGCAGGGCTGCTACCCTGGAGAGCCCTGCAGTTCCCTTCAGATTCTACAGAAAAACAAGTTTTGGAAAAAAAACACAAATTCTTGGGCATAGAATATGGACCAGTAAAGTTAACTAACACAAAAGGAAGAAAAAAAAAAAAAAACCAAACAAAACAACCCTGAACAAACATATTCTCATTACAATCCCAAACAGCTTCTTTCTGCTTTCAGCTTCTCCAATTACCAAGAGCTAGGAGCTAGGGGATCACAGCCACTTACAGAGGTGCCTTGGCAAATACAGTAACAAAGCCTCTACTAGTGACTACAATGTCACTTAAAGTTGTTTTATTTACTGATTCTGACTTTTTTTCATATCTCGTTCCTACTTTTCACTAACCTGACTCTGTTTTGACAGCAAACTAATATTTCTTTTAAGAAAAACTATCTAACACAAGTAAGGCCAGAGACAGAAAGAATGTGCTCTGGACCAGCAACTAAGGTTCATCATTTCCCACCAGATTATAAAAAAGTGAAACCTGGTACATAAAAGGTGACTGTATTTTCTACACCATATAAATCTATAGTGACCCAATTAACTTTACTATAATTATTTTTTCATGGACACTGAGCAGATATTCCAGAGACAAAAAACAGTGTGAACATCCATCTCTGTAAGGTTTGAGAAGATTTTAGCTGAGAAGCCAAGAGTTTGTTAGCCAAGATCCAGAGACAAGCAGGAGAAAAACATGAATGAATGGGACATTTACAGTGACAGTAATTAATTTTAAGGAAAACCATAAGGGGGAAAAAATTGTGAGAACTTGTTATGTCCTTGTAAACTTTAGCATTTAATACCCACTTTCACTCACAGCTAAAAGCATCTCATGTCAGCTGCTGTGGGAGGTACCACAGGGTTGCTCCAACCTTGCTAAGTGCCCCTTCCTTCCTCCCCAGCTGGTGAGGGAAGACACTCATGCTGCTGTCATGTGAAAAGGGAACACGGAGTGGTCACCTGTCAGTCACTCTGCCCATCTGTTTCAGCTTCAACCCACAGCTTTTGATAGGTTGGGCAATTCCAGCTGCGTTTGACAGAAGGTTTTAAGTCTTAGCCAATTGGGAAAAGGGAACTACATCTCCCAAGTAATGTGACATGAGCTTTTCAAGGTAGAAAAAGGGTGGCTTCAAACACCAACATCTCAATGCCTCTGATCTCCTCCATCTGACACAAGAGGTACCAAGAGGGAGCTGGCAGGTCCAATAAATCTGCAGACACGCTGCCTTCCCACCAACGTGTCTTCTGGGATTGTGGTTAATAAGGCCCTACGAGGCAGATGCTTGTTTTCATTCTTAATGGAAAAATCCCAACAGCAATCAGGAAAAAAGGGACACACATCCCTCTAATTTTAACAGGAAAATAAAGACTTTTTGTGCCATTCTAAAGGAATCTGTAAGTCCTTGCCAACACACCTGTCACTAAATTTCATTCTATTTCAAGAGTATGCTTTCTATTCCATTATCATGGCACATCTAGAAAGGTTCATAACTTCCCTAAGATGAATTCAGCCTTAAAAATTTAGGTCTGGATTGAGTAATTTTGCTGCAGGTTTTATTATCTCGAAAATTTGCCTTTGAGAGCAGAATACATAAATTAGAGGAGAGGTGCAGGCACAGCATATTACTGTCATGTCCAGAAATGTCTGTCTTCTGGCAAGCAATGAAATAAATAAATATAAAAGCAATTTTAAAAAAATGAACTGCTGCAAGTAAGATTTGCAGGATACATTTCCAGTTTCATAGACTCTCGCCATTAGAACAGGTCAGCTTAGGGAAACTGATGTTATAACAGTGTAGTTTAACAGAAAAATGTATTCTCCTTTGCCTTAACTATTCTAGTTTACCTACTTCATGTGGATATGATTGCAGATTAAACTGATTTTATTAAGCAATAGCTTTTTTAAAAATAAAAGACTGTAAACTATCAGTCATTTCATCAAGTGGAAAGGCTTTATGAGATCACTAACTTAAATAAAATGAAACAAACTGCCTCCTCAGCTCAAAGCACAGAGGATTTGTCCCACATAATGCCACATTTACAACTGCTGCCTGTGCAAGCAGCTGAGACAGGCAGAATTGGGCCTTGAGTTCCACAGTGTATAACCACTGAGGACATAGTAAATGTCTAAAGTCTAGATTTCCTTTAATACAAGTCAGTTTCTAAAAATTTGGGGTTTGTAGCAGTCCTTAAAAGTCTAACATGAAAGGAAAGTATCACTGGGGATTCAAGGAACAGATAGCTGGTGTCAGTTGTAGCAAGATGAGTGTAATAGAAGTCAAATTTTTGCAAACTCTAAGGGGACTCTGTGCCATTTACCTTCTGTGTCAAATATTTATCCAATATCTGTGTCTTTTGGTACTCCAGGAAGGCAGTCCATGGCAAGCAGGAACAAGTTACAGAGGAACTTTAGCCAAACTGTAAGCAAACCTACACAGAATGCTAGGGCTGAACCTTACTGTGAAGAGGGTCTAGATATAATCCATGTTGGTTTAGGCATTTACCTGCAGTGGTTCTGTCAGACATCTAGCACATCTGGACATCATGGGAACACGGAAATTATGCAGCTCACGTTAGAGTTAAATTTTATTTTGAAAATAAGGTGTCACAGTTCAACTTTTTGAGTGTGCTTCAATTCATCCATTGAAAGTGGGGTGGAAGTCCTCATGCTTACACAAAACCTTTTTTCTCCTTTATATCACCAAACTTACCTGAGCAGCCCCCACATCTCTCACCCAGAAATGCAACTAGGCTCACATGGAAGTAGCTACACTCCTACCTCTCTAATGATGAAATTGTCTCCCTACAGAATTTTACCCACTTAATGATGCAAATCAAATATCCTACAATTCTGCATGTAAGTTGCATTTCCTAACTGTAAATTACATCTAAGCCACTTCAGAAGTAGGTCACAGACTTCTATCTAATTTCATGCACAAAAAATGTTTTTGATTTGACTTTAAATGTAATTTTTCCAAAGTCACTTATTCAGAATATTTTTTTAGTATTGCTCTCTAAAGCATTGCGAAAAATGAAGGCTGTCTGCTGCTTTATTGCCTTTTTCCTCTCCCAAGAGCAGCAGTTTCCTGCCATGTATTTTTCTGGTCCAAACCTGACCATTAGACTGGAGAGGAGTTTAATAGTAACTAATTATTCATGTCATGTTTAGTATTTCCCTGCAACAGAGCCCCAGTACTGTATGCACTACATCCTCCATTGGATTTGCTGCCTTCTGAATCCCACCATGACCACAAATTTGAAATAGCTACCCTTCCAGAATACTGGGGGGAAGGATATCAACTCTGTGTATGCTGCATGTTATGATTGTATGTGCATACATACATGCATCTTTGTAATCCACACATTTCTTTTTAGTTGTACTATAATTTATGTCTTCAAAAATCAGGTAACTGGGAGAGTAAAATGGTCAAAAGGTCTCCCTAAGAAAGTGCAGCACAGGTCCAAGACCTACTCTGAATTCCTGCAACGGGCTGTCCTCAATGAAACAAGTGTGTGCTGGCTTGCTGAGCTAAGGAATCAAAAGTGGACAGACACCATGCCATCTATTCTTTTACACATGATGAGAAATAAGCACACCTTTACCCCATTAAGTTGATAAGTCTTGGTCTGATGTTGTCACTAAGGAATTTTGTGAAAGGCTTGAAAGACAGTACAAGAGAGAAACACACACTGAGTATTTTGTGCAATTCCTTTAGGTCTCTATTATGTTTCTGGAAAGTACTGTCCAATGCTATACAAACTTGCCACAGGACGTATCTGCAGGACGTATCTTCTTCACTTTTAATACACATACTCACCCAGCTTTTCTGTGTTTTCACTTGCCTCTTACCCCAGTATCCTTTCCTATGCTCTTAGAAACTTATGATGCTCCCATTCCTTCTTAGGAGCAAGACATGTCTGATTTAAAGCCAGAATGAGGAATTTGGCATTTGATACCAGGCATCTTCTGCATTCAGCTGGAATTCTTTGCTTCTTCCTCCATTCACAGGATCTAAAATTAACTCCACTGGGGAAATAAACAGATATGGCATGATAGCCTAAAAGTAATTTTATTTGCTTATATATATTTTTAAGGAGGCAACCTCAAATTTTACAGAACCATTCCATTTATGTCTCTCTCATGGCAGAAATAGGGACTTAAGCAACATTATCCTTCACTCCAGTGTGTTTCCTGTTTAATAAGCCTCTATTCATTTCCTAATACTTTTTTCAGACATTAGAGGGTCTGAAGTAGCTAGTGAGGTAGAAAACATAATGGTTTTCTGCATGGAGGATATCCTGCCTGCTCATTGACCCTACAGCAAAGTGACACAAAAAGTTGCTCTTCTGCAGTTGCACTGCAGATTGAGTTAGATTGGATATGAAGAAAAATTTCTTCATGGAAAGGGCTGTCCAGCATTGAAAGAGGCTGCCAGGAAGTGGTTGAGTCACCACCCCTGCACTTAGGGACATGGTTTAGTGATGGACATGGCAGTCCTGGTTTATTGGTTGGACTATATGATCTAAGAGGCCTTTTCCAACTTCAACTCTATGATTCTAAGCATACCTTATTGTGTAGTCTTGAGATCTGTATTAAAGGCAAAGGATGTAATCTGAGTCATTATACAATTACTTCCCTGCCCAAGAGACAAACTGGTATTGGTTTCTGTTTTTTTGTAAAGCAATACATTGATAGCTGCCAAGCGGCTAAAAGGCTACAATTATAATTTTTAAGATTATTTCTTTGTTTACATTTTGTTTTCCCAAAGGTGATTAGCAATTTTAGTAGAAGGTTACTTTGTTATTCTACTGCAAGGTTCTGGATGAACTTCAGATGGGATTAGAAATTCCTTTGTACCAAACAGCAGCACCTGGAAGCGTTGCTTTTGTGCAAGTGTATGGCAGCATCCAAGCTTTGGCACTAATGCTGAGTGTCCCTCTGCACCCTCTTGTCATGTACTCCTATTTGCAAAGTTTCATCAGGCTTCATTCGTTGACCATAAAAACATAAAATGCTGAGCCATTCACTGCCACTTCAGCTCATTTCTGGGGAGTAAATCCAAAAGGTCTGCAGCTTTGCACAGGGCTTTGAAACCATTAACATATAAAATGCAACTAAATGGCATACAGAAAATAAAAAATTAATATACAATTGTTTCTTTGTGGTTTATTGTTAAATCAGAGCTGAGAGATTAAAAACTAGTCTAAATCCACTGGTGTGCCTAGAATCACTGATTCCTGAAGCTTTTGTACAATCACCACTTTACATTCTGTCCATACTCTGGATGAATAAATGTGCTTAATGTCCTAAACTAAGCTAAAACTTGGTTTGTATAGGCACACAAGAACATTTTTGTCATCTAAACTATTATTCATCTTAAAAATCAAGTCTGTTATACTCTGCAGTGAGAAAACTTGGGCTGGAAATCTCAGGAGAGAAGGTGTTGTATTTTATACTTCTAGTTGTTTGGAAATAGTCCAAAAGCAGATATATAGAAAGGCAAATATAATGAGGAGAAGTCAGACAGTTCTTGCAAAAGTTCAAAAATAATTGAACTTACTTTTGAGATGAAAGCTTTTATTTCATGGTCAGTATTGGTACGTTTTGAGATATTTTGACCTGAAACTCAGTAGGCATAGGTGCTTCATCAACAAACACTTAAAGCACTATCACATGGATATATTTTTGAGCCTTTGAACTAACATTTATGGGTTTTATCTTCTCAAATCTGTATAAAGAAAATATAAAAACCTGAATGTATCTCAGACACAATGTTAGACATTAAAGTGTATATGAACCTTGTACTGAAAGGTATCTTCTTGATTAAACCTAAAAATGTGAATTAGGAATTGAGCAAACAAGAATAAAAAAATAATCCTTGGGTTATAATGTTCAGAATAACTTTAGTATCCTTTCATCTCACCATGGATATATAAATGCTTATTACATACACACCCATAATTTCTCCTACAAACAGCAGATTCCTAGCCTGATCCACATTTTCACAGATAAATTCATGAAACACTGTCAATTCAACTTAAAAAACAAACAAACAAACAAACAAACAAAAAAATAAGAAAGGTGGGGTAAATAGAAGTAAGCCAATAAGGACAATATTTACTTGAGATAAAATTTTGTGATCAATATTGTACCAAGACACATTAAAATATTATTGTAAAAACAAACAGTAAAACTTCTATTTTCTAATTTAACAAGATCGCCTATGGTCTTCAGTCTTACATGCTCAACAGACTCTAGGTTTTATTATTCTGCAGCAAAACATTTCACCTAAAGTGCCTCCCTGTATCTTTGACTTCTTTCACAACCAACAAATCCAGGTTAAGATTTCCTGTAATGTGTATTCCCCTGACTTCTGATGAACCAGGTTAGACAGGGGAGGGTTTCTGTTATAGTGACGACAATGTTTTTACATGAAACCTTCCAGGCAAAAAATGCCATTCCTGACAAAGGATCTAGGAGTCACCTTGATTATTATTGCACTGTAGTCATATCAAGAAAAAGCAATCTTTCCATCTTTTTCTGAGAGAAGTTTTTTATTTTGAAGAGAATAATAAAAACATTCATTGTAAGATAAATCCATCTAGTATTTTAGATTGAGCCACTTAATGAAATTTTACTGAAGAGCAGAAAGGAACTTTGTCTTGAAGCAATTTCATCTAAAAGGACTTATATTAAATCAAAAAAAGCCCAGATCTAGAGGTCCTCCTTTAGTTCTCAATACAAGCCTGTTTAATCACAAGTAAATAAAAATCCCAATTGGAATGGTTTGAGCCAAAAATGAAAAAAAAACAAACAATATCATCAACTTCTTTGCTTTTAGCTATTTTTTTTTTAATTTATACCAAGCAATCTCCTCTCTGTTTTGTCTGCTTTTTTTGTACAGGAAAAGCATGAATTGAATTTTAATCTACAAGAATTTTGCCTCAGAAAAGCCCAAAGATAATTTCAATGTCAACCCCCGCAGAAAAGGTGGGTGTAGATCAGGGATGGAGTTGAGAACTGAAAAGCTGAGCAACATATTGCCTAGCAGTAACTCAAATGCTAAAATTCACAGTCCTATATACAATTGATGAGTAGAGGGAGAAAAGCACCTCAGAATTAAATGTTTAAAAACAAAATGTGAAGTAATCCAAGTCAGCTAAGTGAGAAATACCCTACTAAGGCACAGGTCCTAATTCCATCCATCTATGAGACACCATCTTGCAAGATGAGCTTTAGTGAGGCAGCTGAACCAACTTCAGATTTACTTGGCAGCTGCTCCAGTGAATGATGGTCCTAACCCTCCTCCCCCTCCTCTTCTCCTCTCCTCTCCTCTCCTTTCTTCCAATTCTGACAATTATACGGTCCCCCAATGATCAGCTGAAATTCGAAAAATATTTGGTTTATTGCTAGGTTAGTTATGTGCCAAATTCTGGGAAATGAATCCATGCTTTGACAAACTCCAGAAGCCATGCAAGGTACAGTTTGGAGGGTGCACATAGAGCAGGTGAGGGGAGGAGAAGCAGAATGATCTCTTTTATTTCACCAAATTATTGGATCAACTCTGCTTGGCTCATCATTTTCTGAACTTCTGGAAGAAACCTTCCTTTGATCAAGATTCTCAAGCCCGGAGAGTAGGGTGAAAATGGTTGTTTAACTAGCTGTATTATACATTTTTCTTGTGACTTTGTGTAGGTTATTCAGACAGCTCTAGAATTAGGCAGCTGATTAGTGAGATCCTGAGGACTGTGACTCTTTAATCTTAAGAACAAAATATAATCTCATATTCATTAAAAGCTGCAACTTTATTTCAATCATGATAATATCAGAAATTATGTTTAATCTAATTGTGTTTCTGAATCCTTTAGCCAGTCACCTCTCTAAAACCATGGTGTCTCAGGGAACTGGGATGCAGCATCCCTCCAGACAGGTCTGCTGGAATCACTGTAAACAGAGCACCTTGGTTCCAGCTCTGAGACTGATCCTTCAGACAGCACAGCACAAGTGACTCTTTCACATAACCCAAGGAAGGGTAATAAAATAGGCAGTACCAACGTAATGAGAAAGATACAAGGATCTAGAGAGAGAACAATTGCAGATCTCCTTCTGATACATTTCTAAGTGTGAAAGAGAGCCCTGCAGAGAAGGCAAGAATCAAGTTAGGGTGTTGATGCAGGACATATCAGTACTAAATTCTCCTAACATCCACAATTTATATTGAGTAATTTACTGGCTGAGAATAGAACAGAATCGACAACAGAGAAAGGACAAGACAATCCAGTATGATCCTGTGTTCCTTAGGACATATTTGATTCAGTCTGTTACTCTACAAAGGGGAAAAACACTACCCAAAAGCATCACTTAGTCTTGGTATGAACACTTAGCAATTACAAACCCTCTAAATAACATTTATCTGATTCCAGTAACTCCCACTGGCCACCTGCTCTATTGGGAGTCTTTCCTCAGTGTTATCTTCTCTTTTAGGGGAATAAATCTAGGACTGTTTCTTGTGTGGTGGTGAGTTGGTACAGGAATCTCAGCAGCCATGAACAGGCTATACTTTAAGCAAATGTTGAAATACCAAAGAAAAGTGACCTGTGGGTCCCTATTTCAGATCCAGGGCCTGACACCAAGGCATAATGCAAGTTAGCCCCAAATGGAGATGGTGTCTGTCCTCAGTATTTTTAACCTGAGACATTTTTTATCACTGAATTCTCATAAACTTGCTCACTAAATTCTGGAACACAATTTTGAAAGAAAATATGATAAAACTGCAGAGAAACACCCACCTGGATTCTAGGCCTGAGCAGCTGCATGAACCATCTGTGCATACCATATGTTTGGTGCTTGATTTAGGGTGAATTAACAGGGCTTGGAGGTAAACTCAATAGCTACAGTACAGTAAAGAAACTGCTTTTCTTCACACATTCTTTAGATCTTTTTATTTTCCTGTGATGTAATTTTTTTCTTGTCTATTGGTAGCAATCAATGCATTTGAACAAAAGCTTTATCCAGTCCCAAACTGGAGTAGATCAAACACTGACTGTTCAACTCCTGTTTCAATGTTTTACTCCTCTAAGCAGTAAAACTACAAAAACAAAACAAAACAAAATAACCACCCCCCCAAACCCCCCGCCAAAAAAAACAACCCCAAAACAAACAAACAAACAAACAAAAAAAACCCAAAACAAAAAACAAACAAACAAAAAAAAACTCCAAAGAATTTGTTGATAAAATCAACTGCAGTGCACCCTGGCCTCAAGCCATACTTAACTTTACCTGTTGTGAAATAGTCAGTCCCAAACAAGTTTTCATAGTGCTGCAGCTCTGCTATCAGGTTCCAGAGCATAAGTTCATGTTCACCCAAGGGTTTGGAAGCCACATGTCAAAGTTGGCTCAAATTTCACATGAATGCAGATCAAAAGCTTCAAGGACTTGAAAACACATTTTAAAAACAACTTTATGGATCCAATGGAATTTTAGCTTGCATGTGGAGATTTGTTTAAATCCCAAGCAATTCAGAAGTGCCAGAGTATGAACCTATGTGAACAGAAGCCAATAAATTACCTGTTAGTTTTGGAATCTCTCACACCAAATATCAAGAATGCTTTTTTATTTCCACCAGTTAGAATTGTAGCCTGTTAGCAACATCCTGAGACCAAGAGATTTTCAAGGGCTGTATCTGAAACTGCTCCATCTCTTATTTTGCTTGCAACCTAACAGCATATTATGAACACCTCCAGAAAATATATAGTAAAAATTATGTTATTGGTACTAATAATCCTGCTACACAACAGCTAAAATCTAGTATCTACAGTACAGGCAGTATCTATAATAGCTTTTTGAATTCACAGAACATCCATAAAATGCACAAAAATTTAAACCATTTTAATTCTTGCTTAATTATTTAATATAAACCCAAAGCAATTAAATTCAATACTATGAGGATAGACTAGACAGACTAAATAGTGTTTAGCAACCATGTCTTTCCAAGATGTTGTTATCAAGGTACATCTCTGGCTTTTGGTCAAAGAAATAGAAGATCTGAAAATAAAGCTATAGAGAGACTAAAATGAGGTGTATATTATATGTATATAATATATGTGAGAAAATATTATGAAAAGTTTTAGAATGTCAATGCCAAAAATCTTCCTGTTAGAAATTTTATCAGAAGTAGGTTTCATCCACATAGGAGTATGTTCAGAGGTAAGTGTGTTTTAATTCTACCCATATATGCAAATTTTTGTGGGCAAGAGAGAATCCAGTCCATAATACCTATGTTCAAAACCTCTTTAGTAAATCTTGTAAGATTTCTTGCTTTTTGTGGCATGAACTTCAGAAATCTCACAACAAATATTTTCAAAGATTTTCACCATCCTGAAAAGCAGAAATATTGCTGTACCAGCTGGTTTTGCTTGACTGTAATAACATTAAATATTAAACTTGGAAAATTACTATATTTTCCAGTTCCTTTTTAACTAGGCAGGAAGTGTTAGTACATGTGTTTATATATTAAGAGTTGATGCTACACTTTATTATTATTCTATAATGAATGAGATCTTTCTGTCCAAAAGTATCATTTTTTATCACCCTTCACTGACAGAATTTACTTAAATTATTTTATTTATTCAAAAAGAAAATTTAACTACACAGCAGTGTGACTTCAAGAAATAAAAAATTCAGAAAAATGTGTTCTGTTGGTGAAAAAAATCCTAAATTTGCATCAGTATTGTTCTATCATTTCATCTTAGTTGATTGGATGGTAGTTTAAATCAAAAGGTCTCAAACAGATACCATCACACTTCACATATTCCTAAGGGGAGAGTGCTGGATCTGGATTACAAAAACTTCTGTTTCAATAGCACAGTTTCAATAGCATGCCAAAGAGTGATACTTTTCAACATTCCTTGAAGTCTTGAATGAAAATATTAATTTTTTAAGCCTGTTCAGCTCAGTAATACCAAATAGACTCATAATCTGTTACTCAACCATTATCTTGTCCATTCCTTACATTTCACTGAAGTTTGCCATGAGGACAAAGAACACAAGCTTCCATCCCTCATCTGCGTTTTCTGATACTAAAATTTCTTAAACATCCTCTCTCTTGTCTGTACAAGTGTTTAATGTCAAGACCAATGCATTTCTCACTACCACATTGGGTTCCACAAGTTAACAAGCAGCTGCAGGTGCTGACTGCTACTGAGCTGAACTGTTTCACAGCTCAGGACTTGGCACTGCTTTTGTCACATGGGTTCTCAGCAACTGGAAATAGCTGATTGCCATGTTTTAAAGGCTTCTTTCACAGGTATTTGGGACTCCAGACAAGATTTTGAAAGGCAAAATCCTAAAAAAATGTTTGGCAACCATTTCCATTTGCAAAGGCTTAAACAAATGCTTTTAAATAAAATAGATTTTTAGTTTATTAGATATAGATGTAGATATAGTCACCCTAATTTTTAAAAACCTAGATTTCCAAATCCCAGCTAGCTTCATGGCTTACAGAATTATCACATAGTCTTCCAGCCACAAGATTAGACACTGCAGGCTGTGTCATGCATGAGCCAGACACCATGCCAGATACCTGTACTGTCCTGTACACAGAAGGCACACAGGTGCTCTTTCTTTGGCAGGAGTGGGTTGGGGAAATACTTAAGAACAGAGAACCAGAGACATGCCTGCATGTGTCTGTGCCCAAACAGACAACTCCACATTCAGCTGACAGACACCCAGCCATCCCCTTGGACCTGTAACTTTGTGCAGACCAGCAAGCCTGCAGAGCTGAGCAGCAGTAGTAACTTCATTATCTACCCCTGGTTTAGTTCAGATGACAGTCAGCTCCCTATTTAAGTCCCTTTGATAAGTGATCTAGCTGGTATTTCCAGCACACCAAGTGGAGTGTCACCTACTTTCCTTTAAAATGCCACAGAGTAGGATACACCATTTTTTGCTTTCATGTGCACTGCAGCTTGCTCCTGTGCTCATCTTGGCAGTGGGGAAGCAAGGGTTCAATAAGCTTCTCTGCCTAGGAAATGAGGCAATTACCACTTACAGGAAAACACTCAAACTGTCAATTCTAAGCATTTATGAATGGGAACATAGATCCTATTGTGGATGAACTGAAACTTTACAGAATCGGAGACAGAGGAAGCAATGGCAATGGCAAATGTTGGACTTTGTAACCCAGAGTTTATGGCATTTAGGCCAGGCTAGAACACCTGTATGAGTGGTCACAGCTTCTACTGCTGCAGTTTAACAACCAACCATCTAATGTAAAATGCAGGAACCACTCAGGAGAGACAATCTAGGGCAATCCTACCAGTGAGCTCCAGGTCTGAATAATGCTTCTTCTCATGCACACCATCTTTCCCTAAAACAGTATGTAAGAAAATTAGATGTGTTCATGGCTGTTGCCCAGCCCTGAGGTCATGTGGAATAGGATAACATATCTGCACCTCTAAACTTTTCTAACTTCCAAAATGAGAAGGCCACATGCAAACTGACAGCTGGGAAAGGTCCTTGGTCTGCATTTGTTCCCTAATTAAGTAGGAGAACTGTTCAGGAGAGCAGGAGATCAAAGCCACACTGTTGCCTGTGTAGGGGATTTAAGAGTAGACACTGACTTTCCAACACCTGGCAGCATTTTCTGGAGCTGTTTCATCCACTTATACAAAATATGCAGCTTGATTCCTTTTTGCCAGCAGCACAGTTTCCACACAAGAGGGTGAGCCTATGTCTCTGCTGCCCATAGCCTGGTCACTGTAGATCTGTCCACAGGGACATTTGTGGGTCAAAGCCACTCTGGATGCAAGCAGGGACAGACCTGGACTCTCCAGAGTGTTCTAATCCCAAGGCTTTTGGGCAAAGCCAATGTGCTCTCATCAAGCCCAGTTTTAATAGGATGGTGTGAGCTGTGTTATACCTGGAACTGGACCAGATGGCTCCAGATGTCCCTTCCAACCTCGATCACTATGCTGTGATGCAATGATACAGCTACATTTTCTCACAGTCAATAACCTGTAAATGAATGTTATGTGTGCTTAGACAGGAGTCCTTTATCAGCCTCTCCAGTCAAAGAAACTGTATCTCTCTCACACACACGCATCAGAAATCCTCCTTCACAAGAGCACTTGGTGAATGACCCAGAATGAATTCCTGGAATGAAGCAACCAGGCACAACCTGTGTCATGGGGCAAATCCAGCTGCACAGGGACGGGGTCAAAAGAGATTGTCTACTGCATGAACTCAGATGGTCACTGCAGAGATTTTTCTGAGAGCATTGTATACAAAACTGAATTCCATACAATTTCCTATCAATCAAAAATTCTGGAACACTTCATAAAATCAGGTTTTGTTAAGTCTTGAGAAGAGAAGGCTGAAAGAGAAATCTAGTTGCAGTCATTTACAACATAAAAGAGAGTTACAGAGAGGACACATAAAGTTCCACTGTGGTGCACAGCCAAAGGACAAGACACAATGGTTAGAAGCTGCAACAAGGGAAATTATGATTATACGTATGAAAATATTAATTTACATGGAAATGGCTAAGTCTCTGGAATAGGATGATCAGACAGGCCATGGAACTGCCATCCTCAGAGATTTTCAAACCTCTACTGGATTGACCCTGAGCATCCTGATCTGGATTTAAGTTAGCCCTGCTTTGAGATTGAACTTCAAATCCATGAGGGGATTCTTACAACAAAAATCATACTGTTATCCTGTGGTATTTTCTATGCAAGCACTGAAAAAAAAAGGTCACTAAGGCTTGGCTACATTTGGACATCATTGTGTTGCAGTAAATTCACTTCTTAATCATCCATATGTTGTATTTTCTGAACTTTTTTACATTAACCCAGATCTTCTAACAATTAAGTCTTAATATTGAATTAAAATCAAGAAGGTAAATTTGCTTCTGCTTGCAAGAGGACTTAGAATTCATTATTTATTGCCCAATATAAAAAGCAGTACTTCTTTTTCAAAACCAGAATTCATTAGTGACAGAAAACACAGACACTCAGGTTTAAGAGAAACATACACAATCAGATTTTTTCTTGTCAGTTCAAGCTACCATTTTATAAATAGTTTCTTAATAGCCTTTTTTCTAGTACTAGCTTCAATTAAGTTAAGTAAATTACCATTCTGGGGAAATCTGTATATTCAAGTTGAATGATGGAAGCATTATCAGAGCAACATCTCAATTAATGAAACAACTTGGAATAATTTAACATGAAATTGGACATCAGTTTCACATTCAAGAATATGAACAAGAAATCTGTAGGCTGGTTAGTGTTGTAAGCCTGTGGCTCAGCCACTTATGAACTTGTTTCACATGTCATCTCAGGCTTCTTTAGATTGATTAATAAATTCTCATGTCATCTAATTTTTCCCTTAATGTTTTTTTCCAGTTTGTTCACATTTGTTACTTGTTTTCTCATATTTGATAAAATATTTATTTTTTCTATTAATTTCTAGACTGATTGTAACATTTTGATTTTTGCCTTTCAGCTTTTTGTTCCATATGCACTTCATTTGTCATACTTACCTACCACATCCCTCTTTTTTTCTGCTGAGGAAACTCTATCTACTACAAGTAGGAAAGTATAAAAAATGAAACAGCTCTTCTAATAAGTTGGACAGAAGTTTTCTCATTTTCCTGAGAAAGCAAAACTTTAAGGATTACTTCTCCAAGAACAATATATTTTTTCTTGACAAGAGACAGCTCAATGCTTTTACATACCAGATACATTACAACAATGTAAGAATAGTTTCCATAGGATTCAGTGTCCTCAAAATCTGATAACATTCAGTGAGATATCTACATAACATTTTTCCTGAACTTTTCCTTTTAAAATGTGGCATAAGGATTAAAATAATGTGTTGTTTATGAGACAGGAAATGCATAAAAATTTTACTTTCAGACCCATCTAAAGTGTAGTGAGGTTTCTCCATATTTTCCCTTCCCAAAGCTTTGACGGTAGTCTTTAATATTCTGCTTATCACAGATATTCTCTATTGCACTGATTCAGAGATTGTATATGGCCATTAATTTTTGTGGACTTCATCACACATGCTTTGACAGTAGAGCACAATTAAATACTCGTTGGCTCATTAATTTGTTGCAGTCAGCAGTGTCTGCCAAGTTTAATGAAGCTAATAGGAATATTTCAAACGATGTCACAGTTAAGAGAAAGTTCTACATAAAAAATGCTCACATCTAGCACTCTTCAGAAGTCAGTTATTTTGTTGCAGTTTACAGGCTGAGTTTGTTTTGCAGACCCTGGGAGAAATCAGTGTTATTGATTCTAAGGTTAATGGCCCATGGGTATAAACAACCAAAGCCTTACTTTTTGATTCCCAAATACTTAAATGCCAATTTTACATATATAGCTACATTTCTGGGGAAAAAAAAAAAAAAAAAAAAACCACACACACACACACAAAAAAAAAACCTTTTAGAAAGGATCTTTTCAATGGCAGTATTTTTTAAAAGGCTGTACACAACTCTGGACAATCAACCCTGGTATTTTCGTTACATGTTCAGCCTTACCTGAAACATGACAAGTATTCCTATTACTTGGCTTGATTAAAGTCAGAGTTTGTGCAATATAACACAGAAGTATGTAACAAGATGGGTATTCGAAATGGAAGTAAAATGTGTGAGGCAGAGTGGGACTTCTGTCCCCAAATATAACTGTATCCAGTGCAACTGTCTGGCTTTCATTCACTTCCAAACCTGTAGATCAGACTTCTTTTAAGTGTGAAACACTCTTTGGACTGAAATTCATTTCAAGGGAAGACTCTAAGAACTCTAAACCAGATCAGCTAAAACATACCCCAGAAATAGTCATTACTCTCCACGACCACTTGGAACAAACATTTCTAGTGTAGACATCAACACTTAGGCAAGAGTGATTCCCCTTGAAACATTCAAACACTTACTACAATTCAAGTTCAACACTTGTTTCCCCAATGTTACTTTAAACACTCCTCTTTTTATTGGCAAAATTTTGGCTGAAAGTGACTAAATTAGTCAGTGATAAGAATTTATCTGATAGCTGTTATCCCTAGATGAATTATTAGTTTTAGAAGCAGAGAACAAAAGCAAGAGAAAGGCTTCTCTCTTCAGTAAGGGAAGGTGAACTATAAATTAAAACCTGCAGATCATTTTAAAATTCTACAGGTACAAAATGAAGATATAAACTACTTTATTTACAAATTTATTACAGGAAGCAGGGAAACAAAGATTGCTGTGATTTTGGTAATATATAGCCACATCTCAATCTGCAGTCTGATGGATGATTTGCCTTTTGGTTAAATTTTTGTCAAGGCAAGACAAATAGTTGCTCCATTTTCACTTCTGCATGTTTCAGTCACCATTGCTACTCTAATCAGCTAAGAGACTCCTGTTGTACTAGAAACTGTAAAAGCTATACATGTGTTAGATATACATTATTCAAAATAACATTACACAACTACATTACTTCAGGTATGACTAGGGCTCTTTTGGTATGAAATATTACTTCTGCCTACACTGGAAAATATATTTACCACAATTTTGGACAGAATTTTCATAAAAATACATGCAAATATATCCTCAGCTGGTTAAATATCAAGTGGTTTATGGCCTTAGAGGTACCTCAGAGAGAAATGAACCAAAAATCAGATCAGAGCACAAAGCAGTTGATATGAATCACTCCAAAGACTGCTCCAGTTCACTCACTTAGTGACACTTGTAAAGCAAGCTGTGACTTCAGTATGCTTTTTCTGCTGGGAATAATTGGAGAAAAATTCTTGAATGCTTTTAAAAGAATGACAGTCACATAATTATGAGATTATTAATATTTTCATTAATTGGGAGAGATGCACTGAATTAATTATACAAATGATGTGCATTCTACACTAATTTTTCATCTAAACAGTTGTGACTCTCCACGGTGGTGCCTGACTCACTATAAACAAAGAATTAAGATCAGAGAGACTCTTTCCCTCTCTTTTGATTGCACAAATCACAAATATTAAAAAAAAATAAATAAGTAAAAAAAAAATATTATTTTGTGGCTTGGATAATAAATCTGTGAAACACACCACAGATAATCAGCTTTCTACAGCAGCATTTTGGAAAAAAAATATGAAGTTCAGATAAAGGTTGCAATCTTTTTAGGGTTCCTCATATATGTCAGCAACACACTGTTCAATAATACAGAGTTATTTGATGAAAATCAGCTGTTATCCACAGAAAGTGCCATTGCATCCATTTGAGGTTTTGAGTACATGGAAAATGACACTTCGGCTATTTTATACTTAGAGGCAAGATTGTCTGTACATATTTCTTGGAATACAGAGGCTAGTAGAAATCAACATATGAAACAAAACTAGAAACACAGAGCATGGCATTTTATGATGGAAATCTGGATTGCATCACTGGCCATCACTATCCCCTGTAAAACTCATAAGCCTTTCAACTCACGGAAGTGAAAACCTGTTACCACACTGAATCAGTGATCCCTGCTCAGAGGCACCCTTCTGACTACTTACCATCTATCCTTCCACCCTCCATTGCATCTAATCACTAAAAAAAGATAAATTCCCCAAATATGCAAGGATGATAACAAGAAAGCATGAAGAACCAGGTAGGCCATTCATTTTCAGGTAAAGTTAGAATTGAACAGGACATACTGCCCTACAAACTTTACCATATGTCAGGTAATTGTGTCCCTACAAGAAAGACGGAGAAAACTGTTTAGCCTTATCCATCTTTTGCACATAAATAGGATGTGGAAATCTGCTCCCTCTCATTGCAGTCTCTCAGGATTAGTGGTCTCTACAAAGAATCTCAGTACACAAAGACTGTGGCAGATTTATGGACAAGGAAAATGAACAGAGTCATTTTCTTTTGGAAGAATTTTTGAAGAGTCAGTCTGGTGCCAGCTTTATTCAGCTAGAACCCTTCATCTGAAATATTCATTTTGCATTTTGGGTTTTTAGAAAAAATGCATATTTAGCAAAACCATTTGCATTCCAACCTATTTCAGAAAGCCCTGCACTGCAGAAGATAAAACTCTTCTGAAATGCTGATGACCCAAACCAACTTTCCAAGATGAAACTGTATTCCAAAACCTGATATAATTAACCAAGGAGGTCAAAAAGACTATTAGGCAGCAATCCAGTCCTTTCCTCATAATCTGCCTTGTCCCACCTGTTTGGGCTGGGACAGCAGGAGAAAACTTTGTTTACAGCTACGATGTGTTCAGGCCGACTCACGAGGGGAAACGTGCACAGCTTAAATCAGCTTTGTACTCCTCTGATACTAGGCCATCTGTGTACCAGCTGTCTGATGGTGAAAAACCAAGCATACTGAATGTTTGCTGCAGGGCTTTTCACACATTTCTCTGCCTTATCAGCAAACTTGTTTCAACGTGAGAGATTTGGTCACTCACTTTACTCTTTTCTCTTTCTTTCTTACCCATGTATATACCCACAAAAAAATCCTAACAGCCAGGACAGACCATTGCAGGGAAGTTACAAAAGAGATACCAGAATTTTTAACCTATTGCTCTGTATGTTACCCATCATCACTATGTCTAATTATGTTGCACTCCGTATCTATGCCTAAGGTATCCAGGTGACTTCATGTGCTATTCAACATTTTTTCTGTTTCCATTGCCAAAATGCTGTTAAGAGTATCCTTGTATGTTGTTTCTAATGCTGGATTTTTTTTTTTTTTTTTTGCTATTCGCCATATTTTCTTTTCTCTTGTTAGAGAGAATTTGCAATAAAAAGAACTGCTGGTACTTAGAGGTTGAGAGCATCATTCTCATTATGTTAAAGGCTAAACCACTCTGTGGCCACATAATGAGAACAGTAGGGTGCTTGATTCACCTTTTCGGTTCTAAAACTTGGTTTAATAGCTAATTATCTTTCTTTTTTCAGCAGAGAAAATTTAGATTTTAGACCATGTCTTTATTTCTTGGTCACGACAGGATAGTTAAAAAATCATACTGGAAGAGACCCTTTAAATAACCAAGGCTTGTTGCACTGATAGCTCCAAAGAGTGAACCAGGGCACTAAGCAGCCACCAGGAGTCCAGCAATCACTGTGGGAACTGGAGTATGGGATAGCCTAAGCCATATTGTGTACCAGCAGGGAGAGCATTTATACAGTAATCCCAACTGGAGCTGACAAATGGCTCGCTGTGACGAATGTGCCCATTCAGTATTTGCTGTGGATAGCTCTTTGCTTGAAAAGAAGGGTTGTTTCTTGAGAAGCTGGAGGTGAGAAAAGGCAATTTTAAACACTGTCATTTCCTGGTTGTCCCAGCTTAGCTAGGAGGACAGCAAGATGTTATGCACTTTGATGAATGGGAGCCTCAGAGGACAAGAAACAAGGTCACAGGTAGATTTCCAGTACCTTCTCTCTCCATTTTAGTTCAGTTTAGTTGAAGCATTCACTGCTCAGCCAAAAGATGATTTCTAAGAGCTTAGACACTTACTTTCTTTTCAAAGTAACTTCTTAGCTGTTTCACTACTGAGCATGCAAATAGCTGAAGGTTGACAGCATTTGTGGATGTTAAATTCATTGCAATTTATCCAGTCTGTAAAATAACCTATGCACCTTCTGGGATAGGACATCCTTGTAAAAGATTTTCAAAAGGGTTACCAGCCTCCAGCCTGGGGCACAGCCTCCAACTGCCAGTGCCCTCCACCCAGGGGAAGCCCACTGAAGCCATTATTTAACATTTAACAATGTTAGGTTTAACAAAACAGTTTTAAAAATGCATGAGAGATGTTCAGTAGCATGAACTTAAAGGTTTTGTCTACAACCCCGCCTGTAAGGAGGACACATGTACTGCACAAAAATTCAAAAGCACAGACCCCATAGGTTAATATTAGGAAGCAAATATTTTCAGAAAAAAAATCTCCAGGGAAGGCATACAAGGTGACCTGTCCTTGTCACAAGTCAAATCCACAGGCGTCACAAGTTACACACAGCTTTGGCATACCTGTGACTTCAGGTCAGGAAAATGCCACAGAAGAACAAGACAGCACTTTGATAAGGACTGATGCCCACAGTGATGCTGTGTCAGCCACTTCAAACCACCGAAGCAATGAAAAGAAGGCAGAGGCACTAGAGACAGAGGCTTTCTCCTTTCACTGAAAAATCTTCCGTCTCAAAAGAATGTTGTTCCTAATGGGTTCCTAAAAAGGGGCTCTGTGAAGCAGAGAAACACTGGACATAAGAAACATTAGGAGAAGTTACTTGAATTTTCACTGTAAATCAGTTTATCTCTAGCACCAGAAAAGGATTTCTCTGCCTTTTGTCACCTTTCTGGTTTCCATGCCAGCAGTACAGCCCTACCATTACCAAACATCACTCATGCAGTTCATGCTGGGGTCATTCACAACCACCTTGCTGCTACCAGCACTAGCAGCAGACTGCTAAGTATGTAGAGCCAGATTCATCAGTGGATGGCTGCTTTGTACCACTCCACTGATGCAAAGCAGCTGTAAACCAGGTTTAACAGGCCTGTTAAACAAGCTTTGTTATTGCTTTGTGTTGGTGACACAGTGCAAAGCTGCCAGAGCCCAAGGAATCTGATTCTCAGCTTTCTTTTTGTAAAAAAGTGGAAGTGTTAATCCTGACTTTGAATCCTGTCAAAATATTTAATAAAGTCCACTGGGGGGATCTTATACATTGACAGCTTTAAACTCAGTTCACTAACTCTTCTCTAGATACACCACTCCTGTCAGTCTTCCTCAAAAGACTGGATTTGTCCTTCTTTTTAGTGGCCATTGAACCTTTTGCAATAATATACATTCATACATATCAACAACTTAAATATTAAAATCTGTCCTCATTGATGACAACCATTTTTAATTTTATGATAACATAGAAAACACAAACCTTCCAGGATTCCTACATCACGACACATTGTCTTTTCGAGCAAGACCACGGTACACAAAATTATCAATGTGTACATTGACAATATTGCATACACAGAATATACATACAGTTACACACTGACCCCAAAGGAAGAAGATATTGTGACAATGCTGTTTAACTGTTTTTACTACAGACCAAGAGGTGAGAGTTCAGACCTCCTATCAGACTCATGATAAAGTAAACTCCTGCTCTATGCTCTATAAATCATACAACGTTAATAGACCTGAGGCTTCTCAGCCAGCTGGATGTGGCAATAGCCACACTGGTTTTGGTTTGCTGTCAGTCACAGAAAATTGGCCTATCTGTAGCTCAGAGGGACAGCTTGGCTCAATCAGATGTTCAAATTTTTACTCTCTAAACAAAGGTCTGAAAAGACTTCACTATCCAAAGAGTCCTGTTAAAATGGATGAGCTGCAGATTTAAATATTGAAGGCTGTATATCACCATCGTTCATCTACACAGTCTTACAAATCTCTGCTACATAAACTCCTGTCAAATCCCACTAGAGAGCAAAATCTCCTTTTATTGCAAAGTTGTATTTGCATAATTATGAACCTTCTCCTTCACCTTTTTCAAGTTTTAGCCATTCATTTTCAGCTTGACGGAAAAACTACGAGATAAAGCTATAAGACATATTTTGTGGAAGAATTAATAGTCTACAATACACCTGTTAAATATGCTGTTATCAAAAGAAATGGAAGACTTTGTCCTTCTGAAATCAAAATTACATAATTATTCAATGTCACTCTGAACAATAATGGCAAAACTGTTCTATAAAACCCCAATTTAGGAATCAATTAAAAATATATATCTTTATAAATTACCTATAACATCTACACATAGAACATCAGAACCTCCCATTTCAAGATTAAACCCAGTCACTCCTAAATCCCTAGGAACCTGACACTAAGATTTAAATTACGAGACACACAGCTTTTTCATACTGCCTCTCCCATCTCTGACTGGAATAATAGAACTGGCACTAGCCTCTTAAAATATTTCCTCATGCAGAGACTAAAATGCCTCAAAATACATTTCAAAATTATTTGGAAAATATCTAAGAAAGTAAGTTCATGTTTCAAAGAACCTTTATTATTCCTTTCCATTTTCTGTTCTCCTCAACTTGGTCTTTTGAGAATAGGAAGATCCACATTCATGGAAGGTACTTGAGAATCTAATTTCTGTCTGTGCGTCCAACTTGCACTGAAACCAATTGGAAACCAGTGGGAATTAGGTATCTTGTCTCAATTCTGGGTATGGACTTATATTTGAGAAAGAATAGGACATTAGACGAGAACATTGAGAAAGAACAGAACAGTGAACAAGGATGGAGAAGCTGGTGAGGAACAACATTAGGTGGCACAAGTAAGGGTGAATGCAGCTGGTGCTGAGAACACCAAACAGCACAGCTCTCCAGCACAGTGAGGAAAAACACCAGAGGTTCTGGCCATCTTCCCTGTCACCAGCCATTTAGATTCCCATATTATAGCTGATTTCTTTTTCGTCTTCCTTTTCCAGTAAAGTTCTGTCTGTTAGAGAGAGTTATTCAATATCTCACTCATTGTTCTTCAAAAGAATAGAACTTGAGTTCGTATGTTTTAAAAGTTTTATGCAACTGGGTGTGGCCTTTGTTTCTGCCAAAAGAAGGGTTGTACTGGGCATAAGAGGCAGGGGAAATATTGAAGGCACTATACAAAGAATTTTATAGTTGTACTTAATTTTGTAGTTCTGTTTAAACTCTGGAACTTTGTAAACATAAGTTTAACATTTTGCATAGCTGTTTAAGTACTACTCTGCAACAGGAAACTGCTTGAGGAAAAAGACAACAAGGGACCATGAAGATAAGGGAAAACTACATATCTGGGGTCCAGTTACAAAGAACCATACCCCTCCAGAACACTAAATCAAGGAAGAACAGGAGGAACTGCTTAGCCAAGAGGGAGATGGGACAGTGCCTACCTAAAGAGGAATGCCAGGGCCTCGCAACAGTAAGAGTCCCTTAAGTCAGCACATGTGAACAGTGCACACATTAAGAGCCACAACACAGAAATGACCCCCAAAAGGAGTTGTGGTTCTGGACAGTACCTGTGGATGACGTACTGAGCAGGCAGGACTTGGAGGGGGAATTCAGGGAGTCTCAAAATGTAAAGGGTATATAACTCACAAGAAAACTGTTGAGGTGAACATACCATAGAGGGACACGGCCCCACAGATCCAGTGTTGTAATAAAGGAATGCTTTCTTAGCAGTATCATGCTGTTAAGTCAATTTTTTGGTCCAAAACTCAGGCAAGACGCTTTGGGTAACCCCTCCAGAAGAAGCACATCAAGTGAAGCTATTTAGGGGAAGCATCTTGTACTCAATCATAACACTGGAAAAATGGCATAAAAGGATGCATATAATCCCAGGAGGCACTGACCAATTTTAGGACTAATAGGGTTAAATTTAGAGGCTCAAACATAGGCATTTAGTGCCATATATGGCATATGCTCTAGAATATACAAGATATCCCTGCCAGATATGACAATGCCTATGCCATATCTATGTCCATTCTATGCCTTTTACTGGTCTTAAAATCAAGAATCAAACATGGTTAGAAGGAAAAAAGGGATTTTACTTTTGTATTTATTTTATGGATCCTTTGGTGCACTACATCAAGATTGAATGCCCTGAAATGCACCCTGCAAAGCCCCTCCAAAAGATCTGGTATATCATTATAGGTCTTACTAATTAGCATATATATGAAAGATTCCCCAGTGAAAGGCTCGAGTGAGCACCCCCTCCCCAAGGAACCTTCCCCTGGATGGTTCTGTATTAGTTTACAAAATGTGTTCCTGAGAAGACCTTGGTGTCTGGGGCATTCTGATCCCTAACTACAAGGCTTCTAAAATGTTTCATCTCCTAGCTTGACAAAAAAGTCTTAGAATGTGGGAAAAAAACACTAAGAATACAGAAGTTATAAAAAAGTATATAGAAGTGGTACGAAAGAAAAGGCAAAAAATCATCATGGCATCACTTTCAATTTGACTATTGAGGGCACCAGCTTCCTAGAAACTCTCAAGGAGACCTTGGCTAAAAATCCTTCTTCTCATCCTAAAAAAAACCCCAAACCTGTTCTTTATTTGTGTATTTACTGATTGCAAAGGAATTCCAGTGGGAATGGCTCAGGTGTCGCTGTCCATGTTGTAGATATGTAGTGCTACCTTACATTAATTCCATCTCTGATATCTAACAAAGTGTGAGCAACAAATGATGTGTTTTCAAAAACCAGGATAGCCACTACTATTTCTGTTGCTTATGGCTTACCTGGTGTCTGAATTCTCTCTGCAGTTTTCTTTCAATTAGGATAGCACAGGGCCTTTCTTTTCAGCTTGGCTGTATACTTTCTTCAAAAATATGTTTATTTAGAGCACTTCTCATTTTGTTTCACTGGATGTATATTTGTCAACAAATTGATCCAGAAGAATACTTGGAAAACTATGCAAACACAAGCAATGTGTTACTACAACCCTGCTCCCCCTAGAAAGCCACACTAAAGATGTTTTAAATGAAAAGTCTGAAAAAATAAAAATATTAGAAAACCAGTAAAATGGAAGTTACCATTTTATGGCAGCCTGCAAACATACAAAAAATGCCTCCTCTTAAATAAGCTTTCATTTCATTTATTTTAAGGGAAATGAAGAATTAGGCAGTGAACAGAAGCAGAGTCCATCCTTCTTTACTCTCCAGAAGAAGAGCTGACAACACCAATAATTCATGTAAAATGTGCCATACTACACTGACATCTGCAAGGAGTTCATCAATCTTTGGTATTGTTTTCTTTTATGAATCTTCTTTCTTTTCCTTAGACTAACTACCTCCCTCTCCCCTCCTTCCCCGCCCCAACATTGTTAAATGAAAATCTGGCAGCACAGAGTACCCTGAAGCATTCTACCCTGAAACTGAAGACAAGCTGGAAGATGCAAAGACTAGAGAACCTGAATTTTTCTCCTCCGCTGGCAGCTGCTTTTTGTTACTTTAGGCTCGTCTTAGTGAAACATTACCAAGACAAAAGCACTAATGTCAGTCTTTCACTGACCAGTACATTAATATAAACCTCTTCAGTAACTGAGAATTAATTATCTGGATCCCATAGAGCAGACCCAGAGGAAATCTGTGACAGGCAGAATTTTAATTATCAAGCAGGATATTAAAATCCTGGTATCAATGTTGTCAACATTTCAATAACAAGTATGGTTCCAAGAATCATTTCTGTTTGGAATGTATCTTTAATCACTTTTAATGTAATAATATCTCTTCAGCAAGGCCTGCTAATGTTGGTTAAGCCAGCAGCCGTATTAATCAGTGGTACAGATGGATAATTTCTGCCTGAAAACAGCAGCTGAACTGATTATAAGTTCTTGCCAAGTTTATGCAGCAGAACTACCTGCATTCTGAACTCTACGCTTAAACTCCCTCTGATTCTACAACCAATAAAGGAATTAAAATTTCTTGCAGAACTGCTGAATATGCTGCACTTGGTGAATCTTGTGGCAAGCCTCCACCTTGCACTCTGGCATGCACACAGAAGGGCTTCTGTAGTTTAATTCAACTTAAGGCAAAGTGGCATCCCAAGAAACCAGTAACAAAGCGATGGATCAGCTGCCTCCAGCTGCCCCGGGCTACTCTGTGCTCAGCCACACTCAATGAGAGTATAACAATGAGGAACACACATCTCTAGTGCAAACACACCAAAGCCAGCCCTGCTGGCCCACTCCAGTCGATGGAGAACAAGTTAATGCTCATTAGGCTCCAGGGTGCTATTCTTCTCATTCTAAGGAAGACTTTCAAACTAGGTCAGAAAAACCTCATCCCACAACTCTGCTTGACTATAAATAGAGCCTTATAGTGATCAACTCAGCTGAAGCTGACATTTGCATGGCCAATTCTTAGGACAGAGTTTATTTATTTATGGCTATAAATAAGACAGAAGATTTATGAGAGACTTGTGCCCCACTGTACTGGGAGCTGAAGGTCAGGTGGGAAATCCCAGTGTATGTGTGTTGTGTATAAGCACCTTAATCAAGTACTAAAGTGAAGTAGAATGAATATTATTTCTTCCTTCTTTCTGTGAAAGGACAGGGACCAAAGTCTCCATGTCCAACTTACCATTCTGTTTTGTAGCAATTAATGAAATCATAGAACCATGAAATCATTTATGTTGGAAAAGACCTTTAAGAGCCTTACATCCAACCATTAACCCAGTGCTGCCAAGCTCACTGCTAAACCCTAAGAGTCACATCTACATGTCTTTTAAATAGCCTCTGGGATGGTGATTCAACCACTTCCCTGGGCAGCCTCTTCCAGGGCTGAATAACCCTTCTGGTGCAGAAATTTTAACTAATATCCAATCTACCATGAGCACCAGTTTCTGAAGGAGATGCTGTGGGAAATGGTGTCAAAGACTTTACTACAGTCCAGTTAGACACAACCACAGCATTTCCCCCATTCACCAAGCAGGTCACCTTGTCACAGGAGACCTTGTCAGGTCAGTCAAGCGCCCCCGCCTTTCACAAACCCATGCTGGCTGGGCCTGATCCCCCAGTTGTCCTGCCATGTGATGGCACTTAACATGATTGTCTCCATGAGCTCCCCTGGCACCAAGATCATACCGACAAGCCTGTAGTTCCCTAAATCATACTTCCAGCCCTTGTAGATTGGCATCACAGTTTTTTGTCTTCTGTCAACTGGAACCTTCTTAGTTAGCCGGAGCTGCTGGTAGATGGTGGAAAGGGGCTCAGTGAGCACTTTTGCCAGCTCCCTCAGAACCCTTGGGTGGATCCCATCCAGCCCCATGGACTTACAAATGTAATAGTAACAACAGAGTAGCAACAGTCATTCCCTAAATCTCAAAGAATGCTCCATACAAAGCCTGCAGGACCTAGGTGTTTACCTCCCCTGTCCCTCCCCTCACAAGGACTGATGGGATGATGGTGCAAGACGTCATAATTGCTGCTCCCAATGGTTTTGTATTTTTTGTAAAGTACAGGTTTGTATTTTTTGTAAAGTACAGGTGCCACGCCATGTGCATGCACAATCTATGCAGTAAACCAGTTAAAATGGCATTTTCAAAGTTATCTGACTGAAATATTTTCAGTAAGGAAAGAAAATAAGGGTATGTTTTCACTACAGATGATAACAGTGTACAGCAGGATTGGATAAGACAAAGCAGGAAAGCCAGCACAATTAGGAGAGACATCTAGCAGGCTAGTAAAGCGCTTTGAATTCAACAGATGCTTGAAGCCATTGCCTGGGACACAGACAAGTTGCTTTTCTACCAGGAGCCCCTTTCAAAAACACTCTCTCTGCCTTTCAGCTAGCATATTTAATTTTCAGTTTAAGAGTCTGACCCAAAAGGTCATGGTGTCTCATGTCCAAGAGAGGTTCTTGAAATAGCTGGCAATGAGTTGACTCAGATCCTAGAAACATTTTAGACACAACATACTATTATGTGGGGGTAGTCTGAAAAAAAATTTAATTAAAATATTTAATAAAAATATTATATTAAGATACCTTTTAACAAATGGATCCCTTTACTTCCATGACTTTTGCCTTTCCATTAATTTATAGAATGCTCTATTAGTCAGATATCCTTATTCCAGCAAGATAAGAATGTAGAGATACACAGCACCTTACAGGTGAAAATCAGCTGGTTAATCAAAAAGTTACTACCTGTGTCCTTGATCGTCCATCAAGTACTCTGCTTTGTTATCAACTCAATCTCCTTTTCACCAAAAGGCAAAGGAAAAAGAAGTCACAGTGCTTATGAGTGACTTCAGATGTAGGCTTTGATCTTGTCAATAAAAGCACATGCTAAACTTCATCTCAAAGATACATCATATAAGGCAGCAAACAAAAATCCACTATACAGATTCAGGTACTTAAAGGTCCTGGATGAATTTTTTACTCACATGCTTACTTTGGTTCTTCATCTAGATAAAATTCATTCTATGTCTGTTTTATTTCACCTTGAGCTGGCAAAGTTAACAGTTCAGAAAGCAGCTTATAAAAAACACTTAAATAAAGAACTTAAAGTTCCATTGAAGATAGTCTGCTATTAAAAAAAGAGTACATCTCTCTGTTAACAGGGAACTTTGCACCCCTCTTAGTTTATTTGACACATATGCAGAACAAATACCATCAATGAAATAAATGTTCATATATTTCCCCCAGCTTTAATTCCAATTCTGCAATTTTCTCATTGCATGGCCTTGGGCACTCATTTGTCTTTTGTCTTATTTTGTTCGTTATAAAAGAAGAGCACTGCAGTTTACCCATCTACCTCATAAAGATGTGGCATTGACTGACTGATAGCTACAAAGCACAAAGAACATATAAAATGCTAAGTGTTATTATTATACCTGACCATCACACAGTACTCCATAAATTACCCAATTGCCTGAAAATAAATTCATTATTATTATTTTGTCATGTTTAAGCTAGTGTGGCAGTTATGACACTTTCAAAAGCCATCTTCATTTACTGTCAAACAAGGACACAATGAGGCAGGAGCTATGGAAACAGCTGTCAATAAAAGGTCTCTTCTGTTCTCAGAATATTAATAGTTTAGCCATAAGCTGAAAGTGCTGGCTAGCAGAGTAAATAAATCAGCACAGAATTTGGAGTTTATTCTTTTTTAATGCTCTCTACATTTAGATTATGCCTATTTCTGAAGTTCTTTGAACTTAGGTAAATTCTGTTTCCCTGGAGTGAGTGGCAGCATGGAATCTCAAATGTTGTGCTATCACCTACCCTTGTTTACCCTACAGACTCTATTCCCTACTGCTGTCTCTAAAAATGCATTTCTATTATAATAGTTCCAAGATCTTACTGAAGCATGCTGCCCTTCTAGAGCTACTGGAAATGACTTTGACTTCACAAAATTTATATTCAGGGTGGTATTTCCCCCTGCTTCCCACACCACCTCCCAAAACCCACATTCTTCTGCAGAAGGGTTTAGAGGTTCTTGTGATTCACATACTCTGCCTCATGTCATCCTTCCATACTGCACCGGCTTCAAGGCTGTGCTTTTAGAGTGGTCTTCCCACTGCCCCTTATAATTGTTCAAATATCCAACTGCTGCCTCAGCTCCAAAGCCAGCAAAGCATTATGCTGTAGGAACTTCATTCGATACAGCCAGAACTGCTTCTGCTGACACTGGGACAAGGGGTGCTCACTTTGGCCAGATTCCCCTTCTATACACAAAGTGAATATCAGAGTGATGAATTGGAGGAAAACTACATGTTTTGAGTTTGCAAAGGCTGCTCATTTTTTTTTTTTTCTCCATTTGAGAAATCCTGGTGGACAGAATTAAGTCTTCAAAGCTCATTCAGTTTCTTCTTTTTTCATTCACTGACTGCTTCTCACCAAAGCTGCAAAATAAAAGAATGAATCAGTAGTGTGTGTCCAATTAAGGCATGTTTACAAATAATTTCTCATTATCTGCTTAGAGATAACGATGATTTATGGTCATTCTGGGATGCACTGCAAGTTTGGAACTTTGTATTTCAGACATAAAATCTATTATGGAGTCCTGGTGCTTTTATTAAATTGTAGTCTCTCTCAGAGAGAGAATCTCACTCAGACCTCTCAAGGGACTTTGTATATGTCAATTTAATTTTAAAATCCTGTAAATATATTTAAATGTATGCATTTTCAGGCTCTTGTGGCCATAGTATATCTTAACTGGAAAAAAAATCATACATAAATGATTCATGAGGCACGCACTTGCTGGGGTGACAGAAAGGAGACAGAGAACCACACAAAGCTTTATAAAGTTTTGCCCTCCTGCATCTCAGGACACAAGATAGACAAAGCCTAAATTACACCATACACTGGGAATGTCAGGTTTAAAATTAGGACAGCAAGCCTTCATCATCACCAGACATTTTAGGTAGGTGCCCATTTGCTGAGCAGAAGGGGGAGGGAAGCACCTCCCAACACTGCTGTGATGGGAAAATTGGGACTTCTCCCACACTGAGTGACCAAGCATGTACAATGGGCGAAGGACCAAAGAATTCATACAGCTAATTCACAGCTGAACAACTGCTCAGTGGGTTGCTCTGATATACTAAGACTGTATGAAATTAGGAAATGTTGTTACTTCATGCAGACTTGAATAGAAAGAAGCTCCCTAACACAAAAAAGACATAAGCAAACGTTGTAATAGGACTAATAGTGGATTTACAGAAGTGAAAAGACCTATTGAATATACACACACAAAAGCATAATTTAATGTGTAAAGTGTTTGTCTCTTGATGAATAGGTTGGAAATTCAATAGTAAAAAACATGCAAATGGCCATAAGATTTTTAAAGGGATAAAGTCTGAAAATAGTCTGGTTTCCATTCTAATAGAGTTACCATGATAGTTTTCCCATAAAGTCAAAGCTCCTTTATTGCTAATTGGGTTTGCCTGCAGAAAACTTAGGCATTCAAACACTGTTTCCTTTCCTTTCATAAGGTCTTGTTTTATAAAGCAGTCATTCTCATTCATGATCTTTTCTTTGATGAAGAAAATATATTAGATTCCTGCAGGGGAAAATAAAATACTGATGGTAACAACTCTATTATTATAATCAGTTTATGCCAACAGGTTAGGAATAAGGAAGGTAGAGAATTGTCATCAGAGAGAGAGGAAATTCCCTACATGTTTTTCAATGCCTATAGCAGGAGCTGGCTCTATAATTTGCATTATCATATCTGGGTGGGAAATCACAACACATGCAAACCAACATTTATAAATTTTTTGTGTTCTCATGACTGCTGGCCAAGCAGAAGTGGTGTAAGTGCTTGTTTCTAAATATAGACCTTGAAAGTAATGAACACTATCATGAAATTATACATTAATCATTTATATATATATATAATGTTATCCCATTAATATTGTGGGGATTACATAAAACAAGATGCAGATATTTACTGATGGTACAGAAGGTTTTTCTGCTGCAAGGCTAGTTAGCTTAGCATACCTTAGGTACATTTAGCCAGCAAAAGATCCCTTTTTTATCTTAAGAATCTTAGGAAAGTACCTTCAGGTTGCTTGGCTGCTTGGCTTATAGAATAGGAACAAGCTCAAAACATTGCCAGAAGTATTTAAATTCTAATGGCTATGTTTCCACTTTCACACAAAGTTTGACTTTAAAATTCTTTCTGATATCATACTATGTGAATCAGTGGCTATGCTTTGTCTCAAACCTCACCACATTGGACAAACGTACCGTGAGAGCAACGTGACATCTGCAGTGAAATACCACACCAGAGCTTCTTATATGCCTATATTTGATGAAATTAAACTGGTGTTAGTAAGATAGGATGTCTAGCTTTTACTACTGTTTCTATTGCAGTCCTGCACCAAGACTGAAACTTCATTTCTCTTAATTGTAAATACCCTAAGAGTCAGGGGAAAACCTCTTACTAAAAAAAAACCAAACCCACACCTATATATTTTAATTTTTTTAAAAGATGTGCTACATTCTGGGAAACAGTAATGAAAACAATGCTACAGTCTCACTGGAGAAAGATTTCCTACCCAGAAATTTATCTTCTACTCATAAGTTCTGACAGGATTTTTTCCTGGCTAACCTCTACTACTGAGTATCAGCCTGCGTTCATCAGCTGTGCAAGGACCTGGGATGGAGAACTGATGAAGGTTAAAATTAATTTATTTTGTTTGGGGGTTACCTGTGGTCATGCTGTGGATTTGCTGGATTTAGTTCACTGTGTGGCTGTTCAGACACTTCTGCCAGCATAAGGAGAGTATGGGGCAAAACAAATGAGCTGGTTTCTTTTCAGGTAAAACAGTGGTTTCATTTCAGGTAAACAACCCAAACAATTGCAGTTATCTCTGCTTTCCACTTTGTCCTACAGATCCAAAATTAAATTCTAAACAACAAAGTGCCAGTTAGCTTTTGATTCTTCTCTTATAATGGCGAGCAGTAGATGTATATATATACACACATATATATTGGAATACATAAGCTGAGAGCTTCTAAATAGCAACTAAAGCAGCCATAAGACTTATTTAAAAGTGAAAATGTCAAGTCTCAACCTCTACTAGTTTATACAAAAGTAAGCAGCTTGTATATAAACTCTCTCTGACTTGTATATAAACATGCAGTTGGAACAAGAACCTAAGGAAAGTAAAAGGGTCAAAACTTCACCCCATAATGTTCCTCCATGAGACAGCCATACAACAACCACTTGATAGTTTTAAAAGGGAGCTAGAAGATATTAGTCACTGAGGAATTTGTTTTGCATCCATGACATGTACTGCCAAGAGAAGTCAACAGTAAACTATTAATAAATTATTATCTTTCTGCCAGTTTTCAGTATTTCTTCAAAGAGGGACTTGACATAAATCACTCCCAAGATATATTAAGATACTCTTGATTTAAGGTATCCAAACATATTCTGGCATTGCCTTTTACTTTTTGGCATTACTTTAGGTTTCATTTTGGACAGCACAGATTCCCTTCTTTGTTATATGTAGGAAAGAAAGAACCTCAATATATATAATGGAGGAGGTGTCATGCCAATTTAGATGCTGTATTTGATATCTGTTGCATAGTGCTACTAGTAAGGTCTTGGTCAGAACACAGACATATAAACATATGATTCATTTCAGCAAAATGAAGCACTGAATATTTGGAATCAATAACTGGAAGAAATAGCTACATGGCATAATAAGCTTTTTGGTTCTGGGCCTGAAAATTAGTAACCATCTCTGATACTTGTTTGGCTGTGCTCTGGTTTTCAGTCAGGACAGAGTTAATTTTTTGGCAATAGGTGGGGGGGTGAGCCTGGAGCCTTTCAGGCATGTTTGGGTTGTTATTCCATACCACTAAGGGCAGGAGAAAGTCAGAGAATGTGGGAGTGGTCAGCAGTCAGGAAAAAGCCATTGGTGTGGCGGGTCCATCTACCATTGCTCAGAGTCTCGGAGTCGCACCAGGCCAGGTCAGTCTGAGAATTTTTGCATGTAAATCACCCTCTTTTTGTAAACTTCTGTTATTAATATTGTTACTGTGTGGGTTTGTATCTCATTGCTGTTTCCAGTAAATAGTTTTTATCACAACCCATCTTTTTTAACCTTTTTTTTTGCCTGAATTGGGAGCGGGGAGAGGGCAAGGGGCATCTGGTTTGGGAGAGTCTTGGAAAGAGGGGGTGGGGATGGGGGAACTAAATTGCAGATTGCTGTTCCTAAACCATGACAGGCAGTGATGGTGTTTTCAGTCACAAAAGCAAGAGGTGAACTAAGAGCTTTGTAGTGAAACTTCAAAACACCTGTCACGTCCTCACTGAATTCTGCCACGCGGAGTTACGGAATGAATTCCCTTAAATTATTTGACAGGTGATGTTTGAAGATCTGGCAAAAAGAGGAAAAAACATCACAAGTGCTTCTCATCTGTGCAAGACAGATGCATGTTCTGTTGTCCTGTTTTTTCTCCTTCTGCCTGTAACTTCTCTCAGAGCTTTAAGCTGGGGCTGACTGAGCACATCCCTTGTCTGCTCAGGAAGAGCTTTTCAAAGCACAGATATAAAAAAACAGGAGAAATACTCACTAAAATCTTCAGGAAATAAATGTGCAAGTTTTCACTGGAGAATCCAATATTGTTTCATCCAGACTTATTTCCTAGTCATTGCCTACACAAACTTCTCATAGCTCAACTTCTAACACTGTCAGAGATAACTACTTAGGCAAAAGTCAGAAAATTCTCCATTAATTACTTGTAGCTTAATAAAATATACCAACAAGCCATCTTGGGAAGCAGCAGGAGTTCCAGTGAAATAAAGACCTAAAAAGCCCAACTCTATACCAGAAAAATGTGGTCTGTGCCACATCCTGGACCCTACCTAACATTCCATAATTGTATACCAACAAAATCAGTGTCCTCTCCAGTGAAAGTAATAAATTATTATGGAAATAGAAAATAATTTGTATTCTGAAAAAGAAAGTAATGACAACAACACAAACTTGGTCAGGACACAAGGAACAATACTCCTTCTGTTCTAAAATGTACTTTAAGAGCATGTGCAAAATATCAATGACCTGGTTTTATGCATGGCAGAGTATTGCTCTGTGTTGCAAAGGGCCTTTGAACAAACCAGCCACAGAAGGTGGTCCTTTACTGAGTCACCATTCATGGCTCCTAGAGCATGGACAGGCAGTGGAGAAATACTCTTAATTTGAGGAATAACAACATGTCTGTAAAACTGTCTGGTTTAAAAGCTTCACCCAGGCTTTCTGGGCTAAAACTTCGTGTTTTTTTCTAGGGAGGATAAACAGCTATTATATATAGAGCATCCTGTGTTCATTAGCTAATGCCCAGCTGTGAGATGTGCTGAACTTCAGCATTAAACAGTCACTAGTGAAAAATAATTTGGGGCTTCACAAACAGTAAATACAGCAATGTTTATCAGAAATCTTCCACTAAAACTTAGGAAATAGTATTTTTCCATGTTTTCTGAGGTCTGAGGTCAGAAATAACTTGTACAATATGCCGAGACAAAGATGATAAACCTGGCTGAAACTAGCTGTCTTGTCAAATTTAGGCTAATAAACAATAGCAACAAAAATTTGAGAAAGAAAACCAGCCAGGGTTGAAAGATGAAGCAGGGAAATTGTTTCAATGACAGACACTTCCTCTTCACAGATCATAAATGAAGTCTTCATCAAAGTACTTGGCTCTGGTCTTGATCATAACGTGTAAATACTGTACAAAGTTTAAAATTATTTTTGTAATGTTAACACATTTCCTGTGGGATTAGATCCTGTAGCAAAGAGCCACTTTTAGTCCAGGTTTACACAGGTAATGGGCATAGCTTTATTTAGGTGCCCACTCTTCTTGCTTTCAGTAATGTGTTTTTTTATTTTAATCAAAGTGTCTCTATACATCTTGCAATGACCTAGCTATAAACTAAATTAAAAATGTGGAATTAAACTTAAGCTCTCACATCTTTTGCTCTGTTCTTTATTATATTCATAGAACACAGCAGAAGAATCCAGCAGTTCTCCAGCCAGAATTAATTAGGTAAACTCTTGTCTGTGGAGGGGAAAAAATATACAAAGCAAGCAGCTTTGGAACACTTACTAGTAAAATTATGTAGAGATTATTGCGGCTGGAAAAAAGAATGCAGAGAAAAAAATGTTTAAAAGTGAAACCCTGCAATATTCAGGTTAAGGAGCTAGGGACATAACTAAGGAATTTAATGAAGCACAATTGCTTTAAAAAATTCAAGGCTGTGGAGATTCCTTGTAAGTAACTGTAGTACCTAAGCTTGGCAAAGGGCATTCATGGCCACTCACTACCTAATGACCAATCTAAAATAAAGGAGAGGAGCCTGCATGTGCCACACAGAAAGTGTGTAGAACAAGGTCTTACTGGACAGCTTCCCAGAGGCCAATTCCCAGGGTCTGGAGCCAGTCTTTGGTTCTACTGAGAGAAGTAGACACCACACAGACATATATAGACTTCCACATTGGCCTGGGTTTGAATATACTTTCATCACGAGTGCTCTGATCATCATCATGGAGCTATGAGTAGCAGATTTCCTACAGAGGCCTAAAGGGAGCAAAAGTCAAGTCCTGGTAGTGTCTGATGGAGGAGATGCTGCCCAGGCTCTTCTCTCCATGGCAGCCACGGACCTCAGCTAGCCCTGCTTAACTGGCTTCACTTCTTAGAGCAAGGGAGCATTGTCCTCTTTTCACTGCTTCTGCTGAGGCTTTCTTAATCCTTGCACACATTTTAGACAACAAGATAAACAAAGAGAAAATGGAGTAAATTCAAAGAGCTAAAATAATTTGCAACTGACATATGAAGACATTTTAAAGAAGATAATGCATCTGGCAACGGTGAAAGAGAGATTCAAGCTATGCTCATGAAGAAAGCATCTATATAAAGGCAAAGGAAGTGCTTTACCATGTCCATAATGCAAGTCAGTAGGTAAAATAAAGAAATCAAATATTTAGGGAACATCAATCAGGGATGACTCTGATAGTCAGATGTCAACAGTTTAGAAAAAAAACCATTCTCATTTTTGACCTGGGCAATCCAACTGAGGTGAGAAATGTGCCTGAAAATGTGAAAGGCAGCAGGGAAGCATCAGCTACTCACCCTTGCATTGTCTGCAGCTGAACTGAGCCCTCCCAGCTTTGAGGCAAGTATTAATCATCTGCTGGCACAATGGTGTTAGAACAATAAAACAGTCAGATTTTAAACAGTCTTGAGTGTCTTCTTCTATCACAGAAAAATAAAGTCTCACAGATGAACACTGAATTGCGAATTCCTGCTGAATACATGTATATTTGTAAATAGCTTAATCTCTTGCATTAATTCCATTCATTTCAGCTCAGCCACAGTGAATTTCTCCTGAAGCACCCATTTTTGCAAAGCCTCATCTCCATGTCTTGTATTTTGTAAAATTTTGAAGTTGGCACTGCGTGAGCAACAAAGTCTATGTTAGTCCAAATCCAGACAGCAATAGAAATTAATTTTATTGGAATCACATGAAATAAATTTACTGCTTTTATCTCTAGCACTTTTGTTTTTTAATATTAAAAAAAAAAATGTATAAAAAAAATTACTTTGCTGTGGATGAAATGTGGAACAGTTCAGGTAATGAAAATGCAAAATATGTCACTGCAAGGAGAGATTTGGGGAGGAAAATGCTGTCACTGCATGAGTAGTTGTCTCTAGAGCAGATTAATTTGTCTTAAGAGCATAATGAAACCTCTGCTGCCGTAGCATCTCTTACTGCAGCTCTTCTTTGACTGTGCCTCCTGCACTGGCTTTCTTCTTGCAGTCATATATAGCATTTTGTACACACATTTAACTCTATGAACTCCTAAGACTCCACCATATGCACCACCACTGTAATTATCACTGTTCAGGGAGCACGTTCATATTTTTAAATACTAGGAGACCCTTAAGCCCTTCAACAATATGGTCTCAGTATGTTTAAATTTCAAGTGTTGAATTACGATAATTGAATGTCTCATCTCATCTGATCCAGTAAAAATTATTAGTGAAACACATCTTTACTCCCTAGTTGTCTCTGCTATTGAACCATACTGTAAATCAAATTTTGTAAACCATTTATTTTGTTAAGGCCTTTTGATTTTATGTAGAAATGTGAGGTATCATTCTAATTAAATATAGAGCAGTGTTTTTCTTACAACACAATTAAAATAGCCATTTATGTCCATAACAAGACCGTTACCATTCTATGTCCAGCAGCTAATTGCAATCATTCATAAACACAAACTATGAAGCATTTTCAGTGGTGCACACCTGCCCCCTTGTGCCAGTTTTACACGACTGCCTTTTCCCTTGCTAATGAACTACAGCTCACCCAGCTCTGAAAGGTTGTATTAAAACCTGGCATGCAGATATTTTGTTCCTTATCTTCTTTCTTAGTGTATAACAGAAGAAAAGAGATATTGTTGTCTCCATCTCAGCTCCTGGATGTTTTTGTCTAAAAATTCAGAGACATTTAGAAAAATGGGAATAGGTTCATATCTATCAATCATTTATGTTTCAGGAGGATTGCAGCAAATTACTGTGGCCAGTGGCAGTTTTTGAATGTCTTCACTGCACCACAAGAAGGGAGCCCTGCTCCCATCACAGCAGAAAACTGCCCAGATAAAAGAAGAAATGAGAGAAACTTGTTCTGCCCTGCAACAAGAAAGAAAGCAAACTGTGAAGCCTGGTTTTCATGATAAAAACCTGCCATGCTTGAAAAATGGTTGGCCAAGGGAGGTATTGAAAGCTTTTGAGTACAATTTGATTTGAAGAAAAAAAACCAAAATTCCAGGAATGTTTCTTCTGTTCCTTCAGGCTTTGTAGTTGGACTGGAGAGTGTGAAAAATATTCATCATAAGTGCTTACATATCCATCTAGGAGAAATGGTGCTTAAACATCCACTACCCTTTCCTATGGGCCATGTGCTGAAGCAAGTGGCAGGGCTCAGCTCCCAGGTAATGGAATCCATCACAGCCCCCTGGGGTACCTCTGGCTCAGCAGCTCCTCCTGCTTCCCCTGGGCCTGCATTCCTTCCTGGCACACTGGCTACACTGCCTCCATTGCTGCACTCCCACCTCCAAGGTAACATGTCCCTCTGTCCATCCTGCCACAGCTGCTGCTCTGATGCTGAGATAAAAATATGCATAAAACTAGAAAGAGCAACTTACATTAAAAACAAACAAACAAACAAAAAAAAAATTCACCAAAGGAGAGCTTAGAAATCTGTGGGTATCGAGCCCATGCTGAATGGCAGGGCTGAGCTGCACATTTTGCAGAAGGTGCCCTCAATGCCACCCAACCAGAGTGACTTGCCCTGAGCAGGTTTGCACTCAGGACCTGCTGACACAGTAGAGGTGAGGTAACACCAGCTCATCAGTGGCAAAATACCACTTCCTCAGAGCTTTGTGAGGAGCACCCAGGCCCTTAAAAAAGTTAGGACAAAATTAGCATTTGGCCCTCACTTTTTCCAGGTGTCCCATTTCTGCTTGAGGATTTCCTATCTGTTCAAGGCCAACATGAGCATTCTCCCACCCATTCCACATAACATGATTTAAAAATGACCCATAACATCTGTTTAGCCACACAGGATATACTGAGTCAAAGAAAGCTATGTACTATATATCATCCCTTCAAATTTTCTGGACAGCAGACAGGAAATGCTAAAGCCTAAACAAGGTCTTAAACATCTCCAAGCTGAAGCCCCTCACCTAGGATGGCACAGGCACTCATCAATCCCTACCCATGTTTAACAGCCCTGAACATTTTGCTGAGAGGGTGCATCTCAGAGCCTATTATAAAAAATCAAGAAGAGATAGTCTTTCAGAGCATGACTGATTTAGTCATCCAGTAACTCAAATCCTCCTCATGCAGGATTTTTTTGTTCTTCTCACCATCAAAGTGATTTTGAGTAAGCACCTTGTCAAGAATTCAGAACTGATATCCATTTGACTGATAATATCCCATTTCACACAGCTTAACTAAATATTTATTAAACTAAAGAGATGGATAAAAAGTTAAAATAGCTCTAGTCTAGCTGTTAGAGACTTGGTTTAAGGATAAACAAAATTTTATGATCCCTAATTCAGTAAGGATTTCACTATTTATATTCAATTCATTAAAGAATGATGACTGGTTTCATAGAGCACACTGAATTGTTAAAATGTTGAGTGAAATTTCTAACATCACTCTGTAACCAGATTCATATTTCAGATGTAATTTGCAAAACCTACTTGTCTCTCATCTTCCTGTTTCTGCATCTAAATACATTATAAAATCTGCCTCTTCAACCGTGTTTTGCCTCAGCTGAACACATAACATGATTCAGACAAAATATAATAGAGCAGATTGAGAAACCTTAGTCTGGACTAAGAATCAAGGTCCCTTTATTCTGATATGATCCCTGGTTTCAAATCACTGCTTTCTGAAGATATATAAAGCTGTTCTATCCTGTACAGAACCCTTCACTGCATATTTGTACAGAATTTAAATGAAAAAAAGCTTTTCAAATACACTAAAGCACAGACTAAGTAATCTTGTTTCACCATGTCATTTAGCTGTGAAGTTCTGATGCAGTTGTAGATTCCCTGCAATGGTGATCAGGGTTAAAGTATGTTGCAATAATACATGAAAAACCTCATGTTATTTAACTCCCCCAAAAAGTGATTCAATTAACTTTATAATATATCTGGTCACTAGATCAGCAGTATTTAGAGAAGGAAAAACTGGGGAGTGGCACAAGAGTGTGTGTGCTTCATGGATCAGCTTGTAGGAGAAACTAATTTGATTGTGACCAGTACCCGTGCCCTTGTTTTGAATCATTTTGTACCAGTTCAGATTACGGTTCTGGCCATCTTGTAGGAGGCTGAGTAAGTCCTGTTCATATTCTTCATCTCTGAGAAAGTGTGGGGAAAAAGAAGAAACTCTTAAAATAAGAAAACATACACCTGCAGAATGGCAGAAAGTCCTCAAAACAGAGGATCTGATGTATTCTTCTGGCTTAGCCATCATACCATAAGAAGCTGAAATAGAACACCAACAAAAAGATTACCAGCAACAAGTCAAAACAGCATCTAAAATCAGCCTGTCCAAAAGCAGTTGCAGGTTTTGACTTTCTAGCATCTGGAAAATAATTTGCAAAGTTATAATTTTACTAATCTCACAGAGCACTGGTACTGCAGTGATGGCTACTATTTTCAACAGAGTCACAAGCTGAGAAAGATCTCACAGGAGTCTTTGCTAGGTGCTTGCTCTAACATCAAGATTGTAGCTGTTGCCATTGTAGCACACTCTCCTTCTCATAATAATCACAGGTGTGCAACCTGGCCAGTGGCTTTTGAGCAGGGAATATGTTATTTGTGTGATATGTTTCTTGAGGGTGAAATATTGAGCCTTGTAACAAAGGATATTTCACAAATGTTACTTAGCATAGCAATGAAAAATAGCAGGAAGATAAAGTTACTTGAAGTACTCCAATGTTTGTGGTCTTTTTCCCATCTCAGAAAGGCAACTGCTACAGGAAATGCAACGTTGAACACAGAGCAGAGCAAAACTATTTCAGTGGAGTTCAGGGGCTGAAAGAAAATTCAAGGGAACGAAGTTAAATTTTGGTAACTTTAAGATTTGAAAGCATAACTGTAAACTGTTCTCCAAGATCTTAAAACACCCCTGAATCTATTCTTCCACTGCAGATTAATTTCTCTAACAGCATGCTAGTAATGCTGTGAGTAGCACAGCTTTCCCCCTATTTTTAATAAAGTTAGAAGGGAAAGTAACGGTTAGAAATGCAAGCACGCTGAATGTCAATTTAAATGCCTAGCTCCACCTTGCATGTGGTTTACCAAAATTTCTGATTAATTTCCTTTATTTCCATTCGATCAAGGAATTAAGCTGCACAGCTAATTAGTTAATTATTAATAATTGTCATCTAATTCTTGTATTTGTTTTGAACTGCTGGAGTAGAAATGGAAATGACAATCTCTTGAATAACTGGGTCACTCAAATATAACACATAAACTCGTTTCTCAGTTGAACCACTTGCCAGCAAGACCTGATCTGCCACTTATCCCATTTGAGATATTCATTCTGTATAATATCTGCAGTCATCAATGTCTGTCTAAAAAGTGCCTTAGAGCATAATTTATCTAACGCATTTTAGATGCATGCTTCCTAATGTCAGTACAAGCTAGAAAATTGGAGGATGTCAATGTCATCTTGAGTCAGAGGAGCTGTAAGTCAGAAAATGTGTTTATTTTATAATGACATTTATTTATAGAAAGGCTGGGGTTTGGTATAGATAATCATGTCTCACAGAGATCCCATCTGATGAATACAGAACAAGCAGTGCTAGGAACTGAAATGTTCTGGTGAGCAGGATAGTGCCTATCACACAGCTTCCCTAAAGGGCAACAGACTGCATTGACATGGTATGAACCTTCCACTCTAACACTGATGGAGAGAGAATGACTTCTGAATCAAGAGTTCAACCCAAAATCAGGGATAACATAATAAGGATGCTAATCCTTTGAAGAAGAGAATGAAGAACTGATTTAGGTATTGATGAGATAGCAAAAAGTGTAATCTCCTTCTTTTCTGAAATCAGCAGCTTATTTCAGAAGCAGCCACAAGTACACACAGGCAAGGAAAGCCAGGGAAAGCACAGTCAATAGGAGTCTTCCCAGAGAACAGCTCATTGCTGAGCCAACAGAAAAGTAACACTTCTTGGTTAAATGGACAGGTGCCAATATTCTTTGAGTTCTGCTCAAAGGTCTTGACAGGAGAACAGGCAGGTGAGCCACACTAAAGTTCCAAATCTGAATGCAGGAACTATGGAGGCCAGAGAGTGGTCTGAAGTCCTGACTGGAAAGGGCCCCAAGCCCATCAGGTTTTATGACAGAGATGTCAGAGTTTGACTGAAGGAAGAGGCAGCAAAAGGCAAAGAAGGACAGTGAAGCCAGTGTACAACTGCTGGGGAACAGAGAACTTAATGGGGAGATAACACTACCATTTTTCAAGGAATTTAAAGTCTTCTCAGTTCCTTGAGAAGTTTCTTAAAAATATCTCCTTTGGGTCCTGGAAAGGCTGCTGCATAAGCAACACAGGCTGTCAGCATGTCAGGAGGAGAAAGATGGAGGAGGAGGAAAAACACAGAAAAATTATGGCTTGAATTAAAGAACAATCAAGAAAGCTGAGAGTTGTTTGTGGAAACATTGAAAATGGATATCTATGCATCAAGCACTATTTTAAGACACAGATGTTAATATCTGCAGATCTCTTTTTGTAGATGCAAGTGGTCAAAGCTACATGCCAGTAGTCTTCTGCATGAGAACAGGCTTCTCCATATGTAGATTTTATCAACAGCAGGCAAGTGGGAAAGAAACCAAAGCTAAAATATATAAAATTAAGGACTTCTTAGGATCTTTTTAGAATGTAGTGCATAAATATGAATTCCCAGTTTTTGCTGTCATTGTTAAGCACAATGCCCAGCAAGTAGCACATCATGCAGTATCAAATTTGTGGAGCAGGTGATCTCTGTGGCACATCTCGTTCTGGTACTAAACACAGTTCAGTTAGCATCTTGCCTCAGTGCCATGGGGCTTAGTCTTCTCACTGCACAAGATTTCCTTCCCACTGGGCACAAAAATATGTAGTTTAAACCTACTGACATTTTGTTCCTTCTCTACTATCTGACATCTCATTTTCTCAAAGGATAAATTTGCATTTATGAATGCCAAATGCCAGGGGTCAGCCTGCTCTTGGGATGCCAACTAATTGCTCAAGAACTGGAGGAGGTATCTGCACACTACCCCAGAGTATTTCTGACACTACAGCACAGACAAACACACACAGACCAAACATACCCACACCGCACTGCCCAGCTTACAGGTTAGTTGTTCAGATGGTGCCCTCAGTCATATGGTTGACTTGTATTAACCTCTGCAGCAAAATCTGAGAAGAAATCTGTGATTTTTCACTTCAACCGTGCTTTCCACCCATTTCATGCTACTTCTTTCCTTATGCCAATATTACTGTTTTCAAGGTTGTGCAATAAACACAATTGCCAAAAGAAATCATTTGGAAGAAAAAAACAAATCTGTATCATTTGGTGATATCACTTTAATATGTCCCACAGCTTCATGGAAAGATGCAAGAGGCAGTCATGGAAAAACAGTATTGGAAACATGGCTGGGCTTGATGGTGTGAGTGGGAGATGGGAGAGAAGGCAGTGCCCTGCCCTGGGCCACTATTCCTTCAGTACAGAGAACTCTATGGTACATTAGCTTATTCTTGCTAATTAACACACCAGAGAAAATCAAGAGCCCAGTTCTGAGAAAGAGCAGAAATCAGAGCATCCTAAAAGCACCGATAGCTAGAAACTGTCAACCTGTCCAATACAGAGCATGGAGGGTTTCCACGAGAATTTCAAGTGCCAGTACAAAGATCCTTTTGATAATTATATTCTATGGGGCCAGGAAAGGCAGGAAAGAACTTCAGTACCTCTAGCAAATTATGGAAGGATTTTCAAATAAAACACATTCCGAGTGCTTGAGGTCTATTTTGGCAGCTCTTAAATCTTATCTTATTGAAAACTGCTGTTTGCTACAGTATATATAAAGATCGTATATTTCTATACTGGCAGCATTTCAATATATAAAAGCACCACAGAACATGGAATCACAACTCAATAACCAATTAAATTTCATAAGAAACACTAACACATTTCTTAAGTACAAACTAGTGTGGTAGCAAGTGCATGTCACTTACCTAGAGTGAACTAATCAGCTCCATTTCTGGGTGCCATTTGTCCTCATACACTGTTAACAGCCTTCTTCAAACTAACACTTGATAAAAATATAAAAATTCTAACACAGTCCATTGTACTGTACACTGAACAGTCAAATAAATAAAACATATCCCTAAGCATAATAATCTTCTTCGACTACAGGCAGAGCAGTTCCAAAATACTTGTGGATTTTATTTTAACTTAAACTTTCTTACAATGTTTTAAAAATAATGTACTTGTGTAAATGAATAAAGACAACATTTCTATATAAAACTGTCTTAAAAAGCCAGCAATTTGATTTTTTTTTCTGTAGTGCTGCACTGAGCACACCTAACCAAATGCCCATTTAAAGACAAGCAAACGAGTATCAATTAAATCAGTGGACCTCCTTCACTTGCTATCTTTGCTTGTTTAAACAAACCAAGGGTCATGGAATGTAACTTGATGTTTTGTTGAAGGGTTACAAATACAGAATGAAAAAGGCAAATTAACCTTTTAAAGAGAGGGCATGTCTGAAATAAAACACTGTTTTAGGAAACTATTTACTGAAATCAAGCTTGACAAAGAGTGCGAAAAATTCTACTTAAGTTTGGAAACTCAAAGCTTCCTTAGTTAAAGCAATATGCTTCTTTGAGAGCTTATCCTAAAGGGTATGGTAGCTTTACAGAGCTTTATGTTTATGAATATAATACATACATAGTGCTGGGTTTAATATTTTATTTGAATGACGTTTAATGTTATGCAAAATAAATTGTTATGTTACATCCACTGTGACATCAACTAAAATGTGAACTAGTTTGCATAGGTTAGTACTTTGGGCAGCATGATGTTGCTCTAGTCCACCAAAGCTTAAATATTCACAGTGTAGAGGAAGAAACAGGAATTAAAGCATTTCTACTAAAATATATTTTAATAGCTGGTGTTAACTTTCTGCATAACAAAAGCCAAATTAAGATGATACATCATATGATCCAACAGTAAGTTTATCTGTCCTTTGAAAAACAATTGTCACCTTCATAACTGTATACCCCCAAATACAGTACAGTTTTGCAAAATAACTAAAATTTTACACACTTTAAAGCAAACATAAGCCAAACTGCACAGCGGTTCATTTTTGCTTTTTATATCACACTGCAAAAACCAACAGCTGAGAGATTTTCCACATCATGCTAATCAATGTCAATAGAGTCATTGCTGTCTTCCAATGGTCTAGCAATTTCTAATAGTAATATTACATACACAATTGAAATGCTACAGTATAGCTTATTTTCCCCCCTAAAATAATAATAATTAAACAAATGTCAACAACAACTGGATTACAACTTAAGTACAATATGCAAATTCTATTTATCAGACACAAGAAGCATATGAAATTCCTTTGAATATATTGTTGTAGTGCAGGCAGTTTAGGAAATAGAGCTTTCAGGTTTTCTTTCCAAAGGAGAGATGGGGTTCCTATGGCATAAAGCTGGAGAAAATCACTAAAGCATTGCAAAATGGTTTAATCTTCTACAGCTCACTAGTACTTTGCATTTGCCAGCACATCAGTTTGGAGGACTTCTATCAACAGCCTCTTCTGTCTGTTTCAGTATATTATTTAAACATTTACTAACTAAAGCATATTCTATATTTTAAATGGAGTATTAACCAACTTAATAAAAATCTATGATTTTATACCCTGTACCACCTTCTGCCAAAGACTTGTGTATTTGTTATTTCTTTTTCATCATACAAGATGACATGCAGTCACTGTACAATAAAAACTAGAATTATTACCTTTCCCAAGTATTGGAGACCTTATATGTCCCCAAGAAACACTCAGCAGGGACACATTTGTCAAAAACATAATCCATGGGAGGTGATTCCCTGTCAAATCTCAATCTGCTGAAGTAGTTTATTGTATGTCAAATGTAATCAAGAAAACCCTGTTTCATCAAGACTAAATGCTAATAGTTCCATAATGAAAAATTACAATTGCAGTATCTGTATGTAACTTTGTTTAGAAAATGAAGATTAGCCAGGCAAGAACAAGTAATGAAAAGCAAGGCACCCATTTGTTCTTGTATGTATGCATGAATATGCTCTATGTTGTATTCTACATTTATACCCATGTTAGCAAGAATTACAGCATTCTTTGCAGAATTCTTTATTTCTAAAATGGGAACATGTGGACTTCCAACCTGAACTTTGGAACAACTTAGGAAATTCAAGTCCTTAAAAGCCCTTTCCTTTCCCCAGAAAAATGTTGACTACAGGAGGAAAGAACAGTGAGGGGAACATGCTATGCTAAAAATGAATATAAACTTTAAAGGTGACAAGACAGCATGTAACATCTTTTCACCCCTATATCACACTGCATGTAACAGTCTCCAACATATGCTTTGAAAAATGTGTGCTGGCACAATTTAGGTTATGACTTACTCTCCCTACCTTATAAACTTTAGGTCTTAATAAAAACATTTTTTTTATAATTGCATTCTGGTAATTTTGGGCCTTTGATTGCATTGTTTAGAACAAAGCTACAAAATTAGACTAAAGTTTCTTTTATATCAAAAGTAGGAACCATTCCATATAAACATGAATTCTTAAGCATACACGACAAAAATGTTGACTACAAGAATAAGTAACTTAAAACAGATCTTAATAATTCTGCTGACATACCATTCTCAAGAGAAATGCAATTCACATTCTGTTTTGTTTTCTTGGCCTTTTATTTTTTGTAAATTGTTTTAGCTGCTCTGCCAGGCTAATGAATATTCAAAATTCATAAAGGAAATTTTATTTCTATTGTTCAGCAAAACGTAGTTCTCTAATGTCACCAAATGCTCATTTTCTGACTTCTCTTCATAAAATGTTCAACACTGTAACCTGTCTCCTCATTTAGGAAGAATGATTGTGTATTTATAGGTGGAGACTCTGTTTTATAAGTCACAAAAAATTGCAACTTGATGCCATATAGATATTGTCTATATTTCTTTTTTATTCATATTTGGTTAAAAAAATGACACTATTTTATTGTTGTCAGCATTACACAGCTAACAGAGAAGCACAGCAGCAAGTGACAGCCAATTGTGCCTCAGGCATTATCTGAAAAATTTGCCAGCCAGCAGAAGATGGAATTCCTCTACGTGCTGTTGATGGCCAGTGATGAAAACCAACACATAAGCAAACTGCTTGTTTCAGAGCTTCTAGCTCAGAATACCACATCAGCCTTTAAAACATCCATTTGCCTTGCTGATTTCATGTGGATGTCACCAGTAATGCACAAGGGTCTGTTGCAAGAGCAGCTCCTTATGCAAAACTTGCAAGAAATTTTAATCACAGCAGCTACACAAATTGCATATTTATAGTCGTGGAACTCTGCTTTTAAAACACATTTTTTGATGTTAGACACTCTTAGACAGGTTTAGCCTTGAAATTAGGCTGCTGAAAAGAAATAGATAATTCCACAGTCACAGCCATTTTTTAATTTTTTTTTTTCTAAATGCAGTCGTTCCATTCTGCTTGGCAGCTGGAATCGTCCCTGTGTTAGCAAGACCTAAAATAAAATTGCATAAGCTTTACAATTCTTAACTGTATGCAAAAATAGAACTTGCAGGTATTTACACTGACAACTTTCAGTTGACATTAAAAAATCCATACTGCCTCCCTTCTTTAGTTTTTAAATAGTTATTGCAGGATTGCCTACTATATGAGATAAGAAATTCAAACTTGTGTAAAAGCTCTATATTTAATTCTACTTTAGAAATTTTAGAAATGAAAGAAAGACAGTGCAGACTCAGTATTCTGAGGGCTACTCCAAAGTTAATTTCCTTAGCACATAGCTGAGCTCCACAAATTATTTTATTGGATAAACACTTTCTTCCTTACACATCTCTGCATCCCCATGAGTAATTTCTCACACGAATCTTTAACTTTTTTGTCCTTTCTCCCAGAATTTCTCCCTGGGAAGGAATTCAGCACCCAGTCAAAGCAAAAACAAGTTCCCTGTGATCCAAACCTGCTGAGATCTCAGAGATCCACTGAGCCACCAGCTGTTTGATCCTCTCTCCAGCCTCACAGACTGAGACCTGCATCTCTCAGTTCTGACCATAAGTTAACAGACACCAAATAGCACATGTCAGCAGAATATTTTTACTGTTTTCTACAGATGGCTAAACTGAAATAATGACATAGAGTATGCTGGATTTTGCTTAGCTAGCTTTCCCTTCAGTGTCAGTTATGAGAAAGATTAAGTCACTAAAAGAAAACATAATATTTCTCCACCATTAATCATTTGGCAAGCGTACAACCTGCTGTTGGATCACCAAGAATTTCAGAGTCGACTGAAGCAGGAGGCCACTGATCTGAAATGCACTACAAGAACCAGAGCTCTCCTCCACTGCTCGATGGAGGCACAAGTGTTTCTGCAGCAGGGGGAGGGACATCAGCTCATCAGCAAAGCAGCCATTAAGCGAGTTACCTGTGGTGAGAAGGGGGTGACTGCAGGCTCTGTGTCACTGCACAGCGCCGGGGCCGCACGTCGGGTGTTTATTTACAGCAGTACAGGAGAAGGTAAAGGAACTCACATGAAGTATTGGCTGTACGTTGCCCTAATGAAAGTTTCTATTTAAATGCTAAGTATTACAGAAGGAAACAGAAGAGTTGACAGGTTTGATATTTTAGATAGTCTTTGCAAGGAATCTTCTGTGGGAAAGATACTGAGAAACCATGAATCCAGACCTGGATCTAACTGATGGACTGGGATGGAAGCAAAGCCAACAGATCACATGGAAATAAATAAAAATGGGTGATCCAAGAATAAATGTGGATATGCAAGAGTCAGGAAATTTTTGCTGTCAAAATAAACATATTTACTGTAAGGCTGCTGGGCAGTAGGGGGTTTTATTGGGTTTTTTTACTGGCATATTACTTGTCTTTATTTCAAATGACTGGATTATCTACTCAACATTTTAATTTTTATTAGGAAGCTAACTGCTTAAACATTAAACATTTCCCTAATAATTTGAAGATGTGTTCAAACTCAGTGTGTTAACCTCCTGTGACTTCAGAGTGCCATAAGAAGTGAATCAATTTTATAATGTCTTTGAGGTGTAAGGAAAAGGTATTACCCCTTTACAGTTAATTGACCAAAGGCTTTATAGGATTGGCAGCAACAGGCTTCCATATACGTTTTTCATTTTGAGAGAGCACTATTATAAGCAATGCTGTTTTCAAAGCTCTGAGCTTCTTGTGGATTTTTTTTTTTTAAAGGACTCTAAAATGAATTCTGAGTGTGAATGCAAACTGTTATAGAGCGATAAAGTAATGATCATGAACTCTTAAAAGATTCTTCTGACTTTTTTCTAAAAGGTTAGATTTTAATTAAATCATAATAAAGCTCAAAGGACTAGAGACAAAAATTAGTTAACAAACTCAATATAATTTGCTGGAAGCATTCCTGTTTTCCCAGTTCTCTGAACAGTACCATACATCCAGCCATCATCAATTGGTTGCACATTGATGATATAATCACCATCCCTGAAGGAAACTTCATCTTCATCTTGAGCACTGTAGTCATACATAGCTCTGTATGTTCTCTGTTGAAGGAAAGAAAACAAGGCTGTAAAGTCTGAAGTCTAAACAGAGATAGATTCTTTCTCTTTGCACAAAGAAGAAGAAAAGAGAAGGAAAAAAGAATAGAGGGAACAAAGCAGAGAGAGAAATCACAAGTTACCTGCTGAAAAGCAACAGTATCCCCTCTAAACCCTGTCAAATATACAGTAAATACAGGCCTGTGTGTTCTGAGTAGCACAATAATTATTTTGTTAACTCACATTGTCTTACGGCTTCAAACAAACAGATTTCAAGCCATTCACTGCATATTGAAATATTCTAACTGTTGTTCATTAATTCACTAGTAACAGTTCATTACATCCAGCCATAGCTAGATGTGCTTGTGCTCCCTATTTGCATGATTCACAAATAGCTTCTCCTGTGTCTTCACTACAAAAAGAAACATGGTCTTCATCCAGGCCATTAACTTTTCCATCTCACTGAATGCCCTTCACTTCATTAGGACTTTACCCTGAATTAAGAATGTAATACTATCTAAAGGAAAAACAAGATTTCAAAAAGTTTATAAAAATCATTTTTATGAATACTTTTTGGTTTATATTCAGATAAAATGTTGTTTAGCACATAAAGTCCCATCATTAGCTAAGCCAAATTTCTCTACAACCCTGCCTACTATAAGACAAGATTTCAACTTTTTTCCCTACTTTTCTAAATAGAGTATTTATTTTCACTCATAACCAATAAAATACCATAATTTACTGTAATTCAAAGTGGATTTTCAAACTCAGGAAGAACAGTCTCCCCTTGTATCTTAGCAGCCAAATAAAGGTAGCTCATTTCAAAATTCTCAAGAGTACTTTCTTTTCCTTATCCTGGCTCTTGACAGAAGTCAAAAGCAGTTCAAGCATCACTGATAATATCCAATTTCCCTTCCAGTAATTTTTTCTACGTTACCATATGTAGCTGAACTTTTCTGGTCCAATGATTTAAAAGAGGAAAAAAGGTAAAAACAGTCAATGTTTGAGTTCATGCCTAGTACTATTGTCTGAACTTTTAAATAGACAGCAAACTTCTCAGCTCAAGAAAACAGCTCTGGATTAATTTTAGTTCATATCACATATATATAGAGGGGTTTGAGTGTTTTTAATGAAACTGTTTTTTTAAAGGTGGAGATTGCTCAACATGGAGTGAGCGGGCGATTTGTCACATGTTGGAAATGTGGAATTATTTAATCCAAACACTATAGAGCAACTCATCATTACTGTTTCCATGCTAGAAATATACTTTTAGTCTTGGCTCTGCCTTTATCATTGGTAGTGCAAATTAAACAGGACAGAGAAATCAGCTCCTGTTTAAATACTGGAGACCATTGGAGACCACCTTTCCTGAGAAGTCTACTCTGAACTGCATTTGAGTCTTGTGCTGTATTATTGTTCTCTGCCATGCCTTGTGGTTCTGCTGACCTACAGGCTGTAACCAAGAGCAGTTTTTAACCAGAGGTATGTGCTTTCTTAGTGGTTCCTTAATGTCTTAAGTGTGCGTGGATGTCAGTGAAAAAAGGATCCACTTTTATGCACTACATGAAAGTAAGTAACTGCTTGGGTTCTATCATCATAAAAAAATTCCTTAAACATTCATAAAGTAAACAACTAGCAGTCAAAAGGCTCTCTGCTTTTCAGAATCTTATTTTTTCCAACTATTTCAACTGATCTCTCTGCTGAGCCTTGGAAGTAACTCCAAAAAAGAGGTGAAAAATATGCTATTATAACAAACTCAGCCACAATTATCCCTTTAAACAATTTATTTCAAAAGAGAGTCCATTTAAGAAAAATAGTAGTAAGTCTATATCTGGTATAAGGCAGTAAATGGATTTTGCACAGAGCCATGTTTACAGGTCTCCCTTAAACAGGAAAAGACTGGTGAAGAGATTAAATGTTTTATTAAACTAACCTAAAATTGGAAAAACAGAGAGGTTTTGCTCACTCAGAAGGATGCACACTCTTTTTTAGAGCACCATGGCAAAGGACATACCACTGCTGTCTCCTTAAAGGCAGCTTGACTACATCACTGTGGTGCACAGTTGTGAAGACAAGCCGGCAATTTCAAACTTCAAAAGAATTTATTAGGGTCCTAAATACTGCTGAGAAACCTAAATTTATGGCCTTAACACCTAATTAGGTGCTAAATGGCTGTCAGGAGAAATCTCCATAATAATCCTGTTAGCATTTAATGCCTAATTATCACTGCAGAATGTAGTCTGGGCTATATAATCAAGAATTACAATGCCTAAAGGACTCAAAGCAGGGATTTTTAAAATGCATTTCAGTGAATTATTCTTCTGTCAGTAGTGAGTTTAGCAGGTACTAAGTTACAAGAGGGTGTAAGAAAAGTTTGGATTTTTGCAGAAGAGTCAAAACTCATTTATCTCCCACCTCCTCAAAGGTCTGTCTCACAGCTACTGCTTACACAGAACTGAAACTCTCGTCCATAGGAAGAACTGAAGTCCAGCTATTATATTCTCAGCTGCCCAGCCAGACCCTGGGCTGACAGGTCTGTATTTCCACTTCAGCCACCAATTCATACCTGTTCTATGGATAGCTCCTTGCAAGGAGCAGTAACTGTTGCAGCATCCTTCACATGCAGCATCTATCAAGGAAACCCAACTTGCAGCACAGGTCCTGTTTTCCTCTTATCCACTCTTGGATATCTAACAGTGAACATTTCATTATTTTCCAAAGGGAAAAACAGCCTTCAGGGCTTTCTGGTATAAAACATCTGAGCATTTGTAGTCTGAGCAATAATTGTACTCTGAGCAACATTTTAATTCACCCCATTATGCAGAACTGCTCGCAGAAGGTGAGGAAAAGTTAAGAATCAGAAAATAATGCAACCTATCTGGAAAAAACAGATTCCACCCAAAGATTGTGTTAGGATCATGCCTGATACAAAACACAGCTCAAAATTAAATAAACCAGATTTTGAAAATTTAGAAAATAGAAAATTTCTGATTCTCATTATAGGAGATTGATGAACATGATCATAAAATGAACTTATGCCTTTTAGGGATCGATTTGATAACAATACAACAATTCTGTTGAAAGGAGTAAATTTACTACAGCAGCTAGCTCTACAATCATCTCCACCCTGATGTAACTCATGGGATCTTAATCACTTTTGCCCTAGAGATGTCCTGGAGAAACTCAGGCACTGATGAATTACTTTATCACCTTCATTGCTTTTAGTTAAGCCTCAAAAACTGCTCATGCTTTGAGGTCACTATTTTAGGATTTCTTTCTTCCAGTCTCATCCCTTGGAACTTTCTTCTTGTCTTTCCTCCCTCTGTTATCAGCCAGACAACACTGCATCTCTGGCAGTACTGCTCCAAGCCCAGAACTGAAAAGGCAGCTGAAAGCAATGAACCTAAACATTGTGTTTGTCAGATCTCCTACAGCATATCCACACTGCATTTTAAAAGCACTCCAAGACTGTCATCAACCTTCAGTCTGTGCAAACTGCTACATTTAAACACATCCCCAGTCACGGGTTTCCCCCAAGCACACTCTGAGACTGCTCTATATTGTCCCAATAGCTGAGTGTAATAGGTCCAGGGCACCTGGATAAGCTGCACAGGCTAATGAAAATACTCTGGCATTAACATGGGAAGACAAGGGAGCCTGGCAGGTTTCTAACTGCATCTGAGATGCCTCTTTTGGAGCAGAATCATCACTTCAGGGCGATAAGATCCCATTCTGTCTTCCTCATCAGACTGGCAAGTTAGCAGTCAGCACCAGGCCAGCAGTCCTTGATTTCCCCTCTCTGGAAATGCTTGGGATTTATTTTCTATAGGGAAACTCACTCAGTTTTTAACAACAGCAAAATCAGTTCAGATCATGATGTTTGCTGTTTTCATTTTTTTCCCATGATAAAGTGTTATCACTTATAAGGATGTCAAGTGAAAACAGTTTCACAAAAGGCATAGGAAATCTGTTGAAATAAGTCAGTCTTTTATTTTTAAAATCCTTTAACATCACTCCCTTCCTTTTACTATTACCTTCACATTCCCAGTTCTGGAAGAAGAGGCAAATGATGATTCTCAAGATGACTAAAATGACACTGTGCCAACAGCCTACCAGGTGAGTCACTGGGACACAGAGGTATTAGAAATAGCCATCTCCTTGCCCACAAAGCTGCAAAGGCTGGTAAGTACATTTTGAGATTTGCAGGCATCTCCATTTTCTGTTTGCTGGATTTGAGAGCTGTTTGCTTTGCTCCCCAATGACTATCAAATCTGATATCACAGCCCAGGCTTCCAGGTCTCCTACTTTTCAGATTTTGTCTCTTTTGGAAAGCAGCCAGCTCCCAAAGTGCCCTACAATATCCTTGGAAATTAATGGCTGATTCCACTATCAGCTATCTCACAGCTGTCATGCAGGTGTCCAAAGAGTTTCTCAGGTAATTGACTCACTCAATGATGCAGGTATCTGGATCCCAGACTTTCCAGCAAGTTAGCCCCCTCAGCCCCAGACAGCTGAGAACCTGGCAAGCCTGAAAGTACTCACACCACATAGTCATGATCTTTACAATATAAAATGTCATAGAGTTTCAGTCTTACAAAAAATACAAGTTTCAGCTAATCTTCAAAAAGGTTTTTTTAGCTCAGCAAGCTCTAAGTTTGCTTCATAATGAAATATTTATCTCTAAAATAGGTGACAGAGGTAGTAAATACTCATCTATTCAAAATAGTTTAAAATTCAAAGTTACAATATTTCTAAGGTAAAAGGTGACTGGATCTGAACTAGGAAGTCTCTAGGCAGCAATATGATTTAAAAATTATGATAACAAATAAAACTGAAATTTTTATAAAGGGAGTTAAAAAAGAAGAAGCTCCATTTCTTAAAAATCCCAGCTGAATACCATTCAGCTCTCCTTCCATGAACAGTTACTTTTAAAACGAAATATTCACTCCAGGTTTCCATTCCCATCCACCACAACTAAGAACTTCATGAGGTGGCCACAGCTTCATGATAAAGCTTCTTCTCAGTTGCCTGCCAGTATAACTCAATTTGGATCATACATGAGTCGGTGCACAACTGCTGTGTGGAGTTAGAAAGGGCACAGCAATCCAGAGTTTGAGCTAGCTCTACACAAGCAGAAGTAATACAGGTAGGCACAAAGCCTGCTACCACAAAATCAGCTAGTCAAAAAAATTGAAACTGATTTAAACCAACAGGGTGATCTTAAGAAATCAGTGGTTTTCATCCAGTGCTAGGAGCATGAATTCATCATAGAGCATAACATCAAAGTTCAGCCTGTGAAACACTGTCCAATAATCTACTGGGTTTTTTTAAGTAGGTAAAGGATTTGGTTATTTTTCTGCTCTCTGAATATCACACATTATTTTTTTAATATATTCCGATGTAAAATTTCTTACCACTGCCCACAGTCGCTCAAAACTTTTTTATACATGAAGACTACCAGTTATATTTATGATAAGAGACAGTCAAACAGATCAACTATAGAACTTGAGGGGTTTCATTCAGTCATATTTAAGAGATTTCCTAATCACTGATGATGGTGCTTACAAACAAAATTCTCCTTTAAATTCAATACTCACCAGACTTGTTGAATGAGGCTGTGAATGCATGGACCTCATGGATGACATACTGGTCTGATGCATGTATCCATACCCTTGAGTCTGGCTTTGCTGATATGCCCCAGGGAGAACAGGGGCTGCATTAAAGAAATACAGATACCTTAATAAATATTTAATAACAGCCCTTATCAAGCATTTTGTAGAAACTGCAGACTATTTGCACTGCTAATAACAATTCCTCCTTACAAAACACTTCAGAATTATTTCCACAAAGAACATAAGGCTTTTTAAAGGTTGATTTACACATAAATGTAGCCAAAGCTATAGCAATATATCCACAAACACTGGCATGGTTAGTTGGAAGGAAAAGTTTAACGTACCATTAGAAGGTTAATCATAAAAAGGTTTATGAAAACTTAACATACCACTAACTCAATTTTGGTACTGACATAGATGAAGCACTAAATATATGTCCCATAAGCTGCCATCTTTAAGGAATGATTGATGAAAAAAAGTTAATGCAGTTTTGAAATGGTTCACTAGAAATTCACTGTAATTAATTCTTAACTCATTGCAAACTAACTCTTATTTATTGGGCTATGAACAAAGAAGGATTGTGATTCACAGGAAGAGGCAGAAATGTAAAAAAGTGAGGCAACACTCGAGTTTCTTCTGATTCCATCAACATTTGTAGTCAAACACAGAGAGTTCAATGCTTACATACATATTTCAAAGTCCACCTTTTTCAGTATCTTCCTCTTACCACGCAATTGTTCCATCTCTTTAATACATATTTTATTCACATTTTAACAATTCTATTTAATAATCATTAATATATTAACTTCTATTGTACTGAGAGATGCTGAAAGCATCAATACAACCAACAGGGATCCCTAATTCTATTGCTTACTAGAAAAGAATTCATAAACTTCCTACATCTGCCCAAATGCCTTACTTTGGCAACAGACTGAAACAGAATGTGTTAAAAACACAACTGATCAAAAAACTGTGAGGAATAAGCCCAGCCTAAGTGACTACTTTCTTAGCAAGGCCAAAAAGAATTTTAAAATCAAAACAAAAAATACTGAAGTGGTTTATAAAATAAAATATTAAAGTTTAGTCACCAAACATTTGTGCCTGTTTTACAAGATGCATGCACTCTGAGAATAAGGATTTCTGGTTTGTATGGAGGTTATTAGCCCATGTGCACTGCTATTTCCAGAATTTTACTAGTTCAATGGGAAATTCATTTAGCTGCACTGAAAAGCAAATGCATTTCTGCTGATCCTTTTCAAGTGGTCCATTGAACTGATCATCTATCTTACTCCTCTGCCAAAAACTGTCTTTTGGTTAAAGAAGGTGGAGCTTACGTAGTACATGATTCAAAAATCTTCAAACATGGAGTCATTTAGCAGTCCAACACTTCCTGGGATGGATCTCTTGAGCTTGTTGGGAAGTAAGACCACTTCTGCAGCAGCCATACACATAGACTCAAAAAGGAGCAAAGCTAACCTAAGATTTAATGGGGTTCACAATGAGTGGAAAGATCCAGGACTTGTAAAATGAAAAATACATGGGCCAAGCAGGAAACCCCATTAAAAATATATATTTATGATAAGTGTTCATATTTGCATTAGTATTACTCTATAATTCCCTGCTTCTTGAGTTGTCAGGACAAGAAATGCATGTGAAAAAATGGACTACTGAGAACATTTTTGCTGAACTATTTCAGACAGAAAACTCAACCTTGTACTTTCAGCAGTTGTTTTACCAGTCCTGCTTCTTCAGCTAACAAAATCATGGATTTCCACAAAGGTTCTCCTTAAAACTTCCATTTAGTTTTGGTTAGCATAGTCAAATACACTAAGTGTGTAATTACAATTTGAGATGCTACTCTTTGCTCTACTATACTTGTAAAGATAAGTAGCACTATATATTTAACTAGGGTTTCTCTGATTTAGAAAACATGCTTCAAACTATTATAATGAATAGATTGTTTTGTTAAATGGGGGGAATTAAAGTGATATGCAGTCAGATGCAACACTGGAACATGATGAATAATGGATGTTTTAGAAGGCCCAAGTTCATTCTAATGACATATAAGTACAAAGACATTTTAAAGCAGTTCAATCATCAGAGATTTGCAGCTCATTAACATGTTCATAGGATTATCATGCATTAAGTGAATAGTCCTAAGTAGTTCATCAAATAATTTATGTTTCAATGTTGTTACAAGCTATTTCCACATGAGCAGATGTAGCCCTTCATGAGAAAATAGAGAAAAACATAATTTAATCAAAGGTTCTGAGATCAAGCTGGAATGAATACATTTTGCCTAATTCATCACCAGCATGAATATAGGCCAGCTCATCGAAGCCAACAGAGTCTCATCAGCTCATACCAGCAGCAAATTGCTTCTGTGGGCTGAAAACTAAGCACAGCTTGAACTTTTTAACTTAGCAGGAAGAGTATCTTCAGCCAACACTGGCTGCTGATCAGCCAGCACCCAGCAACAAAAAAAGAGCTGCTAGCACTTCCCTGGTCCCTGGCAGGGTCAAATACCCCAAGACTCCCTTTCTTCTTCCCAAGAGAAGCAAAGAGGCTGGTAGGAACCCTTTACTCTTGATTCCTTCTCCCCAAAAGAGATCTTTCTTATTTCCTATCAATCATCCCTTGTCAGTGTAAGGCAGCAAGCCTACTGATGGTCAGCTTCATTGTAACCTCCAAATCAACCGGCTTATTTTGGGGAGGATAACCCACAGCTCCTGCCTCTGTGACAAGTGACAGCAGCAGGTCTGAGATGTGCTTTCCTCTTAGCAACCAGTCTCTCACAGGCTGAGAGAATTCTGTCAAACTGTCTCAACAAAGCTGTTTGGTACTTTACCTGCAATGATGGAAAACACAAATCCACAAAAAAAAAAGCATTTCTTCAACAGCATGAGAAACTTTAGGAAGTGATAGAAGCTGCAGTATTAGAAAAAGATTTTTTACAAACAAAAAGAAGCATCAGCTTTGCTAATTATCTTCTAGTAATTTATTCAGGTATCATATGTGTGAGCATATATATCAGCACATATTAGTGTTAAAGATTGACTGAATAATTTCATGTGGGCTGGAGTTTTTTTCCATTAAAAGAATACTGTAGCATTCTGCAAAAATCTTCCAAAACAATCATTATTTTTTAACAATTCATTACAAAAAATACTGAAGAAACTTTCAGATGGTTGTCTACTTGGAAGACAATTGGGCAATCACATAAATAAGCTGATTAGTGAAAAGACAGTATCTGAGCTGTTTCTGGTGACATACTGATAATTCAAGGTGAGATTAAATGACGCAGAGAAAGAGTTTGACTTTTTTTCATCATCATCACACATAGTTAACTGCAATCTTTTGGCTCAGTCTGAAGTATAAAGTTCTATAACATCATTGATTGCAGCAGCAGCAATAGCAATGGTTTTAGCTAACCTAAGGGAACAATAAAATACAGTGGTGGAACATGAAATTCATTTAACTGAAGCCAGATTTATTGGTGATGGAGCTGAGGGCTGACCATTGCTCCCAGAAGTACAGGTGGATGTTTTTTTTTCTTGCATTAAGACTTTACCAGATGCATTCTGATTTATCAAAACTTACTTTTTTTTTTCCTGTCCCACTTACCAAGCAAGCCAGATATTCATTTTAAATTATCTACTTGAAGAAATTTATCATATATCTCTTACTATATCTTTACAGGCTTCCCCAGAGAAGAGAGCAAGAGAAATGAATAAGACAGAGAGGAAGCCTCCCACAAAAAGAAGTAGCTGAAAGAATGATAGCAAGTATCAACTTGCTGCCACAGACAATGGGGTCTGAAGAGTGTGTACTGATCAGGATATGCTTTGAGAAGAACTGGGAAAGAAAAAGGTCAAATTGTGGAAACAGGAAAGGAATCGTAAAGAGAGTGTTGTGTAACTACGAGCTTAAAGAAGAATGTTATGCTAAAAAGAAAAAACAATTAAAAGTTAGGTTCCGAGACACATTTTATCAATACCATATTTAAACTCTCTTTTGTTCTTTTGTACAGCAGAACCTTGACAATCCATAGTAAAACAATTTATCCTCAGTGGTAACTACTGCACTTTTGCCATTTACTGCAACACATGCCAATTACTGAACCACATGTAAAATAACCACTTCATTTACTCTCACACACATCATACACTTTTAAGGATTAAATAGGATCCTTCCTATTCTGATAATACCTCAATTCACAGTTTCACTCCTAAGACTTCAGAGAACTCTCAAAGAATATTGCAACATTCTATACTCATAACATGAGAGAACACAGAGTAAAAATAAAGATTCAGATTACTACACGCTTAAGTCTACTGTCTGCAACACATTAGGTAAAAAAATGTAGTCTTTCTGAGCAGCACAAAAGAGCCAGAATACAGCATCATACATCTCTGTGCTACTGCCATTGCAATGAGATCACTAAACAGATCAAGCTGCTTACAGGAATCATGCTGATCCACATATATAAAAGTCCTTCCCCTTTTTTTGCCTTGCTACTGCTATATTTTCCACAGGTTGCAACATTTGGCACAGGCTTCACAGACTTCCTTTAGAAAGCCTTCCCCATTGTTTTCAGTTCTTTCCTTCTTTTGCCCTTCCTTTATAAATCCTCAGCTATGTCCGAGGCAACAGAAGTCACAGAGTGGGGAGACAATCACGTGTGGGGACATGTAGGTCTGCAGGGTATTTCTGGGGACTCAGGTACACCCGATGCACTGTCCATGTGGACAGGTCACTGTGCCTGAACTGCACAAGCCCCCTTGACACTTCCCAGTGCAATACTTGGCTTAGGAAATAGAATCTTAGGAAATATGGGAAATAAAACTGTTTCTGCTGTGTTAAAGCTGGTGGGTAATAACAACTGGTATCTTTTAAAGCCTTCTCCAGAAAGTGTTAAAGAGGTTACTTTGATTACAAACTGTGGCTAGATCATTTATTTTTCTGTTTTCTATCCATTTCCCTAGATGTTGGCTGCTGCACACCACCATTGAAATAGTTAAAGTGATATTTTTGTCAAAGAAGCCTCTAGAAATAATATAGTCTGTCTCCATTTAAAATCAGGGCAGTTAGGTTGGGTTTCTTCAGGCCTTGTCCTGTCAATTTTTATGTCAGGATGCAGATTTTACTACACCTCTTTGAGCAACCACAAACCCTCTAATTTCTCTTCTTTATTTCCCATGCTCTCCATATTCTGGTACAATGTCTTGAGATGAGCTCAACCCAGCATTGCATTAACCATATAAGCATCGCAAGAAACAGTTTTAAGGAGAGATTTGAAGGAGGTTAACACATTAATTCTGCAGAAGTTCACATCCTGCCCAAGCATAAACAGCAGCATAAATGGAACATAATTGTTGTTAGCCAAGAATTTAGTAAGAGATTTAAAGAAGGCCCATATCACAGGTTAATCAAAAACAAGAACCTTGACACTTTGGGAACAAGGCAGGTTAAATGTGATGAGCACATGATGTTAAAGACATATAAAGAGCAGAAAACTGCTATGACAGCTGAGCTTTTAGGAGACTTTTAAAGATGATGTGCTAAACATGATTCTCTGCTGAAGTTAAGACTTAGAAGAATTTGGCAGTAGTCATGAGCTGTATTGTCTCAAGGAGGTCACAGGCATCCCAGTGCCCACTGCATATATCTGAGGTTGGTGCCCCATGAGCTGGCTGAGACAGCCTAATGCTTCTGCTACCCCTTCCTCCCTCTCAGCTGGGTTATTCTGCTGGCTTGGTGAGCTCTGCCAGGGATCAGAGCAGATGTAGTACAAGGATGGAGGCAGGACCAAGTACCAAGGGCACAGACAGCAAAAAGCAACAAACTGCCAGATCAGCTCAGTTGTTGCAAGGTGTGTTCCCCTAAGCACCTCTCTTTTGTGCAAGCCACCTCTTAATTCAAATCACAAAAGAGCTGAGCCTCCCTCAGACCCTTCCCTCCAGACATCCCAGCATCCAGCTCCAAAGTTCCCCATGTAATGCAGGTGCTCCTGTGTGCTCACACGTGGCATGTACTGCTCAACTACTTGCAAACTATTTGCATCCTAGGTCTCCACAGTACTTGTAAAAAGTCATAGTGGAAGTTGAGAGAATATTAACCCTAATGCAGCCATCAAGAGCTGTTTACTTGACAGTAAAGACAGGAGTCACAGAACTTAAAAGACTTTAACATGTGCAAGGATTGCCCAGAGAGGTTAATATGAGGTACAGAACTCTGCAGCATTGCCATGGTACTGATCAAGGAGATGGTTTCTAAAGAATACAGTAAAAAGGCAGTCACAGGAGTAGAGAAAACAAGCAGCAGAGTACAGGAAAGTTAGATACAGAAAACATTAGGAAAACCTCAGTAATAATTTTACAGTGCAGAAGTGATTGCCAATAATGCTCCTGCACCCAAATGGGAAGAAAATTTTTTAAAAATCCCAAAGGTTCATGCATAAAAGAAATGTTAAAAATTGGGTAAAAAACTTTTTTTTTCCAATCATATCCATCAAAATATCTAGAATTTTCAATCATTATTACAGTTTGTGTACCTCTTCAAAATTAAACATATTCCAACACAAAGCTGAATTCTTTGTTTTAAAAACGTCAAGGTTTAAACCCTAAAAAATCTCAATCTGAAAAAAGGAGTTCTTTTGGCATTGAGATATTAGTGACATTTCTATTCCTAACCTATTCCTATACAAAAGTCTGCCTTTTAAACTACTATCTTCTGATGAACATTTAAAAATTCCCAGCCATTTATAAAGTTAAATCACTCAGCATTAACTTTTCAAATAAGCTAGAAAATTAAAAAACACATTCTGAAGTCTTATGACTCATCTCTATTAACAGAGTTTTTGCTAATTAGAAAGAGTAGCACAGCAAAGTTCTATTTACTGGGAATACTTCAGACTGTGTAAGCATATAAAAAGCACTAACCTGAAGACTGAAGATGGTGAGACCTGATACAGAAAAATGCTGTTTTTAGAACAGTAGAAAACACCATGGTAAGGCATCTTGGCATTTTTTCTTGTAAAAGTAACTTTCTCTTCATTTCTTTTATTTGGGTTTCTCCCTTCTTTTCCTTGCCCTTTACTGGTCACTTAGCCTGCTTTCATGGATGTCTGAGCTACCAGGCTGGTTGCTCTCAGTGGTTCTGTCAGAAGCAGCAGCTCATCTGCATGCTATCCATTACTGGAGTCAGTAATAGTTAGTAAATTGGGATATCAAACCCAGATATAAGTAGGTTGTTGAAATAACAACCTGAAAGTATGGCCTAATTCACAGAGGGCGTTAATAAATATCTGCCATGCTCATTGACCTCATTAGAAGTGAAGTTCTGAACTACTTGGAGTCAGTGGCAAATTCAGAATGTGACAGCTTGGGAAGTTTCCATAACCTAAATTCTAAAGATATAAAAAATAAAATCTTCAAATAGTTTAAAAATGATGGAGAGGAGGTCAACAAAATTACTGATTTTGTGTTAAAAATACCATTAATTATTCATGATGCAAAAAATCAAAACATCTCTACTCTCATGACTACTTACTGGCATACTACTATTTACAAAATCATGTATTTTAAAATAACTTCATTTGTGTCATGATTAGACAAAGATTGTTTTAAGAATCATTATTTAGAACACTGTTTTATCAGCTAGCAATAATTAAGACTAACTATATTGTATCAGCATGTAAGCTGAAGTAGATTATTAAAGGAAATGCAGAATCAAGCGATTATAACTCCTGAAAGTAATTTCGTCATAAGAAATTAAAATTTGATTTTGAGTGAAATTACAATAGATGATCTCATATAGCTTTTGAGCATATGTCAAAGAAAAGTAAGAAATTTTGAAAGGAAAAGAATGTGTAATGTCCTGATAATACGAATCCTGTGTTTTATTTGAGGCTTCCTTTCAGGCAGGGACTATCTTATATTTCAGTCCAAAGTTCCTGATTTGGATGAACAAGCAATATCACTAATAATAGTTACGTTGGTCTTTGTTTTGTAATTCCATCATAAATCCAATAGCAGATGGAGTGGGAATTTGAGAAATGCTAGCTAGGACAGTGGAAGAAGAGTTGGCAAACTGTCTCTCTAGTACATCATGGTCTATGTGTCTGGTGATTCAGACCTTCTTAATTTTTCACATTTTCAGGAATGGTGGATCCATCAATTCCATCATATCCTTTTTTCATGGCAAATTATTTTCCAAGGTCCATTCTCGCCTCTCTGAGGGTTCTCAATCTCTCTATTTCAAAAGTCAGTCTCTCACAGACCTTGAAAAAATAGTAGTATTGCTTTCATTCCTCTTCAGAGTAACTGCAAAAAAGCAATATATTTTTTAAAAGTCTCGGCTAGCAGAGTCTCTAGAAGCCTTGTCTGCAAGCAGTTATCAAATATCACAGTCTAGAGAAAAATGAAAGGAACCCAGGATGTCCTGTTTTCTACAGTCAACATTAAAAGAGGGCAGTCCACAGAACATCCACCCTCATCATTAAAAGACAGTAACACAGGGAATATTTTTGCCAGGATGTGACTGTGGATACTGCTTAGAGCATCATTTTATTGAAGCACAGGGGTTGGAGGATACTGAGTAACAGCTCAAAAGCTTTTGTGATCATTAACACATTACTGTCATAGTAAAGCATCACAGAGTTGTAAAGTATTAACTACACATAATTTAGTGCTCTGGCAACAGGAGAGGAGAAGAAGTCAAATCTCAAACAACCCATAGAGTTCCTGCCTGTGTCTGACCCTGGAGCAGTGAGGTGGTAAGTGGCAGCCTCACAGCTTGCAAAAAGCAAAAGCCAGTCCTGTTCTGGCAGAGCAGGCAATTTTGCTGTTGTGAAATGACAGCTTCCCCAGACTGCTTTTGGAATGGACATTTAGGACTGTACGACCATAAACAGTCAAAAGAATTGATCTGACAAATGTAATTCCATAGCAGCCCCTCCAAACAAAATCTTTTTCAAATGAAAGCTAAAGCGTTTGTTATAAAATAGGGTGTTAAATGCTCTCCCAGGAAGTTCAGTAAGATAGTTCGAAGTGTTATCAGCCTTTAAAATTACAGGAAAAGGCTGTAGTGTTTATTCATATTGATGTTTTTGTCACTTTTGCTAAAAATACAGCATAAAATGAAAGTGAACACAATACAAAATTACAATTAAAATTAATTATATTAATTATTATCTTCATCTAACTTCTTTTAACAGTTGCTTTGGGGATTTTAAAAATTGTATGATATCTATATCTGACATTTAGGACTTCATGGCCAAATACAACCATCTACTTCTCTTAAAATTTATTTCACTTAAAATACAAACCACTTATCCCCCTTCCAGATTTCACTGACAAATTTTTACTACAACACTGTAAAAGAGAAAATTACTTCAACTATTTGGCTTCTAACCCTAAAACTGGACTCCTATTTGTTCCCAATTTTGAATCCAAAAATGTAATTTTAGGGTTATTATCATAAACACAGAATATTCTAAACCAGTTAAATGTACTGACAAAAAAATCTGGTTTGAATATACAAAATCTTTTCTAGATGTTTTCCTCATAAAAGCAAAATTAATACATTAAATACTCAATTGCAACCTGAGGAAAAAAGAATTACTAACAGTGACTACATACATTATATTGTGTCACAGGATTTGTTCTAGCAGTTCAACTATAAAAGATCACTTTATTCAGACACCACTATGAATTTTAGTTTGGCATTAGTCTTCAGTGGTAGCTGTACAGCCCAAAGAGTTCAGCCTATGTGTCTATTAACAGCTGCTATGCCAAAATACTCATACACATCCCCTTTCCCCCACTGGTTGTGTGCCTGGCACATAACTGAACCACAGGGCATCCTGCTCAGAATATGAACTGCAGCCAGGATTTGGTGTCACAAACAAACACGACTGCCAGCTGACTTTTTTGCTCAACATTCAACCTAAGCTGCAGCCTGTCTCAGCTGAGACAGCAGTGCAATCTGTCTTCTCTCTTGTCACACACCAAACCACATTATTTTATTTATGAAGGCACAAAATGTCTTAAAGCCAGTCCAAGGCACCCTCAGACCTAGCAGGGCCATGGTGTACCACAGAAGCTGCAATTCCTACTTAAATTGTGAAGAGGCACAGTTTTGCTCCTTACAAAAGGAAAGATTTAGTAAAATGAAGGTTAGCATGTTACATTACCCACATGCCTTCAATTATAATTTGAATTCTCTTACATTTACTGGACATCTTCTGTTGCCCTTGTGCATTAGAGAGAGAAGCCTGCATGTTCTTTTCACAGAAGCTGTGCTTTGATTCCTGTGCATTGATTTATTTGCATAGTGGGTATAGCCAATCTGAACAATGGTGGAAGGACACCATTAACCAGGATCATGTATGTCACTGCACACAATTTTACTAACTATATTTATTGTCTGCTAGATATAAAATTCTCTGAAGTCTGTCAAAAGCTGCTCTAGGGAACCACACTGGGCAACTGAAACAACTCCTTGCCAAGGGAGCCACTAACACTTCCAACTGCTGAGTCACTTGGAAACTTCCTTTCCACTTTCTGCTCACTAACTTTTAATGGAAAAGGGAATATCAAATTCAGAAAGCTGGTAGAACAAACAGAAGGATCCCCTGAACTACTGCTACACTACAGAAATTAAAAGTGGGATCGCTTCTGGATTCTCCTCCCCCTGGATGTGTGGGGATTGTCTTTTGATGCTGCCAGATGCCAAGAGTGGGGGAGAGAAGCATGAGAATCAAAGCATAAGGAATCTAGGCAAAAATATTTTGGAAGTGTGAAATGTAAAGCTGTCCCTGGAACATTAACTCACCCTGAGTGAATACACGCAGAATGAAAATGCACTTTCAGAGGAATCAAGATTCATATCTTAGAGCATTACAACCAGCGTGGAATATTTTGTTTTATTCCCAGCACCCTAAACCAAACCTTAATCAAAATTTAACTAAGCAATCACTTGGAGTACTATATGAATTTTCTGTTAAAAAATGTTATGTTAAAAAAATCAGGTTTTACAGATTGTTAATACCATTTTGTGGTGGAAAAGAATGAAATATAATTTTGTCCACTAAATTCTCTCATGTTGTGCATTAACAAAGCACTCAGCAGAAGACACGAAAAGTCCCATAGTCCAGACTAGGACAGAAAATTGATAATTCACAAGATAGTGCATAAGAGTAGTCCCATTGACTTTCTGGATTCATGTACTTATATGGCTTAAAAGGCTGAAATGGATTATTCAGAGACAAAACTATATATTAAGCAGTCAGAAATCCTCTTATCATGTAAACACACAGAAATTAGCACATGTGTAGGGAACATACTCAACCTGTTTCTAAACTGAAATCTAAACTCTCACAACTAACTTTGTCTTTATTTTTCTTTCTTATCTCAAACCTAGAGCTGGGAAGGTTTTTAACACCAGGAAGCCTCCCACTGTTTTCAAGAACCCCTCTAACTCTAATGCTGTTATTTTATATCAGGAAAAAATGCCCTTTGAACATTAGGAGTCACTGCAAAATGGAGGCAGAAGCTGAAACACCAAAACACATCTCCTTCAAATGAAACATGAAACATGCAATTTTCAGAAGGGAGAGAGCTCTGTCTTGCTACCTGAAAAACCATGTCCTTTTAGGGTACAATGTGGTTACAGCAAACCTTTACAAAGGAAAATATATCATTTTTGTAAAAATATATTTGAGAATGGAAGACCAGGATTCACTGGCTCTAGAATATAAGCTCTCTAACAGAGAAAACTCTTCAGGCTAAATAATTTGTGGCACCAGAGAGATTATAAACATATACATACACTTGTGTTTGTATAACATACATGAGAATTATTTTGTTAAGTTCAAAAATATCACAGAAGTTTGTAGGTAAGTTATTTACTATTTGAGTACAAGCATTTGTAGTAGATTACACACTTAAAAAGAGAAAACAAACTGATTAACAAGATGGAAAAACAGTTTTACCAAAATGCTGTTGAATGGAAGAAGACTATTTTTTTCTCGCACATTAGCTTTCAGGTTGGCAAACCTGCAGGGGGCTGGCATGTTAAAGAAGGAAAACCAAAGTACCATCTAGTCTGAAATACAGAAAAGTCAGAAACAGATGTAAGAGTCTGGTGGCTAAGAGAAGAGTCAATGTGACCCCCACCAAGAGGTACCAAGAGTAGACAGAGAGCATTGTTTTGATGTGTTCTGCTTTCTGTGGCAGGGCAGCCAGCTGACACAGTTGAAAGGGGACAAGAAACCCACAAAAGCTTTTCCTGTGAACTGTGCAATTCCTTTCCCTCTGAATGCCATGTTTGATTACCGGACTCTGGAGAACATTATGGGAACAGAGTTCAGCCACCTAGCAAAAAAGAACAATTCTCCCTTGGCTGACGGAGAAGAAAATATAACTGCTGTGTCATTCTGCTTGACCTCCTCAGAATGGCAGAGCTTAGTAACTGAATATGAATATGAAGAGGAGTGAAGGATTCCTGCCCTGTACTCCTGACAGCAGCACCTGGACATGGAAGACAGATCTCTCTATTACAAGAGAATAGGTATTATTCTCTCTTTTTTTCTTCAGTTTGTCTTTTAATAATGGTGATTTTTTTTTTCCAACCTCAAAACTAGAGGGTTTTTTAAAGAATAAACCACGGTTTTCTTTACTCATCTTCTTTCAGCTCTCGGCATAGGAGATGAGTTATGACCACTATACCAAAGCAAGGAGACTCCTTGGCCTACATACTGGGAAACATCTGCAATTCCAGCACGTGAAATAAAGAGGTATTTTCTCCATTTTATCTGACTAGTTTGTAGTCTTCTAACCAGACTATACCAGGAGAAGAAGCACCAGCAAATTTCTTTGCTCTAGGGTTTTCTGTGGTATAAATGTGTGGGTGTCAAAGCCCCAGGTAAATCCTACAAATTATCATTGTACATACAGAGTTACCAATATTGGTGTGTGCTAGGGGAAGAGAAGGAGACATCCCTGAAATTAATGTTTAAAATGTCAGTCTTGGGCTGAGGCATAAAAGGCCTCTTCTTGAGCTGATACACAGAACAAGGCTGCTGCCAGCAGCACTCAATGACACGTAAGGTCTGTGTTTGCTCTTTGCAGGGCCGTGCTCACACTGCAGCTCAAACAGCAGATTTTCTAATGGCCTACAGCGTGTTCCCCTCAGTGAGAGAAGGAGGAAGATAACCCCTGGAGTTTGGAGGAAGGGAGGGGAGCAGGCTTAGCTGCTCTGGAGCCATTCTTCTTCAGAGGGTCCGTATCACACAAGGAGGACATGACACTGGGGAGAGAGATGAAAGGACTTACTGTTTCTCATTGATTAAACTTCCACTCCAAGCTAGATAAAGACTTCAAAACTTTAAGAAAGAGACTGCAGTACTGTGTCTTCTTCAGTTGTCACGGACTTTGGAGTCAAATTGCCAGCAGCGCCCATTTGCTGCATTTATTTGCCAGAGGTTGTTTGCACCAATCTTTTCTGGATTTCTTTTTAGTTATAGCAATGAAGTATCTAACACAAATTTTCAGTTCTCTCACAGCAATGTACAGGTTACTGTTAAGGCTGATAACAAAAATTAGGAGACTAGAAAGATGTAAGTGGAATTTCATAGTTTCTTTGATTTGGATTGCCACTGTGAGTTAAAGACTAAACTAACCAGGCAAAGATAGAGACCTGAGTGCTGCTGGCAGACTATTTTCATTAAAAGAAGGAAGGGAAGACCTTAAAACTCATATTAAGGCTCCTTTATGTGAAGTCCTACAGAATGGCTCGAAGGTAAAAATATAATCTTTGTTAGGCAATAACTAATTACAATGTATTTAGGCAGACTGGGAAGTTCTAGTGCAACATTTTCTGTTCAAAAAACTTCAAATATATCATGAAGTAATAAAGTCAACCTTGAAAAACAATCACAGAAAGAAGTTGTAAAAAAAAGACACACTATGTTGAAAAGTACTTTTAAAAAGACTATTAAAATGAAAACCTATGACCTGCACCAAGCTTGCTGGAAAGTGTTAACAATTGTTTCCTATTCAATTTTATCTGCAATACTCTAAAAGGGAGAACAGGGAATTTTCTGGACTTAAAAAAATGCAAAAATCTACTGACTTTGTAGAGAAACCTCCCTGGGAAGGACACATGGTTCAGCTTAACATCACCAGCTAAAAAAAATGGTTGGGAAACAAAACAGGAAGAAGTAATTCTAAGGAACAATATTAGTATCTTCCCTGTGCTGTAATTACTGAAATTCTTGAAGACAAGAGAGTGTTATTTAGATCAGAATAACACTTTAATATCTGGTATTTGGTACGGGGCCCAGCTAAGAGCTGGGAAGAGGTAGTTAAGGAACAATTTCAACAGCAGTGGCAGCAGAAGATTTTGATAGTGTGTCAAATATCAGTAAAGGTATCTAGAATAAAACAGCAACTGAACAATGCAGAAGTATGTGAAAGATGATGTGACAAGGCCAAAGACACTCAGAGATTGTAAAATTGGTCACAGGTCTCCAACTGTCTTTGATGTTGGCACACCATCAGATAGAACAATTGCCAATGAGAAACCCTGCTGATCTAGAAGTACAAACTCAATGAAAAATACACATGGAATCCCACCAAAATGGATTTTGTTCTCATTTATGGTATAAGAGACAGTGTATAAAGGTCACAGGTAAACTTGTCTTGTGGCTATGTGCAAAATGACCTTTCAGATGAGATACTGCCATGAAAAAGATGAGTACTTTTGGCCAAAGACGCTGTCTTCAGCTGGCTCTTTCTGAGTGTGTTCACAAAAGTGGGATTTACTTGTAAATCATTAGGATTATGTTCCATTACTTAGCTCTGGCACTTATTTCTTCCCTGCAATTGGAACTGTCTACAGGTGTTCAAACCCTGGCCAGCCAGCTGGGTTAAAATGGAAACAATTTCTTGCTAAAATGGAAACAACCTCTTGAAAAATATGTTGATCTTGGCAAGGATCTATTCAAGACATCACCATAACAATAGATATAAATAGAGCCACAAAAAGCAAGGTTACTAGTTCCAGAACAACCAGGAAAATAAAGCCCATTTCCTGTTCGCAACATGGAAAGTAATAAAAAATATCTGTTAAAAATCAAATCAAGCTGACAAAGCAATGTTGAAATGGCCTGGAATACTGCCAAAGAAAAGATCAGAACAGCTGTAGAAAAACAATGTGCACAGGACTGTGAAGTCCAATTTGCATCATCCCAGGAAGAGATGTAAAAAACTACATAATGTGCATTATTGCTATCATCTATTAAAAGAGTTGGGAATATAGTTAAAATACTAAATAAAGATACTCTGACATGGTAAAAGGCAATGCATTTCTGTCAAAGATGTGTGTTTGTTTGTTCAGAGTTAGCACTTCAGTCTGAACACCTTCTTCCTCACCCATTCTTAATCAGAACTGCTTGTGTGTATTCACACCAATCACTACAGTAACATATTACTTTAGTGAGTGGGAAAACATAAACAAGTGCAGTCTACAATTAAGATGCCTTAAAATCTTCTAAAAGCATGGATAATTTAATTATGTCAGGCAACTAAATGATTTCTTAAAAAACAAAAATGTAACCCTTCGGATAACATTTACAGTGCACTTTTTTCCCAACTGAGAAGTAGAAATCAATATTTTTTAAAAATATCTATTTAGAATGCAATGTTTCAGAATATTTTCAGTTTATGAATCAAGTCCAGTGCATACTGTAATGCCATTAGGATGACCAGATCCTTATTCATCATTTTCCTAAATTTTCTTCTAATCATTGGCATCCAAAGATACACAATATGGGTTTGTACCTGAGAATTCAGGTTTGTCAAAGTATTCTAATATTAATCCAGATTAAACCATAACAGACTCTTTAAACCTCACAGATGCATGTTAACCCTGGTTCTCAAACCACTGAGAAAGAGAACATGATAAAATTCATTCCCTTTTTTTCTAAGATGAAAACAGAGAGCCACAAAAACCTGCATAGTTTAATATGGGGAAAAAGCACTTTAGTCACTAAAATACTATGATATATTTGATTTATCCACTGAAAAGCCCAAGGTAAGTATGTTTTTTTCAGGTTAGAGGTGTATTTCGTTCAGTTACGTTGTGTCATTTAAGAGAAAAAATAAAACCAGGTTCATGTACATTTTGCAAAAACACAACACATCTTCAATGCACTATAAATAGGAGTTACCAGGGCTTTGGAGAAGACAGCTTTACCAATACTGTGAAACAGAATTCACAATAGAATGATATGGCATGCAGAAACTGTGCAGTCTTGACACCTTGCTTTGCTTTCTTAATCAACCAGACAATATCTTACACAGTTTCTACCTGTGTCTACCCAAGGATATGGAGTTAATACAGGCCTGTGAAGTCACAACACACTGCAACAGTGCTGTTAGTGAAAAAGGTGGGAATGATGGGTACCTCCTTCAAGATCAGATGGCCTTGTTATCTCACTGCAGTAAGAAAAGGTAGGGTTCGTGTCAGAGCCATCTGATTTATAATCTCCCAGACTGGTAGAATGTAAGTACTGCTTACTGTAACGGCTTGCTCTTTCTACAAAGGTAGAAAGAAATAAAGAATATCACAGTAAATAGATGAATGAAAGAAGTGCAAAGACAAACAAAAACATAAATCCCACCAATGTTAACATTGCTATTCATACACTGATGGCACTAAAATTAAAGAAAAGTGAATCCTTAGCAATTTTCTATCCATTTTAAGCACCATTAATTCCAAAGCTTGATTCAAAAATCTAATACAACTAAGCCTGGTCTTTGCTTTAAAAGAATAGCAGAAATGGAAGGTATTATTGAGCCACCAGAAAGAGAAGGGATAAATAAGAAAAATATAAAAATTTCCAGTGGAAAATCAGATTATTCCTTAGCCCAGCATGCATACAAGTGCATGTGGAAATACTGCTGTATGTTGTTCAAAAGAATATTTACAGTTCCAAAGTAGCAAAGGAAATACATGTGAAAAATAAACATTCAAAATAAACACTCCTATGCAGGAAAAGATTCAATAAACTTGTAAAGCCAAAGCACTGCTCCCTGTTATTACATTACTTTCTCTCATTTTTCATCTATCCTTAAATTATGAACACCTTGGAGTTGCAAATAATAGAACAAAGCATAATATCATGTGCATGAAAAAGAAATCAATTTCATAAATAGGCCACTTTCTGTAACTCTGAAATTTTATAAGGTCCAACTATTTGAAAATTCTACTTATAGCAAGGACAAAGTAGGTCAATGCTTTTTAAATGGCTACTTGTAAGTGGCATGAATAACTGGTTTAGGGTAAGATTTATTTCGCTATTTCTTATCTGCCCATGTGATTACGGCTGAAGTTCCTATAAAACAATGCTTTTAAACTACTATAGTTATAAATATATATGAAAGTATGCTTATAAAACATACAGCTGGCATATTGACCTGAAAATTTACAGTATCAACTTGGTTTCATAAACATAAAGAGCTGAATTGGGGAAAAGTCAGGATATAAGTAATACCAGAAAGCATATGCAGACTCCTAGACTGAATATTGTCCTCCAGAGGATCAATGTCGAAGATGGAGCCAGGATCTGTGCGCCAAACTTTAAGATCTTTTTCCAAAGCACAGAAATTATAAGACAGACAAACAACAAAGGAAGTAAAAGCATGAAAGAAATGAGCTTTAACAATCAGCAAGTAATTTCCTTCATCTAGAAATTAACCTATCTAGACATTCACCTGAAGAGGTCAGAAAGCATCAATTTCCTGCTTACAAGAATTTAGTGTATTCACCTTAAGCACTGACATTATTTTAAGGAGACTTTTGCTTCCAATTTTTTTTGCATTTTCTAAACATGACCATAAATTCTTAAGTCTAAATAAATGGAAACCAGTTAAGTATCACATATTAAGAGCTCTCTTCTAGTAGCAGAACCAAAATCACCAGAGCTACAAGATTATTTCCCCAGTTCACAAGCAGCATCCTTACTGTGTGGGGATGCTGCAGTACATATCCCTACAGCTGATAGCACACAGCTCCACAGCTGACAGACTCTCCTTTGCATACAGGAGACATCATGTCAGCCTAAGAAGAAGATGATGCAAGGGCATAGCTCATCTTATCCAAAATAGATTTCTACTAATTGCTTAATTCATGTAAACTCAAAAGGATCCATCTTTCTTAATTAATACCAAAAGGAATAAGGTGACAATTTCAGCTGCAGAAATCTGCATTGCACACATCTTCCATAGGGTAAAATGAAGCCCAGTCTTGAACTTAACAAGCAATTTCTCTGCGCCAGTGAGTGCCCAGGTGGCCAAGGAGGCCAATGACATCCTGGCCTGGATCAGCAATAGTGTGGCCAGCAGGACCAGGGCAGTCATTGTTCCCCTGTACTCGGCACTGGTGAGGCCACATCTCAAATCCTGGGTCCAGTTCTGGGCCCCCCAGTTCAGGAAGGACATTGAGGTCCTGGAGCAGGTCCAGAGAAGGGCAATGGAGCTGGAGAAGGGTCTGGAGCACAAGTCTGATGAGGAGCAGCTGAGGGAGCTGTGAGTATTTAGCCTGGAGAAAAGGAGACTCAGGGACACTCTCTACAAATACCTGAAAGGAGGTGGTAGTGAGGTGGGCATATGTCTCTTCTCCCAGGTAACAAGTGCCAGGATGTGAGAAAATGGCCGCAGGCTGTGCCAGGGGAGGTTTATATATTGGATATTAGGAAAAGATTCTTCACTGAGAAGATTGTCAAGCACTGGAACTGGTTGCCCAGGGAAGTGGTTGTTACCATCCTTGGAGATATTTGAAAGATGTGTTGACATGATATGTGGGGACCTGGTTTTGTAGTGGGCCTGACAGTCCTGGGTCAATGGTTGCATATGATGATCCTAAAGTTCTTTTCCAATCTAAATGATTCTGTTACATGATATGCCTAAACTAAAATAATCTTTTAATCTCTACAAATCAGTTTCAAATAAAACCTTGATGTAAAATATAATCAGTCAAAGCATAAATCTACCAGATCACTCAATTTTCCTAGGGAGTTTCTTCTTGGGCAGACCTGGCTGCAAGATTTACTCCATGTTTTGGAAGTAGGCAAAAAAACCTGTCTTTCCAACTTTGTCCTTTCGCTGGTTTGAGAGGTACCAAGATAAATAATGGGTTGGTAGGTAAAGTAGGACTGTGAGGACCCCAAATTTGTCATGTTTCAAATGATTAATAGCCTAGATGCAATGGAAAGAACAGACAGAGCTAACAAAATAAATCCCATGGCTTTAGAATACATTCAGTGTATGTAAATTATACATTATCTACCACAACTCCCATAAGGTGAGGCATAGTGCTAACTCCTTCATGCCAAGATAAATTAAAGCCAATATAAAATCTTTTGATAAGCTTTTGTTAGTCCTGGGGCAATAAATTATGCATCTACATAAAGTACTGACAGGCATGAGAAGTGGTAGGGGAATTGGTGAACACCCAACTTGTCCTGTGTGATCATGCCTTAATAAGTAAAAATAGAAGTATGACTTCATGGCAGCACAAGTGCAACAGCCATTGTTTTGTACTGGTTTTATCCATCTTTGTAATCAGAAATAACATACATAGAATCAGAATCTTGGCAATTTGTAACACAAATCAATTTTAAGTCCCTGGTAACTTTTGCCAAGTTAAAATATCCTTAGATTCATGTGAGAATTGTGGTTCCTCTTTAGTAACAGATCCAAAGCTCACTCATATCAATTTATTTTGATGGGTTTAGAATGGCTTAGTAGGGTTAAAACTAGTGCCTATTTGCCAAAGAAGTGTCATTAATTTTAGCATTTGATAAAGTAGTTACAGCTTCACCAATAATACATTAAAAATAAACCAGAGGGATTCTGACACACTTTTCCTAACTGGCTGAACAATTTCCAGTTACAAAAAATACTGGTGAGAGTCATGTTTTTCAGTTTGCAAATTGTTTTTGAGCTGCCAAGGACATTTCATGAGCAGAGAGTTCATTGATTGTTTTTAAACAAGTAGATATTATAATTGCAATTTTACTCCAAAAAAGCATTCGCTGAAATGGTTAAGGTTTTTCATGGCCTTTTTCCTTTAAATAGTTGTACAATTTTTGCTGTTTGGCAGGTATGGGAAATTAAGAATTTCTGTGTGTTTTGATACCACAGTATTTTTAGGTAATAAATAGTACTAATATTTTACTTCTTACAGATCAAGAATCTATCCCAGGGATGTCCTTAATTCCAATCTGCTTGTGCTAGCAAGGCTTCAGCTGCTGAACGTGGGATTGCACACGTGCTTCTTACACAGGGCTACTGCTCACACGCAATGCAGCACAGGGCAGGGGGTTTCTAGCGTGCACTGAGGAGCATCTTGGCAACTGAATATCACTGCAATTTCACAGGAGCCTTTCTCTTTTGCTTTAGCTGCACCACATCTAACAATGAGAGGGAGTAGTGACAGAAGATCATCAGCACCTGTCCCAGGCAGAGCTCTCTAATCACACACTTTTGAGAAATCCTTTCTCGTATAAGGCTGTAGCTACAGACACATAAAGGATGGCAACAAAAAAGGAAAGAAATGTATTTCCTTGTGTGGGAGAGACTCATTTGGAGACTTTAAGGAAAAGACTGAAAAAGCATCTGCCAGGAATTATATAGTTAACCTTGCTTTAGGCAGGAGGATGGCCTTTGTGACCCACCAATTAGTCCATTTCACCTGCAATTTCTCTGGTTTTTGAGAGGAAACTTAAAAGTCAGCCTCACTGTTATCACTATGTATGAAGAATTTTAGAGTGCTATCTCAGCATTGTTTTTTGTATGCAGATCCTCTGGGGTCTATGTGGTTGTAAAGCACAGAAAAAAAACCAAAAGGAACATACCAAAAGAAAAGGAAATGAGAAAAGAAAAAACGGTTACCATTTCCTTTGCCACAGCAGACTTGTTGACTTTTAAGCAATTTCAAATATCCACTTCAATTTTTAAATAGAATTCATTATGATTATGCCAAATAATATCTTCATGCAATACCGTGTCTTTAAATATAAATCTAATCTGTATTCTATCCCTTGAACACCTATCCTTATCTTGGACCATCCTTCAGAACATTTCCCTTCTGAACACTGGTTACCAAGGACCTAATGAGTTAGTGATGAATTACAGATTGAGATATTTCTAAAGCTGTGTGAAATTCAGAAACAAGAGGTAAATAGATATGTGGACATCTGGAGAAATTACTGACTGACAGAAGGGGAAATCTCAAACTGACCTGCAACATTTGAACACTGAAATCTTGCAGAATCCCAGTTTTAGTCATCTTTCTTCTGTGCCAAATTAAGATTATTGTAGATATTTTGACCTTCCTTATAGATTCAAAATTCAAATTTAAACTAATAGCAAAAACTTTCCTTTTTTTTTTCTTAATTACAGAGCAAATTATACTCTCCCATTATTACTTCACCAGAAGCTGACTTGGAACCACTAGTTCAAGCATAAGTTTGATGCTGAGAAAAAAGAGAAAAGGAAATCTGGAGAGCACAAATGGGGGCTTTTATCTTCACCACAGTGCTTTCAGTTACAACAATATTTAACAGCTTACCAACAATTATTCCAGGTCTTCTATCCATTTCAACAATATGTGGATGCACACCTTTATATGCTGCATCACTCACAATTTGGGTGTTTTTTCGTACACGCTCTGTTATAGGATCATCTACCACTGGGGTGAAGCCTCTGCCCTTCGTCTTCTCAAAATCTTCATGATATTTTACCTAGGAAAACAAGAAGAATTACATTTTTCCCCAGGTTCCAACTGACAGCAAATGGCTATTCCATGCAAGAATGCATATATGTTTGGTTTATGAGGCACTTATACTCTTTGACTTGGCACCATTAACAGAATTGCTTTACACATGAGCTAGGCTGCATGGTCACCCAAGTCTTTTCTATCACCTTAACTTTTTCTGATATTTATTATCAATTTTGCATTTCTTTTCCATTGACACTGAATTAGGCACTATCTTAAGCAGCAAAGTATCATCTTACTACCACACAGGACACAAAACAACCCTGACCTCAGGAGGCCATCTGGTCCATTCCCTAGTTCTCTAGGATAGGATAGCTGTCTACTGATGCAGACAACTGCACCAGTCTGAAAAAATGTTCCAGCAGCAGTAGTTCTAAAGAACTAAAAGATTCGCATTCACTGATAATTTTGACTACATGCACAGTATCATACAAAATGTATATTTTGCTCTTTTATCATATGCCAGCTGGCTTTTAAAATAGGTTTTTAGAAAGAACAACAGTTATCCTAAACTGTCTGCTTTAAAAAAATATATTAGAAAAAGGGACATTAGAGTAGAAAGTGTTACAGCACCAAGTGTTGAAACAAAACCCCAGAATTAGTAAGAGTTATAAAGGTAGTACTGCCAATTATGCATATTTACATTATAAATAACTTAATCATCAATGAATTAAATTGACAAACATTCTCACACAAGCCAATGCACACAAAACAACTCATTTCAAGAACCAAAGTCACACAGAAACCAGGAACATGCACAGGCACAGGTGAAGTGTGTCACCTAATCCAGTGAAATTATGATGCTCAAATGATCTGTGTACATTTTTTAATTAAAAACAAAACCAAAAGAACAGACATGTAACTGTTAGAAAACTGTTTATTAGTATTTTGAAAATGTTCATTACACTCCTATGCAGTTAGCAAACACTCCCTCTACAGGCGTGAGAAGAAAATATTCCTTCCATACCTGAGGAGAGAAGTTCATTAGTTACTTATATTAATGGAAGGCAAAATCCAGTGGAAGTCAAGTGCCGTTGCTTAGTATGCTCTAGTTACAGGAAGAAAGTACCCTACCATTGAGATGTTGTTTTGTGTTTCTTTGACATGCCTTAGCTCAGGTGTGTCTAGAAGCACACTACGTCTACCTTTCATCTGCCTCTGATCACTGCTGTACTTGACCTGCAAAACAGCAACAACAGCACAGGTGAATTGTTTGTTTACAGTAGAAAGGATGGTGAGAATCACACCACGTGACAGTACCCATTCCAAAGCACAATGCCAAGCAGTTCTCTTCTTTCTTTACACTCTTGTGCTAGTAAATTATTTCACAGTGAGGATATAGATGAGGGACTACATTGGCAGGGCCAAAAGGCACATTTATTCCATCAATCACTTACTCGAAAGAAATTATTTATTTAAAAGCTGCAATGTGTGACTGTTTAAATTATGTAAATGAAATAATTCTTTTATCAACTGATAAATAAGATAAATAATAAGCAAACACCACTGTAACTTAGGATATCCTTAAAACATATTTGCATGGTTGAAGATAAGCTACCATCCTATTACCGAGACAGACACAGAGTCAGTTCTCAGGCTGTTTACAGGTTGGGATTACCTAAGAACCTCAAGGACTTCAAGTCTTATTCTTTGGAAGCCTTCTTACTCCTGTCCAATAGCTAGTGTTTACTAGCAGCACAAAGCAACATGTCTGGGAAGAATCTGAATATTCTGTTTCCAAAATGAACATGTGGGCTCTGGGTTTTGTGTACCAGTAAGTACAGAATCTCTCCCATCACATTTCTTCTGATTAGCTTATTTTGTGACATTTTAGAGACTAGTAAAGATGTATGGGAAATTATCTGTTAAAAATAAGAAGAAAAAAAAAACCCACTCAAAATTCTAAAATAGTGAAAGTACTACTTATTAGTGCTGGAATGAGTACTCTTACAGTTTCTTCTGTCTTGTTGAATTCTTCTACCAATAGCCTCTCTTAGCTCCTGCATCACACCATAACCTGTGCACTGTGTTAGGAAATATTTGAGATTTACTTCTGTATTCACACTCCAAGTATTACCTCTCAGAGGAGTTGTGCAAATCTATTTCAACATGCATTTGTGATGACAGAGGCCATGTACTGAAACTGTCTAACCCTCCTTAAGATTACATATTGGCTAAGAAAGCAGACCCTTGAAAATATGTGTCTTGGTGTCTGTGTTTCATAGGTAAGTTTGAAATAATGTACAGACAAAAATATATGGTACTGCGTATTCTTCAAACCCTTCTTAATCAATCAGTAAATTCTCTTAGAAAATATATCCAACTACATCAGTTTTTGAATGCAAGGCATTTTCTGGACAGAATAATTACAGCCAACATAGGCTGATTTTCATCTTGCTCATTAACACAGAGAAGAATTTATCCCTGTAAATCTTGAGAAACAAAGTGAAGGAGTCACTTGGCAGAACACATTTCATTTTCAAAAATTAAAAAAATACTTAAAGTCTAGAATTGTTGTGAAGTTTTCCTCTTGTTTCCAACTACGCACCTCAAAAATAACTGACTTTGGTAAATATTCATGAGCATTTTAAGAACATCATTAAGATATATGTAGTTATAATGTCAGATTCTGTTCCTTTGTCCTTAGACATATTCCCTGACAAACCCAACCTACTTTTCACTCCTACTCTCAGTTCTAAAGTGTTCATTACTTGTAATTCTCTCCTGCCACCTTGAAACCTCTTCTATTTACCATCTGAAGCAACTTGCCACTGATGATGTTTCAGTGCTGAGGACAGACTGCAATATAACTGGTCTTATCCTTTACTTCACCGTGCTTTTTGCACTTCTTCCTTGCTCCTTAATAGAATTGTCTCCTGCTTCTTACTCCACTGTAATAGCAATAAGATTTTATTAACATAAATACCAAGAAATATATATTATCTTACTCCTCAGTATTTAGCAATGGGACCTATTAAGAACTACTCAGCTCTAACATAGGTGGCATGTCACAGAGTGGAATGGACACTTCCATGCTTTGAATCTCAAAAAAAAAAAAAAAAAAAGACATTTGCCCTGAGGTTAAATTCTCATTTCCTTTGCTCTTTACTGCAATTCATTCCTGCAATCCAGCAACTCAAATTTGGTAAAAAGGGACAAAAATTCTTGAAAGAATGACTGACCTCTACTGACTCTCTCCTTGAAAAATACTGGCACCAACACAACCACCTATTTTTTTTTTGCAAGAATAATCAGACAACCATGAATATGTTTGTTGCACATATGTGCAGTGCATGTCCTCAGAGAATAAAACCAATATCTCTCCAGTGAATGATGAAGTTGAATTTGACACATCAAATGTAAAAGGAAAAGCATATCCATGTTTATATTTCTATTATGACTGAAAATCTGAATGACAAAAACATTCAAACAACTTGCCGAGCTGATATTATCTTGATTCTTCCTGACTCTCTCTATCTCAGGAGTGACACTCACAGCAGTAGCTTTGCCAGGCTGCTCTCTGTAGTGAACCTGTTATTTAACAGAATAAAAGATATATTCATACTATTTCAACTATAGCAAAGCTCATTGTTTTATATTAAAATGCATGACTTCAAAGGTCATCCAGGAAACAACTGAGAAGCTAAAATGCATCTGAAGTTTATTAAAGTTTATAAAACTTGATTTTTGAAAGATAACCTTGAATTTTTTCTGCATAGGGTGTTTATTAATGCATTTCTGTGGATATGCACACATATGCACACAATATCTTGACATTTATCAGACTGGTCCTTGGCTGTACAGAGAAATATGTCATATTTGGAATGGGGTTAAGCCACAAATGATGCAGTAAAGGCAAGCAGAGCACATGAAAAAATGAATTTCAGCAAGGTGCACTGCAAATATATATTTGTCAAGACAGAAACTCCATAATGTCTCCCTCTGTGTTCTAAATTTTACGTACTACATATTCAAAGGTGATTAAACACAGAGGGTACAGTACATCAGACAACTACCAATTGAATCCAGCCTAATTTCACCATGCATTTATCTAAATGTATTGCAGGAATATCCTCTATCATTTTGTAACAAAACACACTTAATGCATTAACCAAATGCACACTCAAGGCTGGAGCAGGATCTAAAGCACATAGAGGACAGGATGTGGCATTCACAGACCAATCAATCTAAGTCAACTCTGGCCCCACATGCTGAGACGTGAGATATGGTAAATATTTAGTGACAAATTTATGCCAATTCATATAGTTTTATGCAAAATAAATTCTTTCATAAAAAAAAAATAAGCTCTTGGACTTAAGTGATAAGGTTAACTGTGCAGGTATATTATGCTCATAATTCTGCAGTCCACAGTGGCAGTAATTGCTTAAACAATTATCTTCCAGCACATCACAATTTTGGTCTGTCCACGTCAATATATTCCAATCAAAATATTAACACCTTACAAAAATTATGGTAAACTTTCAAATAGATTAAACTTTCAAACTAACATTTATAAAGGTAAAATGACTATTCAAGAATTAATATTTCTAGAAATGGCTGAAGTCAAAGAATCTTCACACAAAGCTGTTCCAGTGACTTGAAAATAATTTAAACTTTCCAGTGAAATTTGCACAACACAAAAATTGGTGAAAAGTAAACGACAATGTGAGTAGAAAAACTAGGCTTGAATCACTTGGGAAAACAAGTTTTTTTGAACAGAATACATTTTAGGAAAGCTTGATATATCAACAATAATCCAGAAATTGAGTTAGAGGGACAGAACTCTTGAAAATTGTGACTCAAAATTAATTTTGGTGAATGCAGCAGAAAGCACCCCGGGGACACACTGGGTGTGGACCCATGAACCATGGCTGCTGATGGCAGCTCTCAGTGAGGAGAGGGCCTGGTCTCTCAAGGACTCATTAACAGGGTACAGCTTCATCAATGCAGGAAGGCAGTAGGGTGCTCCAGTCCTTGCCTTCCTCTCTGTGCTCCTGCAAATCCTTCGAGTTTCTAATGGTTATGTCAGCCATTAAATACTAAATTCTGCTAGGAAGGTTACTGAGGAGCCAGAAGGAGACAGGTAGGAGAGCAGAAGTCTGAACACAACAGTAGCTAATTTTTTACAAAGCAAAGAAAAGTAAAACTGGAAACAGATAGTCTGTCTAAAAAAATATAGAAAAAAATATTGGTCAAGATTTCCTGCAAATATCCAAGGAAGAGAATAACATCTCAAAGCATTGCAGCCATTACTTTAATAGAAAATGTGATGCTTCATCTGCCATTTCCCAAACTAAGCAATGCTTTTTCATGATTGCTTCCTGAAAGAGGGCTTTCAAGTCATTCCTTTACTTGAATTCCAGTACATTACAATACATTCGTTTCCCCCAACTAAAGAAAAGGCACAGTTTCAGGAAGTAGAACTTTGTACTCATCTTGTGCACCCAAAAATTATACAAAGGATTAAAGGACAGCAACTTCCCATGCTGACATTCTCTTGATTCCTCTTGACTCGTTCCATCTCAGGGGTGACACTCACAGGTGTAGCTTTGCAGAGCTGTTCTTTGTACTGAACCTAGCAAACATGTCAGAACATATTACAACAGAGATTTCCACATAACAGAAATACATAACTGTGCTAGACACCACTAAAGAGCACATTGCATTTGGATGGAAAGTACCATTCCTTAATAATTAATCCCATCTTTCCACACAATACTTAGTACTCACCCTCTTGCAGTTCTTCTATTTCAAACACAGACAACTGTTAATTCAACAGGAATAATTCACTTTCATTGTTATTGATCAAAGTGCAATGCTAAGATATTATCATTTTACCATTAATTGATTAAAATGGTCTTTGTGGACAAACAGAAACTAGCACAAACACCACAGACATTTTCACCAAGACACATTTAATACAGCTGAGAGAAGCGTGCAAGCAATGAAAATGGAGCACACATTGCTTATATTCTTCTGGTTTTCCTTAACTCTCCTTAGTTCAGGTGGATCAGAAATAGATGTTGCACGTTGAATTTCTTCCTTGTATTTAATCTGCACAATAGATATTACAAAAATATTAGAAACTTAAAGAAGAGAGATACAGGCACTGAAACACAGCAATCACTTTATACTCTCTCCCTTACACATACTTCACAGCTAGACCACATATACAAACACCACTGGTCTGAAAAGGAACAGTTATATTTAATTTCTAAAATAGTCTGCTAGGGACTCTAATGCATCTTGTGTGATGCAATGCAGAGGAGAGTGCAATTAACAATTCTAGTGTACTAAAACTCTTACAGTGGGAATACACATCACATGGGGTCGTGGCTATTTTCATGATAATTGGGATACTGCATATACTACTTGGAGATCCACACCACTTAGATAATGCCTTGGCCCTTCTATTATCTTGCTATGGATAAGTCTACCAGGTCATTTCATAAACCAAGCCTTTTAAGTGTTCCTGAAAGGGTGGATGACTTCAAAGTCTCATTGAAGTTCTCCAAAAACACATGCAGAAAAACAGGTGAACACACAGTTTTCTGGACTGTTGTTGCCTTTGCAGGTGCTGTCAGATATTTACTGGATTTTTTTCTAACACTTTCAACTCTCTTCTCCACAACATGGTACTTCTGGAGGGTGCCCAATTTCATAGCACAGACAAAACAACTTGTTTTCCTCTAAGCTCATACTTGGAAGCTGCTTTGACTGAATTTATAAATAAATAAAACCAAAACAGCCCAAAGTACAGACCAGGAATGGAAAATTTCAGTCCAGACAGTGTAGGACTGGCAGAAATACTAAAGCACTGGAAAAAAGGGTTTTTTTAATAGAGACTATTAGGTAAGTTTAAGAATTGGCAGTGCTACTTGTCCTTAAAATGTCTGTTGCTTGAATTTTAATCAGACCCCAACTTTGTGGTATTGAGCAACATACCACAGGGCTTTCCTCACAGATTTCACACTAACAAAAACACAAACAGAATCTTCTCCCAAAGTGCTGCTTCTTCCCAGTGCTGTGTCTAACCCTGCAGGCCCCTCGATATACACAAGTTTTTGAAAAGTCCTTAGTTGTTTGCAGCTTCTCAGTTCAGATTCAGCTACAGTCCATGGGTCTGTTGCTTGCTTGGAAAGTTCTGAGAGATCTTGTCTTCTTCCAAACCAATCATCACAACAGGTGAGATGAGCTCAACCTCCTTGGCTGTCACCACCTTATATTTTAGGCTTCAAAAACACCATTCTGATGTTTGTCTCCTACACATGTAACCCGGATGAATGTGACCACTTTCAGAACATGATTCAATGGACTTTTATGCGTGGTTGTTTGTTCAGTAAGTGTTGTTTTGGTGCTCTGGGGTGTCTTTCCTGCAAATTTGCTTCATATTCCACAGTTTCATTTAGCTCAGAAAATAGTTTTAAAGCTGTCCCAAGTTCTTTTAGCTAAATTTAAAAGTATGTGTAAAATATTTAAATCTAATGGATTCAAAATTGGTGTAATTTACCCTTCTTTTGGGACTCCTGTAAATTACACAATACAATTTCCCTCTTACTGCACAATATCATTTCCCTCTCACTGACATATAATTTGAAACATTCTTTTACATTGCCTTTAAATTTGGCATTCTACACCTCTAATAAATATTATACAAGACCTAAGTAATTTCAAGTACAACTATGGGTAATAAAATACCTTTGTAAAGCATTAACTCCACACAAAGACTAGCAAGGTAAAAGCCATGCTACTCACATCATACCACTACACCACTAATGCATTTTGTACTTCCCTTGCTATGTTTTAGTTCAAATGTGTTTACTAGCATACTGATCAACCTTTAATTTTTCCCTCTTCACCACTAGTTAGGATTTCTAAAACAGCAAGAACAGTGTACACTTTTTCTCAATTTCACATTGAAAGGTATTGTGAAAAAACATTAGAGTAAGACTTCTAATAAGTGTCTGGGTCTGTGTGGCTGTGTCTATGGTAACTGGAAATTTAAAAGCAAAACAACAACACAAAACACAAACAAACAAACAAACAAACAAGAGCCCCTCACCCTCATATCAAGCAAACCAACAACTTCCTAACCAGCAGGTTTCAACTATTCAATATCCACTTATTTCAGGATTTAGGACACATGCTAACTTGCATTGTGACTCAAAATGACAAGATGAAAAGTGATGGATAGAGCAGAAAAAGATTCCAAGGAAAATAAGAGCTTTTCAACATTTCTTTCAAAATTCTCTACCTGACTTTGCTTTAGTGGGATAATTAACAGTATTCACTAAACAATGAAATTCTATGAAAGTAGATGTCCAGAGTCCCTAATTCATATTTTAACTAATATTTAAACACAACGTAGTGCCATGTCTATACAGTATTTTCAAACTTTACTTTTAAAAAAACATCTAATCATCAGAAAAGCCATGTCACAAACATAAAAATTGCCCCAGAGGAGTCCTCATCAAATATAACAAAGAAGTGAATAATGCAATTGCAAGAGTTTTCTTGCTGAGCAGTCACTTTTCTGGGTTTTTCCAAGTTTTGCCACATATTTATCAGAAGAGAATGTTCCATTTTAAGAAAACAGCCATGTTGATATTTTATTTGCCTATTAAAGTGCCAAAGACATTGGGCATCCATAGATAAACAACATCAATTCAGAACCAATCTCATTAGATCCACAGATCAACTTGTCACCAGCATGTAAAGAGGCACCAGCTCTCCACCTTTTCACATAGTTCAATTCTGGACATAATTTTTCTTGTCTTGAAGTGCAAATCCTATGCAATACATGCAGTCTCTAACAGGAAGTTACAGATTTTCTTTTTTGTAACATGGTATTTTTCTAACCTGCAAATACAACTGCTGTTCAGTCTATCATACAGGAGAATACATCTCATGTTTCTCAATCTTGAAAGACAAAACAATTCCCTCAAGTATTTAGTTAAAATATTCTCTTCTTTTTCATAATGCTTCAATTAGAAGCTCCACCTTTGAACACAGAAGTGCTACAGCAGATGGGAATTCTAGCTGAACTAGAACAGAGCTCTATATCCAAAATCCAGTGGAAAATTGTTTGAATAAGATATGTGATATGAAAATGAAGAAAGTTTTAGTAAGCAAGATGAAAAAAAAAAAATTGTCCGCCATTTATTCACATAAGAATAATTTATGTTAATAGCACTCACCGAGCTAATATTCTGTTGATTTTTCTTTACTCTTTCAATCTCTGGAGTATCTTTTACAGCTGTGCCAGCTCCCACTTCCTCCTTGTAAAACACCTTCATTTCCCCAAAAGAAAAGATAATTACACAACTGTTAGCAACGCAAATGCTAGTTCTCATAAAGGGCTAGGCAGTTTTCCAGGCACCAAATTGGTCTGACTATAAATCTTGCCGAGAAAGAAAATACTTTAATTTTTCATAAATCCGACTAATTATCAATAACTATGATTACACTGTTTGTTTTCAATTGTAACCCAGATAGTATATTCTCTTCCTTTAGACCGAGCTCAGTATATTTAAGTATTTGCAATGACATATTTAAATTTGGAAAAAATATTAATATTTCTATAACAATCTATAAGGTTTTACAAATGTAACTTTACGCTTGAGTAATTTCATTCCTTTCAATGTAATTAAAGGTGCATGTACATGCAGGATTTGATTTGGTTCCTTTTGTCTTCAGATCTTAAAATACTGTGAGAAATGAACAGACATTACTATTATTTCTTAGTTAACAAGCTAAAAATTTTAAATATTCATGCAAAAATAACCACAACAACCAGAGCTAAAATCCAAGTCATGCAATTTTTGATTCCTTAGTTCAAGCCAGAAAGCTGAGACTGCATCTAAAGACAAAAGTCACTTCTTAAAAGATGCACGTGCTGTTTATACAATACTCCTCTCTTATTTCAATTTTTTCAGTAAATGATAAACACAGAGCACATCAATAGAATCAATCATTTGAAGTTACTGAAAGAGACAGTAAATAACTGCTCCACAAATTCCAAGCCCAGTTATTTAAATAACCATGGAGCACAAGTTCATGCTGAAAATCTTCTCAAGAAGTTTTACTTGATTTTCAGTGTTTGGTGTCACAGCTGTTGCCATTCTGGTATTTCCAGTCAGTTAGTGGGAAAAACAAGTCTGATCTTGGAGTTAATAAAATTAGTCTCTACCATTTAGTATTTCTGCCTTTCATAAACCAAGATTTATTTAACTTTTCCTATCAACAAACCTTAAACAATAAAAAAATCATTCACGATTATTTCTCCTACTTCCTTGAAGTCCTCCACAGCCTGGGGTGAATACTACTGCCAAGTATTCTAGAGGAGAGTGAATGTCCACAACTAATTTTTTAAATATTCAGAAAACCTTTAACAATCCAGAATTTTGTTTTACCATGTGAGAACAAAGACAGTTTATGAGTAAGAACTTGAAAACTATTCTGCACCATGTCAATTAGAAAGATTTATATTGTGGGTTGGTCTACAATGTACTTTTCTCCTCTACCAAGGAAGGATTGGTAAAATATGTTGGAGACAGGATTTTTCTATGAAAAAAATGACTATGAAGTAAATATCCTATTATAAATCATCTGCCAAATGAGCTAGTGAGCTAAAAGCAGCAACAATCTTATCTGCAAAGGAAGTTGCTTTTTTTTGTCCATTAAGGCAGAAAAATCCAAAAGAGAAAAATCCAAAAATCAGAAGACCATTAGGGGTCTTTTTTTTTTTAATATACTGCTTCCAGCCGTATCTTAACTCAGTAAGAACTTACCTTTTTAATCTAAACTGCACAGAAGGATCAAAGATTAAAACACAGAGAAAGAATTAAAAAAGGATAGTTCAATCACAGCTGTAAACTGGTTTCCTACATTTGGAGGATCCAGTTCACAAACAGAAACAGGACAATCACAAAAGAAAGAAAATACAAATCACCACAAAGACAAAACATTTTATTTCTTATTATCTAGAAAACTTACAAAGAGGGTAATTGTCTTGGCACTGAAAGCTCAGACTGGCCTATAGGGCTGCAAGGAGTTCAGATGCATCAGAGGCTTATCATAGCTTAATTAAGTAGTGATACCTATCTTAATTAAGCCTGGTACCTAACTGCTAGCAAGTCCACACTGCCAGAGCCACTGATCCACTTGAGGGTTTCATCAAAAACTAGCAAAGGTTGGAACAGGGTGGAAAGCAGATCCCAGAGGCTAGCTTATATCCCTCTGGTCCAGGGAGTTTCAGCCTAGCCTGTTAGGACACCAGTGACATGAGAAATGGTGATAATCACTGTCACACCATGCTGCAGAGCACCATTCAAACAGGAGCCAGCAGATGGCACGAAGCAAAACTGAGCCAGTGGGCCTGTCAAGAGTTCCTACTAGAAAGATGTAGCTTTTGGCTGTCCTCATTCAAAGCAAGAAAAAGAGCAGGTAATGGCTGGAGATGTTACAGGAGTGACCACAGCCTAGAGCGGGCTCAGAGGCATCTCCTCTGCCCTCCCTAAAGGCTCTCACCTGCCTGCAGAAGCCTCAGCTGCAGAGGGGAGCTGGAGGCAAACACTTCTGGGAGAAACTAACTGAGCTCGTCCTTGTGAGAGCTGGAGAGGCTGAGGATATCTCTAAGTTAAAGAACATGTGTGTCAGATAATACTAAACATATTTAAGTATCTTATATTCCTTTCTCTCAAATCACTGGCTTCATTAGTATTACTTAATCTGCCATAAAAAACAGCCACTGACTGGCCCCTTGTTCTGGAGGCCAGGTTTACTCCTCTTCTCAGTTATATTACAAGCAAAGGCAGAATTACAAACAGCAGCACTAATGGGCCCAAAAAGGAAGTAGAACTTAATACATCCCAAACTGGGCAATTTTAGAAATCTAAGCTCATAATTTATATTTAGGGATGAACTGAAACTTAAATCTAGCAGAAAATTTAAAAGTATACCCAGTGTAATATAAAATGACTATATATATATGTATATATATTTATGAAATCTGATCTGTTCTAATTTTATACTCCAATCTTGATGGTCCGTACATATGATAGAAAACAGATGAAAAATCTTATATGTACAGTAAGAAGCCTTAGGTTTTTGGGGTTTTTTTCCCTTTTAAATAAAGTACTTCCTGGGGCTCGATGGAAAAAGAAAAAAAAATCTTCATTTAAAAATAACTGTGGTTTGGCAAGGTGATATAAGTGGTTCAGAAATTCAAAATAACAGTGTCACACCTAGAAAAGCTGGGTATTTTTTTTTACTGAAAGAAATGAATGATACAGTTTTGCCAGGAAAATTATGCAAATGGTTCAAAGGACTTTTACTCATAAGTTCCCTATTTTACGCTGTGGCACAAGAGAGCCTATTAAAACTAAAAAATATCTGAAAAGTTACAAGTAAAGAGAGAAGCACTGTTACTCCCTGAACTGATGTTTTTCTGAGTACTTCTTATCCTCTCCATCTCAGGAGTGTCTGGGACAGCAGAATAGTTACAGAGCATCTTCTCTGCTTCATCTTTGTACATTTTCTGAAAAAATAATTTTTAAATGTCTATGCTTTTTTGGCTCAGGATATCCAAACTGCACAAAAGATGCTTATTGCTAATGAGCCTCCTTATCCCTGTCCAGTATTTACTTAAACCTCTCTTCGCCACCATACTGTTATCATCGTCTGTCCCCCACACTAAAATAGATCTAATATACATATACATAATATATCCTAATACATAACATATCTTCCTACGTAATATAACCTCATATATTTTCTCCTCACTGTCAGAATATATATAATGTAACATTAGGTAATTAGGTAATGCGAAAAGAACTACAGGTAGATGTAAATAATTTAATTCAATTTACATGGTGTAACAGGCCTAAATGCAAATAAGAATCAGGCAGTTAAGACATATTACTATATGTAAATTAATTTAGTACAGATATGAAAGCCTCTGCAGAGCTAGAGAAGAAGTGTTTTGCGCAGTGCATGTCAAGCACTCATTGTTACACAGAATTAAAACATTCAACCTTTGACTATGTCTACCTGGCTTGCTATTTCTGAAGCCCTTTTGACCCGTTGAATTTCTGGAGTATATGGACCAACTTGCATCCCTTTTCCTCTAATTTCAGTCTCCAGGTCCTTTTTATATTCTTTCTGAAGAAAACATAAAGGGGAAATAAAAAACATAACAAATACTGAAACTCTCTGTACATGCTGTCTTCAAAGTTATTCTGATAGTACTGGTCAGACTATAAAAATTAATTCTTCCATTTCTTTAATTTAATATTTTTTTGTGCACTGCTTGCTTTGTTTAGCTTAAGAACATTCAAGAAGATTTTATGTTTTTAACATCTCATTGTGTTTTACTTTCAAAGTAATCTTAAAGCAGTTAATTCTGTACTCACCTGGCTGACAATTTCAGAAGCTTTTTTGGCTCGCTGTATATCAGGGGTATCTGTACCCACTTCCATTCCCTTTCCTTTAATTTCATTCTCCAAGTCTTTCTTGTATTCTTTCTGAAAATAGTAGCATTGGAAATACTCACAGCTGGCAGCCAAATTCTTAAATTGTTCCCAATTTAATCTGTGTGGTTTCACTGACCAGGACTCATAAACCACCGAGTAACTAATGATTCAACAGAACTAATTTTGTAGAATCTATCCATGAGATGCCTACACTGTAATTGCTGATGGGTTAAAAAACCCTTTTAACAGACTGCTCACTTCAAATCTGATGTAGTCTTTCACAGCAACCTGTCTTGGCAGTTTTGGCAGCCACAGTCAGACACATAGATGAGAATTTTTCCCTCTGCTGTGCTTTGCAAGACTGATGTCATAACGCTTTAGCATCTCTCCAACTCTGCTTATCATTTGGCCCTAACGAAGTAAGGAGCTATTTAGACCTAAAAGCAGCAGGGCCCACAGTGACCAGAGACACCCCAGGCCAGGCATGGCTCATGAGGAACAAGCACAACTTGCAAAAGGTGATAGGAAGGCCTAAGTTCTGGGAAGGCTTAACTTTCCCCCCTTACACTGATTATGCAACTGTCCAACTCTTTGCAGCTCAATTAGCTATTTGGAGAAATCTGTGTTTTCGGTACTGCCTAGATTGGTCACCACCTGGAATTCTCAATTACAGTAATTTGTTGCATTCTGTCATTTGGAAATCTTGTCCCAGGAATGGTACTGACCATGCTTGCAATTTCAGAAGCTTTCTTGGCTCGTCTTATCTCAGGCGTATCTGGACCAACTTCCATCCCCTTCCCTTTAATTTCAGTTTCCAAGTCTTTCTTGTATTGCCTCTGTGAAGATAGAATTTATACATTATAGTCACAGCATCCAGAGATTTCTTTCCACAAGACACTGAAATTTAGGACTTAGAGTCGATCAAAACTCTCAAGAGTCACAATTCTCGAGACTCTTGGTAAGCTATTGTCAGGAAAAACATATAACAAACTACAGGAGGAAAACTTTTAGAAGATATTCACTGAATGTACAAACCTCTGTCAATGAATTTTTAATGTGGCAGAGGGTGGGAGGAAATCAGCCCATGCAGCTTGCTACAATTATCCTCTAAAGTAAAGGGGAAGTTTATCTCTGCAGAACATGGTGTAATAAGTTGGTACTTGGTGCCAGCCTAATTGAAACACATTTTACTTTTAAGAAAATATTTTATTTATGACAAGACTGCATGTTAGAAATTCAATACCATACAGAATTGCTTCCAGTGAACTTCCAGATCAGGAAGTTGTAATTTATTCATTTAATAGGTCTTTCCTGAACCATAGCCATTAGGCAAGTGGTAGTCCTCATCAGTGATTGCTGCTTTCTCCTCACAACATAAATTATAAATAACCAGTAACTTGAAAACAAAATTAATATTTCATCTTCAGCTTATCCAAGCAAGGATATGCTCCTTGTTCATCCGTAAATTATATTAAAAAGTAATAGGGAAACATTGTATACAATAGTTTTACTTTTTTTGAAAAAAAATATTCTCAGCCAGTGCTATTTCTACTGCTTTGGTAGTAATCATCATTTTTTCTGTTCTAGTTCTATCTCCACCTGTGGAAAACTTTTTTTCAAAGTAAATACATATAATTTAAAAATGCCTCTTACTTTTCTTGTTTGTTAATTATTTTTGGGTTGTATATTAATTGGAAAAAAGGAGGTAAGTATGTTTCCATTTGTTACAACAGTCTGACAACTCAAAAGAAGAAGAGCTAAAAGATTTTCTGTCTTTCATCTCTGTCTCACTCTGATGTGGAAATAAATGTGATAAAATAACTCTCAACTTCACAAACAAGGTTTTTTTGCAAGAATTGTAAATTAACCTGTAGGAATACATCATCCCTCAATTTCTGTCTGCTAAAGGTGGGATGGCAGATGTTTCCTCTGAGCTTCATATTGGGTAAAAACACCAAGGAAAAGATAATCCTGGGAGTTACAGCTATATATTCCTTCACTTCTTCACAGTGGTCAGATTGGCCCTATCCATGGCATTCCCTGTTTTTTATGGATATTTATATATATATGTGTGTGTGTGTGTGTGTGTGTGTGTGAGCAAATAAACATATATATAATATACAATAAATACCTCCCTCCCTACACCCTCCAGCCTTGCTGTTGCTTCCCAGAGACAGCCTTGGATCTCTGGAAGTCCACCCAAACTCATGTGCTGAGAAACCCTCTGTGGTCAGCAGAGCACAGCTCTAAATGCTGGATCTATTGACCCCACTAACAATCTCCACTGACTTTCTAATTGCCCAAAAATCTGAATTTGTCCTAAGTTGTTTCTTGTCCAGAGCTTTACTAAATTTTTGAAGTTTCATCACTTTAATGTTTCCTTGGAGATTATGTAAAAAAAAAAAAAAAAGAAAAAAAAACAAACTGAATCTTTTAAGTTTAACATAAAGTGAACCTTCTGTGATATTAATAACCTTGACTAGCATAACATACCTCATTTAGTATCTGAGCTGCATTTTTCACTCTAATCAAATCTGGTGTATCTTCAAACACTGTCATTCCTTTTCCTTTCATCTTTTCTTCCAAATCTTTTCGGTACTCTTTCTAAGGATTGGAAAAAAAAAAAAAAAAAAAAAAAGAGAGAGGTTTCACCACTTCTTACTTTGTGCAAGATCTTGAAAAGAAATGCCACTTATTAAACATCTGAAGAGTCTCTTTGAAATTTCTATGAAATATGAATTAACTGAAGTACAGATTTCAGGCTTAAAATAGAATTGGAAATTGTGAAATCAAACAGAACAATGTTGAAAAAGTGAAAAGATTTTAATGTGGTCATCTATTTTGTTGTGCTCTCGAAAACCAGCTGTGCCCTATACAGCACTACCACACTGCTTAGGGGCCTTGACTCTCTCTGAACAGAGATTTTAACTGCAGTAGCAGTTTCTTTCCACAGCCCAGTATATGCTGTGCTGGAGGTTTTACCTCTGCTCCATTAATGGCATCCCAATCAGGATGGATTCCCTAAACACCATACCAGGACCTGTTAAAACAACCTCTTGATAAATTAAAATGTAGAAGCAATATTCCTTCCGTATCACTCCTGTGCCTCCTAGACACTGAACTGATATGACCTATCAACATTCAGAAACTGCAGTCTCCAAGGTACTCAAATGTTCAGTATAAAATTCAAAGCACACTAGAACCTGCCCACAGACATTCGGTTCTTTTTGCTCTTCCCAGCTCCTAGAGAGCTAATGTAAGCCTATTGAAGTTCAAGATCTTTAAGTTTTGTAAGGATTTTTAATTGCTCTTCCCATCTCCAGATGATGGTTAGGCTTTTTTAAGCAACAAAATTAGAAGAATATTGAACAAAATATTTATCAGAAGTATTTACATAGGCATGAATTAATACTACTAATTACATATTAAATTTCATGAGCAGCAGTGAGAACCTTTATCTCCTTATAAGCTCTTTATTTAAATAAAAGGGAACCAGATATTTTTAAAGAAGCTTCTCTTGATCATCAGAAACATGTCCTACGCCAAGCAGGAAACAATTTCTTCTAATTTAGAACTATTTAATTCAGCCATCTTTTCTGAAGGAGTTGTGAATGTGGTCCCAGAGAAGAAAGTTAGTATTGTTACAAAATGTGAAATATTTGCAAAATTCCCTACAGTGGCAGGGCAACAGAGTAAGATAGAACATGGTCACATTTGGGTTAAAAAAAAATGTAATTGAACAGCATTTTTAAGTAACTCCACATTTTTCTTCTTGTTTCATGCAGTATCTATTCAAAGCTTATTATGAACCTTTACAGAAAAACACTGAGCTACATCCTTGACTAGGAACAAATACATATTTTTTCTGAATCATGAGAGATAATAATTGATTTGACCTAGGTAATCTTTGGGTTTGGAATATATTCCTTGAATATGGATATGAAATCATAGGAAGTTCGGGCAGTCATGCATTAATGGAAATACCATTTCCATTTTCTCATCTTCTTCCCCTTTGACTTACAGGCATGGTTTACTCCCTAAATTAGGAGGCATAAAACTTGAGGAGGTCAGAATTAGAGAACATCTTAATGCATACAGCACTAAGGAGAGGAGGTACATCAAAATTTCAGAGATGAATCTGTAGAGCACATGTTACAACTGTGCATACAGTACCTGCTTCTTTGGGCATTCAGCAAGCAGAAAGACCAGCTGAAATAAATGACAGCATGAGCTGCATTTTCCCTAGCAAGAAGGCATATATGAGATGGACCACAGAATACCACTGCACAAAATAGATCAAGCTTGAGTTTTGCCTACCTGACACTCAAGCTTATCAGAATAAATTATTTATCAGAGGATGAATGATAAAGAAATATCTTAAAAGAAATTATTTTCTTTAACCATATGAAATCTAGCACAGACTGAAATAAGCTGTATAAGAACAAGGAAAGGAACAAAGTTCAAGGGGTTTTAATTCTAACATGCTTTATTTGTTTTGGCAAAAAAAAAAAATCAATGCTTAATACCTAAGTACAACAAGGTTTTGCTGGCTCCCAGATTAAAAGGCAGGATATCTAGCAGCTCTGCTCTTCTCTTTTAGCAGTTCTAGCTCTTCTAAATTTGGTCAAATAGTAACCATAATCCACAGAACCAAACAATACTCAAAACCTAACATGAAACCAGTTTTAAAAAAAAATATAAAAACACTAAAGGTAGAAGGATTCTCAGTTATGGAAGAAGAATTATTTCCTTTGTGGTGACACATACAACTGAATAATACTTCACAAATCTTAAAGAAACAGTGGACAATACAGAAAACCTGTGCCTTCTAACAAAATGGACTTGAAGAACTTATGTAACACCCCAGCTATATTATGGAATTTTGGTCTTGTTTTTTTATCCATAACATGTATGATACATAAATTTTTTAATTAAGTTAGTTATAAGTGACTCCATGCAGTTTCAAGGCATCCATATAACCACAACAGGCCACCATAAATATGAAATAATTACACAAAGGGAAAAACTGCCACCTGGACACCAATGGAAATCTTTCCTTCCACCCCTTTATCTATCTGAAAAGAACACTGATATTCTGGTTCAGGTGAGCTAAGCTTAATAATTGCCCTACTACAGAACTATTCAGAATCCAAAATGATGTGAAGCAATTTTTACTCATGAAGTGACTTATATTTAGCTACCAAGAAAATTTTAAATTATATAGCACTCAGCAGCTTGTAGTGATCCTGCTTATTACTCATTTACAACTTAACAACAGAAAAAAGAATAAAAATCCTTTACCTCTTTCAGAAGATTAGTTACTTGTTTTATATGCAAGAACTCTGGGGTCTTGTCTAAATCCAGTGAGGGTCTTCCCTTGATCCCTTCTTCAAAATCTTTGCGATACATTTTCTATTGTAGCAAAACCAATAATTAGTGGTACATATATATGCAATTCCAAGCATATTTCAGAAAAGACACTGTAAAGAGACCCAGAAATGAGCCCGGACATAAATTAGATTTCCCACTACTAAGCAACTTCATCATGCATTTCATAATTTAGATTATTTATACAAACAGATATGATCTAGACAAAAACATGCGTACAGTGTGTCCAAAGAGAATGTTGAACCTGATCTATGAAAGAAACAAGTTTGCTTGGTAGAGAAAAGAGAAGACAAATGGCACACAAGGTGATGGTTTGAAACTCATTTAAGTTTTTACCAAGAGGCTGAGATCATCTGTTTTCCATGACACAGCAAAATTAATGTAGTCAAACTACAGCATGGGGACACAGGTGCATCCATCTCGCCCAGAATGGATGGTAAAGCACTGGACTAGATTATCTGGGAGGTCACAAAATCTCCACCATTTGAAGTATTTTTTTTTTTTTTAAAGTTAGAAAAACATGGCCTGATATAGGACAGCCAGTGCTGCTCTGGAGCCTGGGAACAGTCCTTCCTCCTTGATGAGTTTCCCAGGCTGGACAGGCAGGAGCATGTTTCAGTTAAATCATGGGGTTGGACTGGGTTTTTTGGCTTCACATTCTCCCACATGAGAATCATCCCCTCCCTAAAGATGGAATTCAAGGGAAAATTTTAAAAATTATTAATCTCTGATCTAGATGACCACTTGAGTTTCTTCTCAATTAAATTATGAGACATATAATCTCTGTCTGTTAGCATCAACGGCGTTTTGAGAAAAAAGAAAATTCACAGGAAGAACTGAGCTACAGAATAGAAGAGATAACTACTCAGTATAATTCTACCATATCATCAATTTACTTTCTGCTTCGTACATTTTCTTTACCTGAGTACAATATGTTTGTTAACCTCTCTGTTGATCTAAATTTTACTTGCTTAAAAACACAGTTTACTTACCTCGCTTTGCATCTTTTGAGCCTCCTTTGAAACTTGATACATTGGTGTATCCACAAACTCCAGCATTGATCTGCCTTTAGATTTTTCATAATTTTCTTTGTATTTGACCTAGGAAAATTAAAGTCTGTTAACAACTGAGAGAATATGAGACCTGATTGTTTGCCTTGGCAAGAAACAAATGCTGTCTTAGCCATACTCCTCAGAAGAAGATGTTTTGACTTGGAAGACTCCTCCCAAACTTATCCTGTTGGAGAAATAGGACCATTAGATAAGGTAATATTTTTTGGAGTAATTTATCCCTTTTCTATAAAATCCAGACCTAGAAATTGTGAACTTTGAAGACAGAAGGAATGAGGAGCACCAATTACAATCTTTAAACTAATTGCATGGGTTTGGCCAAATGACCCATGTCTGAACAGTCGACAGTTTTTTAATAGGATCCCCTGCTATGTTTCCATAAAACAACACATTTACTGTAACAACAACAAAATCTGTTTCACAGCCAGGCCCCACAGGTCTTTGCTTCAGGCTCAGGAGCACCATTCTCAGGTGTACTTTTGTTTGTACCTGTGGGAGGGAGAAGGGAAGGAAAACTGTCTTGGTAGGGTTCAGTCTTGCACCAATGTTCCCCTCACAGCTACCAGGGATCGTGACCTTAGAGCTAGCAGCAAGATCCCAATGAAGGACAAAGGTTAAGACATTTATGCTAACTCACAAAGCAAATATACTTTGTTTGGAAACCTGGAGAAGCCTTCTAAACTCATTCATTCACACTTTTTATTAAGACTGGCAAACACATTACTTATCTCCATCAGTCAGTGTGGGGCATGATGGAATAGTCTACACTAGCCTAAAAGGAAAGGAAATAGCTACAAACCAAAATATTACATTTATAATAGTAATGTAATTTTAATTTCTATATCTCTTCAAAAATAGTGATGTCTGAATTTCTCTTTCCCTGTCAGGCTTCTGCATTAGGCTTGGGTCCCACAAAAACACTCTCCTCTTTCCTCATGGAGTGCTTCTGATTGAATATGCACTGTACATCACTGTAATCTATCATGGGTTTGTGCATGAATTAATCACTGTTAAAATGATGCATTTTTCTCTTTGCAAGACATGTTTGTTTGTGGTTGTGTATACTTGACTTTGAAGCACTGCATTTTCTTTGAGATTAATTTGTTCTGCAGTGTCTGGGCTGAAATGACAGAAACACTTGCTTTGCTTAAATGATTTCTAATATTCATACTAAAACAAAAAATTTCCAAGAATTTTTTCACAGACAAAATCCAGAAGATTTTGGAACTTAAATACTATTTAAATTAATATGAAAGAAAAAGTACAGAAGAAACTACATTTTAGTCCTACCAGCTGGGGACTTCTGTCAAATTTGAATTTAAAATGCTGTGATGAAATAATAAAAAAAAAAAAGGATATGACAAAAATTAACTTTTGTATATTCCTGGAGGAAATGCTTGTCCTGCTAATCTAAAAGTCAAATGTTTATGTTCAACAGAAAATAAACATCATGATTTACACTTGAAGTGCAAAGGAACACATATGATGGTCTGGGTTTGCCTCCTAGTGGAAAGAATTGTAAATGTCACACAACAAAACCACTTCTGTAGTGGAAACAAATTAAAATTACCTCTGTCTACAGATACTGTCCTCGTACTTTTACTCCGTTCCTCAGCTAATGGAACAAGATTTTTTTTTTAATTCTATCAAATTAGGTAAAACTCATAACTTTTTGCTGCATTAAGATCAACTACAGACACCGGATTCAGTCTCGTAAATTCATTTTATTCACTCTGTTCCATAAAATGAAATACATCTACTTTCCCCTTTTGTTAGCATATATTTCATTAGTATCTCAAAGTCTCTACATAAGGAACAGATTTCAAATGTAAAAAACATTACATTAGCTGTTCTACATATATCAAAGTGTTAACTTTTATGTCTCCTTAGTTCATGCCAGAATTACATATTTACATGTCATCATTTAACCACAGCCAGCAACTAAGCCCCACACAGCTGCTCACACACTTCACCCCAGTGGGATGGGGAGAGACTCAGAAAGGTAAAAGTGAGAAAACTTGTGGTTTGAGATAAGAACAGTTAAATAATTTAAATAAAATAAATTATTATTATTGTTGTTATGATTATTATTATTGTTATTGTTATTATTGTTATTATTATCACCAGTAATAGAAGAAAAATAACAAAAAGAGAAAGAAATAAAGCTCAAGAAAAAAAATAAGGGATGCAAAGGAAAAAAGTCACCCATGACCAACCTATCAATGTTCAGCCTGTCCCTGAGAAGGATCCCCTGGCCAATTTTCCCCTAGTTTATATACTAAGAATGACACTATATGGTGTGGAATATCTCTTTGGGGTCAGTTGGGGTCAGCTGTCCTGGCTGCGTCCACTCCCAACTTCTCATGCACCACCAAGCCACCTCAATGGCAGGGCTGCATGAGAAGCTGGAAAGTTCTTGACTTAGTTAAGCACTGCTCAGCAGCAACTAAACCATCAGTGTGTTGTCAACATTGTTTCCATACTAAATCCAAAACACAGCAGTGTACCAGCTACTGGAAAGAAAATTACCTCCATCCCAAGTGAAACCAAGAAATACCGTATGAAGGGGGAATTCCGCCTTCTAATTTTTTCCTCATCAAAATAATAAAACCAAGATGAGTTTGACCTGTCAAAATCAGTCTGCTTAACTCCAAAGATGCTCATCAAGCTCTCCTCTTAACTGTTGGAATTTATTCCCATGGAAGTTGACTTGTATAACAGCTTTGCATAGGTTTTACAGTATAAGTGCTTTATAAAGTTGCACACACTTCTACACCCTAGGTCAATCAGCAAACCCATTCATTCAGTCAACTGTATTAGTTTATGAGGTTAATTAACCATACAGGTTTCAATCTGTCACACTAGTGCAGGTGTAGCTATGTTATATACAAGATAATGAGAAGCATAAAGTTCAATGAAGAAAAGTATACTGCAGGGAAACAGCAAAATTGGGCAATTAGCAAGCAGCTCTGTTTCAGAATGGAAAAAAAAAAAAAAAACAGACCATAAGACCAGTCTTTGGAAAACAGTTAACACAGGGAATTCAGAAAGGCTGTTTTGTACAATGGTGGCAGATTACAAGACAGATTTGGAATGAGCTGTGGGGAGACAAGGAGAACAGATGGAACGTACTGAAAAAGCAGGGAGAAAGGCAGAAGAGTAAATTATGTTTGAATAAAAACGATGACACGGGGAGGTCAAATCTGAGAAGAAGTGTGAAAATAGGATTTCTGTAAAAGACAAATATTTAGTGGAGAGCTTAGGGACTGGCAAAGCATTTCTCTTCCTGCTTGTAGCAAATAAAAATACCTACTGGTACCTGGACAATGCAAAAATCAGAGACTTAGTACTGACAGAGTGCTCAGACGAGCACATGGACATTATGAATCAACCCCTCCAGGACAAAAGAAAGAAATATGGTTTGCAAGACATGATCTGCCTTAAGGGCAAGTCCAGGTTTCTATGTCCTTAGAGATAAGATGATAAACTGATGAAGTTCATTCTGAGGGTGTTCCTTTAATCAACAAAACAACAGCCAATCTTACCTTACACTAGAAGGAAACTAGTTTGGGGCCAAAACACACATAAAGAATGCAGGAAGAGAAAGACACCAACTCATTTATTACTCACACAAAAGAGGATAGTCTGTGTTAGCTTCACAGAGTGAGACAGACAAAAAGCAAGTTTCAAGTCTCCAAAAAGCAACACAAAAATCAAGTATAGATGGATTATTTTGATTATTTTAGACATAAGCAGGCACTGACTCAAAAGATGACCCAATATGCTCCTACTCATTAGAGTTAATTGTCTATGAAACACTGCTGCCAACCGTAGAGCAACCTTCCTTCCCAACACCCCCCACTCGTGCCTCTGCACTGCAGGCCTGCCGTGGTTTCTGGAGTAAAGATGACAAATGCAGCCTTACAGGCATCACACATGCAGCATGGGTGTTCTTGGGGTGGGAAAGAACCTCCATCATGGCACAGGAGCCAGGGGTTTCCTAGCTCTTCCTTCCTACTTCAACCCCCACCATGATCATATATGAGACCACCAGCCCCGTCAAGGGGCATCTTACCACATGGCAGAAGGGAGCATGTGCCTATTATCTGACCCAGTGTAGGAAGACTCACACAGAAGGGAAAAAAGGTTAGCCACAGAAGCTCAAAGGTAAGTTACACTTGAGAGGCTCTTCATGAAAAAAAGTCCAAATATTAAACTAGCATAATGGTCACTTCTGTACAGAGATTTGCAGTTGAAAGGAAGATCTTAGACAAAATGAGATTTGCAAGAAAATACGTATTTTAGGTGTTAGATCAAAGAAAAAAACAATGTTTCAGATAGATGAGAAGAAACACTCCGTGTATCAGAAGTCTGCGTGATTCCTCCGAAGCATGTATTATCTATTCTAATAACTAAAATATGTCTTCCTAAATATCCCTTTTTCTTCACTACACCTCTCATCTACTATGGTTACAACACTATTGCCTACTCCATCTGAGACCATGGAGCAAGTACCACAAATGTGTTTCCTACAGTGACTGTACATAGTATATTCCTTACTAGATTTATTTTTGAGGTCATTCTTAAAAAAGCAACTTACATCACTCTGTGTTTTGCTGATATTTAAAGCATGGTTTAAATACAGCAGGTTTGGTAGATCAGACGCTGGATCATGTAGGCTTTCCAAATCTTTCTTGTAATTCACCTGGAAAGAGAATTCAGGTTATGCAAACTAAAGATTAATAAAATAATTCGCAGCTCTGTATTACAGTGTGCCCATCCAGAAAGAGAAAACATCAAGTGCTTGCCTGAACAATCTCTCTCAGCCACTAGATGGTGGTCATCTACTATTATTTCAAAGAAAAGGAACGAATAGTACAGGACTCATTCTGCTAAGTATTTACTTAGGAACTACTCAAACTTTTCCTTCAGAAAAGGAGAAAAAAAATAAAATAAAATCACACTTCTTATGACTTTTCAAGCTAGAATTAATTTTCTTCTTTTTTCCTCTCCCCTCCTCTCCCATCCTTCACTTAAATCAAGAGTGTCTTCCTCAATACTTTGGGTCTATTAATTTTAAACACATTTAATTCTTATTCTTTTCTCCCTGCTTCAGAAATTACACTAACTGTCCAATTTAAAATTTTGATATACAGCAGTTAAAGGGAAGTGCTCCTGGATATTTTATCTAATACTAGTTGCTTTCAGCAAATATAAGAAATATGGTGACCTAAGGGAAAAAGATAATCACTTAATGAAGCAGCAGCAAGTAATTTCCTATCAGCCTACAGCAGGATTTTCCATTCTTCTGTGAGCTGGATGCCCAACTTTACAGGAAGAAAACTAGCCACCTTACCTATCTTGGATGACAAACCGTTTAAACTAATACTTTTAGCCATCCCCACGTATTTATTGTGTTCTTCACTTCAATTTGCCCATTTCTTATAATAACAACAGCTTCAACTATTTTTTTACTACACATTTAGATTTTGGAAATAATTACATAATCTTCTGTACCCTTCCCAGAGCCAGTCTTTCCTGTTGCCATTGTGTGGTGCCCCACACTTTGGAAACGCTGGACAACAGAATGAAGGCTTGTCTTTTGGCTGTCTGGGATCACAGCCTCAAAGAAGAGCTCACATTTTTAGCATCAGACACACTTTTAAATAAATCATCCCAGGAGCATTACCCCTCGATATAGATATTTTCTGCACTCTGGCTCCAGCAGCAGACACCCACTGCTGAACCTAGTGACTGCTATATTTTGTAATACCATTGAGAAGATCAACCAGGAGAATGAAGTCTAAAAGACAGACATCCAAATATGAACTGTTCATGTAACCTCCTTGTATAACCATTGGAGAGATGCCAGTACTTTGCTACTCTAAAGACAGGCACCTCCAACAGGTGAGAAGAGTTGACCTCTAGACCTGTTTATTTCTTTTCTCAATAAAAAAGGACCAAGTATAAGGCAATTATCTCAGAGTAAGCAGTCATACCTTTTTCACACACAAAATTAGGCAAGATGAATCTCATCTAAAATGGTTATGAAAAACTCTGCAGACCCTCTGTCAGAAGCAGAGGAAGAAATGGATAACATGCTACACACTGGATGGCAGAGACTGCAGCTCAGAGTAACTTGTAAGATGAAGAAATAAATTCTACTTGTGAACATGTTAGGTTATTCAAGATGTAAATGCATGTAAAATACAAAGCCAATTAACTTACATTACTTGCCAAGGTGGATGCAATCTGTGCTTGCTTGAAGGAAGCACTGTCAAGAGGATTGTACTGGTGACTCTTCATTTCCTTACTGAACTTCTCTTTGTATTTCACCTTTCACCAGAACAAACATGTCTAATATTAACATACACCACTTTAAAAAGGCATAGAGAATTCAGAAGACAAAGCAGCTTATTAAATGCAATTGCTTTATTCATAAATCTTTAAACAAAGTTTAAAGAAGCTCAGTTTACCCACACCTGTGACAGACTTGTGTTGGTTTCAAATTAATTTTTATGTATCTGAATTTTACTAAAATTTTAATATTATCATATGTGATTACTGGTGCTGAAGGATTTATAAAAAGAAAACAGAAACAAAACCATATGACACACACAAGCAATCAAATAACATAGAACTGTTTGACTAGCAATAATAATCCATTCACCAAGAATCATTCAATTCATAAATAACATCAAAATCGTGGTTTTAATTTAAAAAAATTAAGATGAATAAATTGTAAAATTTTTAAAACAAATCACTTGTAAATTTTTCAGCCACTTGAAAGCGGGAAGTCAGAATCAAACTTCCTGCCACCAGGTCCACGTGTCACTCACACTATGCTAGACTGTCATCAGAACCACCAGGTCTATTTCTAATTCTGCCAGAAATTTCCCACAAGACACTGAAGAACCTCTCTATAGTAAAGTCCTTTCTTGGGGACAATGCCCACCTCATTATAGTGCTAGAAAGCATAATTAAATTACTGTCTGCCATCACTTTCACCTTCTTTTCTTCTCGTTCAAAAGAAAGAGGGGGAATGACAGCACATGTGAGAGGAAATATGCAATACATAAATATGGAGACAATGGCACCAAAAGTACCATTGAAATACATCACAAAAATTCCATTAAAAATGCTGAAAAACTGAATTCAGAATCTGAAAATATGAAACTGAACAAATAGTAGATCTCCCTCCTTTGCTCCCTTTGTGTGTGATCCTCAAACATCTGGAGACTCTGCACATACGTCTGCTTCTTTCCAACAGCTGGGCATAATGGAGAATAAAGTTCAGTCTGAATTATGCTGCTTGCGTGAATGTTAGGCAGACACCTGATATCTGAGCCTATGCAACATCCATTACAATTTACCACGCTCTGCACTAAATAAATACATGGATTTTTCCCTACTCCTTTTTTCTCTCTTCCCACATGAATGTCTGATAAAGTGGTTAAGCCACCCCAAACAATCTTCAATTTTTTTTTCTCAGCTTTAGTTGTGGGAAGAGGGCTTTTTTCCTTTACAGTTCTTCCTTGCCTCAAAAGACCCTCAACATGACTTAGCTTATACAACCTCATATCTTTAGCCACAATGCCCACTATTTCATTAATCAGGATAACAAGAAACCAAAAGTAAGCTACACAAACAGAAACTAGCTGTATATGTTTAAGCACTACATTATGAATTCCAGCACTTAGGTTAATTTTTCTAAGTAAGGAAATTCTAAAACATTGTTAATATTAAAGAGAAACTTTAAATGAACACATGATGAACATCATAATCGTTCACACCAACAGTAGAAGAGAGCATGCATTGTCTTCTGGTAGACTCATCTGCTTTATATTGTTTGATATTTGCCTTGGCATTGGATCAAGTGCAAAAGCATATATCTGAATACAAAGACAAATCCATGCTCTGTACGAGCACTGAAGGAATAAATCAGAGGGCTTTTCTCTCTTGAAAGGTGTATCCAAAACTTGCCTTATAATGAAAATCAGGCAGTGCCATAATATGTCATTCAAAAAGCCAGATATCAAGTCACCAGGGTGAGCAAAACTGTCTTTTACTCCTTTACCCACATCACAACACCACCAAGCATAAGACTTTAAATATCCAACTACAGCACGCTCCCTTCTCCCTGGCCAACAAATGGCCACAAAGGGTAAACACACTCTGAATGCACAACATGCTACTTGAAATTCTTGTTAAGTGGGAAAGCATTGGTGACAAAGGGACCTCTCCTCACAACTGGCTTGCCATCTTCCAGCTGCAGCCATTTCATGCCATCATCTGAAAAATTTTTTAGCAATACATTTCAATCTAGAGGTTCCAGTAATAAAATCCTCTTTAGTGTCACTTCAGGTCACATTGCTGTGTCCACTGAAGGACAGAGGCAGGCCCAGGGAGCCCAGTCTTCACAGGGCCCTGTGTCCTGATGCCATTGTGCAGGAGGGTCCCAAATTGAAGGAGTCCCCCAGCCAGTGTGATTGTAAATGTTCTGGTTGCAGCAGGGCTGTTCACAGCTCCGGGCCCTGCTGCCTCCTCTGTGCTCGGCTCATTGCCTTTGCTGCCCTCCCCATCGCACAGGGCGCTCTGGGGCAAAGCAGAGAGCACACAGCAATATCAGCCGAGCCTGGCAGGATCTCCAGAGCACTCCCAGCAGTCATTTAACTGGCCTGTCATAGGGGATTTGTTGCATTGAAAGCTACACAGACATATACTTTCTCTTTTAACAACATTTTCCCGGTTCTTTTTCCCTTTTGAAAGGAAGCGTGGGGTGGGAGAGGGCGAAGAAAGAAGAGTAAGCCCATGGATGAGTCACAGTGAAGGAAAGCACACAGTATTCATCCTTCTTTTGAACAGGGGGAAGTTATGAATGCAGTTTAAAGAGGGGAAATATGCCTGAGAGAAAGAGTTCTGAATAAAAACAAGGAAGAAAAATACCTCATATAATTTCTAAACCATCTGAAGGGGGGAGATCTTAGCAAGGCTATAATATGGTGGAAGAGCAAACAAGTGGGAGTAGAATTGACAGTTGTTAGTGGAGACTTATCTACAAATTTCATCATTAACCAAAAGCTTTACTTTAATGAGGGCTTAAAAGGATGGTTAGTTATTTACCATCTTCATTAAAGTCTTAAGTTTGTTTATTTTTTTAGAGATTATGTAGTGGGGGTTAATTTAAAAGAAATGCATGGACGTGGCTCTCTAAAGACTGCTTAAGAAAGAGCAGACTGCAAGCTTTTAACACAACATCATCTCTGAAAAACCAAACTGGAATTAAATAAGGCCTGGATAAACAAACTTCTCATCAGCCTTGCACAAAACCTATAAAAGTCAGAATTGCAGCTGGACAGAGCAGTGTCTTTTGAAGCTTAGCAGCAACATTCCTAAATCAAATCTTCAGTTCAAAGCTGTTCACACAGGGAGTGTTCAGTTTCAGAAGTGGATGACATCACCCACTGTTCAGATTTACAAAGAAACTACAAAAATTGAATCATTCAACCACTGGGATCCCAGGATGAAGCAGACACTTGCAGCTAAAGCATTTCCTCATGACCACATGAAAACATCTTAAAAAAAGGAAAAAATCTGTCAGAGCACATATTTATTGAAGGAAATGTAGCACAAACAATGAGCAAAATTTAAACATTCATTGCTAAAAGAACTAGCAGAGTTTAAAGCAAAGAAAGATTTAGAAAATCCTAGGCTCTTCAGGTTGTTACTGAAAATCTCAGAGGATGTGCATTTTGAAAAACATTCTACCTCTAACAGTTTTATCCCTAAAACAATGAGCACCAGATTCAGCAACAAACATGAATATCCAAAATTATTCATCCTAAAACCAATTCTTGAAGACCACAAGAGGAATACTTCAGAGCAGCAGCTCTTTGAAAAAGTTAATAAAATGCATTAAAAGACATGAAGACAGCATGAACAAGAGCTTGTTTTAATTTTAAAGAATTAGAAAAAATAGCCCAAATTATACAATGCACACTCAGCAAATTGACAAGCTTCGTGTTTTCTCAAGGGCTAACACAGTTTCTGTTTTAATTTTCATTTAAAATCAACACAAAAGGGTTACCACGTGCTGTGGATAAATATACTAGTTCTGGGAGCTATTATTTTTGCTGCTGTTGTTGTCAAAAGCTTTCTCAGATAAAAAATAAAAAAGGAAAGAAATGAGAGAGAAAATAGTGATTTCTGTAGAGCCTTGAGTGCCAGTCAAACATTAACACTATTTTCTTCATTTTGTTTGCTTTCCTGCTTGCCTTGATTGCTTTCTCCCTTCGTTACACCCACACTGCCTGACCTCTTCTTGCTCCTGTTCTCTATACTCCCTAAATTACCTACCCATATGCACCACATTAAAACATGCTATAATCTTCTCTTCCCATTACATCCATCAGAATTGTCAACTTTGCAAATTTACTGTGAGGGTCAAATAACTAATACTTCTCTGCATGTCGCAACTTAAAGATTCATGCAATTAAAGGAGATTATCAACTTTCAGTACAAAAAGTTTATAATCTTCCCATTTTCTGAGAAACAAATGGAAATTCTAAAAGCTAGAAAGTCTGGAGACAATAAAGACATCATTAACTTTACTATTTTTTAAATCTTGTAAGTGTTACAAGCCTGTTTCATGATCCTTGCCTGAAGAGGACTGACATGACTGACCCACATTTAAGTCTCTTCCTCTTCTCCAGCACAGGTGCATTCCTCATCCTGCCCCACCACCCTGCTCTTTGGACACCGGGGTCATCTTCATTTTCCTGTGGTTTTGATCTATGATTAGTGTGACTAAGTGTTACAATGATTCAAATAATAGGCAAGGATATTAGACAACTCATGGGCACTGCCTTCCCTTCAGAGGAGGTGGGGGAATTGCTGAGTGCACCTCCCTGCTGCTGAGAGCTGCTCAGTACTTGCACCCTCCATGCTGCTGAGGCACTGCCTCCTTTTCTAAAAGCACAGTCCCCATCACACACACTGCAAGCAGCCACACTAGTGGAGACTGAGACAAGGACGTGACAAGAAAGGATCCCAAAACTTGGATCCAGGGCCAGTGACGGCAGAGTTCAGACAAACAAGGTTTAGTAAGAATCTTCTTTACAAATAAACCAAATGCAAGATACATTTTGTCAACTTCTCCTCCCTTCCCATCACACCTTCTGCAGTATTTGGACTCTCTGAAGAAGTTAAAACTGCACAGTAAATGCTGCCTTTTTCAGAAAGATCTCAACTAGAACTGCTGCTAGCCAAGTTCCTGGCAGTGAAGAGGCTCCATTACAAAGCATTTGCAGATGCAGCATGCATTGTCCAAGATAAAAAGCATATTTAATAAAAATGATATAAAAAGCACATTGATGAAGCCTTCCATTGTAGCTGGCTCAGCAACAGCCTGCAGAATCCCATGATCCAGCTGGTATTTCTCACTTGTTGTGATTGTTGGCCACTATCTCATGGGTACCAGGCTTGGGAAGATGGAGAGGGCTATTGGGAAGGGTTAGGGTTTGGTCTCATTGGCAACAACAGGCAGCTGAAAGCTCACTAGATTCTGACATAGGCTGCAAGGAGAGGAGTATATAGGCAGCCATTCAGTAGATATAGAGGTCATTATGCACTATTTAGATATGGACCCTTTTAAAAACCTTTTAAAAACTGAAGGTGTTTGCTAAATGACAGGCAGTCCCCTTTCCTGTAAGTGACACCCAGGTCTGAGCAGCACCACACTGGCTCTTTCTACAAAGTAAAGGCTGACTTCCAGCCTGCCCAGTGCTAAACAAAAAATAATATCTTAGCAGACCTGTCCATCAGCAGAGAAATGAGAACATGATCCATCATAAAATAGAAGACAGAAATCTATTTGAAAAAGATAAACCCATTTTGATTCTGAACACATCACCAACAAAGCAACAAAAAATATTTATTTCCTTCTTTTTCTCTATGTGTAATGCTTCAAAGTTTACAATGGTGTGAAACAGGAAATCATGCAGCAGGCATCTAAGGATAACAGCAAAAGGAACTCTACCTCCTGCAGACACTGCACTGTTTTGCAGCTTGTCCTCTATGACACATTATTCTCATTTCATGCTAGTTCTAGGGAAGACATTTAGTATCTAGCCAAATCACATGAATTTTTTACCTATCACTGATGTTGAGTCTGTCCTAGTACATCCAATATTTACACTTGAGGGGCTTTTTGGCTCTGGGAAGGCTGACACAGCCTTCTCCAATCAAAGGGCACTATCCTCCTCTTACGGGAGGGCAGAATTTGTTCCTGGGTTTACAAAAACTCCAAGGGTAGCTGGACAGGATTACTAGCAAGGATTATGCAAGGCACTGTTAAAGACAAAAGAAAGAGAGAAAAAGAAAAAAAAACCCACCAAAACCAGTGAAAAACAGTGAAAAATCTGTTCTCACAACATCAGGATGATCTGTAGTAGTCTTTTGTGTATATCTTATAAGTAGAAAACTACTAAGAGGAAGAGGGAATATTTCTATTCCAGATTTCTTTTTAGTTAAGGACTAAAGTAATTCTATTTTTTTTTTTTTTAGGTTAATATATAACAGTAGTACATAAAAGCTTCCGTTTCAGGGGGAAGAAGGTGGGTGGTTTACATGCCAGGCCAAATTCAGATCCCATTACTCACATTAGCAAGCAGCTACATAAAAGACCTCAGTTAATTCAGTGGGATTAATCACAGGGTAAGGTTCCACTCAAACTGAATAAGGAGCAAAATTTGCCTCTACATACCATACAGTTACTATTTTAAAAATGCTAGATAATCTGTATAAATATACACCATCTCCACAAGAGACAAGCTGTAGTCAAATTTCATTGTATTTTTGCTTCAAAATCTGTATTTGGTTTCCTAAGAATCCTAAATTTACCAGTCATTGCAATACTATATGAAAAGTCTGAGAACATAATCTTCAAGGCCATTAGAGATAATCACTAAAAAATCTAAATATTTCTTCGCATTACTAGGAATGTAGCATTTGGATGAAATCATTGTAAAATGATGGAGAATCTTACTTGGCTTAAAAGTTTTGAAACTCCTTTAGCATGTTCAAAATCTGGTCTTCCAAGTACAGCGGGCTCCTTATTCATCTCTCCCCTTCCTTTCTTGTATTTGGCCTTTAAAAAGAAATAAAGGGGGATATGAATCACTAATAAATTGTTTGGATTTGTTTTATCAAGAGAAATGAAAGCATTAGAAAAGTCCCACGTAATGGTCTGCATTGACATTACTGTTCTAATCAGAACTTAGCAAAGCCCTTCTCAGGGCTCAACTGCTTAACACTATAATATTACTTCATTGTAAAACACAATGTAAGGCATTCAAAAATTCAACTTTCAATAAATGCATAGCTTAAACCAGAGAAATATTGTCCTCCCAATCAAGGCAGAATGAGTTACAGTGGCTCAGCATTTCTCATGACAGGGTCTACAGTTAACACAAGATAATTTGCAGCAGCTGAAAGTAGTCTTGAAATAAAACTAGTCTGAGGGGCAGCTTTTTTGAACTGTAAGGTCAAATTCCACTCTCAGTTTTACCACTGCAGTCTTGCTGATGTCAGTGAGACTGCACTGGTGTCACAGCACGGAATTAGTCCCGCAAGGTTAATGTTACGTGATCTCTCCAGCTGAACTGCCTCCCATGCCAATTGCTGCAATCTTTTCCCACAATGCATTAGAAAAAAGCACAGATGAATCAACAATAGGTCCTTTGCAATACCACAAACTAAATTACCCACTGCCTAAAATAGGCTTCTTGCATTACTCAGGCACTGTGAATCAGCAAGGACACGTCATAACAACAGACGGGGAAAAACCAAAGTCCCAAAGCCACTCTTAATTCTAAGAGAGCTTGAAGAGCAATTAGTAAATCTGCATGTTGAGCATAACAGTCAGTAGAAGTTCTTGGTTTTCAAAAAATCCTGAATATTAAAAGGTGAATTTGAGATCTCTTAAATCTGTCTCTCCAAATGTGTCTAGTCAGTCTCACATTTAATTATCAGTTACTTAAAATCTTGACTCAGAGCTTTCAATATATAATTGTTTGACTTGTCTACCATAAAATACTAAACTGCATCACTCACTGCTGCTTCTCAAATTGCTCCTTCACCTGTCCATTAGCTAAGGTCACAGTGGGAGGACAAAGAATTAGAGAGGGGAGTTCAGGGAGGAGAACCCCCATGAAAGAAGCAGCATCTGCACAGGTCTTGGAAGGACAGCAGGGAATTACATTGTCCTGTTACTGCTGACTGAGATGAGAAAAGGAAGGGGAGTCCTGGGATGCCAGCTTCTCTCACACCAAGGTAAAAAAAGGTCTGATAAGTCTTCTGAAGCGCAGTATAGCATCCAAGCATACAACTTATCTTGAGAATGGTTATCATAAATAAAGCTGAAACAAAACCAACTTTAGCAATTTTCACGTTGTCTTTACATCAATTACCAATAATTGCAAAGATCACAATGCCAACAGCTAAAAAGGAGAAACTCAGCTTTCTAGCCTGCCAGGCAAGACTAGTTTGTTTTGGTTATATTTGGATTTCTTTTAATCAAACCTCCCTAGCAGATTTGGGGGTGCAGGTTTTCTGTTCAAGACATTTGAGAATTTCAGCAGCATTCTAAAAAAAACTGATCAAAATTGTCATTAAAAAATTACATGTGTTAAAAAATAAAAAGAGAATAAAAGGAGAACATACATCACTTATTATCTTTGTTATCTCAGTTGCCTTCTTTACATCTGGTCTGTTCAGCACTTCAGTGTACCTATGAGTATCTTGCACATCCTTCCTATAGGATACCTGTCAAAAAAAACACAGTTTTTTAAAAATAAATAAATTTTGAAGTTTATAAATAAATTTGAATGACCTGTCAACTCAGTCATGAAATTCAACAGAACTCTGCCTAATTTATTCCAATAGAATTCTGCTTGACACTGATTGTAAGGTAAGACCCACACACAAGGTAACACAATAAGGAAGAAATTCAGAAGCATAAAATACAATTTCAAAAACAAAAATGGTTTTGCTTAGAAGCATAGTGGAAAACTAAAGCACTACCAAGACACAAATAATAGGTTTTACCATAAAATTTCAGAGGACTTTTAAGAGTATAGCAATTTTTTTCCCATGTTGTACCCTTTTTTAATACAAACTAATGCCTGCTCTGATACTGAGCACTGCAGCCTAGCAGACTGCAGCTCCACTGAAGAGAAACTGTAATTCTATCATAGTGAACATCTTTCTCAGTACTAGACAGACATGTAGCTTGTGTGTAATTCAATGATACAACTCCACCTCAGAACCCCCACAACGCCACTTATTTGCTCCTTTGCATAATGATGGGAACAAGAAGGCTGAGTGTTCCAACATGTTGAGTTCAAGACTGACTCTTTCTGTTTGTGTAAAAGTCACTGAAATAATGAATGGGCTCAGAAAACTTTGGTCAGAAGGCTCAACCACAGGTAGGAGAGTCCAAACATTCTCCATTTAGAAAAGCAATCATGAGAGCAGTTTAGACCTCAGGGACATTACACAGCTCCATAAGTTTTCTTTCTTTTCCTTCTTCAAGGTTTATGGATTTTTCCTGCTCTAGCACATGTGCCAATCTAAGCCAATTTCCAAGGGTTGTCTCACTGAATTATTTTGAATGACATTCAGTCCCTGGTATTAAAAAGTGTCTGACAATTTGAAGTTTCATGCAAAAGCTGGAGAACATAAAATAAAGTTTAGTGGAAATAGAAAGCAAAAGAATAATTCCTCCTGAACTGGGAAATATTTTAGATTTTCTTTTGTTGCTTCACAAAGTTAATCAATCTCTCAAGATAGTATTTCACCAGCAAGAAAGTTCTCAGTTTGAAGTTTCTCATTTATCTCCACTCCAATTTCCAGTGTAAAGTTTCACTTTGGGTACAATGGAACAAACTCATAAACTGCAGCAGTCAGTGATAAATATACTTCATAGAAATGGTATTGCAAAAAGAAAAGGAAAAAAATTACTTTTTGGCAAATATTTTACATGCAACAGGAAAGTAATTTTGCATCCATATGGCTTCAGCTAAGCAGACAAACTAAACAGGCTTCACTGTTGGCTGCCTGCCCACAAATAGACCTTATAATTTTTAATCTGCTATGAGTGACACACAAACGTAATCTCTGATAAAAGAAACAAATAAATAAGTTTGATGGACACAGCCCAAATTATCACATACATACAAAACAAAAGTTGATTCTTACATCTGGTTTAAACCACTGGAACTTTTGTTTTGGTTATGTTAAGATTTTCTCTAATTTTTAAGAAACTAGAGGTATAGAGAAGCATTTGCAATTCAGGACTTTATACGAATTTAGTTAATTATATGCTGTTCATCCTAATGACCACATGAGGTGAGATGAAAACCACAAAGGCAGCAGAAACAGGTTTCTGAATAGCACCCTATGATCCATGTAAATTGCAAATTAAAGGCCAGCATATGTGCTCAAAATAGAAATTAGGAATGCAGTGAATTTAACATCAGAGAATCAAGAACAGTGGTGATAAAGTTGAGGAAATGTGGTCACTTATTGCTCCCAAATGACATAATCATATAGTACATGAAATAATGGATTGTGGTTAATTTCAGGGAAAGGAAGGGGGGGAGAAATAAGACAGTGACAGTCCTTTATATTTCACAATTTCCAATTATATTAGATGCAAGGCCAATTGCTATACCTTTCCCTGAGTGAATTATTATTCTTCCTGCACCTAAACCAGTATACCTATTACTTATGTCTGAGGGAAAGTCATCTAGCATTTTACAAATGTCTGCAATATATATTTGCTCCATTCTGCAGCTTGTCATACTCCAGTGAGAATAAAAATGTTATGCAGCAGAACAGTAGTTTGTCAGAGGTAGGCCAAAGAAAGAAAAAATATGTTTCCCATTTCCTGAGTAACCTCAATCCCTGGATGCTGACCCTCTCCCATTGGGACACTGTGCTGGCCTCTATTACACAGCTGCTATTCTGTTCCATCTAGTGATTTTTTTTTATTTTTTTTTTTTAATAGTGCTATGTTAGAACAGTAAAACCAGAACTACTCTGAGAGAGCAGGGGAACAGATGTAGACAAGGTAAAGCAACTGTGTACACCCATAGACATCAGAAGATGTAAAGTGAAGAAGCATTTGAGGGGGGAGAAGCACAAAAGAAAGGAAACAGCAGAAGCACCCAGAGAAGGAGCCATCTTTTGTCCTGAGTTGGTTCAGCCAAGAGGCTGATACCCTGACTGGAATTTCCAGTCATTACATGACACCCATACTCAATTTTCCCTTCTAAGGGTTGCTCAGACCATACTAAAAAAGAAAAAGTCACCAAAGGCTCAAGAATTGCTCCTCTTCATGAGTTCCACAGGTCTACAAAAAATTTGTTCCAGCTGGCCTTTACGTAGGAAAAGTAACTGAGATAGCAATTTTAGGGCAGCAGTGAAAGACCTAGGTGGAGAGTTACAGCAGAAAAGTGGGAAATACAAGCCAGAAAGAAGCAGGAACTAAAAGGAATAAAAAAATGTACTATCTTGAGTTTTGAAGCTAAAACCAGTAAATTACAGGTACCAACTAAATTTGAAGTGGGTTTCTAGCCAATTTGAAATTAGAATAAAAAGTGCTAACTGTTGAATACTTTTGTGAAGCAATAATTGGAACAAAACCATTTCTCATCTTTAATCCCAAATGTGATTACATACTCTGAATTGCAACAAGATTTGCAAAGCATGGAGAATAATCAGGACCTGCTCATAATTAGTAGACTGATTTTAATAGGGCCAAACTACCAGCTCTTATAAAAAGGCATAAGGTCCACTGAGGATAAACATGCTGATCTAGTTACTCCAGCAGGGTCTGGGAGATGCTTCACCTTACATAAATACCAGTGGAATGCACTATAGTGCCACAGAGTAAACAGATTTCTAATGCTGCAAAACATCTCAGGCTGTCAATCAACAAACAGAAACTTCTACATGGTGAGCCAAGCAAACCTGGATTTAAGAGATTCAGACCTTTCCTGAAATCTTTTATCTTCTCATTTATTACAATACCAAAACTATTCCAAATTATACATAATGTATTACTAAAATATGCACAACATCTATGAACACATTTTGCCTTCTTAAGGATTCAGCAAGAAGCTGGGCACACCTGTCTGCAGGAGAATTTGTCTCTTACTGTTTGTCCCTGATTAGCATTTTCTAAGAGCTGTTAACTCCACTAACTAATGGCCTGTCAACTGTGTCTCTGCCCTCTTTTCTCTCATCTACACTTTGGGGTCCATCAACACTAAGAAAATGACTAGCTGGTGACAATCATCATTGGCAACAGCTTTTCTAATTCCTACTCAAATGACACTGAAAACTGTTTTCCGGCTTGCATAGAAGAGACAAACACATTTCTGGCCCATTACAGATTGATGCAGTCATCCTTTCCAGTAATGGGCCTTAAAATTGATTGGTCCCAATTACATCAGGAGTACACATCATTTTCAGCACCAGTTGGAAGTGGTCCAGGGGGACTCACTGTTGACAAGCACTGTCAGCAGAAAGTTAGTCAGTGAAAGGTGATTTTTTTCTCATGCAGATACTGAACAGTGCCAGGAGAAGCTTGACTTTACCATTATCTGCATCAAAACAAACATTAACATTTGGGTATGCTACTGATGCTGTTTAAGCACAACCAGTTTAAGATCTGCTGATTTGGTCTTACCAGAAAGAATGTACTTTTTGTGTACATGTGTGGATGGTGACTGCACAATATCCTGAACATGAAAAACAACTTACTCCTAAGACAATATAGACATCTTTAATATTCAAACTTAGATGGTGAGTGAAACATATAAATTTTCATTACTGACATCATGTGGAGTGGAAAGTATATACATATACATCTAAAGTTTGCCCAACTGTCAACTAACGTTTTAAAAGAAGCACTGTTTTGTAGATAAGTATAAGAGAAAAGATACCAGCGCTCCAAAATCAGATTTGCAAGCTGCCTTTTAAATGTTGCTAGACGAGTCTTTTGCAGTTTTCCTATTTGTAAAATCAGAACACCACATCCTCATTTCATACCATGTAATGATGTGAGGAGAATCAGAAATTTTAATGAAGCAGAATGTTTAAACTGCTGTACAAATATTTAACATTGTTTTCCTACTCAAAATGCCCAGTGATGGACCAGGTCATGGAACAGACAAACTGCAATGCATGGCTTTCAGTACCTTCATCAGATGCTACATGCAGCTTCCACACAAACACAATGTGGCAAGTGGTTTCTTTGCTTTAGAAATGTAGTTGTCATGTCATTTCACTGTTCAATTACGTCCTTCCATTCACAGATTCTCAGATACACATAAGGCATACTATTTTGTGACCTGATATTGTTTTAAGGTCAACACCCAGTTTTGGTCCCAAGTTTGGAAAATTACAGATGAGTTAAATTATATCAGCTAAGCACAGGCAAGTAGGCTGATGGTCCCTACTTCACTCTTCTGCAAATGACTTTGTGTGCCAAAGTCACATCATCAATATTCACTTCAGAAAACACAAACACAATTTAGAGAGAAAAGTACTCTGGTTTGGATAAATATGCTTCCCTTCAAGCCTCATGTAGTATTTAAATTATTTTTGAAGTATATTTCCTGTCATTTAAAAAGTCACTTTTGTTCATTTGAGGGCAATTTTCTTCAGACTAAGTATAAAAAAGAGAAAAATTATTTTCTTATATGCGATCACATTGTTCAGGCGATTTTACAGTATTTTCCTGCTAGGCAGTTTCTGCCCTAACATACAGAGCATGTCAATGATATTCAAAGTGGTGTGAAGGCCTACAGCACATGACAGTTTCAAAATATCAGTACAAATTTATTGTAAGTTGAATACAGTTTTAATTTTTAAAGGAAACTGCACATTTCACAGAGTTGAGTATAAATGTCAGCCTTATTTTAAGGCTGAGTAAATAGTCTTAAACACATCCTAATCCTATTAGATGCAAGCCCTCCATGTAAAGGTTGAATTGAGTTGGCAGAGCATTGTAGGCAAACATGCATTCTGCTCCCATAGGTAAACGGTACTGAATGGTGGATAAAAGAGCTTTGTGCTTCCAGCTCCTCAGTAGTTGCCCTTCTTTTCGCTGCACTTTCAATGCTGTGATTACACAGATAGCCTGAAACAGTTTGGAAAGACAAATGCTCCACATTTGGGATGCTCACTGTTCCATGTTTTGACTCCAAGATGAAAACTCTCACGGTTCTTAATTAAACCTGTACTTACACAACAAGAAATCCACAGCTATTCACCATGATACTCAAATATTCCCCACAGGAGCTCTGTAACTCTGCTGAGCAATAACTGGACTTACATAACTTTCTCCTTTATCTGTGATAAGATATTTACCCATTGCACTGCAGCTATTCATGAGCAACCAGGAAGGATCTGTTCTTAAACAGATTAAACTAACTGGTTAGAGTTTTATGTTGGATTTGGATGACTTATTTGATTTTTTGAAGTTTGCTGAGGCTGAAAATAACTTCCGTCATATTTTTTCATTATTTCTAACATGCTGTTAAAAGTTCTCATTTATCAAAACATCCTTCCCTCCTATATTTTCCTTAATTTCCTTTTTTTTTTTGCTTGTTTTAAGGGTAAAAGATGAAACAACTGAATTTCATTTATCCTCACATCTGTAAGCTGTTCTCCTTAATTCTATTAGCAGGTGATATACAGCTGTAGAAGGGGAATAGGTTTTGCGCTAGCATACTAATCCTCAAACTATGATGAATTCACTATAGAAACTCGTCTATATTCCTCCTAGTCCCACCATCTTCTCTGAGAGAGATTCACATCTCTCTTTCCAGTGTTATTTCCTTTCCTAGTAGTCCACCATCATTCCTACTGCTAGATAAATAAAAAACCTCTCGCTTATAGGGAGAGACATTCATGTTCCCAGCTCCTATGCTCTGTCAGTGTGACATCCTGATGCTTCCAACAGCAGAGATGGAGAGTGTTTGACAGGAAGAGGGAATTCTGTAATCAAGGCAGGTTGCAAATTACTGCTGGGAATTCCATTGCAGGTATTTCCCAGCAGAAGAAAAAGTTATTCTTCAAATATAATGCTTCCCTGAAGTTTTCCAGCAGCCTTTTAATCAGCAGCCAGCTGTCAAGATTCTGCACACAGACATACATCTAACATTGACATTTAGTTTTCAGCCCACATAACCTAAGAGTGTTTGCTACACTGTTAGTAAGGGAAGATAGGGTAAATTTAGGATAATTCAAAATGAACACCCAAGCTTCATTTTCTTCATTGTTAGCAGCAAACAAATATCCCATTTATCTAAGAAAAAAGAGTTTTAAAATGACATGGATTTGGTTACCTAAACAAGAATGGAAATGGGTCATAACTTTAAAGATATTTACACATCAGCTGTTCTTAAAAGCTTTGTGTACCCCTTAAAATGACATCACTATTTTAAACAATCTTCTCCTAAAATTTGCTTTTCTCACAAGTAAGCTTTTACAAAACCTAAAACTAACATAACTTTTTCTTCAAAGTTGTGTCTGTGTCACTCAAGACTTTAATCTGGGCAGCATTTCTGCCCCAAGCAATCATGCATTGAGCTAGTATAAGCTAGCTTAACCACAAAATCAAACCTGACTTGATTCTAATAAAAAATGTAAACACTATTATTAGGCTTTTATATTGCAAAAACCTTCAGAACTGCAAGAAGATAGCAAGCACTGAAAAAAAAAAAGTAACCAACTTTCAAAATATGGCTAAATGCTCCTAATTATTTGCAAGTTATCTAAATAAAACTACAAGAACAAATACTTTGGTCAAATGGTATAAACCAGTGCAGGCATCAAACTGAACTCTATGGCCCAAATTCTGTAAAATAAATCATATCTCATTCTATTAAATTCTTTGAAAAACTCACTTGATATGTATTCGTGATATAGGAACAAACTTATTCATAAGTGTGCATGTGCATAAAAGTGTGCAAGACAGGGCAGAAACAGCTTGCTTGTCTCCTCTATGCAGCATCCCTGAAGAACTATCCAAGTATTGACAGAGTAAGACACTGAAACAACACTGGTGTTCATTTAAACAAAGAACTTTATAAACTTTCAAAGTACAAGTAGCTACAAGTGAATTCAGAAAACTTGTGCCTGCAATTTTATTTCAAAGTGATAGCACTTAATAACATTTACTACTGGTAAATTGTAACTACCACTTTCCACTGCAGTTCAGAATAAAATTCACATACTGTTATTCATAGCATATTTCATACATCCATCATGTGTCAAATTACTTCAGAGCAAATAATTTATAAAAAATACCAGCTAAGGAAATACGGAAATATTCCATGCCCAATTCATTTCAGTAAGTTACAACAAACATATCTACCCAAAACAAGCACACTCATTTCAGATGAGGGAATACTTACATCACTCTGGTGTTTACTGACTTCCATGGCATGCCTAACATCTGGAGGTTCCCTCATACGTGCATAGTCTGAAAATCCTTTTTCAGCATCATGCTTTTGTTTATAGAGAACCTGAAAAGAACAAAATTATACTTTTGTGACCTGAGAAGAGCAGGTATAATAACATGAGTTGGGTTAAACCTAGTGGCATATTGTGCTTGTATTCAGGAAGAAAATAAATAATTAAGCTCCTTAATGGAACCAGAACAGTGAAATGAGAGCAGCTTCCACCCAAAGCAGAGACATATGAGGCATAGTCAGCAGAGAGATTTCTCTGCATCTGTTATTGCAACAGATGCATGAGTAGACAGGGGAAAGAAAAAGTATTATACAAAATCAGAAAATTAAGCATACCAAGGTGAGAAGACAGCCCAGGGAAAAGCAAAAGCAAAAGCCATTTTGGTTTTTTTTAACACAGTTGATTACATCAGCTATATAATTACTTTCAGAAACAACAAAAAAAATATTTTATGCATTTGTCATAAACAGTTTTACATTATATACTCATAGTCTAAAGTTCTATTTCTTCCATTGTAAGGAAACTACCAGCACAATATGCATTTTGACTAGCCCCCAGGTTCACAAAGAAAAACAATATTTACATTCAATTGTCATCATGGTAAAGGAAAATGGAATTGAATTGTGAATTTACAAACACCTTTACTTTTGTAATAGAAATGGAACTCAATGTTGGGCACTCATCCAGCTTTCACTGTACTGGGTTATACTTACAAACACACATTCATATACTACAACTGCCTGAAAAGCTGATCTTACACTTATCATTGTCCAAAGCTTTTAGGCTTATATTGAGGAAAATTCACCAGGTTTTGATGCCTAAAAAGTAGCAAGCATCAAGAAAATTCATTTTCTAATAGCTCTCATAGCAAGCAGTAAAATAATCCCCAAGAAAACAGAGAGTACTAAATAAGATTGAAAGCTGATTAGAAGGAGAAGGATTGAAACTAAAACCCATGATAGCAATAAAAGAATACTGTGAAAGTTTTGAGACAGAAACTCTCAACTACAGAGATTCAGACCCTTTCAGGACAGGATACTAGAACTGTGAGAAAATGCTGTATCTGTTTTTGTTTAAAGCAAGATCTCATCTGAGTTACAGAGTAGTATGCCCAAAGCAATATGTCAGTATCTGCCTTGACTATCTCAGATTACAAAATGATATACAGGCTGAGAGATTAAGACTCAAAGGGGGGAGGGGTATTTTTGCACTACTGCTATGTGAATGAAAGTATCAAATCAGGAACCTTAAAAGTGCCACCTCCTTATCCAGTGTAACACAATCAGCCCTCTGCAGAAACAAACACAATTGAAACTGGAACAAAAAGAGTCCATAACTTGCCTACACTGGTTACATCTTGCAAATGGAAAAGCACATAATCTTTAGCAAGACTGAAGGATCACTAACAAATGACTCCTCATAAAAGTGTAATTACTATACAAACATATACCACAAAAACTCTTTTGTTAATTCTCCTTGCTTACACTGTCACTTTTAAGATGTTCCCCACTTAATGCCATTATGAGAAGAAGACCCATACATTTACTTCCAAAATCTACTAATTTACAGATATTTTATTACATTGCCATTTTGCTGCCTCAACATCTCTATTTTTCCCTTGGTGAATGGGCTCCATAACCAAGATACAAAAACACAACACATCAACTCTCAGCATGAGAAATTTAACAGAAATTACAATTAAGTATCTGCTGTCTTGGGGAAAGATGACCATTTCTTTAGCTTAATACAGCAATATTTCACTTGCTTTGGCATCTGTTCTTCCTATCTTTTTCCATTATTTTTGTTAACTTGCTGAAGTAGTCTTAATGCAATCCCAGGCTAGGAGGGGTCCAAAGGCTGTCTAGTTTAGTTTGGGACCGTTTGGTGCAGAACTACTCCCAGATTTGTAAATCACTTCCAAGTAAGCATGAAAAAATATTTCTTATTATTTCATCAATATTCTTAGAATCATTATTTTACAGGCTAGCATGCATATATTTATTTCTCAACTCATGATGATTTTCAAGTTTTAGCTAAACTGAATTTGCTTTATCAAATCTACATATGAAACTACTCTGCACAGAGATCAAGCATTATAGTCACTGACACAACATCTACTCCATACCGGTGCCATTTATTAACTTGAGAAATATAAGGCAATTATTTAAGTAGGATTTCAGATTGACTGAATTTGCAAGTACTATTTTTTTTTATTCTTTCTCCTCTCTTGTACACCAGCGCATCAATAGGAAACTGCATTAAGGAAGGTTTTCTGCTCTTTTAACCCAGCTCTGACTGACTGGCTGTTTTGCCATTCTTTAAACACTATTACATTTACAGTCTTATATTTCCCTTTAGTAAGGTGTCAGTAAGGTCAGTATTTAGTTTAGTATTTAGTCAGTAAGGTGTGCTCTGAACTTAGTAGGATTTTGTAGGAGGAAATGTTCAAGAAGATCAAAAATGTCACTTTAATCTCTATATGGAGAATTAGATTATCCAATGTATTCATGTAGAACAGTATTATAGAAGTCCAGAATACCTGCCACCATAAAACAGAGGAACTATTGAACATGACATTTCACACCATAAAAAAAACGCTGAAGAATTACATAAAACAGTTTGATAATGTGTAATATGATTGGAAATTATGCAGTAAACAACAACATTTTTATTGTAGTAAAAAAAAAAGTCTGAAACTTTCTCTGGAAGTTGAAAACATTGCTTAAGATTCTCTTGGCTCATCGCCTTTATAAAGAAAGAGGAAATACTGTTCAACACTGACATACAGTTACTCTGAGATATTGCCCTGTGCAAAGTAGAAAATTAAACTGCCTTCAGTTTGCTTTAGATTATCCCGTTTAGATAAGGAAAAACAATGCAATTGCTTCTCATGGCAGAAATAGTGATAAAAAAAGTGGTGAAATGTTTGGGGTTTTTTTTCAACATTGTTTCCCCCCAAGCAATTTTAAATACCTTTATCATTGTATGTGACACCTTATCAAAAAAAATATTGTTCTACTTAAGAAAGTATTCAATATACTGATCTTCAGAAAAAAAAAGAAGACTTGGCCTAGAGCCAGCAATGATCAGAAATTTTCCTTCAGAAATATTTTCCACAGGAAAATCACAATTTTTCCAAAAAGTTTCCATTTACTTTCAGAAAAATCAGAATGAAAGTTCCCTGCCTAGACTGCTCTCATCAAATTTATTTTCTCATTGCAGAGAAGAGGGAAATTGGCAAGAGCTTTGTAGGCTGGTAAGCAGAGAGAAGTTATTCAGCGATGACAGGGACATCCCTTTCTAGCTTACCCCGAGGAAAATTATGTTAGAAGTGAGAGAGGGAGGCAAATCCGGTTGCTCACTCTCAAGAAAACCATTTAGAAGGCAACAGTCAAATTTTCTGTGAAGAGGGAAAAAAAGTAAATTGATAAAAGCCACCCAAGTATGTGGGGCTGTGAAACTTCTTTTTCATTTTTCAGAAACATTTTTTTCCCTAAACAGTGTTAGGAATTTTTTTTTTTTTGGTCCACAGTTTTGGGCAGATGTCCTTCTCTACAGGTACTTATTTCCTACTTCATGCCAGTTCTACATAAAACACAAAATGAGTAAACATGGATTTCATGCAAAAGCCAGCAGGCACTCGTGTTTCAGGCTTTCCTGAGTATCTTGAAGAGAGAATTGAGTATGATTCAATACAGCCAATATGGGGAAAAAGTTCCACAGGAAGAAAATCACATCTGTCAGGGTGCTGTACTCTCCATTACAGAAAGATCCTTATGTCAGTACTGACACTGCATGACAGGACCCCTGAAGAATGAGATCCTGGCTCTGCTGAAGTCACTGGCAATTGCCACGTGAGTTAAAGAATGCAAACGTGGTCAGTGGTGCTGTGGCAGCCTGTTGGCTCTGGAGGGCATCTGCAGGTGGGGCATAACAGTTGAGAAAAACAGAAAACTTCCCCTAATGGTCTCCAAGTTCCTAAATCGTGTGTGATTTAAAATGGTGTTATCAAATTACTAATCTGGGCTAGATATAGGTAGGCTGAAGACAGGGCCCAGCAGGAGCTGCTTCCAATCATGGAAGAGCCCATTTGCAGAGGACACATTTGTGCAAGGAGATCCCCTGGCAGAGGCACACCAGCCTGTGCCAGGCAGCACTGGGGAAAGTCAGGGGCTCTCTTTCTTCCCCACCATGATCCTCTAGTCCCAATGCACCTGCTTGGCAGAGGAGGCTGCGGATCCTGCCAAGAACGTGGCACCACAGAGCAAGAAGAGTCCTGCTTGATCTGCCCAGCAAAAGCATTCCAGCCCAGCATTGCAACCAAGAAGCATAAAAAGGGAGTCAAAGGTGTAAATTTGTACTAATGTGGGTAGGGAGAAGGACACATACTTGTATTTTCCACCTCTCAGGAAATCAGCTTACTATAACTGAGAAACAGACTGCAGTTCTCTGTTTGCAGCAGACTTTGGAGCAGAGCTGGCACAATGTCCAGCTGGTGCTGTTGTCTCTCCTTCCAATGGCATGTCTGTAGTCTCCTCCTGAAGTAATGACCTGTAAATTCACAATCCCAGCCAGACAGATGCAGCAGAAACCCTTTCTGCCATATCCTGACCCAGCTGAAATCTGAAATCCTTGTATTAGCTACTTAGGTACTGCAGTGATAGGCACAATATGGATTAGATTTGAATACGGTGGAGAAGATTTTCACTAGAAAATCCCCGGAGATCTCTCTCAAAGTAGCATTAAATTCAGGTCCACTGCAACAGTAACCACAAGTTGGAAAAATGTGTCAGCGTATCTTTAAGTTTTATGGTATATTATGATTTATAATGCATCTACTCCTAAGGGGATGGTATGAATTTTATGGGAAAAATTTCTGCTTAAATATAACTCATCCTGTATGCATATTTTTTTCTCTACTGGATGATTGAAGAAAAACTTAAGAAACTACCAAATAAAAATGTCATTTTTTTTTCTTAAAATGGTTTTTCTGATGAACCAATGGTTTCATTTTTAGTCTCAGTTATTTATCTTTTCTGCCACATCACCAATATTAATTAACCTCATTTGTGTAAACTAATGTAGAGTGTAATAATTTGGAATGAATTTGGGAGTAAATTTGTGGCAAAATGGTTAACTAATGTTTTATAAATCAAGCTAATGGCTTAAAAATGTTATACAAGTTTAATTCCCAGTTTATTTTTACTGTAATTCCTCCAATCACTCACTTTACAATAAAATTTCACATTAATGTCATTTCAGCTACTGTGCTGCTTTCAGTGTATATATGTTCCTTTTCAAACTCTGAAAACGTAAATATATATTCCTATACTTGCTTAATATAGCCTTAACACAATGTTTTATATCAAAGCATTCTTTCACAATCTGTCCTGAGATTTTAGTTCTTTCTTTTGTTACGAATATTTTCCTTTGTCTGATAAAGGATCACTACATTACAGAAATGCATATTGAGATACAATCAATATTATGGATTTAGGAGCACGTTCACACTGGCTGTATTAAACTATATGCAGTTGATATCTTTAAGAGAGGAGAAACCAAAAACAGGAAAACCATGGAAATGGCTGGTGGACAGAAAGTCATGGCCATCTATCAGATGTGATTCTCACAAGTAACAGTGAAAATCTGTAACTGCATTCATATTAGACATGTGTAACATTCACAATTCCACTGAGATCACTGGAAGTGAAAGGTCACTTGCCTACTCTTAGAGTATCATACTTTTGAGCCCCTGATGGCATCTGAACTGGAATTTACTATTTTACTGTTTGTTTACAAGCTTTACACTATGTTCAATACATTTGAATTCATATTTTAATTCTATAAAATCTTATAAGTACTAGTAGGAAGACCATCAGAAACACATTTACTGCTACTACTAAGTGCCTTTAGATGCCATTAAAGCAAGGTTGGTTCTTTTTTCTTTCCCCTTCATCATCAAACATTTTATATAGCTAATACAACACCAAAGTGGAAATAGTTATATAAGATTCAACACCATGTGTCAGTGAATTCAGTAATTCCTTATTGCATTCATGGATTCCATTTGACTAATGAATGCACTACCAGTTTTTAAATGTATATTTAATAAACATAACAAGTAAATTGTCAACATTTTTAAAATGAGTAGTTTTTGAAATTAAGAAGTTAAGGTGATAAATTCTGGATTAGAAGTTCACCCAAATAAATCAAGCAAGTAATCAAGTGTCCCCTCAAATATTTTCCTCAAAGTGTACATAAAATTCTATTCTGACACAAAATTAATCTAAAAATCATTTTTGCAATTCTAAAGTTGTACCTTGCTCTGAAGGTGCATCAATTCTTTTGCAAATACACTGTCAATTGTGGCTGGCATCTGTTGATAAAGAGAGTTGGAAAGGTCTTTCTTAGCAGCTCCTTTATATTTCACCTAGAGGGCAGAAAAAGGTGACACACAATGCAAAAATGAAGATACAGTAAACATAAAACTTTTTTTCTAGTAAGTAAAATGGCATAGACCAGAACTGGAAAAATTTAATACTGTCATTAACTTTCAAGCAACAACAAAAAATACTTTATGTGGATATGTCTAATACACAAAGCAATGAAAAATATCTCCTAATTAAATTCAATTATTTTGGCGGAAGTATCAAATAAAGCAAGCAAGGCAGTTTTTTCTATCATTTTTCAGATCATTTTCAAATCAAAAAGTAATTTTTCTTCCTTCTCTTTTCCTGAGTCCTGCACAATGGAAACAAATGAGAGGCCAACCATAAACATTTACCCATTAGTAATGGCAGCCATTAAACATATTGAGAAAGGACAGGAACACTGAACATTGATGTCTGCCATAATTTCTATTTCATCTTTTCTTATTACAGTCTCATTTTTAAACTACTTTTTATTTATCCTGTGTTTCCTCCAGTGTTAAATATTAGCAGTTCCTCACAAAGGGGTTTTACAAGAGAGACCAGAATAATGGCTCAAAATCTGTGAAGGTTTTGCTTCTGATCTAAGTTTTTCAAATTCATAGAACAATAATGGGAAGCACTGCTGTGAAAATAATAATAAACACCAAAAATATTTTAAATTATACTGTCTAATGTCAATTATTTACTGTGAAATAAAAAGTTCTTCATTAGAGGCCAATTCCCCATATGTATTATATGTGTGTATATATATATATATATCTCAATAACTTGCTGTAACATTTGTTGCTGCTCCCCAAACAGAGGGCTCTTTTTCACTACAGTGGACATGCTGTTAAAAATGTCAGGGTCCAAGATTTGCAAATACAGTTTATGGGACACTAGAGGTCAGTAATTTACAAGATAAATCATCCATCACATCATTGGCTTCAGGTAATGCTGCAATTAACAGGCAGAGTGTACTAATAAACAGGCTTAAGAGTGTACTAATATCAAACCTACAGGGTTTTAAATTTTAAGATATTTTTATATCTCTAAATCTTTGAATAATAATTAGCAGCAGATTCTCTGGAATCAGATGGGTTAGATATACATTCTCCATATACTGTATTTTTGTAGACTACAATAGTCTGTTTCTTATAAAGTACAACTACATCAGATTTACTCCCCTTGGGACATGCCACTGTTTCTCAGAAAACAAGAAAGATAAATACAAGAAAAGTATTCCTTAGATGCATTTATACTGAAAGCTACACAGCAAATTGCTGTATATCAGAAAGAGAATTTAGAATGTATATGAACTACATAACCTCATACAGCAATATTGAGACGTTCTTTATCATCATCACAAAGGTGGCACAAAAAATGAGACACCAAAAATTTAATTTTTTGAAGGGCCACAGTGACAGAAAAATCACTCAGAACCAGTGATTCTTAAACAAAGCCACCGTCTCTCAGGTGAAACTCCTGCTGCTGTTCTTAGCTGTGGAAAATAAACAGAGATGCAATCCTACAGCACCTTGTACGTGGGACATGAAGAGCTCCCAGTAAATGCTGTTCTGACATTTTGGAAGCTGTTGCTCTTTCTTTGCCACCACAGTTGTGTGCATGGGCACGTGTCACAGGTATGCAGATATATTTATAGATAAATGGATACATAGGTGTGCAAGTGCTCAGGCAACCCATAGGTGGCATTGACCTGATGTCTGCCTCAGGCCCCTTGCTGAAGGAGGACAGGGATGATAACATGGAAGCAGTTTCCTTGTCTACTTCTGTTTGATATAAGGCTGTGAAATCTCCACAGCAGGGAAATTTTGCAAAGGTGTAATTTGTAAACCTCATCACTGCAGAAAGTAACATTCCTTTCCTATTCCTCAGTTTATCCACATATAAAATGGGATAGCTAGGACTAGCTCAGAACCATTTATAAAGTATCTCCAAATTCCAAAATAAAAGTGTCATGTAATTCCAAACTATTATTATTCAAATATTCAGTATACACTAATTACAGTCGTTTAAGTCACTTCAGCTTTAAACAGAATTATTTGAAATAAGCCTTCCTTCCCCTGCTAAAAATCACCATATTCAGCTGAAAGAGTTTTTAGGAAGGATAAAAAGCCAAGAAAATTCTTCAGTCTTTTAGATCTTACCTCAGAAATAAAAGCACCAAGGCTTTTCACATGTTTTAGCTGCGGGGTGTCAGGTACAAATATGCACTTGCCTTTAGATTTTTTAAACTCTTCTTTATAGTGTATCTACAAAGAGAAGAAAAAGAAGTTTAATTGTTCTTAAAAACACACACACAGAAAAGTAAACATTGGTTATTTGTATTTATATTTTTTTAATTATTTCTCTTTTATTTTATTCACAGATACTATGCTGAATGGCTTGCAAATACATCCGGCTGGATCAAATTAAACCATAAAGGGAAGCTACCAGTTCTCACGCACATTACTAGGGCTATGTAAAAGTCACAGAACTCTTTAATAATATAGATGAAAAAGAGAGGATTTTTTCTCTACATCTAGAGCACATTTTCACTACTGTTGTAGAGTTTTAGTATATCTAAAGAAAGAAGAATCAAATAATTGATCTCCTTGATCCTTGATCTCAAAGAAAAATTGTTTAACTTCTAACACAGACCTAGCAAGCATAGAATCTGTATAACATCATCAAATGCCCCTTTATGGATCCAACATGAATAAATTCAGGAGGCCACTGCAAACCATTGCCTACAAAGTACCCAACAGTAATGACATTCAAGTAATAACAGAATTTCTTTAAGACCAAACAAATTTTAAATTGAGGCATTTTTTAAAATGCGTATGCACCAAGGAAACCATTTTGGGAAAAAAAAAAAAGGCACCAAAACACTAGGACATATGTAGCAAAAAAAAAAAAATAAATAAACACATTTATTTTTTTAAACAACAAAACTTTTTCTTACAATGGGGCCAACAGTATGGGCAGGTATAATAATCACATGAGTGTTGCTGAAGTCAGATTTACTGTTTGTATTAGTGAGACGGCAAGAAGGATAAAATCTATGGAGATGGCTAATATGCAGGAACATTCATTACATAATAATTGCATGAAGAAAGATGGTGAATTATGATGAGATGGACTAAATATTTTTTAAAGATAGACATTTTACATGGATAGCCTTAGATGTGTTCAGTGACATTTCTTTCTTTGTATAGAGAATTGTTTAGATCAACGCAAATTGAATTATTTAGTACTAAGCTTTCATGGTTATTATCTGCTACCATTTCTCTAACCTCATTTTCACATTCTGCATAACAGCAGCTTGAATTTATGCACTCTAGACTTGCTGACAAGTGCTGACAGAAGCAATATGATCTGCATCTGAGCATTACAGAAATATGCAGCCTTAATATCCTCTTTCTCTGAATCCTTAATGGATATCACAAGTTCTAGTCTACACTCCTCTACAGGGACTTGGAAAACTTATGAGAAGAATGGTAGCTTACACAGAATCAGCTCCTGTCCTTTCTAAGGTGAACTTTGTGTCCACTGAAAAATGGATTAGATAATGCCAAATTCATCTCCAACTCATGACTACTTAATCCCCACACAGGAACAATTTTGGTTGATACTGAGCTCATTCACATCTGGACTACTGAAAGGAGTTTGTCACTTCCAAATCACATCACCTGCTTTTGTGGATTACAGTCTATTCTACAAAAAACCTTTTGGTAAACAATGGGTGTAATATTACTGTGTCATGACTTTACTCAGGGCATCACAAAGCCTATAGTTCATGTAACCTGTGTGTGACACCATATCCCCAGGTATTCACAGAGCAATACACAGAAAAGGGCAATTTTATTATAAACATGAGCAGGCACTTACTGTTCAACCTGCACACGTGCATGGGAAGTTTACAGTGCTGACTGTCTACTGGTTGGGTTTGATGGCATTCCCAGTAGAAACTCCTGTAAAGCTGTGACTCTGGCAGTGGAGACAGAGTCTTGCTGCTCACAACTTAGATAAATCACCCACAGACATCTGAAAGCTGACTGTAATTGTATCCATTTTAATTACAGAGCAATAACTGCATTCAAAAATCAAACATGAAATCTTCCTAAGGTATCTCTTATCTGGGAAGAATGACAGAACATGACTACAAGAAACAAAGCTGTTCTGCTGTAGAAGTCATGCTTTCGAAAGAATTGAAAGCAGTAAATGACTAATGCCACCTCCTTAATCCTTTATTATTCACATTTGTTACAGTAACGTACAGATGCCACAAAATTCATACAGACTCAAACAGGCAATTTAGAAAGAACAGATAACAAAATGGTCACACTCTGATCCAGTAAACTCCATTCTGCTACAGAATTGTCCACATTGCTTGAAATCAGAAAGACGGAAGATTAAATGGGACAAGTATAATGAACTCATGATACCTGCAATTACAAAATATATTTAGTGTAAATGATGCCAGCATGATGTTGAAGAGCTTGGCTATGATCAAACATAACCAATGGCTGGAATAAATAGGCAGAGAAGCTAACATTCCTCTTCAAAGTCTGTAGTTAAAAATTCAAATGTCTAAAATATTGAATAGGAAATTTTGCCTGCAAGGGGCTTACTCCCCACCACAAAATACGCTGTTTAGGTTGAGCAGATATGGTAAGCCTTGTGAAAAAAACAAACAGGAAAAATTTGCAAATGATGGACTGGAGCTGCTGCTCTTTCAATATACTTCTGAAGTTCAACAGCTCACTAAAGGCCCAATTTTTCATAGTTCTATCCAGACCCTTTTCTTCTCCCTGACTCATCATAAAACTAACTCTGATCACAGCACAACTATCCAGTAAAGTGGATTAAAATTCCTAGAAAATCACCAAAACAGTAAGCTTCAAGCTGCATTTTTTTGTTAATGAAAGATCAACTTTATAAAACAAGGGCATCCAACCTTCAAGCCAAAGCTTCCTGGTTCACCAAGAAAATTCATCTCTCCCATGGCCTGTTCCATCCACCCTTTTCAGGGGGAAACACAGAAGGAAGATTGTGGGCTAAAGGAAAGACTCCAGTGGTAACAGCTTAATCCAAGCAGCCACCATTCCTTTTACTCAGGGATACATGCTCATCTAATTTTAATACAAATATACTCAAAAATCTATTCTTAATAATCCTAACATCAATGGTATAACCATTGTCACATGCCATAACCAACAGTCACCATGCCAAGACCCATTGTAGAACTGTCATATCTAAAATACCCTTTTGTGTTTAGAAAAACAACAAAAAGGTCTGAACCTTCTTATCTAGCTTTTATGCTGGAACAAAAGGGAACCTCTTTCCACAAGGATTCACTTTCCAACACTACATTTCCTAATCTATAATGTCTCATAAGACAAAGAACTGTGTCAGACCACAGATCCATCTAATACAGAATCCTTTCTCTGTGGCCATAGGAACCTAGAGAAAAGCAAAAGAAAATGGCAGGCATACAGTAGTATTACTCCTTAGTATTTTAGTAATCTCCAGCAATTTCAGCATCAAGGTCCTCTTGAGTTAGAGGACTAGCTGTGACTAGCAATGGTGAGTCCAGGGGAACAGCTGCACCCAGAATTAGGTAGGCAAAACCCTGTTGGTTTCACACACTGTTTGGCACACTCTCGAATCTAGGTCTTTTTGGCCTTTCTTTCATAACAGAGACATCCTAAAGCAAAGCTGGACTCTGTGCAAGGACAGATAAATACCAAGTAGCTCTGTTTTTTGCTTTAGATGAAAACAAGTGCTGGTACTGCTCATTACCAAAACTCAGCAGAATCTTCAGATGGCAGAGTGTCTGCCATTCTACCAAAAAGGACTATGATGGTTTGGTCAATTACTTTCTATAATTGTTCCCATCTCTGCTTATAACAGTAGTGACAACATCACACCACAGAATCAAAACAAAGAAGAGATGAAAATACACCACAAGCAAATGGACAAGCTCAAATTCAGTGTGGAAGAGAAAAGGCCTGGAGAGGAAGGCAATTCATACAGATCAAGCACACATGACAGTTTTGAAAACATCTGTGGAATAAAATTGCATAATAGAGGGAGATTAAATGGAATGACTGTTGAGAGAAACAATCCAGGGGATATCACAGCCACAGAACAAACATCTGCCAGCCTCAAGCGAAACTGGGGATTTTCTCAAGAACCAGAGCATATAAACACTTCACAACTTCCCCTACGTACAGCTCAAGTCTGACAATTACAGATGCACCAAGGGCTGCCAGTGTAACACTTTTTCAAAATCATATTGCCAAATTAAAGTCAGCCTGTAGAGAATGCAGGGCAAGTGTAATACAACCCCAGTATCTCAGGCATGTGCACTCCTGGCTCTGCATCCTGATGGAGGAGTTGTGCTGACAGCTCCACCATGAGAAAAGGACAATCACCCAGTCTTGTGGTCAGCAAGGACACAGGCTGCTCGCCCAAGGTCATTTAAGGGCCAAACTGCAAGTGGCATAAAACCACTGCACACATAAAATGTACAGATGTACACCAATCATAAATCCACACAAACAGTATTACGTGCAAATGTTCATACTAAAAAGGATAAGGAATATATAAAAGGTTCTGAATGTCAACAAGTCAAAAACTGAAGGTAAGAATGCAAACTCCTTGCAATTTATTGGCCTCCACAATGAAATGTGCAGGGTGAGGAATTTATACGCAGGCACAAAGGACTTCACTGGTCATAAGAAATTGAATTATAGCAAAAATTCTGGGAAACAAAATTTCATATTCTGTGTATATTCCCTTCAAGCCAATGAAGAAAAGCCTACTGATTTCATCAGAGGCTGAATAAGGCCCCAAAGCTGGATGTTATTTTTAAACACAGCCTCTTTTTTGAAATTAGATTGGTCTGGACCATTACATATTGTTCTTGCTTTGAAAGCATTAATAACACTTTGCCATTATGCCTGACATTTCTCAAGGAAAATCTAACACACTTTCAGGCTAAACGCATCATAAGTTTTCAGCAAAAGCCCTCATCCCTGAACCATTATAAGCTGTAGAAGCCTGGCTTGACTTAGTTATTCACCTTAGCTCTCAAGCCCCTGCAGAAAATCCAAGAAAATAGAGCCACTCCATTTATCCATTAATTAATAGCCACAGCTGACATTACTTCTAATGGGCACACAGCAGAGTAATAATTCCTTTTCAATTAAAGAAAGATTTCTTCAGCATTTTTCAATAAGTTTTTGCCTTTAAGAACAGCAAACATGTTTAGAAATAGGCTGCATGGATGCAATAAATGTATTTTGGGTCATGTAAGTGCTTCAGATACATTTTCATTTTGGCCTTTACATGAGTTGACAGGCACTTAATGCTGCATATGCCCTTTTTTCCCAAGGAAAGCATGTGTATATCAATCAGTAAAAATATTATTTATCTCTACTACTTCCTAAAGTAGCTTGAGTTTACAGAGGAGTGATCTTGGTAGCTCCTCCTAAGGATCTATCCAATTTTCAGCTCTCTTTCTGTGAAAATTGAAGTAGACGGTGTATGGACAAAGAGGAAACTTTGACCTTGTCAAGTCACATTTCAAGCCAGCACCAAAACAATTTAGACATCACAGATACTGTTATTCTGAATCTAAAAATTTACATTCTGTGTGTTCTAATCCCACTAAATCAACAGCCCAAAACTAAATATCAGATTACAACACAACATAAACCAGACACCACTTTTTGGTTTCTTCAGAACATTTGTTGAACAAGTCACTCTCTCCTCAGAAAGGTCTCCTCTCCTGCCAGCCAGCTTTCTCACAGGAGAAGTATCATTCTTTACACCCATGCACATGAAGGGACAAAGCTACTTTCAGACACACTGTCCAGAGGGAAACAAAAACAAACTTCCATCAACGTAAATCTCATGCTGTTACATTGAAGCAATCAGATCTACCAACTTTAAATGTCTTGGACCTGATCTATGATATTTGTAAAATGTTTATATAACTGATCTACTGTTTTAAAAATCTACAGTAACTAAATCAAGAATTAGTTAGCTAAATAATTTTTAAATATATTCTAGCATTTCCGTAGATTTGTTCTATAAACATAGCCAATAACAATATGTTGAGCAGTTTTGGGAATGTATCAGCACAGAACAAAGATAACACTCAAAATTCATCTTCTATTTTTAACTTTCCTCTTTACAGCTACGTATACTGGAACCCAGTTTTGTTCAAACCAATTGAACTGCATAGGATTAGGCTACAACCAGAAAAAATACCACATTTTCCTGATGAAAGCAGCCAAGGTGTTCGCATGACAGACACCCTCTGCCTGAGACACATTTTGGAACACTCGCCTTTCTGAGGCCTATGCTCCATAGCACCCAAGTGCTCTGAAAAGCTCATTCTTCTGGGGCTGATCATTTCTGGTACCAGAGTAACTCGTGCTTTTCTATTATTTTGTGTGCTTTTATTATTTGAGCCTTAGATGGGCACATGCTACACTGTACATATTTGAGAAAATATGTATCATAAACCCATTTGAAAAAAGAATGCAAATTTGAGTATGCAAACAGTCACCATCACTTACATCACTTATTAATTCACTGCATTTTCGGGCCAGTTCCATATTTCTGTCCTCAATAACAGGCTTGAGGAAGATCTGAAAGAAAAAGGTAATCATTCCAGGCTTATTGTCCTAAAGAGTAAAAATAGAAGGAAAAAGTACTTTTCAAAACTATTGGGGTTTAACTCACCTTTTCTTCTTCTTCCCCATCCTCATTTTCATCCTCTCTGAGATCCTGAATGACAGACACTCGCATTTTAATACTTTGCAGGAAACAATGAAAACTCTTAAAAGGTTCAGTGCTGCAGGAAACAGCTCAGACCCTCCAGCATTCCTGGAATCAATGCTCCATTTGTGTCCTCCACTGCACTTAACCCTACCACAGCTCCTTCCTTATTTAGGCAGCACTTGACAGTCTTTATCTGAACAATTCAGAGTGAGTGAAGTGAAAGGCATTGCAGATGGCCTTGCTGGCTATCACTCACAGCAGAGCTAATGCTTTCTTACTGATAAAATATAATTAAATTACTTATCCTCAGCAACTGTTTTTAAAATTACTATGAACACAATTAAAATACTGAGATGCAGTCAATTTATAACATAAGTAATTTAGTAAAATTAAGAGGATTAAAAGGGGAACATTGACTCTAAGTTTATGGGAAAACTGCCCAATTCTAAGATTCCAGGCATCAGTGACTCCAAAATCAGTTATCACAAAACTTTATTGTACTGGTCCAATAATAATGCTCCTTGTTTAAAAAAGCACACTATTCTCATTTTCCAGTAGATGCAACTGCTAGCACATTTTTTCAGAATTACTTCTGTTCCACAAAGCTTATAGAATTCCTTAAATGCTTTCCATATCATGTCAGCTGCAGGTTAAACCTGTGCACACATACAGACAAGTCTGTATTACAAGTATATATGCCCATAAATTCACATAAACATGTATATTCCTTCACTGTTACAAACTGTCATGGTCTGTAGTCCAAAAACCAACCTTTTTGAAGGTATGAAGTCACTGACTCCAGCTGCAATGAAACTGAAAGATATCCTTATGTCCATGGGTGCAGCGTCAGTGTTTACTTCTGCAAAACAAGCTATTAGAAGACCAACTGGAGCAACCAGCATTTTAACATCATTTTTCTTTCTAAACTGTAGCTTGTAGGTTTCTCATTTTGTAGAGATCGTGATTTTGAACTTCATCTAGAAAAGTCATTCACCACCATGCAGCTTTCAATCAGGCAAAGATATAAGGAATATGTGCTCTTTAAAAAATTCTTTAAAGAATTTTAAGTTCACGGGCCCAAACACGATGTTCTTAGAGCTTTTTTAAAAACACGGATTCCCTTAGAAAAGGAACATTTCAAAGATGAGAAAAAATACAGCATTTGATTTAGCTAAGGTCTGAAAACCTGAAAAACCAAGTATTAAGAAATAAGTCAGGAACTACTTTCAGCCTAAAGTAAGAGACAGAACTTTTTATATATAAATAGTACAGTAAGCTTCAAGAGTTTCCATTCCACTCTCAAATATAAGCACCTAAATTTCACGTTTAGATTGGCATTGCTGAAGTTCAGATATAAAGTCTTGAAGTCTACTTTGTGTAGGTGAGAATTACCTGTGATATATGCTGACTGCTTTTGGCATTCAGGGTGCTTCATCCTGGTGGAAACAAATGGTTTAGTCTTATATGGTGAGCATTCACAGTAACAGGTCTTTTTTGAAGATCACGGCTACAGCAAATATATTCCCAAACAACAGACTCATGCATGATTTTAAGGACCACAGTAAGGAGACAGAGTACTTACAAAAGCATCAGACAAATTCAGCACTAAGGCTTCACTTCAGGATTTTTGTGATAATATTGCCAATACTATATTACTTCAGTGCAGTTAATTTCCTTTTCCTTCCTACATTTAATAAATGTTTTAAGTGGAGACTTTGAAAAACACTTAAGAGCATATAGAAACGTTATTAGTGGCTGCAAAGTTTGCTGAACAAGGGGAAATCTTTTGCTATTTTTTGAACTAGAAAGCAAATATGGTCAAAAATTACAACACCAAAAGGGACAAAAAACGGGCAAAGGGAGGTGTTTGGCTTTTTAACATGCTTTTAACATTCTATCTGGTGGGTTTTCAGCAGATGGACAGACCAAAATTTATATATTAATTCTGTTTTTCCTGCAATGCCTTTTGCATAATAAACATCTGCAAGATCACTTTTGGTCAGCTCTGAAGTGATCAGACAGTTGGACTACACAGTCACTGCAAGTCCCTTCCAACTGAACTATTCTACTCATTCTGTTCTATTTTATTCTAATTTCTGTAACTGCTTTGATACAATTCATTTTTTTCCCATTTTTGCATGATCTGGGTCAGGCACAACTAAGCATTCAAATACCCTGTGCCCCATGTAACTTCCATAATACAAGGATTACAAGACAGCTCCTTTAACTCATCATATTAAAGAAAAATAATATGCACAAATGGAATAAGGGAAAAACAGGAAGTCAACTAACCATACACAAGTTGTTCAAAATTCTACTTTTCCTATAAGAGATGCAGCAAGATACTTTATTATTAAATATTCTGTTGTTCTGTTCTTTCTCTGCTTCTGTCTCTTGGGTCTTTTACTCAAGAGTTCAGATTGAAACGCAGGAGACACGAAGTTTTTCTTCAGACTCAGATGTTTATTATTTCTCATCTGTATTACAGATGCACAGAATATACCTCTAAGTTAACAAGGTGAAAATCACCCCCAAGTGCTGCCTTTCAACGTCTTTTAAAGCCCAAATCACCCAGTTATGGAATGCCAACTAATTTATTTTACTTATAATTAAATAATTAACAATTCGTGTTCCACACTGCAGGTTTTTTCACCGATATCAGATCACCCAGGCTTGTGAAGAAGAAGGAAGAAGAAAGAAGGAGGACTAACCTAAACCCAAAATCCTCTATCCTGTTATATGTATATTACTACATCCCAGAAATCTAAATTTTCTACATATTCTACCCTATTCAGTGATATAACAAAATTGTTTTTAATTACACAGCAACAATCTCAGTGCTATCACATAATTTGGGAAGCCTTTCCCAAGGCCTCAGGTCAAATGCAGTGTGCTTCTGAGGATTACTGCCTGTCAGCACTGAAAGGCTGAAATTCTCTGAACCCAGGGTTTCAACACTATATCACACAGAAACCTGTCTCACTTTTACTCACCCTCCTCAAAACACTGAATACTATCAGAAAACACTCACTGTGCAATAAAGCAAGCCTGAAAATTTAATATATCCAGACAGAATTCAGGGAAGAATTTGTTAGGACTGTTTAAGGGTTGCATGGTTTAGAAGGGCACTATGATTTCAATTAGCAGCCTGCAGGTCAAGAAAGGCTTGGGTGGGAAGGGACTTTAAAGACAATCCAGTTCCAATCCCCCTGCCATGGGCAAAGGTGCCACCCACTAGATCAGACTGCTCAGGGCCCCATCCAACCTGGCCTTGTTCACGTGGCCTTGAACACTTGCAGGCATGGGAAAGAAGCTTTAGCTACTTCTAGAAGAGGTAATAAATACTCTAGAATCAGCAGGAATTCTTGGCATTGCAAATGTTTGTGTACATTTCCAAAAGTTTTTAAATTACCATAAAAATACTAAATCTAGTCTGAATAAAGACCTAGTTAAAATGCTGAAATTTACATCCTCAAAACAATTATAAACTATGTTGTGCTAAAGATTACTTTTCACCTATAAAACCTGCAATTTTTCCAAAATCACCAAACTGTTACTTCTGAATCCTTTTCCACTTTCTATAATGGAATAATCCACAGTCATTTCTTCTGGCATGAAACAGCACAGATTTAGCAAAATACCATTGTACAGAATTTTAAGAAAACACTGTAATAGAGTGCTAAGTTGTGTATCCACAACATTTATATGCACACAGGGCATGGCAAAAATAGAATTTCTTATTGCTTTATAGATACTTTTGAATGACTACAAAGCAGAAAAATGGGTTCTTTAGGAAAGTACACAACATATACTAATTCAAAATTTTAAGAAAATGCGGCATAGCTCCACATTCTACTTCCACACACCTGCATGGACATTTCACATCTTAGTTCAAATTTAGCCTAGATTGTTTACAGAAGCACTGTACCTGCAATACACAACCTTTGCTTAAGCTGTGAAAGGAGACATTTCGGTCTCCCAACACTCAGAGCCGTAATTCCATGTGTCAGTGTACTGTTTTTTGTCAGAGAACTTTATTCAAGTACTTGATGTAAACACATATCTGCTGAGGAGGCAGAAGAGGAATAAATGTGGGGCACAAATGAGCCCAAATCCCCATGAGTACAAGTTGGCCCAGTGTGTGAATAGTTCAGGTGCGCAGCTGGGCAGATTCCCAACTTTGATCACACACAGCTGAGTCCACACCTGGCCAAAGCCCCACCATCTCCTTGTCCCTTTATCAGTCTTTCAAGAAATACATTTGGGAATTGTTAGCCCAGAAAGTTAAAAGTCTTCATCTAGTTTTGGCCCTGATACACACTAATTCAGCTGTGACTCTTCAGTTCTGTCCCTGAAACAACCAATACCTCTGAACCTTTTTGGCATAATCCTTAAAAGCCTTCTGATATATGAATTACCTCTATGTACTGCTGGCCTGAAAAGACTAGTCTACCACTTCACAGAACAGCAGAACCTGTGTTTGTAAAGATACCAGAAAGCTCACAATCTCAAACCTATTTAATTAAGAGCTCCTCATGGTGTACTTGAACACAAGTTGCAAATTAAGGACCAAAGTATTTCAGTTGGAAATCTGCACAGCTCTATACTGAGATGTATATACATTATAAATACACTCCTTTCAATTCTGGACTGGAAACCTAACAAGAGCAGAGGTAGTGCTTTAGCTATCCTGTTTCCAATTAGTTAAAAATCAACCCACAGACATCCTTGAAATTAAAATGTTATTTTCTGTTCTTACTGGACAGACACAAACATCACTGAAATAGCTACAATTAATTCAACACAGCACAGATGGTGGTGTCTTTTCAAAAAACACAAAAGGCATTTTTAAGTGCTGAGACTCAATTACTTCTCATTTCTAGAAATACTCTGACTGGAAGTTCCTAGAAGCCCTGCATAAGGAAGTTCATAATTAGGCTATCAGCATCACAGTCACAATCAGAAAAATGCAAGGAATCCCAGACTGCCCATTTTAACATGAAACATCAACTCACATTAACTAGAGAAATTTAAGAGATGACTCTATTTAGAGAAAAAACTTACCCAAGAGTTTGTATCTGTCAGATCATTGACACTGCACTCATCATGAGCACTTCAAAACCTGCAAATATCGCATGGCTCTAAGCTAGGATTTGCATTCAATAAAAGTTATTTTATTTAATGTTTTGGTAAAGCACAGAGTGGCAATGATATTTTTAAGGACAAATACAAATGAGATGTTAGAATTCTGACTTCTGAATCCCAGAAAACCTAATGAATTTTCAATGCCTAATAAATACAGAAACATAGACATTTTTTGTAAACTCACTCTCTCAGACACTGTCTAGCCCAACTGGATTTTGAAGTCAGAGCATTTCAGACATCTTTATGGTACTCAACTAGTTTCACATAATAGCCAATCCAACCCAGATACCAGAAGCCATGTAACTTGAGTTAATAAACTCTTTCCCACACAACTCATTATCCTGAGAAATGAACTCCTTCAGAAAGGAGAGTATTTATCAGCGCACAAGACTGCACCATGCAGATGTAGCCTTAGCTGTGGTCAGGAACAATACACTAAAACGAGCCAAAATAAGCCATTAAAATAACCCCAAAACCTCCACTTCATTTTTCTACCAATATTTGTAATTGTGTTCTATGTGTACATAATACTTTTTAGGCCTCAAAACAGTATTTTCTAGGTGGGATACATAGTTCTAGCTGTATTTTCCTAGTTTTTCATTTGTCGAGAAATTAAATCCTCAACAATGAAGGAATCTGATTTTTCCACCCCCTCAATATTTAACCAGTTTAACCAGAAGCCAGAAAAATCTGTCCCTCCTACAGCTCCTTTTGCAAGCTGACGGACCAGGAGCTGAGATGCCACATTTGACTGCACTGCAACTGTTTAATCCACACCACCTGACTGCTGTGGCCTTTCCCTTTCTTGTTGTAAAGCCCCTTTCCCCTCACTCAAGTGTTCACCCAGGTATGGCAGCCCAGCAGAGCTCACAGCCCTGGGGCAGAGCAGATGAGCTCTTCAGCACCACCAACACTTACCAGCACATAACAACAATGAATAGTCAGGATATTTTTTCCTATTACCTACAAAACGTGGAGCCCCAGTGCTCCTGTGTGCTGAATGGCCAAAAGCCCTGCAGCTGGTGCCCTGTAATCAGTGGGGAGCTTCCCCTCTGCTCTGCAACTGGTGGCTCAGATTTCATAAGACTCTTCTACAGAAGATGACTAGAAAACGAAATTATCCTCTGACTGGGTTACTGTGTTCTCCATTCACAAAATTTTTATTTTATCCAAAACTAAATCCTATGAAAGAAAGAGACAGGAATATTTAAAGTTTGGAAAATTTATTTTTCTATAAACCACAGCTAAAATCATTAATGATTTTAGGTGAAAGGTATGAAGCCAGTAATAAAAAAGTTTCATTTTGCCTCAAGAAATGCTAAAAAGCTAAGGATATCTCCTTCTTCCTTTCAGTGACTATACATTCATATAAAGTTTACTGTAATCTGAAATAATAGAAAATAAGCATTTATCTTATATACAGATTCTTAGTCCCTAGCCATATAGATTGAGCATGTTAGCTTGCCAGGAATTTTTCTTGTGGCATTACTTTGAATTCAACTGTCTGAACTGACAGAATCTCCTGGCACAGGAAGAGAAAATTGCACATTTCCTATAAATTTAATTTTCAAACTATAATCTTCTCTTAATGAATGTATTTTTCTAGAAACTAAAGCCACAGTGGTTTATTTTACTTGTATATGAGTTTTTTCTTCTACATAGTCTTGTACTTGTATTTTAGTGGTCCTGATACTGCTACTCTCCAGACAGAACAATACCAATACCAAAAGTAACATACATCTTCAAAAAAAACCCTTTAAAACTTCACTATCCTGGAACACTTCATGTTACTCTGATTCTCAGATAAGTTAAATTTGCATCAAATTGCTACAGACAGCTAACTCTAGAACAAAACCTACATTCTCACTGACAGTTCTTTAAAATAATAGCTTTAAAATTTCAGATTAATCTTCAGAAAACTCCCCAAAAGATCAAACCAAAGAGGTCAGGATGAGAAAAGAAATTTAATGAATACTCTTGAGGCAATGGAAGTCACTTGTTCAATGATGAAAAATGTATTTAAGTAACTGCATTTTTTTAAATGAGAAATAATTTTAAGTCATAAATAATTGATGCAGAAGGTATATTTTGAAGTAACTCCAGGAACTAAAAGACAAAAATAAAACTTTACTTATGCAAAACATACAGCACTTCTATTGCACTTAAAATTATCAGTTCTTAAATCTCATTCGGAGAAAAAAAATTACCATTTTTTTTCTACTTTGTGAATTGTGCCCATCATAAGATTTTAACAAGAAGACAAGTTACCCATACTTTGTGTCCAGGAGTGCTTAAATCTGCATTGTCACAGACAAACTTCTCTTTCAGCCATGCATCATAGGTTAAGACAATGATACACAAGAGCTCTGCTATGAATTTAGCACCATGTTAGAAAACAAAGCACATGATCTATAAAATCCACATTCAGAACAGAACCACAGTTTTCAAGACAGTGAGTTTATAAGGACTGATGGATGGTTCATGCTTTCCAAAGAAGCTAATGTCAAAGCAGTCTACTTGAACAGAGCAAATATTAATTTTTAAGTGGTTATAAAAGGCTGCAATGGATTAGGAAATAAAACTGTTAATAACCCTGTATTGAAAAGAATCTTTTAACAGAGAACCCTGTACTATGGGGTCTCTGGACAGCCTAATCCTGTAATTGTGTTCATGGCTATAATTGAGGAGAGCAACTTACAACTTCTTAAGCACTGACTACAGTGTTGAAGAAAATACACTAAAAACACAATAGCTGGCAATAATAAGCCACAGGAATGTTAGATCCTTATGTACAGTCTGTTTAACAATGATATACACAAGTTTCCATGACAACAGTGACAAGATGATAAAAACATCTTCCATCATTCCCTGAAAAATACTTTTCTGCTTATATCATTGATGAATTGGAAAGTACCTAATTTAAAAATGTCGACTTGCATTTACTCCTGTATTTTTAAATTCAAAGAAACGCAGATCATCTTTTTAAAGGATTTAATTAAATAACTGAACCAAATTAAAATTATTTATGATCTGATTTTTTAGTCTTTTAAAACATGTTACATCAAACTTAATCTTCTACTTTAGTCATGGCCCATAATTTAGCTGCAAAATTTCATCTTAAAAGTTTTTTCCATCCAGGGAAATCTCTTTTGCATAGATCAAATAAAAGCTGATCTAGCAATTTCCAAATAAACAGTGAAGATTTTTGGAAAAGAATCTCTTATTTTTAAATTGGCTTAATTTTGCTCCATCATTCACAAAAAAAGAAGAAAAAATAGATAAAGCAGTTATGCTTTATCAGGTACCTAATTTGCTTTCGCATTAGAGTAGTATCTTACTTTTGGTCTGAATTGTTTTCTTCAAACCAGTAGTGGACATAAAACTGGAATTTCTTGCTTCAGCTATTCTTTAGTCACTCCTGTGACCTGGATACTCTTGAAAACAAGCAATTCCAATGACAACAGTAGAATTTAAACTTGAGAGTTGGGAGTTAACTCAATACTGATACTGCTAGGTGAACATACTTCTCAATCTATTAAGAACATTCATAATATTATTAAAATGTCTCATATTTTACTATAGGAAAAATAGTTCCTATAAATAAATAATAAAAACTTAGCCCTACAATGCTCTTCATATAACACAGTATATCTAAATAGCCACTTAAAAAGGCACACTGAATTACAATTCTTCAAATCAAAGAAGGCTAATGCCTGCACTATATGAAACTCCACACATGTAAGCACCTCCTGAGAGGAGAAAGGCAAAAGAAATAATACAGCAATGTTTTGTACACTACAAATTATCCATAAATACCATCTTTGGATTTGATCACTTGTTGCTGTTAGTAACATTAAAAAGCAATAAATACTTTTAACTCATACAGCTTCCTGTGGATAAGTTTTAAAGAATTTTATAAATAGAGGGATAAAGCCTTTGATTGAATATACAGACACAGAGCAAGCCAGGTTCTCTCCCTGTCCTCAGGCATTTGAGGACTAGGCTGGAGTCAGGCTTAAGTAAGAACAGCCATGGATAAGTAAGCCTGACCAAAAAACCTGCTCCTGATCATGCTGCTGATTCATGGCCAGTTGACAATCACGGTATGAACAGAGGTTTGAGAGGTGCAGCAGAATTGATCTGGGGAACAAACTGCCTTAAGTCTCCTTTGAACATCTGGAATTTTGTGAAGACATTAAATAGCTACTGGGCTGGGCTGCTTCTTGCTACATACCTGAAGATATATGATAATTCCATCATTCTGTTTTACAAGGGGGAGAGCAGGGAGCCATGAAGTAAAGCAGCATCTCCTCAGTAAGAAAGGAAGCCTGCAATCAATCACAACTTCTTGACTCCCCGCCCTACAGTTTTAATGCTGATACTGTAGAGCTTCTCAACAGGATTTTTCCTGGCTCTTTTTCAGTGATATTTCTGTTAAGTCATTTCCAGCATAAATTAACTCTTAACTTAACGCTCTATTCACAGCGTTGAAGATTGGGGATTTTTCTAGAACACCTTGCTATCTGTCAAATAAAAGCTAGTGTTAATGTAGCCTAAAAATAAGTAATTGAAAAAGTAGGAGGAGATCAGAACACAGAACAGTTCATTCATTTAGGACCTTACACTAAATTACAATTAGTAAGCGACTGGGTTAAGGCGAAGAACAGAGTTAGAGTAACAGTGTAGTTACTTGTTATGCAAATTAATTTCAATGTCTGTTCAGTTATCAGTAGTGATTACTCAGCATGAAAAAAGAAAGATAACCTCACTGAAATTTTGCATATAGAGAGAGAAAATACCATGTTTTTTCCCAGTCATCTGATGTCTAAATTAAAGTTATATGAAGATATTTTTATGTTGAATTCAAAAGAATAGGTGATAATAAAAACTTATTTTCAAGTCTAGTTGGGTAAGTTTCTATTTAAATTGCATTTTTGTAAATATTTATTCATTCTTTCACATACATAAACCATTGCCAGAGAATTAAATTATGTCAGGGCCTAAGGCCTAGCTTTGAAGAGCTTTTAGTCTTTTTATCTCTTTGAGGATCTCACGGGAAGTCTAAGCCTGCTTTCAGCATGAAAACCTCCAAAGCCTGAGGCTGCATCTGGAAGAATTATACTTGCCTTAAGGTCTGTGGTAAATGTATTTTGGCAGCTTTACACTACAGCTAAAGAAATTTCTCAATCTCATCAGAAAAGTGTACGCAATAATGATAATCTGTAATACAAAACTGCAAACCCCGGGGGCGGGAAGTGCCTAATCTTACATACACAAATGCTATTCTACAGCCCAGAAGTAACTACACATTTCATTTACTTTCAACAATTTTAAACTATCTCTTTGCAAAATGAAGATGCAGCTATAATATGCACTGTGTAGACATTCAAAATATGTCAGACTCAGCTTCTGCAAGCTTATATTTAAATCCTAGGATATTAACATCCAGTAGTGCACAGTACTTGACTAATGCTACCCACAGGGATTTTTAAGATGTTACAAATTTCTACAGCTAAAAATCAAGCTGAGGTAAAAAATAAGTATCAGAGCACAAGTCATGTTAATCTCATGTTGGTTGTAAAGCTAATAATGAGTTTAATCTCATTGTTTCACCATTATTAAACACACAAACAGCCTTTGGAGCAGCAGACAGAACTGAGACACCCAGTCCTTAGTGTGTGATAACCACAGGACTCAGCCAGAGAGCCCTGCTTCCTCAGGAGATCCTTCTCTGGCCCATGAACCTTATGTTTTTGTCTACAGCAGGGTACAGCTTCAGAAAAACACCCACCAGTTCAATATCAGATCTTTTACAGATGCAGAAGCTTTTCTGAACAGTATTTGGATAGCACCATATTGATATAGAGGCAGATGGAGATATCATACATCAGACTAGCAGCATTTAAAGTTTAAATAAGGAATTAAAATCTATAAAGTGTGTGTTAAATGCTCACGAACTTTGCTAGATAATTGTCTTTAAAATAAAAGCTCCTATTTTTGAAATTAAAGTTTTAATATTGTTGTTAGTCACTTTCAAAAAGGACAACAAATTGTCAGAGATGAAACTGTTAAAGATCATAAAACAGAGAATAAATAATGACCATTTTGTCCAGACCAAGTCTAGAGAAGTGACACTCCAGTTTCTGGGACTCAGCTTTTAAGAAGCTTAGAGTCACTTCAAGAACAGAACTCCTTAATCTTAGAAAGTTTTCAAAAATCCTTAAACAAGAAAATATACATAAGCAAACTGAAGAAAATAACTAAGTATTTTAAGTCTGTGTGCATGTATAATGACTCTGAATGATACATTCTCTGTCTCATCTTGAGACAAAATATTAAAATTTGCTTTCATAAACTTCAATTAGATTTTTCTTTGAAGGCCTGCTTCTATCTGCATCTTAACTTCAAAATCATTATCTTTTTCCCAGCTTAATTTTATAGATGTACAGACACAAGTTATAAATGGATTTTGTTCATATGTAGAAATCCAGGTGAACTTCCATATTGTCCAACTTAATCACTTTTGTTGCATAAAATTTGACTTGTTTCTACTTTCTGCTCAAGTCTATCAGTCTTTGCTATTTTGCTTTCATTTGAAAAGCAGTGAACTTCTGTTACATCTGGTGTAAAATGACTTCCAAACAATGTAAGAATATGGACATTCCTCATGGATTTTCTGTCCATTAAATTATAATTTATTCTGCTGGAGAGTCAAATTAATTATATGCTTTTATTCACCACTCATTCCCTGTATTCTAGCCACAAAAGAATGTTTTAAAATAAACATGCTCTATGGTCTATAAAAAAACAGCAACAACAATTTTCTTCCAATGTAGATACTCATTATCTTTCCATCAATGAGGACAACACAACTAATCCCTAAGGGTCCAGTTCTACCAAATCAGAATTATGTTTAACAGCAAATACATGAGAAACTCTCTGCCATCCACAATTCCCAGGTAGGAATATGGCAGAAACCATAAATAGTAGAAAATATTACAGGGTCTCAGCACTCACTAAATAACTATTCCCAAGCAATGTAAAACAGCATAATTGGCATCTGCATTATTATTGTGTTTGAGGAGACAATAGCCCAGTCGCTTACTCTTTTTCAAGATCTGCTTTTTAGTCAAAAGCATGGGTGTTTACGTGTACAATGCAAAGATATTGCTAAAATTACAGTTTAGCACATATTTTTTACTCAGTTTAACACTACCTGACTTCTTTTACAGACTATGCTGAATTGAAGTTTACTGCTTTCAGTAATTCCTTACAAAATAATCTTATTCATGAAAAGGAAATCTCTTTATTAACAGGTCCATTTCATGCAAGCCTTGAGAGCTCACTCACAAACATGATAGCTTATATGTATTGATTACCAATGGAATCATTATAGGTATTCCAGAATTAAAAATGGGTTTGTTTGAAGCTGGGAAGAGATTGCAAAACAGGCTAAAGTTAGTAGAACTTTAAAATCAATTAGGTATAAATAGAATATCAGAATATTAAGCAAATTTCAGTCGAACTAAAATCCAAGTTTCCTTCTTTTACAAGATCTGCTATCCACAGAACAGTTGAGTTTATTGCACTCTGAATTGCAGATTGTACTCTGCCAAAAAAAAAGTAATTTACTCATTGGTATGGAAAAAATCTATTCATATATTCTCCATCCATGGGAACAAATAACTTGGAATAGAAAAATTTTCCTCTACAACATGTTATATACTGAAATATGCATTATTTGTCTTGATTCAAATATAAACAGAAGATGACAAAAGGTCTTCGCACCTTTGTTCATTATGAAATAAAAAATATAGTGTTTCAGTCAAATTATGCCAAATATTGTCTGCCAGTATTTAAGATTCAGATGTTGAAAATAAGATGCAGAAATCTCTTCCATGTCACTCATTGGAAAAATCAAAGGTAGTGTAAATCCTGGTTTTAATCGGACAACCAGGTGGTTTTCCACATGGTTTCTCAGTTTCCCATCATCTCATTTCAGGACACCTAGATGTCCAAGTCTTTTATTTAATAAACAGAAAACAAAATGTTTTGTATTTTTAAATAAATAAGAAGGTTTTGTTGAAAACATATCAGCCATGGAGAATTTGTTCTGCATTTTTCTGGGCAGTCCAGTGCAATATGTTTTCAGAATAAACAAGAATCTCTCTGGAATCAAGAGGAAAATGGAGTGAGAATTGACATTAGTAAAGTTCTTTTGTTCTGAGTGAATAATATTAATGAATTCTGCTTAGTCTTTCATCAAAAATTCATTCAGAGTCCTATGCTATTGGAAAATACACTCCACTTGGAGAGACAAACTCTTGTTATTGCTGAATTTAAAGCTGTCAACAGCTACCACAATGCACATTTTTAAAGAGCATCTTTATATTCTGGACAAGTCCTTCTTAGGGCTAGCTTAAACCACATGCCTTCCATACCTCAACTTCTGATTTTGGAAAAGTCTCTTTGCGTCTCTACTCCTAAACTCAACTGGAAAAATATGAAAAAAATGCATTTTAAGACAATAATGATTTTGGATGGCAAATAAAATAATGCTTTAAAAGAAAGAATGCATAGATATAAAAATCTAGAAAATAAAATATTTCATAAACAGAGGCAGTTCTCAGCTCAGCCATATACCTTTCTGTCAATAATTTTAGACACAGTATTTCAAGAAATTTAACTGAAATTTAATTTTCAACCATATTTTTATATTCCCTTCCACTGACTTTTTAAAATTTCCATATTCAACTGCAATGACAGACTTTTCCTCTCAGGTGAAATGGCTTGTTAAATTTTGTGTTTACATGAGGCAATATATTTTGTATATAGATGTTAACTCCTTTCAGTATTCTATCTGCCTTACCTCTATATTTTTTTCCAGATACAAAAGCATTTTTGTGGGGAAGTGGGAAAAAGGATGTTTATTTTTCCTACAGATAGCTGGAGCCACATGATTTCCTCCATACCACTGCGGCTTCTCTTTCTTTTTTCCAACATCGATTCACCAGCGGTGCTTAGCTGCACAAAGTCCCCACTATCATTTTAAATTTATGGAAGAAACAAGTAGAAGAAAAAGCTGGCAGCACAGGACATTCATTCTTCTTCCAAAATTTAAAGCTGAACACATTTGTGAAAATAAGGCACTGTTGGATACTTTCAAGAGCATGTTCTTCTATGGTGCAGTTAAAAATGTTTTTTTACTTAAATCCTACAGCCAGATTTCATTTACTGAGGACTGCTGCCACAGCATGTGCTTTGCACAGGACGTGGTACGAAAGCAATTCAAGATGTCAGAGTGACTGTTCTGCTTGCTCTGTTTCTGCCCCCCCATCCTGCCTCCGATCTCCAGACACCCAAAACTACACTAAGCTCCTCCTGGCCAGAACAAATGAACCTCAAGCTTCCCACTTCCCCTTCCCCAAGTCTGCTCAGCTGATGGCTATGCCATACCAGCCCACTGTCAGACAATGCTGCAGCTCCACACAACAATTCAGAGATAGTTTTGATAAGACCATCCACACAGAAAACACAGTGCATCCCATGACACCGTACAAATCAGAGCTGGTCTGACACATTACAATGGGGACATCAGCAGCGTGGTGCCTGCACTAGTGTGGGGCTTCTGTGACAAGGAATGAAGAGGGTGAAGGGAAAGAATGGTCAGCTCTGACAAAACTACCAAGATGAAGACAAACACAGTGAAAACTGCAAAATACTTTTCTAGTGTTCCCATGGGCTAACCATGTGTCCGTTCCTCCATCAACCTCAGTCCTTTCCTGGTGCTATTCTCCTTCCATAGGTGCTACATGTACAAGTCTCCTTAAAACTGTGCTGTAGCACACTGCCTCTGGGCATGTGAGAGTTTAAGGACTTCAAGTTTTACAATTTCTTTTTATATCAATTATTCTCCAGTGCAAAGCCAACCAGGGTAGTTTAACTCTGCTGTTTTCTAGTCAATGACCTTTTTCAGATTGGCCCTACCAAACAGATGCTGGCATACAGTAAGACAACTACTCTTACAATGAATGTATACGGCCATGACCAGAGCAGGCTACCTTGCAAAAAAACTAAAGTCATACTTTTCTAAACCATAAAATAGAGCCAACACTACTAAGAAAGAAATGAAGCAGCAAACATTCATTTTCAAATTAAATCTACAAATGATTGTACGTACACAGAAAGCAAATGCATTCAATCTGGAGATCTCAGCTTTACAATCCTCAGATAAGACCAAGACAAAAACCCCTTCATAAAAGCAGTGTAAAATGAAAATACACCTCTCCAGAAAATTTACACATTGCATAGAACTTAAAAAGGTCTAGGTCAACTTTCAAATCAGTTCATATAAAATGACACAAAATCAATAACAAGAACTAAAAAACAGTCTTCCAGTAAGGAGTCAGAGGAATAATAGGGCCCAAGCAGGAAGTTCACGGCAGATACTTTTGATGGGCCAAGATAAGCCAAGTTTTTTTAGAAGCTGGAATGAACTTCATGATTCAGATTTTTAATTGAAGATCAGTCCTGGATACACAATCACAGGGTGGAAAGACAAGAGAAGGAAATTGATAATACAGTAAATCCAGCAGTTAGGTTATTAAAATATTTTAAAAATTATACATAAAAACTTCTGATTGCAATTTAGAACTATACCATCACATATATGGTATTTACTGAGGATGCCAAGATAAACTGCAATTTGACATTTCCTACCTAACCCTACAAGTATATGCCAGTGTATTCACAGCAACACTTTCTTTACTATTTTGCATGTAGTTTATTTTCACAAAAGCTAAGAAAGTAGGAATTCCTCTACTGACACTCCCATGGCCTCTACACAGGTTGCAGCATTTAAACCCATCACACAGATCTCTGCCACCTGAGCTGACAAACTAAGAACAGACTTTCATGTCCCCTTCCACACATCTCAGTCTGCCAGTCTTACCAGGCTCAAAATAGCCCCTGTCGAAGTTAATAGTTATGTTACATCTTTCCCCAAACACTAATGGTTCTTTACAAGCATGGGATAATCTCCTTGTCCCGGGTGTCATTTCCTTCATTTTCACTGAAAAATAGCTAGTCCCAATTGCAATACTCTTCTTTTTCAGCTTTCTTCAATCCTCTACAGTTTCCCACAGTTTGTTTTCTGTCTCCCTTACACAGGAATCACCTGCAGACTGTTGAGGCATTGACAGTAGAGAAGAGAAAAATTCTGTATTCCTGTTTAAGATATTTCAGCTTGGTCCAATATGCAGTAGTCCAACATCCAGCAGAAAATGGGGAGGAAATTCTGAGGACCTGTTATATAGCAAATTATAGCCATGCTACATTCCTAAAGCAAATCAGACACAGATCAATACACAAAAACTCATCCCTCATATAAATCCTCCTCCTCTCCTACCTAATTTCTTTTCTAACAACAATAGCAAATGCAGCTGAAAAAAAATACTTAAATTATTAAATATAATAGGTAATTTATTAAAACATAAGCAAAGTAATATATATGTTTCCCTTAGCCTTGAAAGAGCTGTTCCAAGATGACAATAGGTATTTTAAGTTCCACATAGCAAAGGCAGACAAAAGCAAACATTTAGAATAGAAAGTACTTGGCAAACAAGGCAACAGACAGCTTCATCAGGTCCAAAAGCAAAGCCTGTGCCTCAGAGTTCATCTTTGAACAGTACTACTGCTACTACTACTAGTTCTACTACTACTACTACTTTGAACGGAAGTACTGCTGAAAAGTTACTGTACTTTGTGGAGAAACTATACAAAGAAAGAAAGGAGTTATCAGCAATGGAAACAGGTAACTGTAGCAAAACTAGACTGAAAATGAGAAATTACAAACCACCAATTACTTTTGACATGGAAATGGTACATGGCCACCACTACTGAAGGGATATACTGCTTTCATCTGTATTCACAGACTCACAGAGTATTCTGAGTTGGAAGGGACCCAAAAGGTTCACCAAAATCCAACTCCCAGCCTTGCACAGGACCAGTCCTAAGAGTTACAACATGTGCCTGAGAGCACTGTCCAAATGCTTCTTGAACTCTGTCAGGCTTGCTGCTGTGACCACATCCCTGGGGAGCCTCTTCCAAAACCCAACCACGCTCTGGGGGAAGAACATTTTTCTACTGTCCAACCCAAACCTCCCCTGAGAGAACCTCAGACCATTTCCTCAGGTCCTCTCACAGGTCACCACAGAGGAGAGATCAGTGCCTGCCCCTCCTCTTCCCCTCACAAAGAAATTGTACACCACAATGAGGTCTCCCTTCAGTAACCTCCAGGCTGAACAGACCAAGTAACCTCAATCACTCCTCACAAAGCTTCCCCTCAAGGCCCTTCACCATCTTCACTGCCCTCCTTTGAACACTAATAGTTTCATATCTTTCTCATATTGTGGTGCCCAAAACTGCATGCAATATTCAAGGTGACAGCATTGTTGATTTTAGAAGTGAACTTGCTTATCATTGTTCTGAACAAACACAGTAAACCAAATTTCATTACTTTACATGCATTCAAACAAGCATACAAATAAAATTAGTACTTGTCTTCAGTTCTCACTGAGTTACAGCCATGATGACTCAAGTCCATTCCTATCCAAACCAGTATATTCAACAGCCATACGTGTTGTTTAGGATGACGGTTGCTTCCAATGGAAATGAAATCTTGGCAAGTACTGTGACTTCATTCAAGATTCTTTAGTAAATCACATGAAATCTTGGAGAGGATAAAAGTAAACCCTTTTATCACTGGGTATATTGAAATATAATAAGAAAGTCTGACATTGAGATTTAGGGGTATTTCATTTATCACACTGCCCATAAACAGAAAAAAATGACAAAAGGTATACATTTTCTTGTTAACAACATGCTTGTTCTCAGTTTAAACCAAAAAAATGAAGATTGTGTTTATGGTCCCATTTGGTGCTTCCTGGGTACATCCTATTACAATGCATAAATGCAGCATTAGGACAGAAACAGAGCAGAGTAACATCAATCTAATACTAACCCAAGAGCTCTTTTATTTCTTGATCCAGTTCTCTTTCTCCACTTCCTTTCGGAATCTTTCATTAACTACTCTATTTTTTCTTTCTGTCCATTAAAAAAAAATCAAGTGTAAAAGTTATGAATCAAGAATGTCACCAGACCACCACAGTATCTGTGGATATGGTTAATCTTGCTACTTTGGCACTCCTGTTTCTTTAATTTTGTTTATATCCTTCTTAATTGATATCATATGTCTGGCTGTATTTTAAACTGTGCTTCCAGCTTTTACTGGAGCATTGATGAGTGGTCCTGATATGCCATTATGTCCCCACTGTGCTAGGTTCTAAGAGCTGCCAAAACTTCCTTCCCCCAAACAGCTTATATTCTAAATACAAGTTGATGTACATGTTTATCAAATCCTGAACGCCACCACTTTTCTATTCTCAACTCAGTAATTGTTTTGCACAATTTGGGTTCTGCTAAGAATAAACATGAAAGTGTAATAATCCATTTACATTCCTGTAGTTTTCCTTGTCACAGGATGCCAACTCCTCTTAGATATGAACAGCAGTTTCTGTTTCATTCAGGGTTTTTTCCTTATCTAGGAAGATCATAAGTTGTCCAAGATCACAGAAAAGTCCACCGAAGTCCAGCAAACATATCTGAGTCCTTGAACCTGGGACTGTACATCCTCTTCCCCAATTATATATTTTCTGACCAACATTATAAAAATTCAGTTACAGCTGTATTCAGAATATTCCAGAACACAAAGTCAACCTGTATGCCTTTTATTACCTACCATTTTGAGAACCATTTTTAATTTTTTTTTTGCCCTGATGCTGCTATGAATTTGCAACTTGAAAATTGAATTTGAAAAATTTTCCCCACTTACTCTCCTACATTTCTAAACTTTTGTAAAGTCTTTGGATAAGGGAAAAAAAAACAAATAAGAAAACCCCAATGGAACAAAATGACTGTGAACTGCCTTTTCAGCAGTTCAGTGGTGTCCTTGAAAAAAAACACAAGGCAAAAAGAAGATACCATACTAAAATCAAAATAAATCTCATGTCTCTGCTGACATTTTTTCAAAAGTTTTTCCATACAAGCAGGGGCATATGAAACCAATTCCAATTCCTTCCTTCATAATTTTACACTACGTTTTTCCCCCCATGAGGTATATATAAAAATCCTTCTCTCAACTCAAACAGAGAAAATGTCACAAAAGTTAAAATTCAAAATGAAGATCTGTAAACTGCCGGTCTCAAAAGTACTGTTTAATTTCAGAAACAATCATATCAGCAGTTCTGGAACACCCACAAGCAGGAGGTGCAGTTTATTAATATTCCACAGAGCTGGCTACACATAAGTAGCACACATTGCCCAAAAAGCAATCAAGACCTTCCCCTTAATAATGGAACCTGCTTTAAGCTTTCTCCAAGAAAAACAAATCTGGACCATATACAATATTTGCCACTACACACTGACACCAGAACTCTGTATTGATCACTGTAATTTCTTTAAGTTATAATGCAGGCCTACATTCCCCTCTAGGCATCTCTCTAAGGGAAGAGAGCCACTGGTAATGACATTTTCCATAGAAATGCCAACTGATGCCAAAACAACACTGAGTAACTGACTACAGGCTGCCAAACTCAGTTGAAAGGTCAATGCTGCAAAAGATGTTCCACTTCATTCGTAATTCAAAAGATTAGAAAAGCAAGGTCAACACAAACATTACTGAAAAGGCAATAAAGGCAATATAAATTATATTTTTGGGGGTTTATGTTTGAATTGGTATAGATGCACCGCAAAGTAATTGCTTTTCCTTCATTGTGCTATTAGATAAAGAAGTTTTGAAAAACTCCACAAGAGCAATAGAAACTGCTTTAAATGTAGGCTCAGGTAACAGACATGATAGACATGGTAAACATGCATTAATAAAACTAAAGAAATACTTTTATGAGGGATGTTCTACTAAGTACTGAAACTTCAGCTGAAAATGGAAATTGTATTACATTTTCTCAGTCTTCTGTAAATGTACCTAACTGAAGGGAAAAATACAATGACTCCTTAAAACTGAAGAAACAGCACCAGAAGCATCAGGGTCCCAGAAAGAGCATATGAAACTGGAGTTGTCACTGAAAGTTTGTATCAGTAACTTAGGAGCTGACTGATTTTTTCACTAGTCCCAGAAAAGACAAGGTTTGATTTTTCACTGTCTTTTTTGATTCAGACATACAACCCCTGCCAGCTGCAACACTGGTTCTCCAAAGACCCCTACACCATCTGGATCTACCCCAGTATTTTGTATATCCCATCCACAAACATAAGCAACTACCCCCAGGGCTGTGCCAGGTCCACCTTTCTCAGGCTGATTAGGAAAAAAAAAAAAAAAGAAAAGAAAACATACCCCCGACAATAATATTTCTAACTATTTTGAAAGAAATTATAAACACATAATATTCAGAGTTGCAGATAAAATTAAAATTAAAGCAGTCCTAAAATCATGCATTTTCAGCCAAGACATCACTGTGATCTTTACTTTTAGCCTATGAAAACTCATAAAATTTCATATAGCAATTCCTGCATCACAGTATATAGCATAAAAACACAAATACATTTTTCTGTAATTACATCTGAAATTAAAAAGCCTTAATCTATCTTTATTTTGTTATCATTTAATAAATTTTGACCTGGCAGTGACACAGGCCATGACATTTGTAGACATAATACTAGGACTGAGGAATTTATATTCATCCTGTCTATTTCAATTACTACAGGTTTTTTCCTTGAGGGGAAGAACAAGAGAAATTTGCTTCTTGTGGCATGGTCCTCATATTTTCCAGCAATCTCAATCTATTTCCATTCATTTTCCAGTATTTACTTTGCAAAAAAATATTTCATGAAGAGGAAACTTGACTTATGTCTCTAATTCTGCTTGGAATTCTGTGTAACAAGTTTTCACATCCCTAGGGATTTCCATCACTGTCAGTAGAGCCCAGTATACATATATATATTTTTATATAGAAGTATACATATATATATTTTTATATAGAAGTGTAAGCATCAGCAGAGATCAAATTACCTTTAATTACCACTTAACTATAATCATACCAACGTGTATGGAGAAACAGTACAGCCCAAGCATCTTTAGAGTCACCTAAGACATGTAACTGATTAGCTCTGCCTTTAGAAAGTGACAAAATATCATTTTCTTATAGGAATCATAAGACTTTTGTTTTCATACTTTCCAGGGTTTTTTAATGCAGTCTTTACAGCTACAGTCCTACAATTAGCTCAATGCAGGTCAAGATCTACCTTTATTCAAAGTAAAATCTTCACAGTACAGGCAAAACCCTGCACCCTTCTGAATTTCCTCACAGGAGCAGTGCTTAAAACTGTGATGAAAATTTTACATGATAGGAGATGATAAATACAAATTACCTATCTAATTCAAAGGAAAAAATACATGCCTCTGAATGTTATTCACTAGAAATTATCTCTATAATTTTGAACAATCCAGAGACTGCCCCATGCATAGAAACAGACCTGATTTAAACCTCATATAAGAGTCATATTCTACTTATTTAAATAACTAACAGGCTTTACACAATTCACAAAACAATGACTTGCACTTTGCAACAGCTATGCACAAAACAGCCTGAGTGCCAACGAGCAGGGACTTTAGAGGCATCCTCTGACTGTGCAGAAAATAAAAGCCTGATGCCCATTTCTGATCCCGGCTCACAAGAAACAAATTACTACCATGTGGAATTTAACTAATTTTTAATTATCTTTATGAGACAATGTTTTACATTATGGACAAAATGCAATGGATGTCTCAACGTTCACCACTGATTCTAAAAAAACATTGTCTTTATTGCTTTCAAAGGGAAAATTTATATCCCTATGAGCAATTAAATTAGTAACAGAGGGTCAACATTGGCATCTATTGTCATTACAACAGTCATAAGCACAATAAGCATCTCACCAGACTCTTAAACCACTTCCTCTCTCTTCTTGGAGCACATTTTCATTGCACAAATTCAATACTTATGCATCAATTTATTTTGAATGTTAATCTTTTGAAAATCAGAGCTAGTACTACAAAAACTGCATTTGATGATAAAGTAATTTGCATTAAAAATGCCAAAAGGCATATATGAAATGGTATTTTATATACCAAAACAAAATTACAAAGCCTTGTCAAATGAATTGTATCCATTATCTATATAAAACCAGACTATAATAGGACAATTTTTCTCCGTAGTAAAAGGCACTTAACTTGCAGCATAACTTTAACAAGTTTAATACAGTTTCAGTATTATCTCATATATTGGCTTTGAACTGACCAGTTGAACACTAAAATTCTTCTCATTTTTACTTTTTATCATAAGTGGCACCAAAACCAAGTCCAAAAAGGGACTTCATTAATACATAATTTGTCTTCGTCAAACTTTTTCTTACTAATTAGAATATGGAAAAATATTTTGCCCCTATGTCTGTTCTCTTATATCTCCTTTATTTTCACCATTCATGACTAGGGGTAAAAAAAAAAGAGGGATACTTCTGCATGAATTTTACCTTTTTACTTATAACTTCACTTTTAAAAACTGAGGTACAAAAAAATGGAAGTGGTTTCTGCAAGTAGAATGGAGAATCTATATCCATTGCAATACAAGTGATAAAGCCATGTGACTGATGGGACACAAGGTAACATTTTAACATCCTTCTTAAATTTTCTAACAAGTTTTTGTCATTAAGCAATCCACAATTTTTTTTTTTCTGAACATAACAAACTAGGAATGGTTTTAAAAATGCACTTACACCTTTAAAGCCCTTTGAAATCCTTAATGACTTTGCTACAAAGGAGAATTTTCTCCTGAGTGCCCTACCTCTGTTCTCCCATATCCCAGTCTCCATTGTCCAAAGATTTCCATCCTCAAACACCTGTACAGCTCTATATGCCCTGTAGCCATGAGAAGCAGTTTCACTGATGTGCTGATCACATCCCCTACAAAGCAGGCTCTTGGATGCCATAAAGCTCTTTGATGTTGCAGAAATGTCCAAAACTGAAAGTCTGTTACTTCAAAGTGCTCTTGGTGTACTGGAAAACTCCAGTTTCATGCTGGGGGCAGATTTTTACCTACATGAAAAGGCAGAAGAAAGGCCACTAGGAAATTCTTACAGGTTCACTGCCCTTATAAGCAGGATCCACTTTTAGCCTACATATAGACCTCCAAGAAAAGGACCAGACCATATTTCAGCAGAATTTGATGAATACCCTGTGTGAGGAGACATATTTCTTTCTTTCAGCATTAATTCTGTGCACAGTGATGCATCAAACCTTTGGCACAGCTTGAACCAAAATTCTTAAGGCACTAACTTAAAACAGTTTCTTATGACAGAGGAATCAAGGATGAACATTATGGGTGGAGCAGCACTAAACCATGCCTCTTGGACAGCATCTTACAGAAAGGTACTAGACCATCTTCTTCAACCTTGCCTTTCGTGAAATTGTCTCCAGATACACAGGAATTGTATTAGTTTAAACCGAATTAAAACCTAATTTAATTAGATCAGCTAAACATTTTGCAGGGGGATCTTAAATAACTTTCAGCACTATAAGAAGTACTTTTGCTCCCCATCTCCATTAACTTCCTACCTTCTCATAGCCATTAAACATATGAGTCAAGATTCACAATTCTCTTAAATCAATGCAGAATTTCATTGTCACTTAAAAGAGAATCCTATCCTTTCCCAGGCTTCCCACACAACTCACAAGTGTTAACTTCCCACACAGATAGGTGGGAACATCCCTAGCACTGCCACAGCAGACAGCAGTAGCCCCTCTTTAAACAGTAACATAATGCTGCACAGTTTAAAGAAAAGATGCTCTAGGGATGTTGGGGATGCTCTAAGAAAACAATCCTTCCTATTTACATAAAGATTATGTCCTAGTTTCAGCTGGGATAGTTAGTTTTGTTCTTAGTAGCTGGTACAGTGGTGTGTTTTGGATTCAGCGTGAGAATACTGCTGCTAACATGCCGATGTTTTGGTTCTTGCTAAGTAGTGCTGCCCCAAGTCAAGGATTTTTCAGTATCTCATGCCCCGGCAGCAAGAAGGCACACAAAAATCTGGGAGAGAGTGCAGCTGGCATGGGTGGCCTAAACTGGCCAAAGGGGTATTCCACACCATAGAACATTGTGTTCAGTGTATAAGTGGAGAGAAATTGGCTGGGAGGCAGTCATTGCTGGTCAGTTGGGTATCAGTCAGCAAGTGGTAAGCAATTATATTGGGCATTACTCATTTTTCTTGGGGTTTATTTCTCTCTTTTTGTTAATTTCCTTTTGATTATTATTGCTGCTGTTGTTTTTGTTGTGTTGTTGTTGCTGTTGTTTTGTTGTTGCTGCTGCTGCTACTGTTATTATCTTTGTTGAGTTTATTGTTATTATTTATTTTGTTTTAATTACTAAACTGTTCTTATCTCAACCTGCAAGCTTTACTCTTTTCCTAATTCTGATTTTCCCTCCTATCCCATTGGTGAGGGCTGCAGGGAGTGAGTGGCTAAGTGGTAGTGAGTCACCATGGAATTAAACAGAGTGATAACAAGGAAAGAAAAGTTTGACTTCCTATATGCAAGCCACCAGGAGCACATGGAGAAGACATACATAAAAGCTTTGAAAGATGTCAAGAAAACCCAACAGAATCACCACAGAAATGAGATGCAATACCATGATGATGCAATTCTAGCCTTCAGTTGTAAGCCTTTCTCATACAGATGTTCACTTGGTTTGCAGCTTCCTTGCATCTCTCTGCATAGCACAAGACTACATTTTGTACTCCAAAGCCCTTCACTGAATTCAAGTACATCAAAAAATTTCAGTCCCAGGATGGTAAACAGTTTGGCACAGAATGAGAAGATACAGCCTTGCTGCAGAAGAAGTGAAAAGGTCTCAAGTCCTTTTAAATACCTGTGGGAGAGAACACCTCCAGGTCCCACACCCAATCAGCCTGATGCTGAAAGGAGCAAGACACAACAGGACTGCATTTTTAAAATGTTCTCTGTAGTGGCTAATAGCACTGATCCACGCCATGTCTCCTCTAAATAAAAAATTAACTGCATTCAGCTATCTTTAGGAAGATACAGTTGATGTAAATCCACAGCCAGGAGACCTTGTCATATCTCTGTCAGGACTGCTGTCAAGTCCCAGCTTTATTGACATATTTTTCTTGTGCAAATATCTCTATGCAGTACTAAAACCATTGCTTTCTCACAGATGAATGAATAGCTGTCACTCCAACTGCTTAACATTATTTTACAGTCCCCAGGATCATTTTTGTTGTCCTCCACTGAAATCTACTCAGCTGTTACAAATCCACCTTGCCATGGGAACACCGTTCTCTGGTATCAGCCTTGATTCTGTACAACCTCTGCTGAGAGCATCATGCTCCTTTTACCCAGTGCTGTCCTCACTGAACCTCCAAGGGTATCACCTTGTCTGCCCCAGCGCTACAGTGACAGAAACAAGAAACTAGAATGACTCCTACATTTTTCTGGCTTTCAAATCCAATTCTCATCCTGTGATAAGTATCATTTGACTTTCAGGTTCACAGACTGATTATTTTACATCTGACTATTAAAAAGAAGCATTTTTGGACTTTGACCATTTAGCCTAGAATTTGAAATCACTCCATAATGGTATTTTTTCAGAGATCATCAAGTTTCCTTTTACCTCTGGGATTATTTAACTTTGTATCTCTAATTAATTTCCCAGCAAACATCTTGTCCACTAGAGCACCTATAAAATTAGTTCAAGTCTTTAACCAAGGACTAGCCACTGGGAAAACTACTAAAAGCACCCCCATTTGAGATTCCCCTTTGATAACAACTAAATCTTGAAATCTGCCAGTTAGCCATATGCCTCACTGATCACAGACAAATGCTATTTAAACAGTACCATAGTCCAGCTTCAGCTATCTCAAGGAAGAGGGATGGACACATTTTTCTGCTTCATTCCAACAATACTGTAACTTTTTATACGCTGTTGTAACTTTAGAAAACCTGAATCCCACATGTGAAATAAGACCTTCCTTACTTCAAATACAAATTCAACATGTAAAACACTGAAAAATTGAAAAGGACTGGATTAGAAACCACATTCCATTGACTTGAAAGAAGATTATGTTGGCAGAATTTATCTCGGTTATAGCTAAAAGCTACATTTTTTAATGATCCTTTATTTTAAAGGTATTATTTTTACCTCTGTTAGCCATTTATAATGGACTCTTTCATCTTTTCTATTCTTTATATTTAGCTAATAACTTATATTCAGCATCAATTTCTTTCCATCTATTATATAAATGATACAAAATCTTTTATAAAAATCTTTTATCACTGCTTCTTATATAAAGACAGAATTTAAGAGCCTCTATTACTGGCTTACACCAAGGGTCCATCTGGCCTAGTGTTCTTTATCCAAAAGTGGCCATGAGCACTAGCTGGAAGCAGTATGGACAAGGTAAACATATATGATACTTCCCCTACATACACATTCCTTGACTCCAATTGTTTTCAGTCTGGTGTATTTCCTGAACCTGGTGTGGGTTTTTCTCATTCTGCAGCAGATTTTTCTTCTCAGTGCTTGCCTTCTCCTTGTACTAACCTAAGTTTTCATACTCATATAAGTCTTCTAGTACAAAAAGACCTCATTTAATACTTTACACAAGGAAGCACCTCTTTCTGCTTGGTTTGTTTGCCCTTCTGATGAGCTTCATTTGTTACTTCCTAGTTCTTGCATTAGAAGACAGAAACCGCAGTCGCTCCCTGACTACCCTCTACGATGATTGTGTAGAGCTTTCTACAGCACCTTTCTGAATTCTTAAACCCCTTTTGCCTAGGCTGAAGACTGATGCCAAAACTCATTCATTCCTCCAACTGAATTCAATCATCCTTTGTGATTTTCCAGAACTGGTTTTTTTTAACGTACCAGAACCAAAAACATTATTCAAAGTCTGGGTGAAAAAGGGACTTCCACAGAAGTGTAATCAAGGTTTCTTTTCTTTCATTTTCCATTATTTTCCTGTTTATTCCTAATGTTCAAATTGCCTTTTTGACTTTTACAAAGCACTGAGACTGTGTCTTCACAGAAGTAGCTCATGAGAAGTAATGGTCAATGCAGAGGCCATTATTTTATAGATATAAGCTACACATACACATTTACCTGAACTTACAATCACATTTTCCATTTAATTTCTCACTTACTCTTACAATTTTGTTTTGCTACTCACATTCTACTCTTGCCCTACTTTGAATAACTTCAAATTATTAAAAATTTATTCTTTGCTTATCCCCTTTATCAGGCCCTTTATGACTGTCACTTCTTAACCAAGATGGATTCTGTTCAGTGTCATTTTATATTTTATTACAATTTGGTTACAGTTGTGCTACACTTAATTTAATTGCTTTAAGGTTTGAAAATAGGGCCTAGTAAACGTCAAAATAAACACAGTACTGCCTGGAGTCACAGTCTCCTCACACATAAGTACTTCAATCAGATCATAGCCATAATAACTACTAATTTTTAAATTGTCAGTTAATTCTTCTACTCTATCAGAGTAAAAATTGATATCAAGTCTCCCATATTGACTAAGGAACTGGTTTAATAAGTTGTCATCTGTTAAATTTATAAATTGTCCTCAGAGAGGTTGAAGTTGGCAACTAAAATCTGCTTCCAAACAGTTCTATAGCTTTCAATTATCCAAAAAGTTCTTAATGAACATTTATTTAGTTCTTAAGTATTCAATTCATCTTTCTTAGTATTCAATTTTCCAGTATTGGTCATAAAAAATATAGCAGCAAAAAAGCTATTCCAGCAAGCTCTTAAACAATAACACTTCCAAAAAATATAAGATACTTTACACCTCTTTCATCAACACAAGCCTACCTTGAATGATCTCATTTCCTTTAGGAAGGAAACAGAGTAAAAGTGCCAGAAGGAAGCTGGCAGACAGTTACTGTAGAATACTCATGAATGATATTTTGTTCATGCATTCTTTCTGCACAGCCTTACTTACATCCAGTTTAATGACCTGAACAGCTTAATAATGGTTATCTCTGTGTGCAGATGTTTATGTGAGGGTCTAAAATAGACAAAAATGGACAATAGCATTGCTTTTTAAAACGTACCACAGATTTGTTTCACTACTCAGAGAGATCTCACACTATCACTGTTTCTCTTCTTAAAACACATTTTCAAAGGAAAGTTTACATGCAGACCTCTTCTCTCAGTCCTGCAAAGTGAAATCTTTCCATGCTCTTGTGCTCTTCACATATGTAACACCTGTTTGTAGATTTTAGTATAAAAAAACTTGATAGAATTACATTATTATTTAGGGCTTTTGAATTGTTTTTTCAAGAGAGCACAGCTTGTCATCACATTGGCTATTAGCACTTTTATCAAAAGAATTCATTTATTTTTATTAAGGCTACTTTTTACACTCTGTCAAGCTCCCACAAAGCCGTGGAGTTGGGAATTTTCATCATCTCTGTTATCATCATTTCCATAATAGAATTACAGCAATTTACTGAATATACTGAATTAAGATATACTGGATTCAGCCAGAAAGTCCAGGAAACAATAAAAAAAAAAAAAATTAAAAAAAAAAAGACTGTTTAAAATGCCTTGCTTTCCTTTGTGCGAACTTAAGAGTATTTCTAACTAACCTTAAAAAGCAACAGATGTATGAAGGGGAAGTGTGGAAAGCATCTGTGCAGGAAAGCACAGACAAAGCAGAGATGTTAGCAAACCCTGTACAAGAACAAGACTCAGGATACCAAAAAGAAATTTAGTTTGAAACACAAGGAGTCTTTATGTACCATCATTTCAATAAGCAATGACTCCACTTCTAGATATAAAACCAAACGTAATCAAGGAAATGGACAACAGAAAATGAAGTAAGGCTAAAAGATGGATTATTGCTACCCATAGGATGGCTGATTTATTTTAAAATAATTACCATTAAACAAAAGGAAAAAGGGCACAATTTTTAAAATTAGTTACTCACTTAAGAAGGGAGCACACTAAACAAATTAGAACAAAAAATGCTGAGTGTCTATGGGGACATCAAGGTTAACTGTTGATAAGAAAATTAAATAGCTTTTAGTACAGCATTGTTATCAAAGAGTACAAAAAACATACTAGAAAATTCCACTTAATCACAGCAAAGAATTTATTCACCTCCAGAGTTCAGGTTCCACTGTTTTCATTCAGAAAGCTATTAGCTACAGGGGACTGCAAATTGCCAAGGTCATTCAGAGCAATGATTCTAACATAAACACACTTTAGCAATCAAAAACATGTCTGCTTCTAGACAAATGAGGGTTGCATGACTGCATTTGAATAAATAAGCCATGCTTTCTAACATCTGGTTTGATACTGCTCTAATATCATATAAATGCAGCAGTCTTTATTTACCAGATCTGGATAGAGTTGAGACAACAAAACTTTGCTTTGAGGGCAAACTAGTTGTGACTGTCTAGGTTTCTTTTCTTATGCTGGGCATCAGCTGAATGAGAGCTTTAGTTTTCTTGGTGGAGTTGGAGATGGACAAAGGGAAGGAAGGAAAATACTCCAGTTGGTAAAACAGCCAAATACTTGATCTCGGCAGTAAAAGATACATGAGATCTTGAGCTTTGGTCCTTCAAACATTAAACCTAGACTCTCACTGGATTTCATATACAAATGCAGCATTTAAAGTTACAGCTGATATTTCAAATCCAAGTGTCTGCCGCCTATCCACTCTCTTTCTGAATGCACACCAATTTAACTGTGTATCTAGTAGGACTGAAGGTGATCAGCACATCACTTTCCTCTAAAATTACAACCTTTCATCTGATTTCCAAAATTCTGTATAAAATTGACATAAAACATCATGTACACAGATGCATTACTCATGTTCAAGTTTTTTAAATAGGGACTCTGATCTGAATTCTGCTTTGTCTCTATGAAACTGTGTATTAACTATTCTGATTTCTCTCTCTTTCCCTCTCTCCTCTTTCTACCTCTTTCAACTTCTTACGAAAAATAGGTATGCAAAGTGAGACTTTTCCAATGGCAGAGATATATAGGCAGTACAGAGAGACAGCAACCTACATGTGAAACAAGTGCCCCACACAATAGTCTATCACACTCTCTGAGCCCACAAACAGGGTTGTCCTCATTTCTGCAGGGAATTACTTTGAAAGGCTCCACACTGAAGCAAAAACATTTGCAAAATTTCAGCATCTTTCAAAATAAAAAGTATCCAGGAAACCCTTACTGCAATAGGTCAAACCCAAGAAACACATCCACATCTACAGTTAATAACAGCAATAATACTGTTAACAAGGTCTTTAAATTTTACAATGTTTCACATATTCACATCAAGAAAGGAAATACAATTACCTGAACAAAAAGCTGTATGAAACCACCAGGCAAGGAATTTCTCAAGCCTATCACCATATGATCCTTTTTTCTCAAAAACATTTTTTTATAATTTTTATCGAGCAAAGTACGGCAAATCCTTCTGATAAAAGTTTTCAATTGATATTTTCTATATTCACCAAAATTTCCAACATGTCTGTTATTAGGCAGATCTCTATGTGCTCAGATTGAAAGAATCCAAAAATAGGTAAACAAAAGCAGTGAATAAATCCCTGGCATTCTGAAATCATAAATATCACTATAAGAGCTATTAATGATCTACCTTAACAGGCATGGCAGCCACAGAGAAGTAGCACAAAAAAATAAAGTTTATGTATTAAGTTAGAAAAGATGTTGACTGATTCAAAAATTGCAAATTCAGACAGGTAGATCAGCTCATTGCACAAATAATTTAACAAGTTGTGCTAGCAACAGAATGATGTCGAAATATATCAAGAGGAAATACCTTAAGGGTCTGATCATGATTAATTTATTAAATAATTTTATTAATGAGGTATGGCTGTAAAGAAGATTTCTCTGATCAGGTTTGAGGTGTGGAGTAATAAGATGGAATTTAATACTGTGTAATGCAAAAATACACTCTTCAGAGAATTTCTGTTGCAAGTTATAAGTTTGATAGTTGGAAAGAGATGTACTTGCATATCCAAATTAATCACTCAGTAATCGTAGGCCACAAAACAGCCATGAAGAAAACCAAATATAATCCTGAAATTAATTAGGAAAGGTATTTTTTTAAATCTCACTTACAATAGTGTGAAAAAACCTCTCAGCCTCTGTACTCAAAAATAAGCAAGTTCCCATGAGAACAGGCAGAGTCAAGAGTTTGTGGAATAGTGAGACTTCTGCAAAGGCACATGAAAACTACTTACTTGTTCAGCATCACATAACAAAGTCTGAGAATGACACCTCTCTCAACACATAATAGAGGCAGAAGTGCCAGGCAAACAAAAAGACAATGCTTGCCCTGCCATAAAGAACTTCTTTTGTGGAAACTGGATGAGGCTTTTTACCTGCAGCAGGTGAAATTCAAAAACTGACTTCAAAAAGCGTAGGCTAAAGCTGTAATTAGATTAATACACAGTTTGACATGGGTTTTAAGAACTTAACATATCTTAATATGCCTCTCCCAATGAGAAGACTAGAGCTGATGACTCAAGACACCCTGTGTTCATAAGATACTACTTACAAAATTTATACACACAGGTAACAACAACCAGCAGCCATACCATTCAGTTTTTCTACCACTCTCTTTGTAACTTCAAAGAGTTTTCCCAAGGCCTTCAGGACAATTATTACCATTTTATAGAAAAGGAAACAGAATAGAAGTAGCTTGACACAGGCAACAAAAAATGCCATCAGAAAGATCAGGAATAAAGAGCAGACCTCCCAAATGCAGTTGTAATGAGAGGTACTGCCCTGTCTTTATACAAATCAGTGATGGTTGAGCCATACATTCAATCGTGTCTAAGAGAACTTGTCTGACAAACCAGAAACACCTCAGATAACACCTGGATAGACATTTAGGGCAAAAAATCTCAAGGCTTTCAACATCGGACTCAAAACATGCATGACAAGATTTCTGTGAGCAAATACTGATGACAGCTAAGGACCTGCCTCAGTGGCCCTTACTAAGCAATGCTCTTAAGTGAGTCAAAGTGAAAATTTCAATAGGAAATACTTGCTGAAACCCCTCTCCTCTGTCCAGCCAGTCCTTGAAAACCAGTAAGAAAAGAAACAGCCTGAGAAAATGGCTCTGTTCTCTGTAGTACACATCTGAGAAAAGAAATCAAACACTGAGCAGGATACACAGGTGAATGAAAGCCAGATCCATGGGATATGTTCTCACAGCCAGTTTTATTAGTTTAACAGAGAAGGACTGTGTGCCTCAGCTCTCAACCCTCTCATTTTATTTAGTTATGTCAGAAAAGGTCATGTTGCAAAATATAAACAAATTGCTCACATGGAGCAGATTTCCTAGGATTCCCCAAGTTCCTCATGCTGTTCTGAACCATAAGAATATCTTTACCTACAGATAACTTATCCTACCAGATAATTCCTAAGTCTTATTTACATCTGCAGGATATACACAATTCCCAAGTCTCATTTATAGATCTGGCATATGTTGATACATGACCCGAAAAAAACAGAAACCAGCTAAATTTCTGCCTACCTCCCCTCCCTCCCATATCTCTCACACACAGAGGACTGTGTGCTTATCTTCTTCTGATCCAGACACAAATAATCATGGCAAAATTCAGTTACAATATCAGACAGGTGCAGTATGCCATACCCAAAACTTCAGAGCCAACGTATCAGATGTGATAGCTCTCACAGATACATTCATTATCTACTGACAACATTTTGAGGCTCTATCAGTTGCAGCCTGGCTCACTGGTTATGCACCAAGTTTCCCTGTCAGGGGTCTCTGACCAGGCTAATTTTGCAGATGGCAATAACCACCTAATCAATCCATGTCTTTCTAAGCCCTAATGGAGCACCTGCACATCCAGGCATGAATCTTCCTCCTGACATCCTCCACAAACATAAATTACAAGTTTAGTGTATGCACCGGACAAGTCTCGGTGACCCCTTGACAGGGCAAACAGAGGTCATGCAACAATCTGAATTTCAGCACCCACTATTTCCAGCCTTCCCTTTTCTGAATTTTAAAGCCTGGAGCTGCAGTTAGCATCACTCTCAGGTCTCAAGGGAACACAACTTTCAAGTGATGTCTCATTTCTAAGCCTGATAACATAAGCAATCTTTCCATTAGGAACTATTGCAGTGTAACAGGAGCAGATCTCTAGGATGAAATGTTTCTGAGGACATAAAATTCTTATTTTACAAGAGGGGGAAGTATCTGTGGCCTAGCTCTACAATGGGCTGGATACACTTTGGTGGTTGGAGCACGTCCTTCAGCTTATAAACCCACTTTGTATGCTTCAAGAGGGTCTTGTATTGCCAAGGCAAGTGTAATAAGATAATAAGGAGATTCACTTTTATGGGGAATTATAAGAGACAATTAGGTTGTGAGCTGTAAAACCTGCCTGCAGAGCCACATGGCAGCACAAAGGAGCACAGGGTGGCACAGAGAGGCTTGTCTCTGCCTGACCCTGGGAGGAGGAGGTGTCACAGGCAGAACCCTACAGAGAGGAGTCTGGTGGGAGTGGACAGGCGGGTGAACAGCAAGTGATCATCCCATAGAAGGACACTGAGAAAGTGTGTTGCTGATGTAGCAACATGGAATAGGTCATGCCATATAAGGGAATACTGTGCCTCAGAAAAGTGTATAAAACCAACTCACTCCTTTAAATAAACAATTCAGATTCCCTGCTGGTCTGAATCCATGATTCAAACACCGACAACTTGAAAACCAGTAAAATGCTAGTGGGGCCAAAGCCATCTTACTCATGACTAATACCTTGTCTGTCAACTGGCATGTCATGCAAAAACGCTTGTATGTAGGTAAGGAATATCTGTCATATCTTAGTTACCTTTGCATCTCAGTCACCTTCAAAAATTCACCATTTAAGGCTCAGAAAGGTTCTCTGGTTTGCAAAAGAAAGGCTGTGAAGAGAATCAGATGTCTTGGATGAAGCCCACTGATACCAGAGGGGGTCTAGGTCAGGTGCATAATTAATAATCCTTTTTAACCCTGTACATTCAAGCCAGTTATAGTTAACCAAGGACACAATGGGTTGGTCACTTGGTAGGACAGAGCTACAGCTGTGATTAGAAATAGCACAAGGTATTGCTCACTGATGGACTCACTGGTTTCACTGATGACACCATCAAGGCTCTGTCACTGCTCAGTAATTCATGCCAAGACAAGTACCTGTGGAACAGCCTCCCCTTGCTAAGATCATTTCAGTTTCCTGCTGTTAGCACAACTGAGCCTTACCAGCTCTGTCACTGGATTTGGATAACAACAGCTAATATTTCCTGATGAATTTAACTTTCACAAGCTTGTCTAGTCTTTCTTTTAATGTATTTTATACTCCTAGTCTTCCCTGGCTCCTATATAAATGAGTTTCACATTTTTATTGTATGCCATGTGTTTGCTCTTCTTTTAAGTAGGATACCTGACAGCTACATTTCCTGCTCCAAGTTCTTGCCTTATAAGAAACTGTACATAATCACATTCACTTCTGTAGTCGTATTCTACCTATAACTTTATAGACTTATTCTGCTTAATGGTGGGTTTTTTCATACCAGAACCTCAACCCTCATTTGTGTCCCCTGAGTATTTTTTCCACTGATTTTCAATGCAGGCTGAACATCTAACCTCCCACCCCACAATAAAGTCAGAGCTTTCTATAACTTGTGCCATCACTTTCATTGATAATTCTGCTTAATTTTCCATCATCATCAAGCTTTTTTGAGCCTTTCATCCACTTAATTTCTGTTGAAAAGGACCCTGATGGCTAACTCAATTCAAGACAGCATGTCAGCTATTATCTGAACCAGAAACACGCACTGTGCAGAAAGGAATGCTAAACAAAAGGCAATGACAAAAAAGTGACCCCATTCCATCTCTGCAACCCCCGCCCTGGTCATGTCTACAGCTTGCTGGCACAGGCAAATAAAACCTTTGGCTCTTTCCCTCGTTCTCACAGCACTGCAGCCAAGGGCAGCCCAGCCCACACCAGAGCAAGTATCTCTGCTGAGCAGGCAAGAAACCATGAGAGATGAGGTATAGGCACCTCCACAGATCCTCTGAATCCTTCATTTTCCACCAGCAGTACCTGAGGGAACAGCACTACTGAGCAGCTCCAGCTCTGCAACAAAATGATAGCCAACATCACGTAAGATAAAAGGTGACCAAGTGCCTTTGTCCCACTTAATGATAAAAGGACAGAGTAGGATCCCTGCTGAGTATTGGGACACTGAGGCACAGCCTGGAGACACCCAGACCTTGACCCAGTGCACACTCTGGGTCTTGCCACAGCTTCCTGATAAGACAATCCTCCAGTCTTCCCTCAAAGACCACCTCTACTGTGCCAAAACCCACACCAGCCACACTATCCTCCTCAGCTACTTATCCACTCACTGTTGCGGAAAACTGGGAACAGCTCTCCTATTATGCCAAACTCTATAAAAATCAGCTAACCCTTGCAACATAAGTCACACACTCTGGAGTATACTTCTCTGAAGGCTAGAAAAGGGCTAGACTGGCCAAACTGGGTGTGGGTTCACTTTACACCACTGTTCCCCAGTGAAGAAAGAAGGAAGCCAAGGCAAAGCAGGGACACAAGAGGAGTGAAGTCCAAAAAGGCCTTGAAGGTCAAAAATTTTATTTTCTTCAGACTGGACTTTCCTCAAGTCCACCAGGGACTGACTTTCAGAGACCTTTTTATTTTCTCCCTGTTGCTTATTAGTGAGATATTCAGCATCTCCCCTTTTATACCCTGTCTTTCAGGGGGAGTGAACTAGGTCACTATTTACCAACTGAGAAAAGACAGGAGAGAAACAATCTCAAGGCAGATCTGGCGGAAAAAAGAAACATCCTTCCATTTTCAATTAAAATACTGTGGATTCTAACAGTGAGAGTGTGTTGGTGCGAGACAGAGTCTTTCCAAAAAGTACACAAATATTTCTGTAACTAAATCATTATCTGAATTATTCCAAGAACAGAAAGAGTTAGAAAGCAATCTTGTGTCACTCTGATCAACTGTTTGGAGAAGTAAATTCTTCTCCTCTCAGATCTTCATAAACACAAGCAGAAATGGCACATGTAAACTTTTGATATTTTTCTTGTGTTAGGTGGTTAAAAAGTTCAATCATTAATTATACTCATTCCAGTGCTGGCTTTGTCACAACTGATGGATCTTACTGACAGCCTAAGGAAATCACAGACATATGTGTTAACATGCAAAAAAACCCCATAACCTGAGGACCAGATACTGCTGTTGTCAAGGTCAATGAAGCCTGTGAGCGTCATGGGGATGAGACAATCAAATCTCCAGGGATCAAGATAAAAGACAGCATTAGCAGAGTATCTTGTTCTTCAGCAGGAGGTTTAATGCCTAAGATGCTGCCCTAGCAACTGATGCACAGCACAAAAGCATCAGGTAAGATGGAACTAAAGGCAAAATGATTAGCAGGTAAGGGACAATGAAGTAAAACAAGGAAATTAGAAATTATATTTTCCTTGCGAGCATTTAACTACCCAAAGATCTCTGGAGGTGCTAACTCCTACTTCTCAACTTTTTTTGCTAATTAATTTTTTTCCCATTTTAAAAGCCTCATTTTAATTAGCTCCCAAGTTGAGCTGCCATGAAGAGGTTTTATTTTCATTCTCTTTTTTCTGTATGTAAAAAAGACTGGCTTCAAAAGTATATACTCATTAAAAATAATTAGTTATTTAGATACCACTAAAATATATTCAAGGATACAGGAAAAACAAGTTGTTGGGGTTTTGTCATAATTTAGTTGTTTAGCATCACAACAGAAAAAAAAAGTTCATATACTTAAATACAAGAATGCTGCCAAGTAGATTTAGTCTTGAAGTCACTAGTGTTTAAAGAGAGACTCACATCCTTTAGTCAGACAATGGACATGTGCTTACAACAGTTACCCCAACACCCTTCTCAGTTGTCTTCATTACAGCTTGGAATTACAGCACAAAGAGGCACATGCAATACAGTCAATAGCACAGTAAAATGTGAAAATTGAATACCTGACAATTTATTCCTCACGTTTACATAGCTGTTTTAGCCTTCAATCGGGATTTTCAGAATTATAAATAACTACAGAAGTAAGCCTATAGGTCAATACATATTTGTAAAACATTCATCTGTTGACAAGCTGGCAATTAGTGTGATTAAAAATGAAGTCCATGAAATGTTGTTACATATTTGAAGATTATGTAGTAGTTTTTTAAACTACTGATGACTTTCACATAAGCCTTGCCTTGCAATATGAATGTTATTCCAAATAGAAAATTAAACCCGCAAGACAGAAATTTCTCTCTTTTTCTTTTGTATCTCCTAACTAGATTATTCTATCTTAATATTATTTTACCCAGGAAAAGTCCAAGAAGTATTTTTCTAAACTGGACTGAATATGTTGCTCATCAAGGAATAGAGCAGTCTTATTGAATTGAGGAGTATACCATGTAAATCAACCCATCAACACAAATACAGGTTTAACCAAATACAGGTTCAAGTTAAAATTTACCATTGCCAGTAACATAAATGAATGCAATGTCTTTGATTCTGGAGTGCCATAACACTGTTCTAATTTACACAAATACATGATTTAATAATTTTTCTGTAAGGCTGAGCTTTCTTACTGTTTTCTAAAGAGAAGCATGATAGGACATCCCTATCAAAATATTTAGGTTATCACTTGATTCAATTCTACTTAAAGTCCACAGTTTTGCAACTAATTTACATTTAGCATTCATTTCTCATGCATGAGTTGACCCACTTACACATGCAGTAAATCCATGCCTTTGGGGATTTTTCTGGACTGCTTGCTTTATTTCCACCACATAACTCATTTTATTTTGTCAATACAGTGAGCAAGGTTACAGTCATCTTGTCAAATTTATTTATTTAAATTAGAATCAGAAAAATTATACTACTCCCTGTGGAACTTCATGGAAAACTTTTTGAAACTTTGAGGCTACATAACTTCTGCAATCAACTGATTTCGTATGAAAGCACTGATACAAAAAAAAAAAAGCATTACAGTAATTTCTTCTGTAAACTTATGAAATAGACTTCTGAAACCCCAGAAAAATATAATGAACCACAATAATATGTATCACATCATACTTGCTTAAAAAAAGGAGAGAAAAAGGATTTTTCTAAGCAACCCTATAGAATAGAGCCAGATGGAATAAGATCATTTAGGAAGCAGCCATGTAGGCGTCACATCTGCTTGCTTTGACTATCAGAGATCCACTTAACCTAAAATATTTCCCCCTACATCTCTTGAGGATTCACATTTGAGAAGCTTCATTTGAGGTCACTTACCATCCTCACAGTGTGGCTCCTGAAAGGGAACCTTCCCCAGCCAGAAATTGTCCCAAGGTCGCATGCCATTCAAGTCCAAATAGACTTGTATGTAACAGAAAGGAACTTCCATTTTACACCATTTGCTAATGTGGTGTTTCTTTCACACATTAGAAGCTTACCAGAGCCTCAGTATAGATTTGCAGACAGTGTTTCAGTGGATTTACCCAAAGGCCTATCTGAATTTACACATCTAATGCTATTGTGGGCAGTATAACATATCATAAACTCACTAACAGCATTATAAATCCTTATTTCTAACGCTAACAAATTTTCCAAACACAGTTATGCGTCGGGGAGGGGTTTTGTCTTCCAGCTTCTCAAAGACAAAATGTTTCCACTCTTTCTAGAGAAGAGTTATGCCCCTCTCCACCTGTGTTACATAAGAAGCAGCTTCATAACAGCATCCCTGATAGACTCTAATGCTTCTCCTGCTCTGGACCAGGAAGTTGACCTTCAGCAGGTGAGGAATGTCACCTCATTAGGGATATCTGTTCTACTGCCCTCTTGGACTGTAGTCTATAACTGAGTTATACATTGCTGAAAACTGAACATCCACCCACTCAGCAGAAATTTAACCGTCATTTAAGTCAACTAAATTATTCAGTTCCACCTATACTGACAGTTTCACACAGAATTACTATAATGACTATCTGACATTCCAAAAAGTATCCTTCAAGTTGACCTTCTGGGATCTAAAAATACTGTTTTTTCCCCCAAGTTGGGAGCTATCATTATGTAAATCTCATGGATTAAGAAAGAGAGACCAGAAAAAAGAATCTGAAAAAGTTATGGGAACAGAAAGAGAAGTCAGAGCCACCCCAGATGAATCACAAACACACTGCTCTGGATTCTCAGCCATCTTTTCCTCCCCAATAAACAACTGTAAAATTCCCTAGCAAAGTCTATGCCTCCCTCTACTTCTAATAGGAAGCTACATGGAAGATAATGGTTTATTCTACGTGCTACTTACTGCGTTAGCATGAATAATCTCTGTGCTTTAGTTCTTCATTTAAGTAAGGACCACCTATCCATGTCCTCCATGTTGGAGGATTCCAATACCTCCTTATTTCTTAGACAACTCTGACAACAGTGTAATTGAATACAGTTAAAGAAGTGAGAAAGAAGCTTTGAGGAAAACTGCACAAATAAGTTACAGGTCGTTTTTACAACATTTTTTGATGTGTGGATTGTCAAAACATACAGTAAATAAACAGTACATGAAAGAAAATATTAGAAAGCTGAATACTTGGTTACTATTTTTCTACACAGGGGTCACAGCAGAAAGAAGTGACAAAGCAGCATGCCACTAAATATCTTCAGAATTTTTCCTGAAATTGTGGGTAAAGAATTCATATACATAGGAACTAATTTAACACCACCTTTTTCTAATTTTGCATAATATTCTTATAATGATCAGTAAAGAAAGATTTTTTCCTTTTTAAGTAGAATACACCTAGAGGTTTCAAATGAATTCTCAAAGCTTTCCATTTTCTCATTTAGCATGAGCTCTATCTAAAATATTACTTACATTTCCTTAGATTCATCATTTCTTAAAAATGTGTTCAGTCATTTTAAACATTTCTGAAAGATTACAAAGTATAAAACCTCTGTAAAGATCTGCAAAAAAATTCTCACAGTCATTGAAAATTATTGTAATTCTTTTGCTAAGTCATTTCTAATTCATTGATTAGGACTTTACATTTAAAGGCAGAATGATTTCTGTCTACTGAAAATTAGAAGTCAAATAAACTTCAACACAGAACTACTAAAATGTCAAAGGACCTGAGGCTTCTCAGAATTCCATTTCAATGTGTCTATACAAAACAAGATTAGAAGATCAATCCCCAGAAAGAACAAGGTTGGATGTGACTCTGTGCATGTATGTTCACTGCACAGGAGCACAGCAGGTGCTCCACCTTCTTGCAGAGATACACTCATATTAGCAATAGGAATGACACATTCAACCTTATTGTTTCCAGACAGAAAAAATGCTTTTGAACACAACTGATAGATGCTTAATCACATGAGTTATATGCAGATATTTGAAGTGCAGCTGTGTGGAATTAAGCCTACAACACAGCAGATAATGAATAGCTCTTGGAGTTCATGTTAAACTGTCAGAGGTACCGTGGGCAGCAGAAGGCAATCAGTACCAGGGTGCATGTCCACACCTGCCACGGACACGCAGCACTCATGGCACTGCTGAACACATGCTATTCAATCTATGTTAGCTGACACAATTGTCACACATAAATAAATGCTTGTTTTTCCAATGAAACAGCAGCAACATAAAAATCATGCTTAGGAATACAGGGATTTAGGAATAAAGTATGAATTACTTCAGAAGCAGTTAAATCCCAGCATTGGCTAGAACAGCATAAGTTCTTTTTTTATGCAATTTAAAACACTTATCCAGGCTGATGTGCCAGGGTTGGTTTTGTGAAATGTAGACATTTATGCTGCTGTTAATTTTTCTTGTTCCCTATTCTTCTCCTTCACTTGAACTCAACGGAGGGGAAAAAAGCCCTTAGAGACAAGTATCAGCAGGTTTTGTGCTATGAATCCTACAAATGGAGCTCTGGGCCATGTTGTTAACATATTCTCCTGCCAATTTTCTCTACAATCTGTTTTGTCCGTTTAAGAGACCATTTTATGTTTGAGCAAGTAAACAGATTGAACAACTCTGCCAATAGCTTCCAAATAGGGAGCCATGGCTCAGTGTTAGGGACAGTTTCTAATTTCAGATGTGCAGATGTGCACAACTGCAGTAGCAATATGGTTTGTGTCCTCCTTTAGATGCTACTGAAGATGTATTTTTATCACATATGAGGTAGCGTCCAATTCCTTATCATTTGTGTCTTTGTCCAGATAACAAGTGTTCATCTGATTCAAATTATGGGGGGAATCCTGTCCTCTGCATCCCCTGAAGCTAAATAAATTTAACTGGAGGTGGAATGTGAGCCTTTACGATTAAAAACCATATGCACCATATTTCATTAAATGCACTGTATTTCATTAAAGATATTTAAAGAAAATTAATACAAAGCTTTTTTCATTAGAACCCACATAAAACACTTTCAAGAATGCTACAAGATCTTCACAACTCTCTGCATCCAATACAGGCTTCACTAACTTCTGTGGAAGTGCCTCTCCCCTGAAATCCCGGGGGAAGGGACCCTGCAGGGTACGGGTCTGTCCCTGTCCCTGTTCCCATGTCACCTGTGCCCCATACCTGTTCCTGATTGGTTGGTTTGGGGCCCGGGAAGAGAGCAGGGTCCCGTGACTGGAGGCTGCCTGGGAACTCCAGCCATGCGGCTGGAGGAATAAATCATCTCTGAACGTCTAAAAAAATATCACTTCATCTTTCCTTCCAAGTTCATCGCTGTCTTATACTGGTTGTAAGGATTCCCCATTACAACAAATGGTGGAGAATGCGGGCATTCGATCCCTGAAAATGATTTCTAAAGGTCCAGAGCACACCGATGTGAATTGTAATTGTACTTTCTTATTGTCTTGGTTTTGGCTGTACTTTCTGACCAGATGGAGAAATCAGAGGAGTTGTGGCTATCTGAGCCACAGAAAAAAATGTACTTGGAAGCGAAAGAAATTCTAGCAAAACAAAATGGAAAAGTGGGCCCAGGACACTTAGAACACTTCTTTAACTGGCTTTTCAAAAATTTCTTTTAAGTCACTCGAGACTTAATTTTTGATGTTGGTCTTCCTGTGACTAGAGGGGACAATTTTTGGAAAGAAATCGATGAGTTGATAATGATTCAGTCAAGAAGTGGAATGGTAGTAGAATTGATCCTAGCATCTTTTTCAATTGAAGATGCTCTCATAAAGCATACACTCGGTCCCAGTAACACAGAGGTGCCTGTGGCTGAGGTGCCTGCAGTGAAAGGCACCCAGCCCCCCTAAAAGCACAAGCCATAGAGCAGACCCCATCCCTGTATCAGAGTACACTCCTGAGCAACAGTGGGCGAGAGAGCGACGACAAAGACGCTGGATGCGAGAGTGCATTCCTAGGGGTCTGTGAGGTATTCTTACAGGGAATAAAGAAGGACAGCTGGTAGAAATAGCTGCTGAAAAACGCAAAAATTGAGCCGCGAGAGCAGAGGCACGAGCAGTGAGGGCAGCAGTGAGAGCAGCTGAGGCACGTCCTGGCAATGGCTGCCCTGTGCTGTGTGGCGAGCGATGGTCCGAGCCTGAGCCCTGTGCCGAGAAAGGCAGCAGCGATTGTGGCAATCACTTTGGCGACCGCGGTGAGCCATGCCGAGCAGAGCCGGAGCAGCGTGGGGGTGAGAAGGGAGCCGCGCTAGCGCCCAGCAGTGACACGTCTGTAATTGATAGCAGCGGCGGCGGCAGCAGCAGCACTGGCGGTACAAAGCTGCGCACACGCAAACGCCTCACAGGGCACGGCCGTGCAGCCGTGTGAGCACCCAGAAAGCGTGGAGCAGTCACACGGAGCTCCAGAGGAGAAGCGAGCACAGCGCCCAGCGGCGGTGCAGAGGAGGCTGAAGGCGGAGCAGCCGGCAGGGTGAGCATGCAGCAGCATGGCCCAACTGGACCCACTCGGCCCCACATGCGATCCTGAGGAGCAAATACCCCACAACAGGAACACGCTGGTGGCTCAAGCCCCGGCGGTCCCAGCTGCAGCAGCTCCGGCGCAAGAGCAAGAAAAACCAAAAGTGAAAGCAAGACAAAGCAACGCGGATAAATGAAAAGGTTATCGCAGCTAGGGTTTTTGGAACTGTAAAATGGTGTAATGTAAAGAAAAATTACGGTTTCTTATTGAAAAATGATACTGGAGAAAGTATTTTTGTCCATAAATCTGCTATTGTGAAGAAGAACCCCAAAAGTGATGTTCCAAGCTTAGAAGAAGGAGAAAGAGTAAAATTTAAAATTGTACAAGGAAGAAAGGGTCCTCAAGCAGCATGTGTTACAGGCCCTGGGGGTGTTCCTGTCAAAGGTAGTAGATATGCTGGACAATATCCCCATAATCCCTATCCTTTCCCCTATCCCACCTTCCCTTTTTATCCCATGCCCCTTTATCCCCCATATATGCCCAGCCCAAATTTCCCTTTCTGGTTCCCCTCACAAAACCAGGCTTTTCCATTTGCCATGAACCCCTTTGCAATGCCGATGGGGGGAATGAAAAGGAGGGAGGGAAGAAATTAACTGTCATTTTCTAAGATTCCAACAGGTACAGAAAGGAAAAAACCCTCTCCTGACTCAGTTTCCATCTGAAGCATGCTCAAGTCCTGTCTCCCTTCTGATGCTCCAAAGAAAATCTGTTTGGACATTTGGGGACTCAAGATAGTGGCTTCCTTTCCTTTGAATTTGTTTTGTTGTTTATCCAACTGTTTCCAATGTTCTTTTATTTAAAAAGAAAGGGTGAATTGTGGAAGTACCTCTCCCCTGAAATCCCGGGGGAAGGGACCCTGCAGGGTATGGGTCTGTCCCTGTCCCCATGTCACCTGTGCCCCATTCCTGTTCCTGATTGGGTGGTTTGTGTGTCTGGGGCCCAGGAAGAGAGCAGGGTCCCGTGACTGGAGGCTGCCTGGGAACTCCAGCCATGCGGCTGGAGGAATAAATCATCTCTGAACATCTAAAGAAATATCACTTCATCTTTCCTTCCAAGTTCATTGCTGTCTTATACTGGTTGTAAGGATTCCCCATTACAAGAAACTTCAGTGAGGCATTCAACTCCTGATACTTGGGAAGCAACTCCCTTACCCTATAGAGGGGTGATTCAGAGACCTTCTCTTCATTACCTCTACTGTCCTTCCTAAGTTCTTCACCAAAATAGGATACCTTGGAAATGTGTTTTTCAAAGCAGATTTAATCTGTTTTTTTACTTTCCTTCTTTGCATTAAGGTACAGTTTTCATTTCAGATACAATCCAAACCTACTCGAAAATGAGTCACATACAAATAAATTAACTGCATGACTTCATTTTGCTGTCTCTCCAAGAGACGAAGAGCACAAATGTGTGGTGCTTCTTGCTCCTACATGATTTAAGTTCATACCAGCAATAAGGCGGAAGTGAGGAATGCTTTTACATGGACTCTTAATGCAATGAGTGCAACCACTGTGAAAGCTTCCAAGCCTCCTTCCAGCCATACAACCAAGCCAGCAACCTCTACTATCCAAGCACTGGCCTTTATCTTAATGAAAGCTTCTCACTCCATCAATTTGTACGGACACCTGTTTTCTTTTATACTTTGCAGACATTTCCCAGAAATATATTTAAGAAAGAGCAACTTATTGCACATAGGATAAAACACACTTCAAGTCATATATCTAGACATAAAAGTATAGTGGCAGTAAGCTGCAGCTCATTGCTGCAGACTGCTGAAAGTGTTCCATTTCCCCAAAGAAAATATTATTAGATTGAGTTTCTACTCCCTCCTTTAGCCCAGTGTCATGATAGACCAATAGTCTTTTGTTGTCATCTTTATTTATTCTGTTCCTTTTGCCACCTTAACTTTTTCCTTGCAAAACCAGTTTGCAGTTAGCTTAATTGCAAAATCACCTATAAAAATACATGGAGTTGTTCTTTGTGTTTTTTTATTTTGAGAATCTTTGCATTCATATTGAAAATCCTTTCAAAGTTCAAGATGGACAAAAAACACTGCAAGGTCCTTTGACAAAATGTACATTTTTCTCTGTGTGAACAGTATATATTTTTTTGTGTATTGACTACATATTCAGTGCTAAAATATGTTGTCTATCTGCAGAACTAGGCTAAAAAATCATGAGATACTGGGGTAAATTTCATTCTTTTCTAAGAAGCTGCATTCTGGTCCTGATACCTCCATAAGAGCCATAAAGTCCACAAGTTTGGTCTAAATCTTCAGAGGAAGGATTGCTGGTGGCAAAATAACAACCAAAATTCAACCCCCTTTATCTCTACCCATTCTCCTTCAAGTCCCTCCATTATTTTTTCCTTACAAGGAAAAAAATATCACAAGAGATTCTTTAAAAAGTCAGAGCACTTTGCTAATATCCATATCCTATCAATACTTCATATCAGGACAAAAAAAGACAATCTTTTAAAAATATTAAAAAATTTTAAAAATATTTAAGCTACTTAACATTAATTATTATAAAATTTACCTTTTTATTTATTTTCATCAAGGATAAAATTTTCACTTACCCCTTCAATGCAGCAGTTACAATTTTGGTTCAAATAGGCTCTTTGAGAAGTTTCTAGTACTTCAAGGTGAAATCACAATAAAACTGAAAATTAAATAGATATATTAGTATTCTTCCATTTTTCTGTATCTGAAAATTAAAATTATTTTAGAATTATTAAAGTGCTTACCTTTCAGTGTCTTGAAACCTTAATTAGATCCTTAGTCCATGATGTATACTGCTTATGTGACAAATGCAGAAACTACTCTGTGTGGAAGGCATTTCTATAATTCAGGAGCCTTCTAATTAAACTGAAGATGTGGCCTATGCACAATTATCTTTCTAGGATATAATGCTACAAATTGTTATTTCAATGTAAACCAAAATGAAATGCAACTTCTTTTATCATGCACATTTTAAAATTCCATTTTGCCCTTCAAGATTAATTATTTCTAATATAGTCCCTGACTTGGAATCTCTGTCAGCTACATACATAAAGAAAACAATTCTCTATTATTTAGACTGGATAGAAAAAATCTATATTGATAAGAATTGGTAGGTTAGAAATGAAGAGAAAGGAGTCATGCATGCAGTGACCAAGGGAAAAAAAACTGCAGTAAAACCACTTTTCCCATTTTAAAAAGCTATTTCTGGATCTGAAAAGGCAGGTAAGTATCTTTGGTTCAGGAACCAGACAGTATCATAAACCATGCAACAAGATCTTCCACTAGGATAGAAACCTCCTTGATCCACTTAGAAGCAGAGATGGGAAGGAAGCTCTTTCCCATGTCACAAAACAACTTGTTTGTTTTCATTATTTCCTTTTCCCACAAAAGAAAATCCAATATGCTTTGAACAAGAGAGAGATAAGAGCATGCAAGTGAGCTGTGTCATACTACCCTGTACTATGATGTTGAGGGTATCGGACTTAGGAGGTCTAAATAAATTTCTTGGCAGGCCAATATCCCAAACTGAGCACCACAGGCCTGCTGCAGGGCACTCCTCTCAATCTCTCCTAACAGAGCAGACCTGTGCAAGGGATTAAGTATTCACCAGAGTATTGCTCATTTCATCTCCTTGATGCGTTCCAGAGCCACCCCACACAAAGGGATCACTCTTGCTTGAGGAAGCTATGTAGGTTGTGAGAGGACCTAATTTAAGTTCCTGGTCTGAATAAAAAATACAGCTGATTAAAGCCAGGGAGTCACTGAAGTTTCCCAGATCCCAAATGAAAGACTTAATGGCCATGCTTTTCACCACTCTAAAGAATACATTTTTCTCTCTTACAAGCCAGTAATTTCAGTTAGTCCCATTACGAACATAAAAGATGAGCTTTTGTTCTCATCTTCTCTATACACAGCAGCAGTACTCTTAAATTAACTGTCCTCTCCACTGGCCAAGGCTCCAGGAAATGAGCCCAAATTTTTCTTCTCAAAGACTAGCTCTGGATATCAAAATTTTAACTAGTGAATGCTTTGGCAAGAATGGTAAATCTCCATTGCTGGGTAAAACTAGTATTTTCCAGTGATTTTATTTTCTTCAGTAATATCCCAACTTGAAGAAAGTTCTTTTCTTTCAAGTAAATAAATCCCATTATTTTCATTTGATCATACTTACACTGGGTGTCTCTGCTGCTGTGCTCTTATTTTAATGCTACAGAGAGTGATTCAAAAATATTTTCACAATATAGCCCATAGGGACAGGTTCTTGCAGCAGAAGAATGATCAGAAGGGAAGTCAAGACAAGTAAATAGTATTGATTCTGCACCATTTCTAATTCACATTAGTTCTTACCTATTTTATACGTATCAGAACTTGCACTATGTATCACTCAGTATTCCACCATGAGTTAAACATGCTACAAGATAATACAATACAAATAAATAACTTTCTTAGTGAAAACATAAATCAGGAAAAGTCCCATTTTTAAAAATCCGATTCCTGTAAGCTAATGAAATATGTTAGGTTTTGCTATTTGCCATTTCCTTGTCATCTTGCAGAGCATTGTCTCACATGTATTTTCTTTTTAAACTCAGCATCAAAATTTTATCTGCTTCTAGAAAACTCCATCTTGCTTGTTATGCTAATTTTGACAGCCCCTGCTAAAAAGGAGACAAAACTTTTTAATTTACATAATCCATGCACTTTATACATAAACAAAAAGTTACAAAAGTATTCTTACTTGCTGATAAATCTATTAAAAGAGCAAAAAGTGTCAAATCATTTTAATAAAGAAAATACTTTGAGCATACTAGCTGAAAGCTGGAGAGGTGAACACACGTTGCCAATGTGCTGTACAAGTCCATGGTATACAGTTACACACATTTCAAAATCTGACATACACAAATCAATCACCAAAATCAGATTTTTCACTCGCACAGACTTCATTGGAAACACCAACAAACACGCCTTTTCTTAGACACACTATTTCTCCATCTACAATCACTTTAGGTTGCAGTCACATACATTACTGATTTGTTCCTGAGTCCTTTTCAGTCTTTGCAACTCGGGCGTATCGGTCACAATACTGAACCCTCTTCCTTTGCTTTCTTCAAAGTCTCTTTTGTATTTTACCTACAGAATAGAAAATACAGAAGAACAGGGTTTGTTTTCATTTTCCACAATGTGCCCCTAGCAATTTAGCATTTTTTTTTACTGTAAGCAAAGCACTTGTGAAAGACTTTCAGCCTTTAAAAGAGAAGTCTGCCTTCATCCCCTAACAGAGATAGGCAGTAACTGGGCAAAATTCCTCAGTTCTCAAGCAACTGCCTCCTCCAGGGGTGCCATGGGCTCACCTCCACAAATACTGCAGCTGTGGAAATATCACTCTCTGTGGTCATTTCATTCTCAGAGCAGTTACCACAGAACTACAGCATTTATTCTCATACAAAGAAAAATACCTATAACTAAACCTGGAGGTCTTCTAACACACAGCTTCACATTCCATCCTCTCTTCATGATGATTCTACCAGTCTCTTTTCCGGATGAAACATAAATTACACAGTAAAAAAAGACTGCATGAAAAGAGTATTTAGACTATCATGAAGTCAAACCTTTTTAAGTTATGGAATGGCTACCTGTACAAGCTTAATTTGTCCCTCTTGCACATGTGCTTTCAGATATTGTCTTTAATCAGGTACTCATATTATCCTTTGGCAAGGCCTCCTGCTTTATTGTGTACACAGAAGAGATGGTTCCATATGTGGTGTATCCTTTTTTTTAGACAGACTACTTAAATCCTACCATCAAGGTAGGAATATTAGTTTCCCCAGAAGCTTTTATATAGCTCTCATCACAGCCATTAATCAATCTTCATAATGGAAAGAGGGAATGGCAATATCCACACTACTAGGGCAACCTGCAAATTGAGGAAAAACAATCTTAATTTCCAAAAACATACAGGAGTCTCAGGGTGTTCACTCTCAGACTCCTGACAGCTGAATATGCTCAAATTATAGGCTTGGGTTACCTGTACAAATACCCAGTATTTCTGCAAATCAGTCTTTGGGTACTCAGTTTCAACATAAAGAAACAAGATGAAATCTCTAAAATCTTAAGTTGCTGTTGAGCAACAGACAAAATTCTGCAGCAACAGAGTCAGGACCCATGTCTCCACGGATGGATTCAGCTACCTTACCCATAACAATTTCCTTTTACTTCCTATAGTCCCTGCTTTACTCACTACACACATCCAGATTTTGCAACACCCTGGAAGAGCAGTAGCACAGACAAAGCAAGATTCTCCTTCACACAGCTGATAATCAGAAACCACCCAGTGCATACACCAAATTCAAGGCTGATTTAGGCTTATTTCACAAAAAAAAAAAGCATTTAATGGTATGATGGCAATGCACAGGAAGAATGCTTCTAAATCATGGAAGTTTCACGAGGCTATAGAATTTAGTTTGTGGTCCCCATCCTAAACCTCAATCACTAAGTTAATAACTTCTGCTTTTTCTTTAATATGGCTCACACATAAGCGCATCAAACAAATCCTTGACAAAAGGCAGCAAATGATCATATTAACAAACTACCATTTTTCCTGTGTTCCAGATTTAGAGCTGGCTGTAGATTTCACACAAGTACAATATTTTCATGCCACCCTAAGCAAAGGAAACAGACCCTTCCACTCGGGCAAAATTTTGAGCATGGGCTGATTGGCCCACGTATTTCTGTTAATCTCCCCCAGGTTCAACCCCTCTGCAACTTTCCTTCCATTTGACCACCATAATTCAGATATCACTTTGTCTCATTCTGAGTTTCTAAACTAGCCTAGTCTATCTGTTCACAGCTTCTTGTTGAATCTCTTTACCCAAGGCACTCCAGTATTCATTGTCTGTTATCTCCCTTCAACCAAATGGCTCTCCATCTTCACACTGACTCTCAGAGGCTTCCTTAAACATACTGGGTGGACACACTATTCCAGGACTGTCTGGTGCCAGGAAAGAGGTCTTAGGACTATCTCTGAACTTTCTACATTTGAAGGCTTACAAAACTTTACCAACATTGGACTTTCATGGCCAAGGAGCGATGACTAACACAAAAGTCTCTTTCATTTCACCAAGCTTCAACTCTTCAGCATTAAATGCTAAGACAACGGAGCTGTTCAACAACTCAGTCGAACTGAACTGCACGAAACAAACAACCAACCTGCCAATAATTCCAATCAAGGGAATAGTCTCGGCCTTAGAAACTGCTGAGTATTTTGTACAAAAATTACAAATTTGGCCTGAAGCAGGCAGCTGACACAGAAACGTTCAGCCTACCACTTGAAATTTACCAGAATCATGAGCAAATGAACACATCTTAGAAATGGGTCCAGCCCTTCCTAAAAGAGAGATTACCTATTGTTAGAAAGAGCATTTCCTGTTATTAGTTCCTAATGTACTAGACACTAACTTCAAATGACCTTTATTCATCTTACAAAGGAACAGAAGACAAGAGTGAAGGAACTAGATAGTTTAACTTAATATTATTTTAATCTCCCAGTCAAAGGGCTCCTACTCTCTATCAATAAATCACTTCACAGGAATAAGGTTAACTACAGTTCCCAGAGCAGCTATTTTGAAACCATTACAAAAGTAAATTATTTAAAATATTAGTAGAGTTAAAATATACATTATTGGATTTTGCTACCTAACTTCAAAATGTAGGTTTGAGTTCTAAAAATCACAAAGTAATGTAATGCTTCATGAAGAACACTGCTCTGTGAAATGTGGCCCACTAAAACTCCTAGTTAGTGTAAGTTCAAAAGACCTCAGTTTTCAGAAAATGTCAAATAATAAAGGTGCCAGTAACCATTTAGAACTGAAAAGAATATTCTGTATAGGAGCTGTAAACATCACTACAACAAATTATTACACCAGGGCTGTCTGGGATGGAGTTAACTTTCTTCACTGCAGCCGTTTTAGTGCTGTGCTTTGTATTTGTACCCCGAACAGTGCTGATAGCACATCGGTGTTTTGGCTGTTGCTGAGCAGTGTTTGCACAGCTTCATCCTCAACACCAAGCCTATAGGCTTGGGGGTGTGTGAGGGGTTGGGAGGTGACACAGCCAGGACAGCTGACCCAAAATGACCAAAGGGATATTCCATATTTTAAAACATCATGCTCCACAAAAGGAGAAGGGGAGAGGGGACATGAGTGATTAAGACAGTCTTCTGAAGCAACCACTGTGTGTACCAAAGCACTTTCAGGAAGTGGCTGGACATTGCCTGTTGATGGCAAGTAGAGAATAAATCTTTATTTTGCTTTGTTTCTGAGTGCAGCACTTGCATTTTTCCCAAAAATCTGGACATATAAGGGTTTTTTTTTTTTTTTATATTCTCCCCCTGTTGCACTGAGAAGAGGGAGTGAGAGAGGGGCTTTGTGGGCACCTGGCATCCTGCCAAGGTCAACACATCACAAACTGAAACCCTCAAAATTTGGTTTTGAAATGGAAATGTGTAACCCCTAATGACTGAATCATAAATGCAGTCATTTACTACAGTGGTGATTTTTAGTAACTCTTCACCAAAATCCCAGCCAGTGGCTCATAATGCTTTGCACTGGCTCCAAAATGCAGTCCCACAGATGCAGAGAACCCTCAGCAGTGTCTGCCCTGAAAAACTGATCCTATGAGAGACAATGTGTGGCATAAATATTAGAAATCAAACTGTAATAAATCACCATAAATGAAAGATTTTTAAATGAAAATACTGCATGAGAAGTAATTTTGCATAAACCCACAGCAAAAGCACTAAGTGATCCAACAGATCTTTCACAAATCAAACTTCTCAGATTAGCAAGAGATCTTTGAGACACCCAAAAACAGGATTGTGTAAATCCATTCACGGAGTCAGTATGAAGCAGCCAGAGGGTCTACCTTACTCTCTATATAAAATATTAGGCTGAAGAAAATGCTGCTCATAATTTTTTGCAGGTACACTTGGCAGGAAAGTCACCTATTAGGATAACAAGATGAATTTATTTTGGGAAAAATACTCTGAAAATATAAATGAAGCATAGAAGATTGATTATTCTCTCGGGGGTTCTGGCATCTACCCTTAGTCCAGCCTCATTTGCAATACCAAAAGCACATATCAGTTGAAAAAACACCATAGGAGTCCAAAAACACCAAAGAAAAAGAGGCAGAGAAAGAATTCAACATGGTGGGTCATCATGATCTTCTCCTCACTGGAGAGCTGAGAATAATGGTGACCTCAGAAATACTACCCCTGCCATCTCCACCTCAAGATATTCAGCCACTACAGAGCAAATACTAATTCCCCAAAAGTTACAACAATGTTAAAGCTAGTTTCCTGTACAGTCCCTTCTTCACTTTCCCCTACAGACTGGGTAGTTGTGTAATTAAATCTCTGTCCTTATCTGACACACTGCATAGCCCCATGGATTGTGGCATCATCATGTCTCCTGTCCAGCAAGGAAGGAGTAAGCAGTAAGAATGAGGGGATGGGACCCCTCACACTCACATATGCCCTGAGAGGAATGTTCATAGATGTACAGTCTTTAACATACCCTGAGTATTTATGATTTTGTTTTGGTATGCTGAGTTTGAGGCTTGCCCAGAGCCATCTGCTCCTTCTGTGCCCAGCACACACAACTACTTCCCAAAGGTCACCATCTGCTAATACACTGGTTTTTAGAGACTGGCAAGAAATCCTCTCCCACAGTAAGGTCCTAGAGGCACATCTTGGCAAAGATGCCTTTGTTTGGATCTGCTTCTTCCATAGAGCATATAGATTGTTGATTTTGCCTCAATTTTTCTTGTTTCTTACAAAATTAATGGGAAGACAGAGAAAAAAATTTACTCTGTAAATTAGATTTTTATGAACTTGACTAGAGCAAATGTTTACAGGTAAATCAAATGTAAAGAACAATTCTAGACTAAATTCAGTAAGACTTTTTTTCAGGTGACTAATCCTTCTCAGGGGGATTCCAGACACCGTCCTATCTGACAAAGCCAGGTTTCAGTCTCCATGGTATAGTTTGTCTTCTAACACTGCCCACAGCTCTACATCTCATTAATCTTCTGCTCATATTAGAGGTACATTTAAGTTCCACCTAAGACCCAACAATGGTTCCCAATCAGACGAAGCATTGCTTCTCCTAATGCAGTAAAACATGGTCTTCTCACTATCAGTCCATTATAACTATTACCTACAGTAAATCTAAACAGGAATACAGGAACTGAAAATGGCATATAGGGCAGACCAAACTGTCCTCAAAATTTTTATATTAACTGGAAGCTCTAGGTTGGGCATTCCATAGGGAAGTCAAGGAGCCATGGATTCCTAAAAGGTCACCAATTAATGAGTTTTGCTGTAACAGGGGACTGCACGGTTACAGATTTCATCACTTTTCTCATATAAAGCAAAATAAAAATTCCCCAAGACTGAAGTTTGCAATTTTTTCGAAGTCTTTAGAATGCACAAAGTCGTATTTTAGGTTTTTTCCCTTTCAGTATAGAAAAAAAAAAGCCATTTTCACAATTCAAAGCTCTGAAGCATTCATCACAATAGTTGAAACTTTCTGAGAGGAGAAAGCTTCTCATTCAAAGATGATGTAAAACTGAAAGCATCGATACTCCAACACAACAAAAAGCCTTTGCTTTTTATATGGAGTAAAAATTTCAAGTGCCATCGCTACCACTAAATATTCTTTATACATAACTCATTCAAACTTTGGGCAAGTCTCTCTGTGCCACCCTGTGAAGTACAGCCTCAGCAAGTCTCCGACCATCTGCAAATCTCTGCACTGTAATTTCCTGAAGATCTTACCAGTTTTAGCAGGGAACTACTGCTAAATCACAGAAATCTTGGAATCCACGTCAGAACAGTTAAAATATTGGATGGGGGCAAATTAAAATATATAAATAGTAGCTCTGAAGAGAACATCTCTACAATGTGGTCTCTTTATACTTAGGATGATGCAAGTGGCTCAGATAAAATGCATGGGCAAAAGCGTTCCATACCCCAGGATGTGCAGGGACAGGAAATTGGAGGCAGTGAGAGATCAAAAATTTCAGAATGAGAAAAAGATGGGAGTCCTCCACTTGGATGCATGACAACAGCATGTGAACAGTAGCTGGGATCCAAGTAAAATTATGACAGAAGAGAGTGCAATCTGATACTGTTTCAACAGGCTTACATCCAAACAAGTCGACTAGGCTCCACTCCATCAAAAATCACTTCCACTGAAACTACACAGGCACTTCTGCCCAAGAAATTATTTTTCTGCTACTAAGTATGCTCTTCAGTGCCTTGCACCTTGTTTAGCTATTGGGCAAAGTGGAAGACAGTGAGATTCTGTTCTTTTCTATTAAAATGTAACACTAATGTTTTCCAAAGGCTGCACACACAGAGAAGATGACATAAAAAAGTCTCAAAACAACTTGATTTTCCCCCATGTCCACCAGTGATTATCATCCAACTTGTGCAACAAACTTTACATCCACATTTTAGAAGCAATAAACAAATTCTGTGCAGAACTGCAGCTGAGGAGATATGAGGCTGCAACCTTCATGACACACACATAGCATCAGATCTTCTGTCCACTCGCTATCACTTGGTATCTGCTGTGTTTGAACTACTTTATCTCCAAGGAACAGAAGTCTGGGGAGGTGAAGGATTTCTTACTCTACCACAACAGAAAGATATCTGATTTTACCATACTTCATCTCCAGGCAGAAAATGAAAGACTGACATACATAATCCAAATGCAGCATTATAAGTTACCACAAATTTTAGTAATACCCTCAAAAGTGAAACCACTGGGAGTAAACTCCTCCAAACAGAACAGCAACTATCTGACATAGCCGGGGGGGGGGGGGGGGGAAAGGTGGGAAGGAAACACATTTAAATGTCTCATGTATAGATTTGCTAATTCCTGGAATATTGCTTTTATGCCCAGGGTCTGAACTAAACGTTTAGTCCCTGTCTTGCTGTTTTCATCACTGGGAAAGAGAATGGCCAGGCAACCACCAGGAAAACTATAAATTCTGGATCTGTGTACTCTAAAGGAAGTATGTAGTAAATCATGAGCATGTGAGCTGCTATATGCCTACACTCCACAGTGAACAGAAAATACATAGCTGCTGGCTGGCTAAGGCACCAAGACTGAGCTAGCAAATCCTGCTGAGAGGCAGGATGTGTTAGCTCGGGCTCAGCGCCATGCAAACCACGGTCATGCAGCCTGTAGTTGGCTCACAGTACTAGCAGAGCTCAGAGGCATCTGGCCACTGGGTACCAGAAAGATGTAACACACAAATGCACAGCCACACAAAAGACAGGCAGCTACAGCTATTCTGGGGGGATTAAAAAAAGAAACAGCAAACATTCCCTTCCCTGAAAAGCTCCGCCAAATAAAACCTCACAAAACCTACATAATAAATATTCCAAATAACATAACGGTCATATTGATCCAAAGAGTACAGAATATTCACACAAAGAATCAAGACAAAAACTGAACTAAAAAATATAGCATGGCATGTAAAGAAGATTAACCACAGAAGGGATGTAAAGAAGACTGACCTCACAAAATTGTAATACAGACCAAGGGCACAAGTTGTAGTCATATGCTACAAAAGGTAACCAAAATAAACACTAATGGGCAACAGAACCACATGACATGTGAAGAAAAAAAAAACCTGTAAAACTTTAATGAACAACTGCCAAAAAAATCAGGGAATGTTCACTGCTGTAGCAGAAGAAAGTAGCTGAAATGAGTTCAATTGAGAGCCATACAATGCAGCCCAGAACAAAGTGCACAGGAAAAGGAACTAAAAAATCTAGATTTGAGCAATGCAGATGTGTAGGCACACAGGAGTTACAGAAAATAGAGGGACACGGTGCAATTACACCCTCTGGCCTCTGGTAACAGCTTAGCAAGCTTGGGGTGTCTCAGTCACTTAGATGCCATGTAGTTGGCACCTTATATACCCCGCACATTAGTAAATATCCTCTTGTCTCATTCATCTACAGCTCCTCTTGTTTATTTCCATGGTAAAGACATATCATCTCTTATTCCACAGAGTTAACAGATAATTTGACTTTAGGTGTTCTTATGGAACAGCCTTAAAACTGTTTGTTGTGCCACTTATGGCTTATTTCTTGAAAACTGGTGTATCAAGTGGGAGGCTGCAGTGCAACCCAGCTTTCAAAATCCATGCACATTGGACACAAGCTGTGCCCCCTTGGCCATATTGGTTAGGGATGTCTCAGGCAGTCAGTTCTTCTGTCTCTGTACAACCAAGTGCAGGGAAGAGGGACTACCTATCATTTCCACTTAACTGCAAGGAAATTCTGAAATCCTTAAAATTTTGTCTTCCTTCCCAGATATCTTTCTTCCACTCAGAAATGAAGATAAAGCCAAAGGTATTGAAGACACTGTGAAGGTATCATAGGGCTTTAAAACAAGCTTCCTTTTCAAAAGTTGGAGGAAAAAAGGAAAAAACAAATTATGAAAGTCCAAAAAATAAACTTTCAGTTAATACATACTGCTTGGCACACAGAGATTAGTCTTAGTAAAACCCTTTCCAGAAGCTGACAGTAAACCCCAGTTTTCCAAGACTACATTCTCTATCTTGGTCCTCATTTTAAAGCAAGAAGAAAAGGAAGGTGAATCCAAATGATACATGCAAGAAAGGTATACAGAAAATACATTGCTTACAGTTCAGCCTTTATGTTTAGAATTTCATTCATTTTCATCTCTGAATGATAGGTCTGAATGCTTTAATAAATTTCAGATGCAGAGGGAACAGACACAGAAAATATTCTGTCCCATCTAAAATTCCAAAAACTATCACAAGACAAATGTTTGTAAATATGAAATGTTAATCTCTGAAATGCAAATGTTAATCTTCGAAGAAGTCCATTAGCTGAATCTCTTAGAGGGAATAATTTCTTATAGAATTCACTATGTTGGCAACTTCCTATAAAAGCAAATCTAATATCTACATCATCAGCCTCTCAAATAGCATGATAACAACAAGCAGAGTGAAGTTGTTAGACAGACAGGAAACTCATACAATTTCAAAATTATAGCCACATGAACTGAGATCAGGAGATGCCAAAGGTCACCAGCAGAATCAGAGTTGCAACCTGGTTCTGACTATCTTTTCTTAACAAATGCTGATGCTCAAATCATCTGAGTATAAGGTTTCCAATACCTCCGAATTATTTGCCTCTGCTCCTAGCAAATGTTTGCACTGGTAAATCCACCTCATTCACAAAGAGGATACAGGCACATGACTCCAGAGCCCCTGGCTTGAGTTCATACTTCTCCATGCCCATCAGGAATTGGGCCCCAGTCCTGCCACAACTCACTGGAAAAGAGATACATGTTATCCTCTGCTCCTAAGAGTAAAGGACCTGAGAGATACATACCAAAAAATCCTAGCCACATACTCAGGTTGAAAGTCCTATAGACAGAACAGGCTAACTTGGGGCTCATTTTGCAGTGTTGATGGTAACAGGGAAATTAGGCCACTCCATTTGCCAGTTATCTAACTAAAATGGGCAATAAAAATATATCCACTTCCCTCATCCCACCCCCATTAAAAACATTTGCTGCTCAGACTCTCATTTTAATATCCTTAAACTGAGATCATACAATTAAATCATCCTCCAAGCCTGACCCTCAATTTTAGGATCTTCTTTCGGCCCCTCAGCTAAAGCTTGTTACAGTTAATAGGAAAATTCTAACTACATTCAGTTTATCCTTTATTACCATTATTCCAGGGAATACTTGAGATGGTGATACCTGGCCAGAAACAGTGGACTTGTTGGCCAAAAGGCAGATGTCACTATACACAGCCTCATGAACCAACTCGCTTTGACAGTGAGTGAAGAGAAAAGATGTTTTTAGAAAACTCAGCTCCTCCTGAAGAAGATATTTAAAACATATTTTTAAACCCTATATTTAAAACATCTTTGAAAAGACCTTAAAATATAAAAATACAACTTAAAACTACCTAAAATACCTATAGGTATCTCGAGAAGATATCTAAAGATATCTTTAAAAAGATACATAAAGCCAGGTGAAACGAACTCTATGCAGAGATCCAACACTCTCCATTATATTGTCCATACATCTCCTGTGATGCTGTATTCTCGTGAGCTACTTCAAAATAAATTCCTAAATGTTCAGAATTCTAGAGCTGTACACAGAAGCCAATACTGAGTTTGGCATGGGATCAGTTTTCAGACACAGAAACTATCAGCTGTATACAGCAGTGGTTTTTAAATTGAGAGCTGAATCACCAGATTTTTTCAAACTGTGCCTGTAGAGCAATATGTAAAACCCAGCTAAAAGAGTGGTTATTTATGATGTGCAAAGGAATGAGAAGGGCAAGTTACCCTTTAAATACATCCATTATTCATTCCTACTGAATACACATGACTTCTGCTTCAAACAGCGAGGGATATGTTGTGAGAGATGCCCTTCTAATAAAAACAAGGCATGAATGTTAGTACCAGAAGGTTCCCTGCAGGCTAAAAAGTGACAGTTGGCTGGGCTAGGATCAGAGCAAAAAGTGGGTGTAGCAGCAGGGCCAGCTTACATAGAAAAAAAAAGTGTAAAGAAAAGAAAGGGTTCACAAATTCAAGGAATTACTCCAGAAATTAACAGAAAAGTGTTGGGTGGGGAGGGGAGAAAAAAAAAAAAAACACAACTGGTTCAGAAAAGGAAGACCAAGCATCCTGAAGGAACAGATAGGGGCTGTACTTTCCATTTCTTATCAGAGATGTTAGCTAGTAATAATGAGCAAGCAGGAGGGGAGGGAGGGAAAAGAAAGAGAACAGTTGCAAATCACTCCAGCTGTAAAAACTGCTCCCTTTGTTAAATGGCCCTTAGTGAGTGGAGAGAAGGTGAGAATTTAAAGAAGGGTCTTTGTTATTTAAATGCTATCCCGTGCTGCTTTTTCAAAACTTCCTTAGAAATGTGTAATGAAAGCAACTATTTTTCAGTTCCAAGCTACAGGCTTGGGGCTTTTTTCTTTAGTGACCAGGGAAAACTAGGAAAAAGGTCATTGCCTCTTATAAAAGAGACAAATGACAGTCCTATATCTGATATATCCTACATACAATTATGATTATTTTTAAAGTTTTGAAAATATTACATGGATGAGCTTTATTACTCCTGTACTTCTGAAACAGAGACTGATTCTGTAAACTTTTGCATAACTTTCAATGCTGTTTGTTTTTCCTTCTCACCTCCAATATGAAGGAACTTATGCCTCCAAGCAGAACCTAATCTTTTTATTTTAAGAGAGGGAGAGTAGTGACAGAGATAGTCTGACAACAGTGATACAAACTCTATGAGACATTTGCATGCAAGGAAATAGACTGGCATACTATGTCCAAAAAAAAATTGAAATATGCTAATTTTCTTGGATATGGTTAGCATTTTTTTAGAGATTCTTTATCTAGAAGGAAAAAGTGTCAGCCTATATTCAGCCAGAACACTATATCCCGATTTTAATATCTCTGGAAACACCATACCCAACAGGTAAGATGCAACAGGAATTTTGGTCTGCCCTGTTCAATTTACCTGTTCAGGGAGGTATCTTCTACAGAAAGCAAATAGAGCTTCTGTGAGTACAAATAGAGCCAGACTGCTCAAATCAAACAAGCTCAATAAAAGAGGCATTTAAATTTAAAGTTCATTAATTGCAGAGAATTTCATCCAATGCCTACAGAACCCTCATGTGCTGGTATAATAAGAAAAGAACACAACTGGTGGCAATTGCACAATGTGCTTTCCAAGATACTTATTTGAATTACAGAGATTAGAAAAAAGCTTCCCAGATTTAAAACAATGACTGTCGTTTTCCTTGACAATGTTTAGTACTTTCTGCTATGGGGAAAAGCAGCAGTAAGTTTGATTTTTAGGCCTCTTGTCAATTAAAATTCACAGACCTTGAGAAATGGTAAATATTGAAAAATTAGTTCTAGTGTAATACAGAATAGAAATTCAAAGAAAAACACTGTCCCTTCACAATGGAAAAACCAAGAGAAGCTACATCCTTGTCACTCCGTACATCTACCTCTGTAAAGCACATTTGAATCCCTATGTCTCGTTGCTTAAATAGACCATATAGGAGTAACTCTGAGTAGGCACTTCAAGGCCATTATTTCCCCCACAATATTGTTTTTACATTATTTTCCTATCACAAAGCTTAAACACACATTATAATTCCTGCCTAATGGAAAGACATGAAGGAGTATTTTCCATTTTCCAAAGCATGGGAAATTTTGAAGAGAGGCCACTGTGATATATTTTCCCTGAAAGGACTACTGCTGAACTGGACCGTGTGTTTTGTAGTGGGACTGTGTCCAACCTACTGTAACCAGCAGGAATGTGGACTTCTCAAAACCCAGAGTCAGCTGCAGCCATTTTTGGAGGGGTCTGCCCTGCATGATGGCTTGCAGCCATCTATGGACACTGTGTTAGCAGGAAAGAAGCCACTGATAGAGCATTAGAGATCAAAACCTGCCAAAGGAAGAATGTCTGTCTTTTCTGACACCTGTAGAACATCCTGGAAACTGGTACATAATACAAAATGAAAGTGAGCAAAGAAACAGAGACACCATATATTCAGCACAAGACAGAGGGCTCTGACAAGAAAGTTCAGTGCTGCCACAACCACTGTCAGATAACAGCAAGAGGAAAGGAACTATAAGAAATTAGTAGATGTAGGTACATTGTACACAGAGCATTAGAGACAGCTATTTGTTACACTGCTGAATACCAAACATACTGTTGCTTTCATTTCCTCATCTGTTTACAGCCTTCTTCTGATTCTTACAGATGGAGCATAAGTTCTTTTCAGGCAGATACAGATTTTTTTGTGTTGAATTTGTATGGCTCCTAGCAAAGCACGCTAGGACTAGAGCCATAGATACTGCAGTTATCTGGGTATCTGCTGGGAGAAGACAGTGGCAGCTGTGGTCTCTGCCAGAATTTGACCAGGGTGTTCAGACAGACACCTACACTCACCGAGCCACAGCACCTAGGGGTTCATGTCAGTGTTATTCAAGGTGTTTGGGGTCTACAAACCAGCAGGGTCCAGAAACTGGCTACAAAGGCAGAAGGAAGGAGGTGCAGAGGACAGGCAGCAGCTAAATGAGGAGTTACACTGCACTCCCCGACCCAGACCTGTGTCAATATGGTACGTTAACACTGCTTGTCTCGGAGATGTATCAATACTGACACAGACACTGCCTATACCAGACTTCTGAAGAGCGTGAGAAGCACACATTTGAGCAGCTTGTCTGTCACCACGCACAGGGTGGGGCTCACATCGGCATAAGGCACCAGCATGGGGAGCAGAGCGTAGATGGATTTCATACTGAAGAAAAAGTATTTTTGGTTAGCTTAGTCTAACTTCAGCCACTCTGAGCAAACTCTGCACTGTATGTGCACTATTGTATCTTCAGTCAATGGACATGTCAGCCTCAGCTCACACGGTCCTGCCCCTGACAGCAGCATCAGTTCAGATTTGGCACTCAGATCAACACGGCATCAAGATGGCAAGCCACAGGCTGCACATCCAAAACTCCCTGCTCTTCAGGGTGGCTCTTCATTTGTCCACTACACGCTAGTAATAGCCCAAGAGGTGGGGAGAAGCTCCTGTAGCACTCCTGGCAGATTCACCCTGCTGGATCCTGCTTGCAACAGGAACTGCTTGTCCCATCCTGGCAGAGCTGGTGGCTGCAGAGGTGCAAGCAGTGGTCAGGGTCAGGCCTTCACCTTCAGCCTCAGAGGCTCCTCAATGGAGTAAGATCTGCAAATCACGTGTGAGAGTCAGCAATGTGGAGTTCCAGTGGGAGACCCAAGTGGTACAATGGAAAGGGAGTGTGAGATGGAAGCACCAGAGAAAGAGAACAGCAGGGAAGAGAATTTCAAGGATAAATTTAAGAGGATTTCAGATATTTGTCTAGCTGCATGCAAGAATTCTTGAGACCCTCATAATAACCTGGACCTGTCTCAATAATTTTCAAGAGAAAAATGGAGGGGAAAATATATTTGGCATTGCAAGAATACCAGGTGGCTTCACTGTTTGGCAACCATCTGGTCTCAGTTTTCTCTTTGTTAGTAGCACCAGTATCAAATGAGACAGAAATAGAAAATGTTAACTTTTAAAATATACACAATTAGATGAATAAAAGCTACCATCAAGCAAAGGGAATCCAGTAAATGAATAGCAGTGTGAAACACATGGCAAACCATTTACAAGAAAAAAATAAAAGCACAGCCACCCTGAATTAGAACTAAATTGTAGTTAATTTATTGCTTGTAATATTGCACAAGAATTATGATATTTTTGCTAATAGTTTCTCATCATTCCTCCCTCCAGTTCCTCCACATACCACATAGTAGAAGAGCCGCAGAAGCAGACAGATATGGTCAGATTACAAAGAAGCCAATTCAGCACAGAAGAAAAAAACTAGAGGAAGGAGGGAAACAGCAGCAGGGCCAGAGCTGTAGGTGACTACAGAGGAGCAATCCAAAGGCCCAATTTACTGATCTGTCATTTAAAATTAAATTTAAAAGAAACCATAGTTGAATTTCACATGGATATTTTTTGTCAAAGATAGTGGTAAGTGCACAAAGAATATAAGGCTTCTCTGAAGTGTCATTCCTTCAAGATGGTGGTTACTGACCCAGATAAAGATCAGTTATATGGAGGGTAAACAAGGCTAATTTTTCAGATGGAAGGAGAGGTAAAATTACTTGCAGGTTGATTTGCCTCCATGTAAAACCTCGTTTGCTCATACGCAGTAGGCAATTACATGATGTTGCTTTTGCACATTACTAATATACTCAATTTGCAGGAAGAGTTTAAGACCTTGGCACAAAGGTTTTGCTCTTCTTATTTTAGAACTGAAATAAACCACGAAGTAGAAACAGAAAAATAACAACTATAGCAAACAAATCTAACTTGAAAATTAAACAAAAAAGGCAGTTCAGCAACCAGAGACCTCCTGGCCTCTGCCACTTGACTTCATGGTCTTATTCCAGCTGTCAGAGAAAACAATAGATGAAAACAGAGTGAGAAGATTGAATATTCTAAAAAAATGCAACAAGGTCCTATAAATGCCAACATGTACAATGTAATCATTTCCACCAAAGAATAGAATCTACTTATCATGATATATGTGCAGAAACTTGTTATGACAATCATATCATGCACTAAGATTAAACACGGCTCTGCCACAAGGTAACTCTTGACAAGTATCTTGATTTTTTAAATTATTTGTTTTTATTAACTTCTACTTTTTAATAGCATTGCACTGGAAAACTTGCTTTGCCCATTTCCACCTGCCAGCTAAATTTCTGACAAATACTTTATCCTCTGAAAATATTAATTATGAGTAGATGCCAACTGAGGCTGTTATCAGTTCAGCCTAATAAGAGGAGTCCTGCTGAACACACATTGAAGGACACACCAGGCACAGAGTGAGAAAGAATCCCTAATAAACACCAGGAACTCTAGAAACACAGCAGTGTAGCCACCGGCTGGATCCCTACAGCATCCATAGGAAATCCAGTTCAAAATGGAGGACTCTGCACTGGCATTTTTTACCATAAGCACTAAGAGTTAATTAGAGCACCATAGCCTCAATACCCTGTGTACTCTATTCAGATCCTGACAAAGATAACTGCACTGTGAAAACATGGGTTAACAGAAGATCAATGATCCTGTCTCTTCTCAGCTGCCCATCACTTTGCTAAGTGAGTAAAAAATTCAAAATTACAGCACAGAAAATACATGACTAAGTAATGATGTAGACAGCACAGAAGAACTGAGAATTTCCTGAGAAAACATGGTTGGTATAATTATACACTTAAAACTAATACATTAAATTTCATCTCCTTTTCTATTACTGTTTAACAGTCAATTTAAAAGATAATCCAGTTTTAAGGGGAAAAATTAGACACAGATCTGTGTTGCCATAACTGTTACTAAGTACTTGAAGACTTAGAATTGAAGGTCCTACCTAAATTGTATTTTGGCAAGGATTTATAGAGTGTCATTTTGGTAACATGGAAATAATTGATTTGTATCAAAGGTGGATTATTTTATAAAAACTCCCTATCATGAACACTTAATATCTTAGAATTTCTTGCTTCTGTTGTCCTTGATGTGATAACTATTAAAAGACTATATGTTAAAAAAATCTTTACAAACTGTTTTCAAACTAGGGGCATGTCATAATCTCAGAACTATTCAAGCCTGACATTATTTTAAATGCTGAGAGTAGTATGTAAAGAAATCAGACAGGCTGAATTTCAGGAATGAAAATGTTTTGAGTTAATGCAAATGTATTTGTTACCAAGATGCAGCGTTACTACTGTGTTTTGGCTATTCCCAACTAGCTGAGCATCGCTTTTTTTAAATATCACAGTTCCTCATACTCATCTACAACAATCTCTGTCTCTTTAAGAGTAAAATGCATGAATTTAAGTTTTTTTAGATTTATCCATAAATCAACATAAAGCTGGCAATTTTGACTAGGAAGTCAGGAAATCAGCTCAGCAAATATGGTAAACTGTTCATAATTTCTGTCATTAAGTGTAATATATAGTAGTGACTGTCCACATAAACCATTGCAGATGTCATAAACCAGGCTGAATAACCAGCCTGGTAATACAACAGTTTTCTGTAACAATTTCCCCTTTTAAATCTTACATTTAGAAACAAACAAATTCAAGAAACTGTACCAGCTGGTGGAAGGAAAACACAAACAGATCATGTTCTGTTTTTATTTAAAAAAGGAAGGTGGTGATCAAACATCTTGTACTTTAGAGATCTCTAAGTCCTTGCCTACTAATTAAATTCAGACACTGACCAGTGACACATTTCAGTTTGACCTCAGCCACCTAATGCTCTGAAAAGAATGTACAGGGAAAAAGGTCAAACAAATTCCAACTTACTTTTAACTACAGCCTCAAACCCTCTGAGAACTCCACACCACATCTTGCTTCTTTAAACGTCAAAAAAACCTTCAGCAGAGCCCAGAGAAACACCATCTTTCCCATGAATCTTTTTATGATTCCTTCAGCTCACACCACAGCAATTCCGTGACTCCAGTAATTGCACACATATCTCACAACCAAGAAAGACTCAGTAAGCAAAACAGGACACTATGCTTTCCCCTCAAAAAAAAAAGGCAAAAATTACCCAAGCACAGCATATATTATTGACTCCAAAGTGATACACAGCCCTTAAAGTTAGCACTGACTTTACGGAGAGTTCCATAACTAAATCCACATAAATCTGGCTTTTAGGTCAACCCGTTTCTTTTACCATAGTGCGATGGAAGTGCCAGGTGCAATTCTAGCTGATTCAGCTGGAATTTCTGCCAGGAATTCAAGGGAGTGTACACGGCTACAGATGCTCAACCACATTTTGAATGGATGCAGTGTATGCTTTTCACGTGCTTAAGCTGCTCTGCCAGCCAGTGCAGCAGAGACGGTGCCACAATCCCAAACTCGCGCTTCCTGCTTCAAAGCAAACACTGCCAGATGTGCTACCTCCATCCATGCTGGGATGTACAGGAGCTCTAGATGAGGTTGAGAAAGGCTTCTCAGACCCCTGCTGAGCCATCAGTCACTTTATTAGCTGACCCTCAATGTGGAGAAAGCAGAAGGCAGGAGCAGAGTTTGTTCCTGGATACCTTTTAGCAACACATTCCGAAATACCATCTATTTACTATTTTAATTTGCTGAAAACAATATGGACACATGGTAAAAGCCATGCTTAAGAATGGTAACAATTCTTATAGTTCACTTATCCAATTCTACGTCCTAAATGTAAAGGTTAGAAATGCGCATGCAATGCTTGGTCTTCCCTTATCAAGTGGTAGAGAGCACTTCTCATAGCATTAACTAATTACAACTATAAATTATATTCACCACCCAAAACCTAACACTGCAGAGAGTTCAAAACCCCTATAATAAGCCAGAAACACTATGACCATTTTTAATACACATTAAGTCACAAACCCTTGAGATAAACTGAGTGAATAATAAATACAAGGTGGATTTAGCTACATTTAGCTATACATTTAGCTACATTAGCTATTTCTCCAGCCCCCCCGTCACATTAGCATACAATTATTACACAATAATTGCCAATAACACGAAACATCTTCCAGAAAAGTCTGTTTCCTGCAATCTTTCAAGGCCCATTTTTACGATATCTAAAAGTTTAAAGTTTTTTCTTCTTAACCTCTTCCTTCTCCTGCGTTATCCTGCTTTTTCTTCTCTTTTTCATCTCCCTTCCCCCCTAACCCATCAGCAGAGATGGAGCCCTTTTTCTTTACGCTCATAATCAATCCTCCCAAGCTGGATTCCACTGCATCTTGACATAACAATCAATTACTTTCCACAACCAAGGGTTTCCAGAGAAAAAAAGAGTCCAGCATAAAGCTTTCCTTATTTGTTTTACAAAAGCAAACATGAACCTTTGAACAAAATTTTAGGGATGAAATAGCTAGGAGTTTGATAGATAACTATGTAATTTGAGTACATGCAAAATTCTTTTTAGAAGAGATCAGAGAAAAAGTTAAAAGACGGTAAAGTGTGATAAGGGGAAAACGGAAAATGAAGGGCAGATCATTAAGAGAAGACTAAAGAAACAAAAGGAAACTAATAGAAAAATTAACAAAGGGCAAGACAAAAAATTAATATAAAATAAGTAACAGATACACTATGCTCAGAACCTTCTCAGCATCGTTCTCTTTTATAAGTACATTTTTACTTGTCTAATTCACAACCCAGGCTTTTATTCAGTGAGTCAACTCCCTCCAAGACTGTAGAATAAAGAAAATGGGATAATAATAGCAGTAATATTGTGATAGCAAATGTTTTAAAGAAGAAATCAAGATCCAAAACCCATGGATTCACCCATTTTTAGGAAAATTCAAGTACTAATGTGTAGTTTCCTGGCAAAATTACTATCCATATACTGTCTGATAGCAGCAAGCTAAATCTGAAATCCCAAACGAGTGTATTTATAATGCTCAACAAGAAGACAGTGTTACTGGTTTCTCTTTTCCTTCTACATGTCAGCAAAAAGCCATCAATATTTTATTTCATAACTGCAAGACATTTTCTCACACACTTATTTTGTTATATCCTGAAACACATGAGGTCAGTACTGCACTACCATAAGAGTTTTCTGACATCAGTTGCCATAGAATTGAAAAAAAGTTTTCTTATTTTCAAACATATGGTCTGTATATTTCCCAGGAGGGAAGAGGGCAACAGTTAACCCTCTTTCTTCTTCTTTATTTCTATTTTGTGACTAAAATTATTTTTTTCAAGTTGCTTTAATCTGGGGAATTTTTTTTCTTTTTCTTTCTTACTGAAAGACTTCCTCTTGACCCTCACAGTTTTTAAGTGTCCCTGTACAATTACTGTGCTGCATCTGCCTAATTCATATGCTTTAATCCACTCTTCTTTTGATGTAGGACAGAACCTGACCTATTTTTCTGCTTCAGTTTATATTTTAAAATAAGACAAATGTTTACAGTAGACATTGTTTATGCAAACATATTATTGTCATATAATTACACTGCCACAGCTTTTACTTTCAGTTTCTCGTATTAATCCATGTAAATCAACACTTTTAAACATGGGCTACAATAAATGCTCATCGTATTTTGAAGGAAGAAAATCAACACTAGGGAATTCTTCCTCATGACACTCTCTGTGAACTCCAGCGAACTCCTCCTCCCACATCTGACAGTATTTGTATGATGGTTTTTGTTGCATTCTCAATCTGTGCCCTTTGAACAGTGCTATCTTGAACTGCAATCCAAAAATCAATATATATCTATCAATATCAGGAATATAATTTTATTGCCTGATTTTATGGACTCTTTTAAAAACTCAAAAATAAATCTTTCTAAAGCACCATTTGGGCAATTTCCCTTCAAAGAAGTAAAAAAAACCACTACAAAAATTTTACATAAACAGTAACAGAAAAATATACACCTACAACATATGTCTTATGAGAGCCTGCATCCTATTTCAGCTTCAAAACTAGACTATTTTACAAGGCAGAAAAAACCTAGAAATTTCACTGCTGCTTAAACACAAATATATTTCAACCCAAAATGTCCTTGTCCCTGAGGAATATCTGCTAAATGCAAGAAGAGCTTGGCTAAAGGCATTAAATGGTATCACAAACAGCACTTTTATTGCTAGATGCTTACTGGATATTATTCTGCTAGTGTATTAAGAAAATTTTCCTCATTTTAGAGATCACAGAACTAGCAAATGAGGAGAAAATAAACACCCCAGTTACCAGAGCAGTGAGGAATAGACCTCAAAAGATCTTGATTTATAGCACTGCTTACTAAATTACATTTCTTTTTCAGTTGTAGGAATTCCACTAGTCTTAAAATCCCATGAAATCTAAACAACGGCACCTTACGTATTTATAACACTTCAGCTGTGTTCAGAAAACTATTTCTTTAAAAAAAATACTAAACCAGCAGTCCATGTTTCACGAACAATCATTGCAAAGCAGGCTGGAGATCATCTCATCCAATCTTCTGTTGAAAGTCTGGGTTTAGATCAGGTTAGTGGAGCCCTGTAAAGCCAAATCTTGAATTTTTCCAGCAAGGATGATTTCACAACTTCTCTGGGCACTTTATTTCAATGGTTAATTGTTTGCATTGTGAAGTTGTTTTTTCTTATCTCTAGGACAGAATTTCTTCTGAAGCAGCTATTCTCAATGCCTCTTCTCCTACCACCATGCAACCTTGCAAAGACAGAACCTCCACTTTGTCTGCACCCATCTTTGGACATGGGAAGATGGTGATCAAGTTTCCCCTTAGTCTTCTATTCTTGAGGCTGGGAAACCAGTTCTGTCAGTCCTACTTCAGACATCAAGCTCCCCCCCCCCGCCTTTTAACATCTTCATCACTTTCATCTCTCTCTGATCAAGCTTCTCATCAAATCACAGCTACTTCAACATTTGCTTAGCTCAGCACTGGTACCTTTGCTCACAATTGGAGTTTGAATGCTCCCCACCATGCTTTCATGAAATTACAGTGAGTACTCTGATGTATCATAGTCCACCACCATAGCTTTACAACAGAATTTCAGCTTCTAGGTTTGAAGCATCTCCTTTTTCTCCTCTCTCTGTGTTTCAGCTCTTCCTTCGTCACTGACTTTGGTGTCTTCATGGTGTCTTCTTCACGTGCCTTCACCTTTCCTTTTCCTTTGACTTGGGAGAAGATTGATGTCTGCAGGCTTCATCTGTTCTGGAGAATCTTACAGCAGTAAGAGAGTTAACCTCACCCAGGCGTTGCAGCTGGAATTTGTCTTTTGCTGTTGGTCACCTAATTTCTGCCGGGTGGTGGCCGGAGCTCGTTTTGGTGTAGCATTTTATGTCAGCAGCAGCACTGGGAGGGCTGGCCGAGCCACGGGGCCACTGGCACGGAGCAGGGCTGTGGGTGGAACAGGGCTGTCTCCCACCCAGCCCGGCCTGCACTGAGGGGACTGCACCAGGTGCCCAGCGGGCAGAAGCGGCTGAGATCTGAGCCAAGCCGCGCCGAGCAGGGTCCAGCCTGGCACCGCCGGGCCACACCACGGGCATCCAAGTTACCTGTCCGAAAGCAAGAGAGCTTTCCCAGGGTTTGTTCGTTCTTAAATGTGGATCACAGAGGTGTGTCAAGCTTCTTAAGTGGCATTAAAAAGTTGCCAATATTCAAACTAGCCAGTTGATTGGTTCTGTTGGGTCTAGAGGAAGCTGTAAGCACCTCTTTGCAAAAAAATCACTTCCATGGCTGATGGAGCCCTCCTTAACTAAAACCCAAACTATGCTAAACCATGACAAGGGGTCAGTTTGTATCAAAACTATAGAATAAGACCATTAAAATGGAGTTCTTAGTGGAACTCATTTGGATTTTTTTTTTTAGTTATGAGTTACAACTTAGGGCAGAACATGCTTTTCAAAAAGCTATTACATTACTCAGAAGACTAAGTCTTAAAAAAGTAATTTAAGAATTTGAATCCCTAGGACTGATTCAAATATTAAGGTGTGCCATTTGACGAAAATAAATTGGGCTTAGGCACTTAGGGGGAACTAACTCTTGGTTTGGAAGTCTGAATGTAAAGGAGGCAGAATAAAAGAAAATTTTATATTTCATTTCTCACTACTTTTAAGGTTACCAAACACCATTTTTATTTTTGTAAAAGCTCTTTCACCACCAAAAAGGAGAGCTGGTAGAAAGTAACCAAAGAAACACAACCTTTATTAGTTTCCCACTTTCTATGTTCCTAAATTCACATCACATAAAATTAAAAGCTTGATGCATTTGGCTCCTGCAACTTACAGGCAGTTCTCTATAACTAGAGAAGTAAAAGGTAGCCTAGGCTAAAAAGCAAGTCATCTTAATACTGTCATAATCTTACATAGGTCATAAACAGCAGATTTGGCTGCTCTACATAGAGTGTTTCACCTTGCTCTCCATAAGCTGGAGCTCTGGAGAGTTACAGACATCGAAGCTTTCATCAGTTTGTGTTACTGTGACTGGACAGATTCCAGTAAAAGAAATTCAGCTACCACCTCGGACCAGATGGAGAGAGGCCCTGGAAAGATACAGAGCTACCACAGAGGATGACTGCAAAGATAAAGTTCCCAAGGAATCATTTTGGCTTTGTAGATAAATTTTACTTATTTCAGGAGTGGAAGCTTCCCAAAGAAAGGTGAGAACACAGTTATGAAGAAGTGCTCCTGCTTCTGATTTGCTGTCATTATTTTCAAAAGTAACAGTACACAATGAAAAATGGTTCTTGAAACTAAGGAACAGAAGTGTAATAAATTTTTTTGCAAGGTATTCTCACTTGTTTCTCACCAAATCTCAGATCAGGTACATAAACGTGAGGAAAAATTATAGCTGAACATGAGACTGACATTATTTGAAGTTCAGATGAGGGAGACTGGTAAACAAATCTCAAAATGTGCCAAAACAGCCCTTTGCACTGTAATGATCAGGTTTGCAAGTGGCACCTATTTGGCAATGGCCAGTAGTTATTTTGCATAAGTTCACCAGGGATTTTAGGACTTTTGGGGGGATCTGGACAGTGATCATACCAAAAGCAATGGGTGATTTAGTATAAAGGACATGAGCAAGAAGGCAGCCTGCTTTCTAGGAGTTACCCAACCAAGTCTAAGAAAAAATTGCATGTCTGGGGAACATAGGGTTAACTTTGGCCCTATAAACGGGATTGAAAAAAGAGCCTTCTGAAAGAAAGATTGGGATTGCAATGCAGCCACACAAGGGAATCATCAGCAAAATTACTTTCATGGAGGAAAAGAAAAAAACAGGGGCATTTTGAAAACACAGCAGTTAGAGATCTTTCGCTTGCACTGGATTTTCAGAAGAGCTGGTTTTTCCAGCTTTTTGGCCCCTTGCAAGAGCTCAAAAGGATCAAAGGAAGATGTTGTGCTGACTCTGGCAGCCATGGTGACAATTGCAGCTGCTTTAAAAGACAAAAAACTTAAGTTGTGTTAGTAAGGAGATCTTCAAAAATCTCCTTGAACTCTATTAGAAAGCAGGGGAATGGTGTTCATGACACATCATGCGACTTTAGGCCTCAGTGTAGTAATCTATACACAGTTAACAAAGGGCAAACTTCAGCATAAGAAAGATTCTATTCTCAATTTACATCATATTAACTTCCCCTGCATGTACAGGTGAGTTCTTGGCACTGTAATATTAACGTGGCACTACTGCATAGTGTTCAGCACGTGTTACTCCATAGTTTGTAAAAAAGGCTTGTTTTCATTTGCACTAATTCACAAAATTCAGTAATTGGCAATAGGTTGCTCCCAACATTAGTGCAAATTAGCAAGGTTCCACTTAATTTTCTCTAATTACTGGACTGAAAGGGATGATCACGTACATTGAGAGATAATTAGCTAAGTGGGTATTAACCAGGGGTTTTGTGTGTGAAAATCTCCAATCATTCAACTAGACACTGACTCAGGCATTTCCTTTTGAGATACATGTTCCAAATGAACCCCATTAGCTCCCCAAAGCTGCATGGTAACAGCTGGAAATCAGCACAGGCAACACTCAAAGAAAAATGGGCTCGAACAGGAGCAGCTATTCCCTTCTGAATTGGACTGCCTCAGACTAATTGAGAACAACTTCACTGGGCTGACAGAGCCTGTAGTTCCAACATGATAAAAATGATGTTTACACTCCCCAGGGGTACTGAGTAGAAGTCTGCCTTCTTGCATAAGAAACATCAGCAATTGCATCAGTTGTGAAAAGCAGCTGCCTGACCACCCCCTCCCAGACCAAAAAGGACTCGACAGGGGCTGTTAGTTCAGGAACACTAAGAACAGCCACACAGCCAAACAGAAAACATGCACAAATGACCAGCACTGGACTAAGCAGCATACGAGCAAGCAATGCTATGGTAACAGAAATCAGATTTAATTGAAAGCGAGATAAGAAAGAACTAGGGCAATAACCTCTGCCTTTCAATAGCATACATTCCTACTGTAATTGAAATATACACAAAGCAAACACCCTTAAGACATAATATGCTTCAGTAATTTATTTACAAATCAGGGTCAGGACAGTAGCTAATATTTGTTTCATTTCTGCTGAAAGAACATGTGCCTCAAAGAAAAAAAAATTGGTAAGTAAGGGAAGATAGGATATAAAGCAATTGTAAGTCACGTGTTTCTTTCTGATCTGCTCTTTCAAATAAAATATCAAGCAGGAAATACATTTCCCCAGTCATTCCTTTCCTTTCCTAGGTGAAATATCTTTCTATTCCCTTAGACAGACAACATCTCATCATTGCTGTTGTAGCTCATTACCGAGGTAGTAACAACAGGCAGCTACTCCACCATTTCCACAGCAAACATGAATCAGCCTGGTGAACACAACAAACCTTGGCCATCAATTCAGTATAGAAACAGAGTTTGCAGATGAATAATTTACCGCTGTCATCGCAAAGATTACAAAAAGGAAACAGTCTATTTATTTGTAAAGCAACATTATTGATAAATGTCCAATTTAACCCTGGAATTATATTTGTTAATATTTTTTCCCCTCATAGTGAGGAAATTTCAGTGTAAAAGTACATTTATTTATGTTTTCCTTACAATATTATTATTTATAATTTAATAGCAAACTGTCAAAACAAAGGCTATTTACTTGACATCTTTGGCACTGCATTTCTGAGAGACTTGTGGTAACATAAGCATACAATGGAAAAAAATAATCTCTAGTAAACCAAATATCCAATAAATGAACATGTTCCTAGCTGATATTTTAACTTCAGCCACATAACTATGATTCCAGCTGAAGGCTTTTGCAGTCAAAAGCTTTATTGACAGACCCAATGTCTGCATTGCTCCATCCGGCCTCATGGAGAGATATCCAACACACCAAAGTGCTGTTGCTTAAGTCTCTTTGCAATACAAAAAACTCAGCTGAATAAATTAGCTTAGCTGAGGACCCACAGCAGCAGCTACACTGCATCTAGATCCCAAGCAGCTGCAGATGACTACACCAGACTAAGTTCCTGGCTGTGACTTTATACTGTCAGCTTGTTTCAGCAAAAGGGTATTGTCTTGTGATTTCAGTAAAATTCCAAGTAATTCCCATCAGCAGTGATGCACCCAAAGTTTTGTTGCAAAGAGAAATGAATGAAAAATTAAAAATATGTTATTTTAAAACTAAATACGAGCTTCCTTCAGCATATATTAGAAACAAAGCTGACTGTTACTGAAATGCCATTCTAGCCAGAAAACTTCTCTGCTTTAATTGCATTAAAGGCAACATTTATACATACTAAAAATAACTCAGTGGACTAACATAATTCAAACTTACAGGATTTACAGAGTCAAAAAACATTTTCTAGGAATGAGCTAATCGGTTTTCTTTATTTTCTATGGTAACTATTAAAAGATAAGGAAACTAACTTTCATTTAATAAGGATGATTATTTGCCAGTGAAGAAGTCCCCAGAATACACAAACTCTTAACTAGTAAAACACAATTTTCTTGCAAGTAGACAGAAATAATGAATCAGAAATGCTTAAACGCTCCAGGAATTTATGCTTATGCTAAAGCACTAAACAACAAGCAAAATTAAATTGAAATGCCTGTTAAAACATTTTAGAACATTCACTCCTCAACTCATTTGCAGCAGCCTGGGACTTCCCTCAAAAAAGTGTTCAGGTTGCAGATCTCTGCTCATCCTATGCTGCAATTTAAAATAAATACCTTCAATACCTCTGGTCCACCAGGAAGTTTCTTTCAATTATTTCTGAAGAGAATAAAGCAGCAGAAGTAAAACATGAAACAAAAGAGTTTTTTGCTGAGCCCTGCCACCATGCTTGTCAGAACAAGATGGTTCTATATGGTGGTATAAAATAAGATGATCAGCATAATCTTCCACAACTTGCTGGTTCAGGACAGCAGATGTGCTTTTCTCTACATGTCTGATATGCCATATCTCTTTTCAGTCTTTTTTTCCTACATTTGACTCCAGTCTCCTGAAAAGCCAGATTTGGTCTAGTTATCATTCAGTACTCAAACACTGCCTTCTATGTAACCAGGCATCAGATTCTATCCTACTTTACAAGCCTTTATCTGAGACAGCCATGACATTTTATACAGTGCTAAACACTAGGCAGAAACAGGCACTTTTAGGGGCATTGTTGATACAACCTTCTGAATCATCTGATCTGTTCAGATCATTTTACACCCCAGGTGGCAGAAGAATACTACTCTATGGCCTTGGCACCTACAAAAACAGAGGGATTTTTAAAGTTTTCACCTCCTAACATCTACCATCAAAACACATATTCATAACTATAACTCGTTCGGAGTGCAGGTGTGACAGCTCCCTGGAGTCCTGCCCTCCACATCCCCATTCCACTGCTGCCCTCCCATTGAGCCCTGCCATCTTTGGTGCTGTGCAATGCTGACAGCCTTCTAGGGCAGCAGCTCCATTTTTCATTGGTATCAGTCATTTCAAAATATTCCAGTTCCTGCCTGCTCAATTCACATCTTGTCACAAGAATTTGTCAGATTAGATCACAAAGGAGAACTAACACAAAGTAAAAGCAAAGGCCAAAAGCAAGAGCTGCGCTTTAGGCTGTAAAATAGGATGAGAGATTGGAAAAGGACAGAACAAAACTGAAGAAGTGAAATTTAAAAGGATGGGAAAATAAGAGTAGCCTCTGTTGCAGAAGCTGATGGAGACAATAGCAGTATCAAAAGAGTCCAGTGCTCAGTTTAGTCCTTCATAAGAAGGGACCATGGGCTCAAGGTGGTGGCAAAGGCCATCAAGTTCACAAGGCACAGTACTAACAATGCAAGGATATACATGCCAGTGACGCACCAGAAAGCCACAATTCAAGTCAAATACAACATTATTTGATTTTTTTTCATTCTCCTCTTATACACATCAAAGCATTTTCCTTTGATCAGAACAAGCAACGCAACCTCTTTCCCATTTATCTCAAATGGTGCTGCACTGTGTGCCCACCAAGGCTCTGTGCCGGGTGTTTGCATTCCAGCCTTATCACCCGTGCACTGGAGCATCCCGTCCTCAACACACATCTCTCTTACTCCTTTCTTAAAAGTGCTGAGCAACCTGACATTTCTTCTGACCATGTTTACACACTTAAGCTTATATCAACAATTCATTTACTGATAAATGTATTACACTATTAAAAAAAAATTTATCCTACATTGCAAAAATATATGTGGTAGTTTCATTCATGTTCACATTTCCTAAAGCTTTAAAGCAATTCAACTATACTTCCTGAAAACAACTTATAACAAGAAGTTTATGCTTCATTTTACTCAGTAAAATTATTTTCATTAAAGTAGAATTCAACTATTTTTAAATTGCAAGATATTAAAAAAAAATTAAATTTAGGTATATTTATATAGAAGTCTTTACATTTTAAATAAAACTGACCTTATATAATCTAAGGTCATATAAGTTCCAAATATTTAAATTTTTGTCACTGCTAGCAGTAAGCTACAAATCCTCTTTTTTGCCTTTTTTTTTTAATTAAAACATCTTAAGCATTTTGTCCATCAAAATTTTGAATCTAGTGAACTGCAGGAAAAAAATAAACCTGTACTCCAAGCAGTTTCTAACGTCAAACGCTTGCCCCTCCTCCCCCCAAATGTTTCCACCAAATACCTTCAAAGCTCTAACATTTGGTGCAATTAAAGCATTTAGTATTTTCTTCCGCTCACTTTATTTTGAGCAAGGTTAAACATTATACTAATCCTACTCTTTTTCTTTTCTCTTTTTTGCCTGACCCTTTCACTTGAAAGCCCATCAACATAATCTCCTGCAAGCATAGCACTACCTGACAAACTATCACCCCGAATAGACCTCAATCCATCCTGCGAGGCAGCAGTTACAAGAAATCATTGAACTCTGAATGGTCCCTGCACCATCTGAGAATAAATCAGGAGGACAATATATTTCTTGGATCTAAAACAGCCCCATCAATAAGTAACCGAAGCATCAGGAAAATGACCAACTAAAATGCTGACGAACGCTCATGGCCTTTTATTGGGGTCAGGGGGTAGGACTGCCCAGGATCCCTCCTGCTTTTCTTCTCCATCCAAATAATCTGAAAGGCCTAATACTATGGAATTTTGGATCCGTGTGTTGTTTTGGCATTGCATCATCAGGCAAGCCAAGGCAAATTTCTCCTTCTCATAGCCACACTCAGCATATTGCAAGTACACAAAGGCCAGACAGCTCTGGCTACAGACTGCTCAGAAATTATGAAGAATTGAAAAACAAGCTCAAAGAGAGAGGCAGAGAGAAATATCCTCAAAGTTTCAGAGTGCAAAAAGTATCTCTTGCTGGAGCAGACAAAGCCTTTCTGCAGCTGTTCAAAACCCAGGAGCTAGAATATTACATTTTGTTGGGAAACACAAGGAATGACAGAGATTTTGTTTATTCAGTTTTTAATTTGTCTGCTAAGGCAGAGAAAAAAGAGCTTTAGCTCTTTTTTTCATTTCATTTGCTTAAAGCTTCTGCTTTGTAAGACTTCTAATTAAGAGAATGTGACACTCTCACCAGGCTTGGATTTCTCCTATTAAGCAGCTTTGCTGGTCATTTTGTTAAGGCAATCTCCAGTACAAATGCTGACTGAAAACAGAATTAATAATAGATTTAAAGGGTACTGCCCAGTAGCCAATGCACACAATAGGGACAGCTGTTTTACACAGAGTAAAAATATGCATCTATATTGACTTTGTTACATTCAAAAAAAACACCCAAAGAGGTAAAGAAATCCAGCCACTCTCAATTGTTACATACAAATATTTTTCAATTTAAGATACTTTAGAAGATACAAATAACTGCTAAACAAAATGCATACTTTTAAAAGCTCTGCAAAAGGAGGCTTAAATCCCAGCTAATCACATGGGAGAAGCATGTAGGTAAATCAGTATTTTCCTTTTTTCTCAGTATAGATCTAAAGATTCTAATAAAAAATATATAACTGCATCAAAGAAGAATAAATACAATCATGCTCATGGAAATTCTTTAATTCTACATTCCCATCACAATACAAATATGTAACAAGTTTATTGGAAACTATGGGGCAAACTAGCAATGCATGTGAAGCAATTTCCAGAGGTATGTTAGCAAAGGATTTGATCCCTCCTTGCTTTCTCCTTTGAAAGGGAATTATGGATCTCTGCCAAACAATGCAACATTGTGAGCAACGATCCCTCTCAAGAATCTCTCGAACTACAAAAACTGACACAGAATCACAGAGTCATTAAGGTTTGTTAAGATCACCAAGATCATCGAGCCCAGCCTTTGATCAAACACCACATCAACCACAGCACAAAGTGCCACATCCAGTTGTTTTTTAGAACACTTCCAAGGATTGTGATTCCACCACTTCCCTGGGCAGCCTCTCCCAATGCTTAACCATCCTTTAGTGAAGAAATTCTTCATGACATGCTGAGCTTGTAGCATCAGTAAGAATAAAAACCCTGATGTCTAAAGAGTAAAAGTAGCTCAACCTCATGGAAAAAAACTGAAGTAAGAGATAAGGACCAAATTCAAAACATTTCCAGAGAACCAATAAAATTAGGAGAAATACAATTGATTATCATACTCTTTCAGCATTTAAGGCCATGAGACTAAGGACAAGAAAAATTGAAGGGAAAAATTATCATTGCCTCTATAAATTCACTATTCAGAACCTCTGAAGTTAGTTAAGATATTGCCACAGATGAACACAAAAGTTGGTCTCATTACAACAAGATGGATGACTAGCTCCATTCCTTGGTAAGAAACAGGTCAGTATTTGTGAAAAGATATGAGCTTAAAATATGGAATTAAATGGAAATCATTAATTGACACAATGTGACATGCCAAATGGATTTATCTGATGCTCTGATGTACATCGAATTTATTCCTATAATCTCACATTGGAAAAAAAACGTTGAGCTGTTACTCTGGATGAGAGTGTATTAACAAAAATACTCATATGCCAATTTCGAATTATTAAATATGCCAGCCACTACAATTTGCTGGGGGTGTGGGGGGAGAGAGAGTTCATCCCAGCCATTACACAAATGGAAATCTAAGGCAAAGACTAAGAACTTTCTGGAAGACACTAGTAACATCAAGAAAATAAAACAAGTTCTCCTAATACAGTGTATTGACTAAAACCATATTCCTGAAAATTTCTTTTTTGATATCCCAGAGTGAGTAAGTAAAGGCATGCTCCTCAGTTGTCCTTCCTTTTAATGATGACATTGCCCATACTCCACACTGGATCAGACCAGTCACCTACTGAGTCAAGTTTCCTCTTGCTGATCGCAAGTGCTGCCAGTTTTTGTGAAAAAACAGCAGTCAGCAATAGGCAGCAGGACTACATGGACCCTCTTCAATTGAATGTGGCAGTCTGAAAGATGCAGATTTGAAGTCCAGAAAGGAGAGAAAGACTGATGTGATCTCATTTTCTGGGTTTGACAGACTTTCTCAGTACAAATACTCTGCTAAACAGGAGAGGGCAAGGGGACATAGCACTGATACCCTCAATATCCAACACTGCTGGCTGTGTTCCCCAGCCATTCCCAAGGCAAAACCTGGCACAGCTCAGTGTCTACTTCAGTGGAGGGAGCACTCCTGAAAGGCAGCAAGATCTGCACCAGTTTTGCTCCCTCTGACCTGACCAGTCACTGCACACAACCCAAAGGACACTGACCCCAGAAACTCCCCACTACCATCACATTTCATGCATGTTCAATTTCATGCTTCTTGAATGCCACTCTGATGGACTGGTATTCAGCTCTTACACCATTTTAAACACTATGAAATGGAAAAAAAATATGAATCCATCATAGGGGGAGAAGCCATACACAGTGTGGACATAAGCTAGTACACTCTGTTTGTCTTTGGGATCAGGAACTTTTTCCTGACCCTCCTGTACTCTACAGTACAGGTACATCCTCAGTGCCTGATTGCAGTCCTTGGAGGCCTGACTTATTATGACAATTGTTCTGTTCTCAGTATTTACTTTAAATTCTCTAAAACTGAATGCATTTTTTCTTCACATGGGTTGAAATGCTGCGCAGTAATCCAATGAAAACATAACGAAAAAGAATCACAGTATCTAAATACCTGCCACACAGTTGCAAGCAACAGAGCAACCATTTTAAAAAATCTAGTTCCAAAAATAAAAACCAGGAAGAAGCTCAAGAGAATCTGAAGAGAAACTTGACATGAAAAAGAACATATATGTTCTCCATTCTGTCCTCATCTAGAACAAAAAGGACACTTTTTTGAAGATTATAATATTTTGTGAATATATTTAAATCACAGAAATTCTGATATCTCAATTTTTAAGTTATTATTTTCATTAATTGCTCCTCTAAAAAGTTATAGATATTTCAATACTAGTGTGGATGCAGTTAAGAATTCCACAACTTAACTCATGAATAACAGCTACAAATTCTGTGGTTCTCTTTTCTTCCCTTTCTATTAATTGTGATTGTGCAAGTAAAGGTAGTTGGAATCACTTTTAATTTTATTGATCCTAAGATTTTCTGTTAAGTATGTTCTACTTGCCCATTGATTCAATGTCATAAGAAAGCCTACAAAAATGGGTTTTTCCATAAGTACTCTATTAATAAAACATGATCCCTCTGCCCTTACCCTACTACAAAAATTACATTTCATGTAAATAGATTATCCTATCACGTTTTACAGTTAAACATTATGTGCATCTGAAATACACTTGAAAGAAAATGTACTGTTTCTTTTCCTCATTAATGTATACTAGAAAAATTAATCTAATTATATTAATGTTTTGCAGCTTACTTCTGAGTCTTGGCATTGGAAGACACAATTTTTGTGGCATGACCATGCACTTTCTAGGCTTCCTAACTTTTTAGGCAGCAGGAAATTTGCATTTCTTGCTTCCAAGACTCTGTACATACTATTGTGCTTCCTTAAAAGCAGTTCTGTTCTGCTTTTCCCCTATCAAATTACATCAGGTTTTCACATCACTGTGGTAAATAACAACAGGGCAAGAAGTAATGCAAAAAAAAAATATATATATATAATTCCTGGCACTTTCACTTTTGTATCATCAAATCAACAGCAAAAAGATGAAAAGTTAGATAGGTTGCCATTTTCCATAGATGTTCATGTGCAAGTCTGTCTAAAGTTTCTTCTGAATTTTGGGCAAGTATTCATTTTTGCTTTGTAATGTGCATCATTATCTTTGCCATTCTTTTTTTCAGAGAAACAAAGAAACAGTGCAAAAAGAGTAGTCTGAAGCAGTTGTTTTGCTCAGGCACTGAAACCTGTAATTTTGACCTTAGATATAAATGCAGAGACACTTAATAACAAGGGTTTAGAAAAAAAAGAAAAATATTTTACTGCTTTTATCTACACAGCTTAACTTGTTGATTATCAAGGTGTGATGTGACCCAGAAAGAAAATGGGAAAGAACAGTCAATATCATAAGAAAAACAGTTTTTTTATAAACAAGTAAAACAAAAACAAAAAAAGCCACTACTATCTAGACCCCTTTATACAAGTCCCCACACTGACCACAACATTACCATTGGCAGTCAGTATAAAATTCTGTATAATCATACAGGCCAATGATATCAGATTTTTTTTTTTAAATTGTAAAAATTAGGATATGCAGTCAGTAAGAGGAATCAGATTTAAGACTTAACAACTTAAAGCTAAGGCAAACAGCTTTTTTATTTCAAAAGTAGCCCATAAATGTATCTTAAGTCCCAGTAGAAGAGTTGTATTTTGACATATGAAATCAAAGAATTTCAGGGTGCTACAAACATGTCAATAAAACAAAAATGTATTCCACAGAGAAACTCCCTCTCTGCTGCACAGTCTGTTTACCTATTACAGTACTACATCCTGTTTAGTGTCTTTGCCTCATGTTCTGATGTCTCCTGACCACATGGTTATGACATGTTTATGTCCACATGCTTGTTCAGCACCTATGACAGCAAAGAGTAGCAGAGAGGAGAGGAGTGGAAACAGTACAGTCACATTCTGAATCTTACAGCCTAAGTAAATGCAAGGGGAAAAGAAACCAAACAAAACTGAAACACTGCAGATATATGGTGTCATAGTAACAGAAGCCAGTCCAGAGTGGACAGGATGTAGACAGAATCCCTCACATACTTGGCAAGATAAAAATCAGAAGAGGAGACAACCATTTTCGCAGAAAACTGAAATTCATTCTGCCTCCTGCACTCCTCTGGAGCTTTTTATTATTCACATCAATGATACTTATGCCTTTGACTCATGCAGATAAAATAAGCCATTTAAATAATCTTCAGAGGGAAAGAAGGAGCAAACCAGGAGCTGAAAAAAGTCACATTTAGTAGGTGAGCATGATTTACAAAATACTACTTTGAAGGGGTTCACAGGGGAGCAGGGCAGAGCTTTCTGCAGGCAGTCTGGGTTTATTTTAACACACCACCCTAATCAACGTCTCCAGGACTTGTCACTCACAAGTAACAGCAAGAAGATGCCTGAAAAGCCTGCACTCTCCTTGCTCTCTCACCCCTCTCCTCATACACATATGGTAGATTGGGTTCAGATCCTCAGATAACTGGAGAGAGGAATATATAAATAATCAGCTCTTGATGGCTATCTAGAAAAGTCCCATCTTTAAATTCCATTCCAGGGTCTTCTTACAAAATCACTCATAAAAGTATAACAAGGTCTCTCTGCTTGCCATATCATATTGCCTTCTCTTTTTCTCAGCTGAAAGAGCATATTTTATGTCTGTCTCTAGCTCCAAAAACTGTTTTCTCCATGACTTCTCCAATGAGCTTACTCAGGGTACCCCAGGAAATCCATCCAATGTCTGCTTTAGTGATTCATACAGCATTTCATTCTCCTACAGCATTCACTGTGGCAGTTCATTCCAAAGACTTCATAAAAGAGGTGCAAATAAACTGAAAGGGCTTTTTTAACAAATCAAGCTAATGAAAATAATCTGCCTGGAAGTTTGCTAAGACATATTTTTGAAATAGAGAAGCAAAGAGAAAAGGCAAGAAGATGAGAGAAATGGTCAAGAGGAAAGGACAGAGACAAATCACTGAATATGAAAAGACTTGAAGATGCATGGGAATTCTGGAGATCATCTACTGCATCACCCTACTCAAAGTACAGTTGACTACCACAGATTACTTAGGACTGTGCCCAGTCCTCTTCTGAAAATCTCCTAGGATGGTCACTCCACAATCTCTTCAAGCAGCTTCAGCCATTGTTCAGTCACCCTCACACTGGATATGTTTTTCCCTATGCATAAATGCAGTCTTCCATATTTCAGTTTACACTTGTCATCTCTTGCACTTTCACTCATTATTGCTATGCAGAGTCAATCTCTCCTTCAGCCTGAACAAAGAGGAGCATGGCAATCCAAGATGCAAACATCTGACCATAAAGATTTTTTATTCCCTTTCTAAGTCTCTTCAAAATGCTCAATAATACCGTGATTATCCTGGTGAGCTGGCTGATAAAGATACAAATACAAGCAATTCCTGAAAAAGTAAGAACTGTTAAAATATAATATTGTTAGGAGAGTATGATTCAACCACATATGTTTCATAAAGCATTATGGTACTTCTTGAAAATCAGCACTTGATGAACTCTATTTATCAAGAAAAACTGCAAGTATGTTTCTCCCTAAAGAAACACAGACACACTTGCAGTTATCCAAGTTCCTGTACAGGAAGCACAAGAAATTTTCTCCCATATGAAAAGAAGCACTTGGAGTTTCCAAGGACAGCAGCAGCCTCAGGGTGTGTCACCATAGGCCAGGACAAGAAGACAGCAGGACAACACCCGTGACTTTGTATCAAGTTCCCCACGAGTTACTGGAAAGTACATTTCCTCAGAAAGTGCTGGAGCAGAACACACCTTAAACATCAGCCCTCTCTTTGATTTGACACTTTGATATTCTTCCTGCCAAGAACTGCTGCAGAACATCTCTGTTTCTTTCTGCAACTGGAGTTGCTGCTTTTGATGTGCACAGCATTGCCATAGATGAGGACTAAAGGCCACAAAGCAATTTACTGTTAAAAAGTTAGAGAGATCAGTAGCTAAGGTACATGAAGGAAATTCCCAAGTAAACAAAGCTGAGATGAGCACACCAGTAACCCCTGTAGCTGAGTTTATCTGAGAGAGGCAAGTGAATGTGAAAAGTATCCATGCTATGGAGTAAGAGAATGCACTAATTCCCAAAAAAGCCAGGGAGTTTTCATCAGAGAGGCATAAAGAAAAATTTTGTTTGAGACACTGGATCTCTGTCTCTACTCTTTATTTAGAGGATGAAAGACCTTCAAACTCATTTTTCTCCTGTCAGGAGGCACACTGGACTATGGAGTGCTCCAGAATGGAAAACACATATTGCCTCTCTGAAAATGCATTTGCATCTCCTTCCAACCACAGAGCAGAATGAAAGCAGAATGGAAGGGAAATGCTAAAGAGGGGGAAAGCTCTGATATTATATAAAATAGAAGAACAGAGTTCTCTGGAAAGCTTTCAAATGTTGTCCTTTGAATTCTTAACAGCATAATTTTTCAAGTGTTCCAAAGAGCTATCAATTTTCTACTAACTCTACCAGAAAACAGTGTTTTGTTTTGTTTGTTTTGTTCTTTTCATGTTATGTCAACATGACCCTGGCACCTGATGCTGACCTTAATGGATTTTTGACAAAGGACCCAGCACTACAACTTAAAACACTGTCAATTGCTGCTTAAATGAAACTAAAAACAACAGATTTACAAAAACATGTGTATTTTAGCTTACTCAACATTTAATGGTGTTTCCTTTACCAATTCTTCATGTTTTGCTGAGCAAAATAAAGAGTAGCTCTAAAGCTATGGATTTTGAAAAAACACTTGGAGTCCTGTAGTTAAACACATGGTTCTGCCTCTTCAGAACTAAAAGCATTAAACACGTTTACTTAGAAACTAGGAGGCAGCTATTACTTTAGCAAAGCATTTCTTCTTATTCAGTAGTTAACATAATTTTTTACATTACCTAACACAGAATTTGTTCAATCCCAAATTGCCAAATGCATTGGCAGGAGGCTCAAGCAGCTCTGATGAATACTGGAAGGTAGTAATAATGCGATTCTATCCAGCCAAGTTTGGTTTCATATGAAAGGCTTTTCTTGAACCATGTACACTCCTTTTACTACTGCACAGCACTGACATAGAATGAGACCTGGACAATGCCAAATTACATCCCATGTATTTGTTTCAGTTGGGAGTCTTTCAACTTTCTCTGAAAAGATAGGAAAAGGGACTAGATGGCCAATAGGACTGATTGAAGATGGCAATTTCTCTGTTCTTACATTCTTCATAATATTACAGAAACTATTTAGAATTTATAGTCCTATTTTATGACAAAATAGATTTAAATGGGATAAGAAAAAGTACCAGGAATCTTTATTTCAGCATTGAAATTATTTGCAGGTTAGATAACGCAGTCTAGATGTAAATCAACAACAAGGAAGCAAATGATGATCGAAAACATTATGGCCTTTCTTCCAAGTAGGCAATTTTGTGCCTTTATTATTTAGAATTATAGTTGGATCTTCAAATCTTTTGTTGACTAACAATATTGAAAAAAGAAGAGACAGAGTCCATGAACTGTCCTCTTTCTAGATGGCAGAATTTCAGCATGAAATAATTTGTCTAAGTTTTATAATCAATATTTGTAATGGCAAAAGGTAAAGAATTTTTAAGATAACACACCAATATGTGCTACCATTTCTAGCTAGCACTCCTTCAATTTTACCCATTAACTTATACAGAGGTTCCCAAAAAAGAAAGGTATTGTTGTCTAGCATCTATTTTTTGCTACAGATTTTTAAGACATTGACAATGATAGCTATGAATTTATAATGAGAGATAGCAACTAAAACACACTATATTTTTTAAAAAATTGAATTTTCTTAAAATAAAATGCAACCAAATATTATCAATCATCGTACAGAGCCAGGACAACTTCCAGCACTACATAAATTAAAACAGCATAAAGTGATACTGGAGAGTGGAGGAGAGGAGGGATTTTCAGATAATCATGAATAAATATCAATTAGAACTTTTCATTATGGTAGATAGCCAGCATCGTATTTGGGTCACCTAAGTCTTCTTTGACATTTTCTTCTCTTTTTTCCCCCCTTTTAATTTTACATTTTAATTTAAATATATTTCTTATTAACCTACATAAATTTCGATTGATAATGTGTTTATCACAACTGGCTTACAGACTGCCTCATTTATTAGTTGACAGAGGCCATAAAAGATCCATAAACTGATTATTCAGTAACTTCATTGTTGATAAATATTAAAGGCTTCTAAATATCTGCTAATGACAAATTCATTGTTTGTTAATCACACCCTATTTTATGATTAAGTTTAATGCAAGCTTCCAACGGTAGTTTGTCAAAGGAAAATAAAGCCTTTAAGTTAAGCTGTAGGACTTCAAACACTAAAAACTATTTAGACTCTTCACGTACTGTTGAAAGTGAAGGATTCCATTGATGTCAATGGACTCATAACAGTATGGTAACTAGTATAAGTGAGAACAGAAATAAAACCTTGAGCTTTGCAGTGTTATACCAACTTACATATATTTTTTACAGTTGCACTGCAGTGCTACAATGTATGTACAAAGAAACACTGCAACTACTTTGAAAAACTATAAAGAAGTGGATAGACAGTGTAATATTAACAAAACAAAATAACTGTTTTATTTACCTGACTTTGCAATTCACTTTGTTGCTTCAGGCGAAGATTTTCTGGTGTATCAGCCACTGTAGTGAAGGACTGCTTTGGGTAATGTCTAGAAGAAGAAACACAAAGCCAAACGGTAAATATTTGCACATGCTAGAAAGTCAAATACATCCCAGCACTCTTTCCTACAGTGTACAGAATTCTTTCATAGTATGCTATGAATTACACCTATTTACTCTGAAAATATTGTGTCAGACATGCCTTACAGAAACAACATGAAGGAGCTCCTGTAACACGTCTAAATCCCACCCATTCATCCTGCCCACAGACTTCAAAGATTGATCAGCCAAAACTTGCCTTCAACAGAGTGATCAAAACTATGTTTAACTGCATTGTCTTGGTATAGTCATGTGCTGGACAAAGACTAAACTAAAGGCCCTTAAAATGTAATTATTTTACAGAAACGAACACTGCATAAGAGGATACAGCTGGAATACCATGGGTCTTTAATCCTTTAGTGTAAGGACCAGAAGGATCAAGGCAGGTACTTTCCAGGTAGAGGAAGGTCAAATGCTTTAACAGTAAATACATCAATACAGGACTGTAACATCCAGTACCAAATGCTGGGGTGTCTCAGAATTGCAATCTATCAGGCATCTCTCTTTCCATTTGAAATTTTACACCTTTACAATACCTTCCTACTACTTGCTTTGGGATTTTATGGTAATGTACTCTAGGGAAGCCTTCTTGAGCAAGGAAGTTGGACTAAATGGCCTTTGGTGATCTCTTCCAATCTTAATCATTTCATGATTGTGTGAACTATAGCAGTCAAACCCCTCCTCACTTAGAGAAGCACTAATTTTTAATTTTCATGTATTTATCCTGCAATTTTGCAGTCAAACAAGAGTTCTATTATAGGAAAGACCACAAAAAGGATCTAACAACAAAATGAAACACCACATCCCAAAACAGATATATTATTATGAGCCATTAACACTATGAGGAAACTGATTCTTACTAATTACTTTCCATCATCTTCAGTCTGAAACCAAAATGTTCACCTTACTACCACATGAGGCACTCAGGTCAGTTACCATTCACAGGTTCCCCATGTGTGCCTCCAACATTTCAGAGTACAAGACAACAGGCTTGATTACAGACACAATAACATTTGCAGCATAAGGTCCGCAGAGAGAGTAAGCAGTAAGTGTCTGAAGATGGAGAATATGCATTATTAAACATTTCCATGTTCAAACTCCAGGCTGTCTCTAATGTGTTCTTTCAGCAACTAGTTGTATGTTGTTGCTATGGCTTCATCATAAAATTCCCATGCTGTGTAAAGATTATGCCTACTTTCTATCAAAATTGTATTTTATTAGAAAGTTTTCTGTGTACAAGCTCTATTTCCCTGAAGTCCACGGTTTCAGTAAAAAAAAAAAAAAATTATTTTTCTCTGAAGAAATAAAACAAGCATGAAAAAATAAAATGGATTTCAGATTTTAGCCAAAAACTGAATGTTTCCGCCTCAGAAATGCAAAATCAGGAATTGATGAGAAATGCTGCCTGAACTTCAAAAGTTGACTGCTCCAGGCCTGATCTCTCCATCGGATGGCATCTTGCCTTGCCTCAATTCTACACCATAGCACAATGGAATAGACTCCTGCACCATGAGACTGTGGAACCACCTCTCATTTATGGTGTCATTGCACAGGGAAAACAGAGGAGAAATACAGGACAACCTAGGGATTTGAGGCTCCCAAGGGCTAATAACTGCATAGAAGGAACAAAAAATTAAATACCTTGATGAAAGCAAGAGTTCCTCACAGAAATGTAAGAACCATCCCAGGCTGGATACTAGCAGATGGGAAAACGATGCTACTCTAAGTTTATGGTGAGACACACTCCCACCCATTATGTCACCCACTTGTCTCAGAAAGCTCATGCCACTGAAAACTAGGAAAAAAAAAAAAAGAATAGGCATGACACACTTCAGCCTATTCTTTTGAAGTCCTCCCCAAGTCTCACCCAAGATGGAGCTTCAGCCAGAGGGAACACCAAGTTCTGCATACGCTGCTGCCCCTTCTCTCTTTTTTAAATAAGGGGGTCTGCCACCAGCACCCCCAGACAGTGCCAGCCAGCAGAAGGGCTCAGCCACAGCTCCAGCAACACACAGGGAGGCAGGACTAGGCTTTGCCTAAAGAGCACCAGGTCTTGCATGAAGCAGATGGTGTCAGCATCGTGTAATATCTTGGGACGTGAAAGATACTTCCAGAAGGGCTTCTCTTTTTTTCTTTGTTTTTCCTCTCTCACACTTCATTCTTCTGTATAGAGGCAAAAACAAATGCCAGACTGGCCACAAGGAAGGTCATAAGCCCTTTTTGGAAAGCAGCAACAAGCAGATGGGGAAGGCAAAAAGCCACCTCACAGCCAGGGCTTGCTGATGCCCAAGGAAGATTGGAGCAATGGTGCACAGTTCACACCTTAAAGCATAGCAGCTTTCCACATAGCAGCCATGAGATATCAATGGATAGCTCCTGTAGATGACAAAATCTCTGTCCCTAAAAATATATCACCTGCCACACACACAGTTGAAATATTACACTATGCATATGTTGAATGCTGAAAGCATAAACTTTCACTGCACTGCTTTACACCATGGTTACATACCATGACTCTGGTAGTATAACCACAGTAATCACACGTATTCGTCCTTTTTAACACAGAGAACACAGAGTGTGAGCCAGCTCAGCCAGTGTTTTTGGCCTGGTTCTCTAAGGAATTGTGTGGACAACACTGAGGCAAGTGTCTCAGCCACAGTCCCCAAGGACCCTGTTAGCAACAGCAGCAGAGAACTGCAAACCCAGGTTCTCAAATTAAACCTCTCTATTTGAAGCATAAAAACATACACCTTGTCCCTATCATTCACCAGCTCTTACTTCTGATCATTTGCAAAAGAAATGTTTTCTTCCACAATTACAATTCAGAAGCTCAACATTCCATGCAAACCACTTGAGAACCAATGTATCTAAGATAAATAATTATTTTAGAAGCACTAGCCCCATACCTCAAGTGAAATAGGTATCTCTAGTCTTGAAGAAGCAGTGCTTTAATATGCCTGAAAATACTATGTAAACTGATTTTACCAATGAAAAGTATGTACACGTGACCATGAAAGAAAACAATACACATGACAAGTGAACAAAACTGCTTAAATTTAAATTGGTTTTTAAACTGATCACCTAAACCATTTATCAAAATGTATTATAGTGATTAAACTAAGAATCATTTAGCAAAATTAAATTAGCAGTGCATTCTACTATGGGTTGTCATTTTAACTGCAGCTGATTTATGAAACCACTCACACGGTATTTCAAACCAGAGAGACATGGGTTTAGATACATCCCTTCTAATTTATGGAAATTCTTGCCTCAAATGCATTAAAAAGACTAGTGTTAAATTTAAATCCTATCTTCAGCTTTTCATGTTTGTTTTAAGCTTACTGATAGCATGTCTTCAGGATAATTACCAGTATCTAATACATTAAATTATGTGAAAACTAAGATGCATCATACCATTCGATATTTTTGTCTGAAATAGAAGGCTGAAATGTAAGTGTTAAAATTCACTAATCTGCTTTTTTAACTATCCCTTTAGAGCTACACCACATTCTGTCAAAATGTTCTGAATAAGGATAAGTAACTGGATGGCAACAGCTTTTAATTCAAAAGGCTGACAGTGGTCCCTGGTAATCCGTTGCTGAGTTTCCCCTTTGTCCAAGATGATGTCTAAGAGCCAGGAATTGGTTAAAGAGGTTGATCTCATGTCATCTATTTAACAGCAATGTCCAAAGGATTTTTTTGTTTGTTTTAAGTCTTTGTTAGTTGTCTAAGTCTACTTAGCAATATGTCTTACCACACTAATGCTATTAGGATTAATCCTGTATAAAGATCTATACAAGAAGTTCCAGAACAAATCAGGATACACAGTATGGTGTCTCTGCTGTGGGTTACTGTACTGCCTGCCTCAGCTGCACAGCCTGATTAATAAATCAAACCACAACTCAATCTCTTGCTGCTTATCAGGAAACTCCTTCACTTTCCAGTGTTTGGAATAGGATCAGTAAAGCCTCCAAAAACTCAGGAAAGTACCTGAAAGTTACCTAGCTTTTCCAATGACTAAACATAGAATTTTTTCCAAATACTATTTTAGCTGTAAAGTTTTCATCAGCTTTTTCATGCTCTCAAACCAACAAAAGGAAAGAAAAATATTCTGAGAGAGAATGGGATGAAGATTCAGCTTTGTCTGTTTTGCAAAAGGTCAGATTCAAAGATGGAGATAAATTCAAGCATCAACTGAAATTAGCTTCTTCACACCTCACTCTGACTTAATCAACATTTACAAATGATTAAGAGATTTGTGTGTGTTTTCTAACTGTAAATTAACTCTTACTGTTCAGTTACAGAATTATAACCCTTGTCAGAGTTACTAGATTTCTATTGAGTTATGTCTCCCCTAAAACACCTATTCCTATTTGCCTGCAACATTAAATTTGTGATATCTTTTAACCAGAGAACAGGTACAAAATACCCAAATTAAAATTATTCTCCCAAGGAGAGAGTCAGCTCCATCACATCTTTTCATAATACCAATTGTCACCACTGGCTGTCACATTAGGATATCTGTCCTCTCCTAAGTTTTGTCCAAAATAACTCCTCTTCTAATTTAAGCAAATTCTAAAAAATAAGGAGGTTTAAAAGAAAAAGGAAAAAAAATCACTTATTTTTAGGTGCAGTAATGCAGAGTTGAACAAAATAAACCTGTAAGACAACATAATAAAATAAAATAAATATTACAAGAATTATAGAAAGCTATGAAAATCAGCCTTTTAAAACTAGCACTTCAGTCCAGTGTATGCAAAAATTGTAAATTAAAATCAAACACTGAATAATGATGTAGCAGTCTGGATGCAACCCAAGCTCACAAATGATGGGCAGGTAGGGAAGCTCCATCTTAGACCTGCAAGGGCCCAATCTGGTAAATGTGATCTGAGCCCACATTAACAAACAGCACAAAAACAGAGAGGAGAAACACAGATCTCCAATTAAGTCTCACATAGAAGACACAAGACAAAATAATTTTTCCAGCATAAAGGTGACAAGGTATTAAGCTGTGCTCAGCTAGGGGGTGTTTAAAGTGGCAGTTTGAAGAGGCACAGGACTGCTTTCATCTCCTTACCTTGAAACCGTGTCATTCACAGAAAGACATGTAAGATGCACAACAGCAGAGAAAGAAGCAGCAGGAGGGAAACCTTGCCCACAGCTGACTACTTGATTTGAAATTCGTGCTCAGTTGCACTTGCTGCTCTGAAGCTCCAGGAGGGATTTCTCTGGGTTTTCTCTTTTGTTTTGAGCATTCTGTGCAAGATCACTTATTTGCATGCAATTATAAAGGCTTTTGTTTTAGGAATAATGTAACTAGTGGATAATACAGCCTTGGTATGCAAGTACTTGGGCAATGAAGTGAACAAGAAATATATCACAATTCTGCAGAAATTACTCTGAAGATGGCATTCTCTTTGGCTACCTGAATCTACCACTCTGTATCAAGAGCTGTGGCTGCAATTAGTTTGGAAAACACATTTCAATATTTGCCTTTTGTTTTGCAAGAACTTACTTTTTCAAATATTTAATTTCTGTATCTGTACTTCTTACTTGAAGTAACAGAGAAAGTTCCTCCCATATGCTAGCTAAATGCAAGTTCCTTTTTATGAGAAAAATCCCCTAAAGACATGAGCTTGTATTGCTTTGCAGGAGATTTAGCAAGCAATAAAATCCATTTTAAAAAGTAGGGATATTCCACTTGCTTGTTGGGGTAAGCTGTAACACCCTTGCTCCTGGAGTGAGTGAAAGGCCATATATCACATAAAACCAGGCATAGAGTTCACACTGGGCATTGTGCTATTGGACTGGCACTTGATACACAAATACAGAAACCCATACCTGGGACTCCCTTCAAAATCTAAGATTAGGGATCCCATTACATATTCTGACTGTATCTGGCCCCAACACACAGCCTCTGTTAGAGGCTGAAAAAAATGAACTATTAACTGAAGACAACAGTTCTTAGGTGATATTAGTTTTTCCCCATTTCTTACAATTTTCTTTATTTCTCTTTTGCAATTTGATATTTATTATACATAGAAATATACATTGTTAAGGAGACAGGCAAGTCTTGCTTCTTGAGAAATTCAGGTCAAAACATTTTAATTTTAAAGATTTGAAAAAATACAGCAGGAGGAGGACACAGCTCATATCTTATAATATAATCCTAAGAATTGTTATAATACAGATCTCAGCCAAGTGACGTCCAGATTCAGCAAAAAGATCAAAAAGAGTAAAATCCAAGCACCATGGATGTCAAAAGTAGAACTGCTAGAATTTTTAGTGGACCCAGGCATTCACCCTTTCAATAATTTACCTATTCCTCAACTATGGGATTCTAGTGCTTGGGGAAAGAAAATTAATCAGTAGCAGACCAAGAACTACAGGGTAGCCTGGAGCAGTGGAGAAATCTATTGGCAGCACACTAGTAGGTATTGACAATAGATCAAAAAGTGAGAACCACTGCTGGAGAAGGATACACAAAAGATGCACAGAAAGTTCAGGGAAACTTGAGAGGAGGCAACTGTGGCAAAACAAAACAATGAACAAAAATCTGACTGCAACAGCAAAATCTGATGAAGATGTACATACATCTTAACATTTGCCACTGCTAGACTGCTCCCAGGACATCACCCAGTGCTCACTGAGGCTGATACATCACTTAGACAGAGAAAACTCCACAGAAGTTTAAGAAAACTTTTCAATCACCAGTGGCACAGCAAAAGGCTGATGATTCCAATATTTCCAAATTATTTTCTTCCAGATACTGGGATTATTACTTCTTTCAAAATATCCAGGAGACAAAAGGACATGAATATGAGAAGGAAAAGCACAGACTAAAGCTGAGTTTCTCACTAACTTCATTTGTCAATTTACAGCAGCAGATCTAGCAGAGTAAAGAAACACACAGTATGACCCAGAGTTCCTATGGGCTGTTTTTTACCCATCAACATTTTGCTGTCTCCTTTAAAGATGACAGAAAGAGGATTGCAGATTCATGCATACAGCAATGGCAAATTTTCTTACAAAATTCCTAAATTTTCTTATTATTTATTCTCCACTCAATATATCATTATATCGAGCAGCATGACACTGAATTACACAAGTATAATTGTTCCCAGGCACTTGGTAGCACTCAGTATGGGAATTTAAATACAAGATCTAAATGGACATCTGAATAGATGGCTTTCAGATACAATACCAGCCACAAGCAAAAGAGAAAAAAAAATTGAATCTATCCTAATAATGCTTTCTTCTCTGCCAGGTTTTCAAGTGCAAGAAATACAACACAAGGTGGAAGTTTCATTGTAAAATTTTTAATCCCAAAAATCTATGACAATGACATCAGAAATCAAGATCAAGTATCTATTGCTCAACTGCTTGCATTAAGCCTTCCTCTTCCAAGGAACTACTGACTGAAAGAATATTTGCTACTAAAAACTGAAATTCTTATTCATGCATTCATTCATTCAAAAGCTGTTAGGCCACATAGCCCTTAGATCACAGAGGTAATCAAACTGGAGTCCAGCTGTTGCGCTCTCCTAAAACTGAAGGTATAAGCCAAAACCTACGAAACTAAATATATACTAGTTCCTAGATTCCATTTTTCTACTTCCTACGTCTTCTGTGTAAGTTTATTAACTTTTAATCTTTATGCTTTTCTTCATTTCTTTAGCAAAGCTATAAAGCCAAGCTTCCTTGGACAATTCCTTGGTGCTTCTGAATTCCAAAGCTGTCACACAAGACATGGCAAACAGGACCATAAGGACAGTAAAAAGCCATCTGTAAGACCAAAGAGAAATCAGTGCTAGAAAGACATCATAGGTTTTCTTGACCTTGCAAAAAATATTTAGATGGCTGTCAAGAGAGTGGCAGATCTAATACCCTAAAAGCCAAAAGGCATCTACCAAGTCACCAGTCTATCAAAGCTGAAGTCATAACTGACTGAACTCCTTCAGAGCTATGGGTGTCATCCCAGAGAGCTCAGCCAACTCCATCCTAGTCCCTTCAGAGGGACCATTTCTGCAACTAATTATGGAAGCAGACCTCAGATTTTACAATTAGAGTAATTTGGACTCTATTAAGAATTGGGAGAGGAGACCAGAAGGAAGGTGGACACAGTTCATCTTCAATGCCTTCATATTGCTACCTGTTTAACTGTAAAGTGTGTCAACCATTTATCCTCTAAAATGGTGCCATCAGCAGCAGCTCCAAGCTAGAGTCAAAAAAAGTACATTAAAGACAGTTATGTTTACACATGTGCTAAAGGTAAAAAAAGGAAAAGCTGCTTTTTTGTCAAGTGAAAATTTTACTAGTTGCTTATTCACATACTGTAAATTTTAAGCAGCTATGTTAACTGTGGAGCTTTATAAAATGTCTCTAATGTATCCATTTCTACAGAATTAGTATTAATAGAAAAAAGTTTATTTAGTTTATAAAAGATAGTTTATACTATTATAGTGTAAAACAATTTCATATTACAGCACATTCGCCAATAAAAAATTATTAATTGATACATTTTGCTTTTGCTCAGAAGTGAAGAATACTCTCAGTAGAGACTGCTTTGGCTTACTCTGCTGGAAAGGGTACAAGGGTGCAAAAGCAAACACTGTAATTTTTAATGTAAATCCTCGGCAAAAGTCAATGTATTACCAATTTAATTTAATACAGCTCTACATAAGACATCACAGGCCCCTCATGATGTGGTGTAGAATGTCATATTTCACAGAAGATCTGGTCTGTAAGCTCCAAATTCTAAAGCCTGTGTAATTCAATCAAATCACAGATTCTTTTTTATGTATTTATCATGAAAAAGCAACAACCACGTCACATTTTCACTAATACCCTGCCAACACCTACAGAATTTCTCTATACATTATGCTCTCAGCTCCTCATGGACTGTTAATTATTTTGACTAGAACCAGGTGCAGTTGCCATTGCTAATTAAATGCTCTATCATTATTGCTGCAAAGACTGTGCTCTCTCTTCTTTGCTTTCTCTCTTTTCTCCCTGCTTGAAACAATAATACCATATATCTTCCTGTGATACTACAGGGTCATAGCTCTTATTATTTTCAATTAAAGACTTAGGAAAATGAATAAGCTTTATGTAATTCACAGAGCATGGACTTTCTCATCACTTTCTCATCACTGGACACAGACCCTAAATTCCATCCAAATACTGTTCCAGAGACTGAAGCAACTCCACTGGATGTCATCCAAATGGTTTCCACAGAGAAAGTTATTAAAACCATAAAATCATAAAATCATGGAACGGCTTGGGCTGGAAGGGACCATAAAGATCATCTAGTCCAACATGACTAACATGGTCAGGGATGCCACTCATTAGATCAGGTTGCTCAAGGCCATAACCCGGCCTTGAACACTTCCAGGGATAGGGCATCCACAACTTCTCTGCAAACAAGCAGAATTTGATAACATCTCTTGAGCTTTTCATTCTTTTAGGCTGAAGATCTGCCCCTCAAAAATTTCAGGTCAAAAGGCAAAGAAATGTTTTCCATCTCCCCACTTGGACAGAAGAGAACAGCTGATGAATGGCTGCTGACATCCTAACAAATTAATCCTTTAGGATGCAAAACAGGCACAAACAAAATCACATATAAGAGGAATGCAAGCAATTCCTAAGCCAATTTACAGAAATGGCCTGCCCAAAGCATAAACCAAGTACTTTAACTACAGCAAAATGCAGAGAAAAAGCTATTTCCATGAGGTATGTAAAAATTCAGCAAGTCAGAGCAGATACACTAGCATACCGCCAGATCAAATGCGAAAAGGTGAATTATGGGATAGATGGAGAAGAAAGAAAGTCACTGAACTAATAGTGAAAAGACATGTGATATGTGTAAGATGAAGAGGAAAGCTCATGCTTCAGATCATGCAGCTTAGTCATTAAATAGCATTTACACCACAGGAGCATAGAAGACCTGGGAAGGTATTCATAACCATGAAAAAAAAAAAGTGAAATATCTCCTAACTCTCTTTCTTATTCCTAAATGCTGCAGCCCCAGATCTGTCAGATGTCACTGTCTGAGCTAATTCTACACCTATTATTATATTTCTGCAAACCCATCAGCTAGATCCTCCATGGCCAGAGCCCTCAGAGGGCAACTGAATTCACTCAGAATAAAACTGAGTATGTGCTTCTGAGTAACAGATAAACAGAGATGACAGCAAATGCAAAACAAAATATTTTTAGCTGCTATATTGAACCTCACAATTGCAGGAAATATGTTCATAACTGAAGCCTGCATGTGAACACCTAAAACTGGTCTTACATTTGAAAAACTATTATTTATCCTGTCGGTTCACGATCAGTGCCACATCTTTGCTAGACTAAGACACTAAAACCATTAAACTATCATCTTAACAAGTCAGTAAATCAAGGTTTCAAGACCACAGAGATTCCTTTAAACTGATGGAATATATTTCAGCTGGCAAATTACATTTTGACAAAAAAAAACTTTTTGTCAAAAAGTGCTATTTCACTACAGTCCTAGTGACTTTGTCACCAAGTTTTGTTACAACTACACACAAATTATTACTAATAAAGCCTTTCACACACGCAAAAATGAAATAATTATAATTAGAAAATGAATTATAATAATTCATTTTATAAAAATTAATGAAGACATCCATTAGTTATTTCATTATCTATAAGCAACTTTAATTCAATTCCCACAGAATCACTAAGCTTTCCATTTAGAGTTGCATTATTTTTTTTTCCTACAGATTTACTAATAATCTATGCACACAGTGATCCAGCCAATGCTGTCTCTTCATAGATATGAAAAGTATACTTCCACCAATTTCTTGTGACTCAGTGAGGAAGAAGCCTGGAGCCTCTGAAGCAGTTCAGTGACTAACAATCCCTGACTGCCAGCAAAGTCACATGAAATCACTGGTAAAGCACATTGTTTCCTCTACAGGCCTGTTGAAATTTACACTAAAAAGATATTCTAGATTCCAAAAATTATGTTTTCTGAATACATCAGAAAAAAAAAAAAAAACCAAAAAAACCCAGTATTTTAAAGCTGAACAAGCCATAAGTCTTTTGTCAAACAGAACTGTGCTGCAAATGTCTCTTGGATATATAATTGTATTTTCTTGCCTGTACTGAGATTATTCCTGGGGGCTTCATATGGATATTTACACTTTGGTGGAAGTATGCTACCAGACAGGAGCATAGAGTTCCTTCCGTAAATAGCTTTCAACACAAGAACAAATGCACAAAATAGAAACGCTTTCAATTTTCAAACCAGAGCATTTCCAAATGCTTAAAGCAACTCTTAAGCATCTGCTTAAAACTGCAAAAAACTCAGAACAGATTTAAATCTTCAAACACATTGCCCAAGTCTGCAAAAGAGCAAAAGAGCTCAGTTGTGCCAGGCCCCTTCATCTGTCTGTCCTCCTGCACCAGCACACACGAGCCTCTGACTGGCAGAGCTCTGTCTGCCTTTTCATCAAAACCCAGATATCCGAGGTGTCGAGCATTGCCGTGTCTACTCTACTCAAGAGTAGGAAGACCTCACTTGAGAAAGCTAAGGCATCTCTGGAGCACTGTAGAGGTCAACAAAAGCAAAGAAAGAAAGATCTCTGCATACCATTGTTGTGGTGGACACCCCTGGGCCCCCTGGCCGGGTCTCTGCCATGTGACTCTGAGATAGCTGGGTTTGTCTGATGTTCAAGCAGCCCGGGCTCTGATCTGGTCGGTTGTTTATCCCAGCTCTGCCCCTGGTATCCCCTTTCCCCCTCTCTGTGACAAAACCAAGGGGACAGAAAGCCTTGCCCTCTTACCCCGGCCAACTCTCGCCCAAGGTCGGTGCTCTGTCCCTCCTGGGATAGAGGGAATAAATGACTACTTAACATCATAAAGGAGGTTTGAGCTATATTTCTCAACTTCTGCTTCTGGGGAGTAGCTGTCAACTAGCACTGGCTTAAAGTGGAGCTGCACGGTCGAGGAATATTTAGGCTGTTTGTAAATAGTTTAAGATATTCCAAGACATAAAGAGGCAAGCTCACCACAAAATTAAGCAGTGGACAAGCTAATCTACCACCAGAAATGGCGCCCAACATGCTCTCTCAGAACCTCTGTTCCTGAGATATTTGGGGACGTCCTGGTGAGCACATGTCTCCTGGAGTTAGCCCTGCATGTGGTTTGTGCATTACTCTGTAGCCTGTTGCTGCTTTGTGTGCAGTAACAAGCTCTGAGCTGCACCTCCTCCATACCACAGTCCAAGTTTGCTAAGCATGTTTTCCAAGTGAAAAGTAAAATACCAGAATGACAGTTGCCACACTGAAGACTCAATAAACATCCCCAGTTCCACTGAAATCAAAATGTTGAAAGGATATGGTGGAGCCCAAAATAAGTACCTGAAGAAACAAACTATCTTCACAAGACAGAAATTCTATGGAGTAAAAAGATATTGGGGGGGGGTGGGAGGGTGAAAAAGTTTGAGGACATACTGAATTAACCTGGTTTTGTCAAAGTTAAAAATACGCAAGTTGTGCATTGCTCAAGAAAGACCAAATGTTCCATTTTGATGAGAATTTGGATATATTATAAAGAATAGGTATAGAGATTACTGTCAGAAGACCTGTTTAATTTCTGCTTTAATAAGAAATAAAATGGAACAACAGAGCATATGTATTTTTGCTGTTCAGCATTTAAAATATATACTTTCTCCATGCAAATACTTTCATGTCTTTTAAACTCTTTTTCCCCCCAGTCCTTTAATATGCCTGTTAACGTTTTCTTGTGTCTTTTAAAGTTCCTGAATTTTTAATAAATTAGACTGATACTTGGAGCTCAATCTCTGGGAGTTTCTGGCTCAGACACAGTGTCTAGTCTCATGACTCCCTATCAGTTATAAAAGATTGATGAGGTCCTGCCCTGAAAATCCAGTTGATCCACAAGCATAAAAAGCACAGGAGCTAGAGCTGTGGCAAAAGACATTTCTCCAGGTTGCTAGCAATGGTTCTAGGTACTTAAGATTTTAACACTACATCTGTGCCAGCAAATTAAAAGCATCTAGCAACACTCTCTAGTAGTGAGGCTGACTGTCATAGAGCAGCCCACAACTACTGCTCAACTGTCCTACTGTCCAAAACAGGGTTACCACATCCAGACTGCCTGAGTCGGGTTATATGTGAACAGAGCCATACCTAAGAAGCAGCTGGGAGAGAGGTCAAGCCTGTCAGCATTCTAGCAATGTAACCACGAGTTTCATACATATCTCTAATTTGCTAATACAGATGAAACAAAGGAGTCTGAGCTGGAGTTCCTATACCACTGGAGTCCCATCCCCTCTGCTCTCCAGGAAGAAACTTCAACAACTTCTGCCCCAACATTTTAACAACATGAGCTTTTCCATGTGGCTTTCCTAAACCTTCTTGCCTCCTTATTTCTAAATCACAGAAACACAGAAGAGCTGAGGCCAGAAGTAACCTCTGAAAACTGCCGAAGCACAGACAACCAGAGCAGGTTGCTTGCGACCATGCCCAGTCCTCTTCTGAGTATCTCCAAGGACAGACCCACTCTGGGCAACCTGTGTCAAGTGTTCAATTACTCTCACAATGGAAAGTCAACCTCAAGTTCATCTGTGTGGCCCTTTGCTTCATTCCAGTATGTCTCAGTACTCCACTCCAGATCCCCACCAGGGCTGAGCAGAGGTAAAAGATCACTCCCTTGACTTACCCTATTTGACCCTATTTTTCTATTAGTGGATTAAATGAGAAAGCAAAAGACATACATGTTTAATATTTAAACACTCAAATTTTGTTATGGCCATTAGTTTCTATTATTTACCTTAATGGTAAATTGCCTGCTACTGAGAGCTCTCATACACAAATCAGACAGCTTTTTTTCTCCCCAAAGCCAACAGCTGCTAAGTAAGGTAAATAAGGAAAGAACAGCTGCAAATATTCATAATCAAAGTAAAACCAGTAGTGGGATGAATGTAAAGTCTTTCCAATGGCCAGGAAAACAAAATTCACAGCCTCAGTGCATTTCACTTCTTGTCCCATTCTTTTATTATTGAGCTTGTCTCAAATCTCTACCCTTAAAATTCTGCCTATTGCTTTTTGGCTGAAAATGTTGGGAAGGAAGAAACAAATGAACAAGGACTCTAACACACCAGAAAAGGGTTCTGTTTCCACCAATAATTCTTGCACAAAGGGCCTTCAGTGTACAGTTCTCTCTGTGTGGTGCTGCATACAACAGCCTTGCGTATGTCCCATCAGAGGTGACTCCACCACCAGCCTGACAACAGTTGGAGCCTGCAAGAGGCACATCACGGTGACATACTGACTGCTACCAGAGAAGGCCTCCTCCATCTGCCTCCTGCTACTTGCATGACAATGCAAGCTGCAGTTTAAAACATCTTTGTTATGTTAGATAGCTTTAAACCTCTCTCTGCTTTTGCCCTGCGTGGGCAACAGAGCTTCCCTTTACACAGGACGATGCCTCGGCTGCATGAATAAGAACACAGATAGATTGAGGGAAGCAGTTAGTCCCCTCTGTCTAGCATTCATTAGACTACATCTACAATCCTACATCCAGCACTGGGCTTGCAATACCAGAAAGATCAATAAACCAGAGCGAGATCAATGAGAGCTACCAAGATGGTCAGCTGGCTGAAGTATTGCCCCGTGAGAACAGGCTAAAGAGTCACAGCTTGTTCAGCCCGGGGAACAGGCTTTGAAGCAACAGTAACCTTCCAACATCTGAAAGGAATTGGAAAAGAAAGAAAAAGAGAAATTATGCGAGTATCAAGTATAGAGAGACGGGCTTTTCACAGTGGTGCCTTGTGGGAACACAATAGACAATGAGCATAAATTGAAAAATCAGGGGTTCAGGCTGGATATAAGAAGAAACTCTTCTACCATAAGAACAGTCAACTAGTAGAAAAGATTTACCTAAAGAAGTTACATAGGCTCCATTGTTGGATGTTTTCAAGATTTGAATGGTCACAGCTGACTCTCTTTTGAGCAGGACCTCCTGAGGTTCCTTCAGTCTGAATTATAATATGATCCTAAGATAGCAGCCACTCACAGTTCTAAGGTTCTGTAGAGACATCTTTGAATTGGGGTTGCTCTTACATTGAGGATAGTGGGGTGCATGCCCAGCAGAACTTTAGATCCTTGGTAAAATCTGAGCCTTATTTTCCTCTTGAACCATGTGAAGGTAGTGCACCTGCTTGCACTGTAGCTCAACACACTAGAAAAGGAAATGGGTATCAGAAGAGGAAATGAACTGTGCCGGTGCAGCAGCCCTCAACTGGTTTTCCCTGAGCTTCAATGAAGTCAAAGACAGACATGCAACAACCAGGCTGAGCACAAGGAACTGGATGCAGAAGTTAAGAGATGTCAACACCTCTGTTGTCTTGACATGAAGTAAGCAGGAAGGATTTATCCAGGTATGTATTTATACATGAATCACATGTATAAGCATGTGCTTCAAATGTCGTGGAAAAAGTGAAGTTGAACAAAATAGATCTGGTATAATGAAAAATAAGTTTAGTAAATATGCTACAGAGTACTCCTGCATCATGCTCCAGCTCAGTAGCACTCAGCAGGAATCTTGTCAGTGCACAGAAAAGGGCCAGAAAAGACCTGGACTGAGCACAATACACAACACACAGGAAAAATTTACAACATCCTTCACAAGGTAATGGCCAATTTTTCTGTTTTCCCAGGCTATAATAAATAAATATTCCCACATGACACTGTTACTCTTATACTGAATAACCTAGCTCATCCTTTTTCATAGTGCATTCCTTTCTACACTGCTGCTGTGTTAAACGTATGCACACACATTTACTACAAAATACTCCACTGAGACCCCCATCACTCCAAAAGCACTCAAGCCACAATTGCCTTTGAAGGAAGCAAAGGTTACCCAGGCTAAGCAGCAGCTGGTCTTGATGCACACAAGCAGCAGGGGCTGTCACTGGAACAGAAAGACAGCGAACAATTGGTCAGCACATGAAAGTGGACTGTGCTGTATGTGACCATAACAGAGTTCCAAATAGCTCTGAGAAACACTTCAGTGGGAACACAGTTTAGCTTTGCAGCCACGCAAAGCTTTCTACCCTGCTAACAGCTGAACTTGGCTTAAGGATGGGAATGTCTGTTAAGACTTCACTGCAGTTCCACTTGTAGATTATGGCCTAAGAACAGACCTCACTGAACCAAAGTCTAACAGCCTAAAACATCAGACATTTGTACAGCACCTTATTTACTCTCCGTAACACACCCAAGGTGCAAGCAAAAGCCAAAGTGCTAGAAATATGCAATTATTCAAAGACTAAAAGGGTGACCAGTTGAAACAATTAATCGTTCAACTGAATTACTTCTTCAGTTATACTATGCTTTGAATGTGGATCACAGGCCTTTCAAGATTAAGAGGAAACTTTTGTAACTTAGTATTTCTTGACCTCTGCTAAACCAAACCAACCAAACAAACAAAAATTAAAAAAAAATAAATAAAAAAAAAAAAAATAAAAAATAAAACCCCAAAAAACCCAAACACCAACCTGATGCAGCAGAAATTTTTTAAAAACCCATCCAATTTCAAATGTTAAACCTGTATATGCAGCCAGAACAGCAAATGCAACATTATCTCCCGTCTTTGGTCAATGATGTAACTTTAGGTTCCTCCAATTACTTTTCTCCTTACTTTTCCAGTGAGTCTGAGAACATGGACCCAGTTAATAGGAGCGACTCAGAGATATGCACTCTTTCTAAATGTGATCCAATCTATATTAGCCTTAGGTATAGGTTTTGAGTTAAAACAGGTTTGTACTTTCCATTTTCTTTCATTTGAGCTGATCAGTTCAATTTGATCTTTGTCTATTTTTAAAAAGACAACTTTCACTTAGATTAGGAAGCTAACCTTTCACTGAAAGGCATAACCATCTGAATTGAGAGCATGCAAGGAAATATTGATGGGGAAAAGACAGCACTGTGATAAAGTACTCAGTTGTATTTCAAGAAAAAAAGAGGAAGAGGCTGAAGAAAAGAAGAGTCTCAGAAATGTTTTGTAACAGAGGGAAGTGGAAGAGAGCAGCTGGAGAACAAGGTGTAAACTATTTTCTGCCATTATGCTATTAGCTGACAGTGACAGAAAGAGAGGGAAAATGGGTCAACCATGCTAGACAAACAGAAACTCCTCATTGCTCTCTTTGTCCCAAAGAAAAGAGGACAGGATGGTCTTTTAGAAACATAGCATGCAATGTGCTCAAAGTACAAGCAGGTCTCTTATGCTTTCTATCATGCAGTCTGCCCTGAAATGTCAAGAGATCTGAACATGACCATCTATCTCTGTCATTAGGAAAGAGAATACACTTACAGATCAATGGGAGCCACTCCCTGATTTATGAAACTCATAACCCTCCTAATTCTTCTCATAAACATCATGAATCCATATGGCGTCCAAGTGTTACATTTTGTATTTGATTTAGCTAAAAGACATCCAAAATAAATAAAACCAGACCCAAGATGTTTCTATGCAATTGAAGAGTTACACACTGACTCCCCTTCTTAGCTGAGCATCAGGAATGTACAGTGTCCTTTATAATTCAAGTGCATTAAATCAGATGTAAAGAACTTCCTATTTAGAAGACAACATAGAAATAAGAGGCTTTTTGTTAAAAGATTCTCAAAAAAAATCATGTGTGGAATTGCAAACTTGCTCTATCTGCACTTTTTTAGTGACGTATACCCTAAGCAAGGTCACTGTTCCCTGCTCTGTAAAGGCTTCACTGCCATTTTTAATTGTCATTTTTTTAACCACAGCTCAGTGTTCTGGATAAAAAGCCTGATGTCTGCTGGTAAACAACAGTAAACCTGCAAAAGCCAACAGCAGGGAAAGGCAACTTTACCAGTAGCACCCAGTGTCACCATAGAAATCTAACAAAAAAATAGGGAAAAAAAATAAAGCAGACAAGGGCAGCCAGGCCAAGAAATTAAAATACAGACACACACAGCGTTTCATAAATATGAAGTGACAGAAGAAAAAAGATAGAAAAGAGAAAATTAGTGAGGAGGAAAAGGCAGATGAAATTAAAAAGTGATGTTTTATTGTGGTTTGGGGAAAATGACTCAGCATTCTGTGGGCCTATCATCCAGAGCCTCCAAAATTTTTTAACTCTCTCAAGATATTGATTAGGTTAGAAATCACAAATAGGGGAACTGCATAGCAGGGTAACTTACTACCTCACAAATGCATCAGAAAGATTTGCAGGGAAGGAAACAGAGTAGGGCACAATCATCTTTAACAAACAGCAGTGCTGAAGCAGTAGCTAGAAGAAAGCATGTCATTGTCAGCACGATTGTTAGCGGAGCACAAAAAGAACAAGAAAACTGTAAAAAGAAAGATTGTCACAAGCTGATCTTCAGACAACAACATAATGGGAGTCAGAATATAGACTATGGGTATTGACTAGTAATTCAGTGGACAGCAGCTACACAGACAGGAAATTAATATGCAGTGGGGATTTTTTTTGTTTGGGGGAGCAGTGGTTTTTTTACTTTTAGACTGTTAATTTGATGATAAACTATTATCCTCTCTAAGAGGTGTGAAGCCAATTGCAACTACAGTGATGTTCTGCCCCCACAGAAAATAGTAGCTGTCACTTTGTTGTTGAGCTGAAGCTTGGGCTCTCTGCTCTCCAGAGAAGGCATCACATGATGGGTCTGCTGCCCATAATGGGTATAGTCTACTGCCCAGACATCACTATATGGAAAAAATCACTAACACTTTTTAAGGTCAATGAAAAGAAACAACTCACATTGCTATAGCCAACAGCTTTGTAAAATTTTGCTGACAGATCCCCAATGCTGATATCTAAACCAATCACCAATAGCTGGGTTTGAATAAGGACCACCTTAAAGCATATGCACTGCTTATGGTTTCTTCAGTGAAAGCTTAATGGGCTTTGCTGATGGGATCTGTGATAAATTGATCCACTCAAGGGACTATCTGCAGCCTCCAGCCAAAAATACAGTGTCCTGGCCAGCCTGGAAGTTGGCATGTTGCCTACTGCTATGTGAACCATGGCAAAATTATAGATGGGGCATAAACTAAAATGAACAAACCTGAACACATTACACAAACACCTCAGTAAAAATGTACAGCTCTGTCTGTGTTACTAAAATGCTGCCAGTGCATATTTTGGTTTTGGAGACAGTCTCCATCTGTAATACAGCCTCAAGAATTTATGCTCCACCCAAAAATATTGCATGGATTTCACAAACTTCTTACTGATTTCACTATCAAATTAGGCAAAGGCATAACAACATACAAGTGTTGAGAAAATTAAGGTTAACACAATTTTTTTCACCCAAAGATATGCCTCATCTTTAAAGTACATGGATATGTGAGAATTCTTTATGGTGTTTTATGTTTTGTTTCTTTCTTTGTGATCTCCAACCAAAAATCTGTCACTGGCTTAAGTTTCAGTTGAACAATTTTCTGGCCACAGTTCTACTTGGGCTATATAACCCTTCTTCCAAGAGTTTTTAAGGCCCAAGTGCATCTCCTGACCAGTACATCGCTAATGGTACAGTAAGTTGTATCAGTGAACTAAAACAGCAGTGGATTGTGAGTTGTAAGGTGACACAAATGAGGCTTTCCTCCAAAAGAGGAAATAACAGACTGCAATCAGTTTGTCACAATCAGCATGGAATTTAAATTAGCAATCTCATTTCAGTAACCAACAAGGCTACCTCTACACATCAATGGAGAAAGACAGGCACCTCTAAATGGTGATCCATTGCCTTCTGTAAGAGCTAAGATACTCTGTGTAAAAAGCAGATTCAGCGCTGACCTTTGCAAACAGCCTGTAAAAGGCAAGTCTAAGAAAAGCCAGAACCTGTCACCACTCTCTCCATGGAACCTTCTGAAGGGGGTGGCTCACACTAGTCAGTGGATACAACTCAGATTTTTGAGAACTACCCAGCAAACAGCACTATTTACTGAGAATCCTATTTAATGCCAAAACACTGCAAAGTACTAATCAGTTTCCTTTTCCCTGCCATCAGGCCATCATTTATCCTATCCAGTCTCTTTGCACATACCTTTTGCCTCTCTGAACTGAGAGCACTGACATTTAGTTAATGAGATAATCTTCATAATCATTGAGAGCAGAGTAAATAATTATACTGCGGAAAGATCTCTGAAAATACTCTCTCCCTGAATTTCACTGGCTGGAGACAATGAAAAATATAGTTGAGAAAGAATAGACCAAACATCATTTATGCATTTCCACATGCATATAGGTTACTGAAGTGTAGCAGATAGAGGAGTTTCCTCCAGCCTCACTCCACTCAAGAGTTCTCTGTACCTAGGCACTAATGATATTTATATTTCATTTGTGAAAAATATACTAAATACCAAAAAATATTTATGTCTCCAGTCAGTAATTTTTGTTCAAGTGTGATAGCGAACTTTAAAGCACTGCTGTTAAATGGAAATACAAAAAAAAATACATTAAGAAGTGAGAATTTTCTTTTTATAGCTGTTGACAGTCTAACTGCAGAGTTATTACACACAGAGTAAGTGGAAATATCACTGTTATTAGGAGCCATGATATTTTAAAATTGACTCATCTTGATCATATAAAATGCTGAAGTGTTCTGTAAACTTTCCACAACAAAGATACTTTTGCTGTGAAAAACAAGAAGGCCCAAAACAGCACTAGATGGAGCACACCTTCCTAGAAAGAACTATTAGGTAACTATAAAAAGGCACTGGATTTCAATTCTTGGGGCTTAGTGTAACAAATACCTCAGAGTTCATGTATTAATAATACAAATACTTGCAAGGTGGTATACAACTGAGTTTGTCAGCTCAGATTTCTACAACAGGGAGAAAAAACAAACAAGGTTCTTGCTGCAGCAAACTCCTCCTGACCTTCAGCAAAAACAGGGGAAGGAGTTCAGGTCGATAGCAATCGGTACAAGCAGCCCTGGGAAGCCCAACAGTTACTGAACCTGAATGAGATACTAATGATTCCTGACACTCCTTCCTAAGCAATAATCACTGGATCTTATCACCTATGCTTGCTTTTTAGCAAAGGATGCTGCTGCACAATATTATTTTGGCTTCAAATTGAACCTGAATAAGGCAATACAGCATATGTTGCCTGATTTGGAAAAATCTATACCACTTTCTATACTTGGGAAAATGACAGTCTTCATCACAAGAAAGCATCAAAGGCCTACTGAACATGTAACATATTTGTTTCCTCTCTTGTATGAAAGAGCACTAGTTTAAGAAAATAAAAATTTTACAAGTCTCTATTTATCCAGATGTATTTTATAAATCAAAACCCTAATTCATGTTTTATCTTTTGTCACATTTCGGGCAAAAGTTTTCCAAATGGTTCTTTTTTATTCCAAATATAAGTAACTATAAAGCTATTCTTAAAAAACAAGACCTGCAAAGAAGCTTTTCAGGACAATGACTGCTTCCTATACAGAAAAGCAGGGAGGCCTCCGCAGCATCTTATAGTTTTTTGATCCACTTCAGTTAATGTCCATGTACTTTTCTCTGATAAACCCTTTTTCTGTTGACTGCAAGTCTGATAAAATGAGTAACAGGGATAAAACAATTTCTCTTACATTCCTAGAGTCAGATCACAGAGAAGTGAACCAATTTTTCTCAACATTCTACTCTTTTTCCAGTATGCAGAATAGCCATGAAGTCTCAGCTCCTAAGATATTGAAAAGTCCTACTGTAACATGCTTGAAATTTAAAACTAACTGAAATTCATCTATTTGTAGGTTCATAGTACCTGCACAAACATCACACACACAAAGTTTTTAGATTGGCAAAATTTCTGGTTTAGCATCAGATTGTTTGATTGTCACTATAGTTTCAATTTCATTTTTATGGCTGAAGTTTAGAATTTTTTAATTGGTTTCTCCAGCTGAAAATGCATTACTATATCCACAGAATTTCTGTAGGTTTTTTTATTTTTCACACCCTCTGTAAAGTTGTCCATCATGTTCTAGCTCTGGAACAGCTTTGGGGAATATTTTTCTAATCTGTTTATGAGAAGATCTTATGAGAGTGCAATCTAGAATGGCAGGACATTTTCCCAAGGATTTTGAACCATAATGCATGACAAGCAGTCAAATCATCCTTGATGCTGCCAATTTCTGGTCACCTAGAGTTTCTGACATCGGATTTTGCTTTTGGAACCATCATCTAGGTTGTTGGGTTTTTTTCCTTACGCTCTAAATACACTACTAAAGTTCCATCCAGGATTTTCTCCCCAGGCAGCGCCACTTCCTTGTGACAAATTCAACATCTCCATCTTTGGCCCTCTTCCCTCCCTCTCTCTACACAATTTATCCGAGCAAATCTCCATTCTGCCCAAAACTTTCAGGTGTGACTTTGCTGTCATGATCCAACCTGTCAGGGGGCCCTAAACCAAAGATGTCTTTTGAAAGACAAGGGGGGGGGGGAATACTGTTCTGCTACTAACAGCACAGTAAGAAGAAAAATTTTTAAAAGAAGAAAATGTAAGATCTTCTGCTCAATAAATAACAGCATATGACATATTTTTCATGCTCTTGACATTTGACTAGCTCAATGTTTTGGAAGGGGAAGAAGCTGACAGCAGAAAAAGAAGAGCTGGCATAAAATCTGAACCTGTAAGACATTATTTGGACCCAGGCTAATAATAAGCCTGTTTTAGGTGTGCGAGGGAGAAGCCAGTGAGGATGTTTGCTGCTGGGTGCATGTGTGGCCTTCCAAGGAGTTAGCATAATTTCTCCCTGAAACAGACTCTGTTTCTCAACCTCAAATCCAATATCCCTTGAATTCAGAGTCTTCCTCCACACCAACCACTGTCTTCATTTTCTTACTTCCTTTTACCATATATTTGCAAAGGAAGAACGGAAGGAAGGATGGAAGGATGGAAGGACAGAATGAAGGACAGAAGACAAATGGTTAAATTTCTCCTTTCATGTCAAGTTACTGTAGTGCAGTAAAATATAAAATAGATGTTTGAAAATTTAAAAGCTGCAAGGGAGATAGATCATTAAAAATACTGTCTAGACAGTCTTTTTAATTCTCAGCAAAGCACAGTTTCTTTTCAAAAGGATTACAATGTAAATCTGACTTTGATAAGCAGTATAGTCACTGACATTGCCTCAATACAAAAATACAACACCCTAAAATACGGGCTTTGAAGAAAGCTCAAGATACCACCTGGTTCATCTCTTGCTTCAGAACTCCAGTACGACCACCCAGCCTGCTTCTGACAAGCAACTCTTCATCAGATCTCCACTCATTGAGACTCCGTGGCATCTCTCACCAGCACTACCCCTGACTACTTATTGTTTGTGCAGCTGTAGCAAGGGTGGGATGAGAGGGCACTGCTTAAATTGTGAGGACTAAAGGATGGAATGAAAATTCTTAGGCTGTCCTCCTGCACCTGAGCACAGAGTTCCGAACTGAGACCTTCTCTGTTGTGACCTGAATAGCAGAATACAGTGTCTAAGAAATGGCAGGATGAGTGAGAGGCCAGAATGAATGGCACCTTGATCTCCAGGTCCAGGAAAGGTCTGAAAGGATGAGGGAGAAGGCCAAGCAATGCAATATGACAATCACATGGGGGAGAGTAGGCTGCCCTCACTGCCAAAGAGTCTCTGCAATACAAGTGTTTGGTGTTGTGAGACTTTTGTGGCCAGCTGGAGAGTAAGGGGAAAAATGCAGGAAGGGACTACTCTTTGTACCAAATTGTGCCAAAATTCTGCTGCACGGGGTTTCTGGGCTTCTGAAGATAATATTCTGAGATTAAATACTGTTGCCATGCTCAAAAATGCTTATTTCCCACAAGACTTTAGGCTACAGAACAATAACTTATGGTGCTCCAAATCATTACTACCTTCAAATTCAAAAATTCCAAGAGCAAAATTTGGCCATGAGAATCATCAATACAAACATTGACTGCCTCAAACAGCAAGGATAAACTTCAGAGCAATGTAATGCTCTATAATGCAATTTACAATAAATGTGGCATCAAATCCTGCCACCTGTTTCACTATTCCAAGCACTTCATGATAATGTGTAATTTTATTTCACTGCTCTTTTATTCAAAGTGCTGGACAAGTATTACATTAGTGTTTGTGGAGAAGATCACCTACTAAATACAACTCTGGAAGGAACTAAAACATATTTAGTGGCTTCCTTTCAGAACTCCTTTAACAGTCTCTTAGAAGACCAAAAGGTAGAAATGACACAGTTCCGGAATATTACACCTTTGGAACAGGTCCCAGCTTACTTGCTCCCTAAGCTTCTTCCTAAGTTCCACCAAAGCACAACAGTACTTTCTGTAATAGAAACTGTTTTGTTCTGTGTCCACTTTACAATGACGTCATGAAAATGTCATTTTCTCACTGGGCTTCTTTCACTATCATTAGCTTAAAAACACAAAGCTTGCCATTACAATTTTAAACTTCCCATAGACTCAAACTACTCTGAGAATTTAACACAGTATCTAGATAGATGCAAAATCACAAATATTTTTATTAAAAAACCAATATTCTGGTTTGACCTGTCCGCTCTCAGTTATTTTAATGAATTTTATTGGTCTACCTGGTTCATAAAAAACAACACTGCATTTTTCCATCAAAGGCAAGTATTATGCATAAGTTCTTTACTTTTTTTAAAAAAAAGAAAAGGTTACATAGGCTTTTATTGAATTCAAGTGTTAGTATCTAGTTTTCATACAGGAAACACCAGTGCCTGAGCAGATGACAGGATCCTGGCCTTAGGAATCCAGTTTTAAAGCTCACCGTAGTGTATTGTGTCAAAGGCAAATTCTGATACCAGGGGCTAGGGCAGCATCAAATTCAATTTATGCTTTCAGGATTTTAGGACTGAAGTTTCCTATATGCAGGACACCTGCACTCTGAGAATTTATGTTCAACAAAATCATCTCCAAGATTACTGCTGTTCCAAAAGATCCGAGCACTCCTGAGGTTCCTCATACCAATGGTGTGACCACATGTCACATTTCTAGGAGTCTTCTGCCCTTGCAGGAAGAATTGTGGTTTCACTGAGTGTCTAAAATCTGCAGCACAACAGGGCAGAGTTGTGCCCTTCCCTCCACATAAAATATTTCATGATTATGAAATATATCACCCAAGTGGATTTCATTTGTCCTGTTCTTTTAAAACACGCATCAAGCTCCCAGGCAGCATTTTTAATAGTTTCAACGTAAAAATACTTTGACATTGGTCTACCAGGCAGCTTCCACCTTAAAAAACTGAAAAAACTCCATGCTGCACATAGAATGCACTTTTACCAATACTTTTCACAGATACTTCAAAAGCTTTGTGCAGGGAGTAGGAGATTTGAAATTCATTTCCAGAAGATATTAAATCCGTGCTGGTCCTTTCTTAAATTTAATTGTCAATGCTAACTCTGTACCCTTCTTGTAAAGCACTAAAAATTAACTTTCATGACTCAGAGAAACCTGAGATATTTATCAAAAGAAAAATCACTACATCTCTATCCTATTTTGCTGCTGGTTTAAGTTATGCATTATCAGTATTATTCTATCATATCTGCAGTAACCAAGTCCCTTTATAATACAAATCAACTTCACTTATTCTTAAGTTTGATTCACCAAATTAGATAAATGAATGCAGCACATACCATACCAGAATAATCAATTTTAATTGAGAATTTTATTCTAGTTTAACTAAATAATAACAAAACATAATAAAAGTAATTCAATATCAGAACAATAATAGAGGGTACTGTAGCTCAGAGATATCTACCAATTCCATCACCACTAACTCTCTTACAAAACATAAAAAATAATAGAAAAATAATTTAGTAATCCCTCTAAACTTGAATTACACATGGTGCAATAGCTGAAGCATCAAACTATCAAGAAAAGCCAACAGGTTGTATGATTCAATATTTTATCCAACAAGACACCATCCCATACTTAGAAATGTGCCTCTTCTTCCAAGTTTCCTCCCCTCATTCTGCAGTTAAAATGAGTTTCCCCTAAGCATCCACCAGATATTTTATCACAGACTTCAGTCACAACCTATATTTCTCATGCAAAAAGTATTTCCATTACCTGCACACAAGAATATTATGTCAAAGGGCAAACAAACATCCCTCATTCCATCTTACCCTTCCATGCAAAGTGCTACTCTGGAGGAAGATCAGCACTAACATGTATCCAGAAGAGTGCTGCAGCAATGGTTAAAAAAATATATTCATTTGTACTATATGCTGTGTACTCACTACAAACTTCTTCAGTAAAAATTTATTCAACTATTTATCAATCCACTGGTAACCTCAATGCAACTATCCTTGCTAGCTTATCTCTTTAGTTACATATCCACTTATCTTGCAGTTACTGGCAATAACAGCTGTCCATAATGGCCTTAAGTGTGCAGAGGGATCCTGTTGCTGTAGAGGCAACAGAAATTTATGGGCACTGCAATGAAAATGCACTACCAGACCCAAATTTAGAGAATTCAGGCAAAGCTTCACCCTCTCAGCCCTCTGCAATACATTGTTACCGAAACAAGACCGGCAAAGTAATTAAGCCTCTCTGATTCAGCCACCTCACATTCTTAACTGTTCTTTGGAGAACATTTTTTCCTCACTCCAAAACTTGTAAGCCAAAACTAAAGCTAATGATTAACATGCTGATTAAATGAATGCTTAACACCACAAAGTTACAGTGCACTACAATGTTTTTTCTTTTCTTTCAACAACTGTATCAAGAATATTTATTCTTCGGTTGAATAACATTCACTAAGCACTTCATCAAACAAAGCCAACAACATTACAGCCCATTAATTTTTCACTTTGGTCTAACGCCAAAAACAGTTAAAATACCTCACTATCTTTCATCCTGCAAGTAATCACGTTAATATGCATTGCCCTTCCCCCAACCCAAACAGTACCACGTACATACTTCGCATTGCTCCTTGGTAATATCTGTTACAAAAGACACACCACCATTCTCCCCAAAAAGAGAATAAATTAGCCAAAAAAACTCCCTTGAAATCTCAGAAACGAGGTCACAGCATCTCCTGTTATAGTCTGAATTTTACCAAGGCCTTTGTCAGCAACTAAGGAAAAGAACACACAGATATTTCAGAAGACAGTTTTGAGATGAAGTATTTTAATGTAAAAGAAACCAAAGGAAAAGTTTCAATAAAAAAAAGTTTAATAAAAAAGCAACACTGAAATGTGACGAAAAACAAGTACAGAAAAGCTGACATTTGGGGTTCTGTACATACAGCTTTGGAAGATAATAATGCATGCAGATACCCTGATGAGAGGCAGTGAATTCAGGACTTTCCTTTCTTCTATGCTTTTATTCAGGTACGCTTCTCCTCTTCTCTCCCTCTTCTCTTCATGTGCCTTTCTGAGAAACTCACACAAACTATTAACTTGACCTAACTCTTCCAACAAATTTGGCTGAAACCAAACAAAAACTTAACAGCACTGAAGAAATGACCAGACATGCAGTATGTGCTCAGCATAAGGAGGAAAGCAGACTGGCATCACATTTGTATCAAGGGAAAGCAATAGTACAACTAAAAACTCAAAAAAGCATCAGTCATCTTAGCAAATAAAGCATTCTCATGTCATGAGCACTGTCTACAATAGTCCAGAGTAATCTCAAAGACAGTCCTTTAAATTAGTTGATGTATTTCCTAGTGTCCCCCAAATGTTTTGCAAGAAAAAGGAATCTTCTCAATGCCCAACACTGTAGTCTTTACTGTCATGATTTAACTTCTGCTAAAGAATTCTGTGAATGAGATTTAAAGATTTATTTTCAGATTCTCTCTAAGTCCTTAAACTCAGGAGCTGTTTTCCACATGAAACAAAAAACTTTATGATTCACAATGAAACCTTGAACAATATAATGTAATGGTAGAGTGCTACAGGAAGGACTTCAGCATCTGTCACAGGCCAAGAAATGCAGTTTTCCTAAAATCCTGCCTGCAAAAGTCTTTGCAATTTACAGAAAAGTCCTTCACTGTACCTGTCAGTATTCTGCTTTCTACACTAACCCATCTGATGAGGAAGTTGTCCTAAGTAGGTCTTGTTGCTGGTTTCAGATGACAATTCGAGGAAGAAATAAAAATCACTATATTTACTATGATGCCAATGCAAAATAAATAGAGATATAACTTCCTACTTTAGAGATCTTTCAACACCTACCAAGAAAACTGGATTTTAAAATAATTGCTATTATAGAGAGAAATATTTTATATACACTTATGTATATTTACTACAGTTTTAGCATAAATCAAAACAATCAAAGAAAATAACGGAAGAATTTGCCAAATAGTTAAGAATATCTTTTATACGCAAATGGTAGTTTCATCTATACATCTTGCTGGTGGGATATGCTTGATCATGTAACAGGCTTAAACAGAAATTATGGTAAAATGTTCACTTTGGTGCTCAAAAAAATAGACTGAACCATAGCTTTCAATGTTTCTTTTTTGTATAATCCACTCCCTCTTTTATAGCTGCATATTAATTTTTTCCCAGACGGCAACACTAACTATTCCTTCCCTAGGAGTTGCTCTGGAGGGGAAAAAATTATTTTTGTAGCTCTTTGACAAGATAGTTGATTGTTGTGGCATGTTTACTCCCAACATGAACTCCAAAATGTCATATTGTGCCTCATTCAGCCTTGCTGGTTTAAAACCGTGCCAACATAACAACTTGTGTGCTTTCAGCAAACTGTTGTATTTCTCATGGCATCACTGCATGTGCACAGTCAAAAATATTTTGCTTTTAAGTTGCTAACATGATTCAGTTCTGCTTTGATTAATACATGTTTGATTACATGTCATCAAGAAGTTACATTAAAGTGACAGGACTCAGAGATTTAGAGACACATTGTTCTGTGTTTAAGATTACTTATTTTTACCCTTTAAAATAAAATTTCCCAAATCTATGTGCAAAATATACTCTTAGTAACAAAAAAAAAATTTAAGCCATTTCTGAAAACACACAAATTCATATATCTAAATTTAAATTGATGAGGGTGGGGGGGAGTCTCACTTCTGTAGTGACTTCCTCAAGTGTTCTTTGTTCTGTAAGATGCAAAAAACACCCTCTAGCATACATGCAAGGCAGGCTTGCCCAGCACACATGCAGAGGCAACCAAGAACAGCGAGACAAAAACTCTCTCCCTACTTCCTATGATCTCAAAACAAATGACACTTTTTCAAGCCAGTCTTTCTGAATATCATAGATTTAAGCACCAGAATAAAGAATTTAAAATTAGCCACTACAGAAATTAGCCAGACATGACTGATTTTCCATTAGCTAGGTTTGGAGAAAGGACCATGCCCTTTGAAGGAAAGCTCAGAAATTGTAATCACTTTGTTATATCTATTTTGCTATTAGAGACTCACAGAAAGTTCTCCTTCATCTGTATCTCACTACACCTTTTGCTATGAAAAGAGGAGGCCTGTCAATGATCATTGCAAACTCACCACAGATATTTTTAGTATCCAGAACAAATCCTCAAACCAAAAAATTAAAAATATTATAAATTATTTCACTGTTGTTGTAAATATAAGGAATTATGTTTCCTCTCCGAACTCTCCATGTACAATACATAAATAATTCAATATTGAAGGTTTTTTGGGTTTGCATAGCTGAGATAAGCAGCTGTGACTTTTTCTCAAGGGAAGGGTGGTTCCTTCCCAGTAAAACAATCCAGGTCATCTGTCACTAAATGGCATCAACTCCATGAAGCAGTAATTTATTTTTAAAGACTTACTAATTTAAATTCACTGTACTCTACTTGAAAACTCTGGAAAAAAAATTATTTCTGTGAGAGGTAGATTATACAGCTCCCTCACATCTCTAATTCTGGTTCTGACCCTTCTATCTAGACTTACCATTTCAGTGACATGCCAGCAGTTGATAGCAATATCAAAGAATTCAGCAATTTTGGGATCCTGAAATACTTCAGTAATGAATCAGACCTTTTCTTTCTTTCTGCTATTCCTTTTTTTTTTTCCTATTACAGCCTTTCCCTTCTGCCTTTACCCTGCAGCTTTCATAACCTCCACAAAGAGCTGTGCCCCAGCAGCCCAGCACAGCTGAGCGCCAGCTTATGGCAGGCTGTCCTCCTGCCCAGCCACCCTCTGGCTCCATCCGTCCCTGCTGGAGGATCTCTGCCACTTTGAAGATAGCAGAGAGGAGCTGCTGCACAAGCCATGAAATGCAACTCTGAGGATCAACTTCAAGGCAGCATTCATCTGCAAGCAGAGTGCCACTGATTTGAAACATAATGTTGTTGCTGCTGCTGCTGCTTCCCATATTTTAACACCTGGAATGTGCAATTCTATTTGCATCTCTAAAAGGAGCAGCCAAAAAGACCAACAATTGTCTATTACTTCAATTACACATCACTGCTTTTATGTGAACATGGTTTGGCCGCTAGTATATACAGACCCAAACCTTTTCCTGCTACTATTTACCTCTTATCTGACAGCAGAATTAAGAGATAGGGTAGGTGTGTTAAGTCACTGGTTATTAACTATGAGTCACTCTCCTTGCACACAAAGCAAACATGCCTTAAAGTAAGCAGTTAAGAGAATGTTCAGCTCTGGTTGCAGCCCATGTGAAAAAGATGAGAAGAAAGGGACAGAAAGATGCATTAAAACTATACCAGTTATGTCATCCAACTTGAATCTCTTACACAGTATGGTGAAATGCTCACAGAAGACCTAAAATTGTTTTACCTTTCTTCACAAGTAAAACCACGCCTGGTTGGTCTAGATGAATAGATGGATGGCTTATGGTCTTTGACCAGACATTACCTGTGACTTTATTTCATAAAATTCCTAGCAACATGATTTTCTTTTTACATTACCACATAACTCCATAGCATACATACATGTAATTCAACAAAAATGATCTAATAGCATAATCTTTTCCACTAACCCTGCTCTGCAGTGTAACTATAGCTCTCTGCCACACTTATTTTACCTAGTTCCACTGCAGGGTTAATTACCTTGGGCAGATCTTTGTGCTAACCCAGCAGTATTGCTTTTAGTACTTGAACAAGCTTGTTTAGGGCCTCTTGAGTGCCTCTCTGCACTGTGCCTTAGGGAAGTGTTCTGAGAGCTGCATTCTTATAAGTACCTTGAAGCTGTGCACCAGCTCCCAAGATGAGAACTGGATGCCTATATACATCTTTTAAGCACTTTTAAAACACTTGCTCTCAGCTTTGTTTTACTCAACATAATATGATAATAGTTCTTACTTCAGTAGGGTGCAAAATCCTTAAACAGTAGATGAGGAATTAGAGTGAGGAAACCTCAGGAAAAGACCAGGCACAACCACTGAATCTCAGAAGCAAGTACAAAGGTAAACTGGGACCAAAGTTCTTAAAAATTTCATATACACCCCTCACTCCATATGAGTAATATAGGGTTGGTGCTGGAACAGAACATAAAGTAAGCCAGATGTTGGATTTAACAAATTATCAAACAATTTTTTAAAAATCCATTCAGAACAGTTTAACATAAAGACAGAACTTTAACTGAGGAAGCACCATATCACAGAGTGCTGGAAACTAGGAATACACGACAAAAATCTCCAGAGTCCTTGACATATTCAGACATTCTTTCCTCAGTCTTTCCTGGGGCTACTGTCACAAATAGGATATGTACTAAATGGATTTCTTGTTGACCCCATATAGCTGATTCTGTGATCTTTAGTACAGGTGCCAGGGAAAGAGGAATCTCAGGTAACAACACAGCCCCCTCCTTACCCCCTGCAAGACTGTAATCCTCTACTCTTAAAGCAGAGCTTGGTGAGATACAGGAGCTGACAAACAGGGGTTTGGAGGCATTCTTCCAATTTATAAATATATCCATGTGGAAAGGATACACAGAATATGAATAGCATTTATAAGGGGATAGATAAACAGAAGAAAATACAGCTGGGACCTACACCACAGTCTCTGTTTTATTAACAGACAGGTAAGAGAACTGCTGTGGTTTAATACCTCAGCCCTGGATACAGGTTGATGTTTCAATATCATCTTTAGCTTCTATAAATTTTTTATGTAAGTATAATAGATATTTTCACAAACTATTTCTCATGGACATCCTTAATTTTGAGTTCAGCTCACTTAACTAACTCCTTCGGCAAACAGCAATTTGAACCCTGTTCAGGTTCCTTTCTGGAAAAAAGCACAATAGGTAATCTTCATTCAGACAGAAAGAAGCATGAATCTTTCACTGTTGTGCAAAGCCAAATCGGGAAACAATCATTTTCTTAGTATGAGACAAAGTAATATTGTACACAATACATACAGGGGCAGAGTCCCAGCTGGTTTGAGTTTGCTTGTTTACAATAACAGCAGCAGAACAGTGTCAACTGAGACACACACACAACATGCACCCAGAGTTTCCAGGGGAGGCTGCATGAAGAAACATCAGCGCTTTTCTCTCCCCCGCCTTACAATTTTAAGTAAACAAATCAAAGCATTTATTTGCAGCTCTAATGCCAGCTACAATCTGCACCTTTTGCACAATGATGTGTCTCTTGAATGGTGTAATTTCCTTCTAACTCCCTACAAACAGAGCATACCCCTAGAATTTTGCCTTCTGAAGCCTGTGAATGGAGCTCTTACAGGAACGGCAACTTCAATCAGTGGTTCAGCCTCTTTTAACTACCAAAATTCAACAGTTCCTTTTTATTAACTGATGAAGTGAGATGTGTGGCTGCTCAAAGCAAACAGAACACAGTCTACAAAATCAGCATATTTTGTTTGGATGGGAGCATCTAATTCCTAAAAGCAGAAAATAAGTCTGTGAACAAAATATCATTATTATTGCTAAACAAAATCTCTCAACAGCTATTTTAGGGCTCACTCCTCGAAGATGCCAAGTACAATGAAAAGCCAAATGATGGGGTATAATTCCAGCCCTTTTATCAGCAATATGTAAGAAAGAGGAAATGGATCAAAAAGACCCTCAACCACACAGCAGCTTAGAAATGAGGGCTGAAAAGCTTAAAACAGCCATAAACAAAACTACACAACTCCAGCTTTAATAAACTCAATTCCATAAACCCTGGGTCATGACAAAGGAACAGTAACAACAGAAGAGGTGATAGAGAGTCTAATTTCCACATTTCCACAGTCATTTTGGTTAGCATCGTGAATGTGTACAAGGATCACAAGGATCCATTACTCACAGAAGAACAACATACCAGAGTCCAAGCATCAATATTAATGGTATAGCTGTTCAAGAAATAGTATTTCTCCTTTGGAAATTTAACCACCCTGTTCAAAGATATTTTGTGTAATGTTTCCACAGTCTCCAACTAATAGCATGCTAGGGCACATGCCAGAGATTTACACCTGCCTATGTACATCACTAACAATAATCCAGTATAAGATACTGACAACTGGAGCCAAAGATACAGAAGTGGACACTGACCTGTAGTGAAATAGAATTTGACACAACAGACTGAAAGTTATCCACACCTTAATTTAGATGAACGCTTCTATATTTTCACTTGACAAAGCAAAAATTAATGAAAATTTTGGATAACTGCCTGATATGTATGTTTAATACTATCAATTATACTATTAAATTATTATAAACAAAGTATTTATTGCTTGCTTTATATTACAAAGGATATACCAACTATATGTATTTTTAAAATACATGTTACAAGTCAATTCAAATGACTAACATAGTTTAGTGTATTTCAGCAAAAGTGTTCACTTCCTAATGCATACTGCTGCTCTGCCAAGCTTGTCATAAATAAGCAGTAACCTTAATTCCATCTACTACAGATTAAATGGGCTGTAGGGAGTGAATACCAATTCAGTGTCAGGCCTTCTCATCTTTTTTTATGGCAGCATTTTTATCTTATGCACTTTAAAATCAGAAACAGCAAGATAGGTTTCTCCTTTCTCAAAACTTTGATTTCAATTGCTTTCCAGGCAAAGGGGTGATCTGAAGTCTAACAGCTGCAGTTGCTGTTGGTCCAGTTACTTAAGCAGTAAAAATTAACCATCCCATATTAATCCCAAATATAATCTCCTATCCTACTGCAAGAAAAATAAAGCCCTGCTTACTGTGATTAAGGAGAGTCATCAGTATACCAAATAAATTACCAAATTCTTTAAACAAGCCAGAGAAAGAGTCACACAGTGGTCCACTATTCATCAGTGGCATTGTTTGATGATACTAATGATACCAATGCAGATCTGAAGAGAGTCAGTGCCTGATTTGCCCATTATGTCCATCAAGGAAAGATTTGATAATCAGCTTGAAAACAATCTGGTTTGACATTTGGCTGAGTCCCTATCTACAAAAATATCTGCACTCCTTCCACCCAGGAAAGGCTTTATAACTGTTTCCATGAGCCTCTTTCAGAACAGCCAATGTCTCTGGCTGAACAGAGCAGTTAACTTCAAGGCAGACTTCCAGCTTCACTTCCAGCTTAGGAAGCTTAAAACAATGCTGTGTAGCTCCTCCTAACTATCCTAACAGGCCTTCATAATGTTACTATTTAAAAATCCAGGCTAGAGAGACTCTCATGGACGGCCTGGTAGTTGAGAATTAATTGGAAGTTACTAATTCAGTCCCATCTTTCCTCTCTCTGGGCATAGCTCTGCCACCCGTGCCCAGAAGAGACAATGCAGGCAAGTCCCTGCTCCATCGCTAAGGAGCTCCACAACAGCAAATCCCACGAGACACCAGTTCAGCCAGGCCGAGACCTCTTTGCTCCAGAGAAGCAAAAGACAATCAACTGAGTCAGAATCAAGTCCTGGATAACTGAATGTGTTGCAGTGTTTGCATCTACTATTGTCACACCTTTGAGAAAACACACAGTACAGATGCTTAGCATCAGTATTTTGTCGTTAAGATTAAGAGGTGTCCTGTCAAAAAATTACTTGCACAGCTCTCAAGCTAGCACAGTGACAGAGGAGAGTTAGAAAATGGACTGAATTCTAAACACTCTAGTTCAAGGAAGTATTTACTTCTGTTAAGCCTAAATTCCAAATTCACACATGAGGTTTCTTATGCTACATGCCAACAAAATGCTCAATGCTGAAAAGATAAAAGCCATTCTGTCTTGAAAAGTATGTTGTGTGAAGAAAGATAGTGAACTAACATCTCTTTCTCTCACAGAGGATACAAAAGAGTAACCTTGGTTTGTTGTCTTTCCAGTTCTCTAGTCTTCTCCCTCTTCAAGAAGCTCTCTTTCATCTTTGGTAGGATGCTAATCCCAGGGGAATTATTTAGAGGATCTTGTGGCAGACAGCAAAGGTTAATCTGTTACTAATATCAAGGATGGCTGAACACACATAGACAATATAGGAAACTATGAAGGACCATCCCTACAAGGCTGAAGTAATAGCAAAGCAAAAGTTTTAAGAGCAAACAAGAGCCAAGCAGCAGATATTTCCTCCAGTGTCATACAGAGCTTGCATAGAGCAGTAAACATTTATACTAATGCAAAGCAGAGACACACAAAGAGAAAAGCAGCACAAGCTAATTAACAGGAAAGACACTAATCATAATCAGACCACCACCTAAACAATACCTTTCTGAGACAAATGTAAATTCATGCATCACAAGCAAAGATACTTTCATGTTTAGAGAGTTGATAAGAGAAATGTCTTCAATTAAACAAACAGAAAAGACACAAGAAATTATAGAATGTAACAAATTCAGGACATTGAAAACACGGTTCAGGAATACTGTTCCAATAGTAGGCCTTACATTTTACAAGTAATTGTCAACACTTAAACACAAAAGTAAACCAACAGAAAACACAAACCTCATTGATTTTCTTGCAAAACTACCTATAGTTACTCTAAATCATTCCCATGCCCCCAATAACAAATACTGCAATTCATCAAAACTATAATAAGACTCTTAGCAAGCCTGTAACACAGATTTTTTTAAAGATCAGAAATCTAGCCAAGCTATGAGTATGGAAAAAAACCCCACACCTTTCTCATTACTGTATAAACACTTTTCTGACTATGTTACATCTTGGTAGCAGTCCTAAGAGATCCATCCAATACAGAACTGTAATCAAAAAGGAAAAGTGAATGTGTGGGCCTGCATTAATCCGTCTCTTTGTTACATACTGATGCTATTAATTTACAATTAGTTCTTAGATTAGAAACTTAAGATTTTATTTCATAGAAACCACTGGGAATTAGAAGAAACTGCAGATGGAATTAATTGGATTTGGAGGGGGAATAAGAAGGATTCTGTCTAACTTGACAGCTCAAAGCAGTGCCATCATCTCAGTGTTTTCCACTATAACTGCTCTTAAAGCGTGGTCAAGCCAAGGCACCGTGAGAGAAGTCAGGGTAGTTAGAGGCCACAATCTGCCTAAATGTTAGTCCTTTATAGTCAGAGTGCACTTCACCATAGCTGCTCTTGAGGTTGTTTGGAAAAATCCTGTCCATCTGCTCACTCCACACAGAATCTCCTAATGTGGAAACAATTCAGAAAGAACCAGAAGCAACGTGGTAGTTCAAAAACTGGGTCAGCAGGTGGTGGAGTGTCCAACACATGCATTGAAAAAAAAGAAAACTACTCCCTGCTAACACAGCACATGCTTTCTGCAAGTAGGAAATAATTGAGAGGCACATGGAAATGAACAGCAGGAGGGACAAAAGGATCCCACTAGGATCCGATAACTTTTATTTGCTGCTGCTTTGACTGAAGCATCTTCAGGTGTACTGAAGTTATCTGGACCACTATTCCACTTGAAATTAGGGTGGTAACTGCAAGCCACATACTCAGCTGAAATTACAAATAATTTAAATAGGCTTAAAGTCTAGTTTCTTAATCAGTTTAGATCAATGCATGAACCTAACACCATGTTACCATCGAAACATGGGATTCATCACCACCTCTGCCCCACCACTCTGCTGTGTAATGCCCATGTCCCTCTCATTTCAGCACTGCCAATCAGGTTGCCCACAAGCAGCAGTGCTGATCCCAAAAAGAGGTGAAAGTGATGGAAGCAGAAGAAGGGAGGACAAAACTGAGGCTTTCAATGGCCATGCAGTCTGGGATCAACTTAAACTCATCACAAAGCAACACCCAAACTAATGCCAGGACTACAAACAATTTGCTCAATGATTCCAGAAAAAATATACAGCCAAAAATACCAACTTCCTTAGGGAAAAACTCCTAAAATATGCGTGCACATAGGAATTTTTATAAATATAATGAGATTTACGAAAAACAAGACAGTTAATGTCTAAACAGTCTAAAGATATAGATACTGTCGGGGAACCACTGTGAACATATACTTGTGGTCTGTGGTGTTTGACATCCACAAATGCTGATGTTATCTGGACAGCCCATTATTATAGCTCCATTTCTTCACAATTACATGAGGAGAAACAGATTCTACATAGTTAAACAATAAAAGGTTTCTTGTTTCCGTTTTAAACAAGAAGTATGGTGACTCAGAAGGCTGCTATAACACAGTTTGCTAAAATGAGTTTCCCTCACTCAAATATAAATAATGGGAAAATCAGTCCCCAGAAAACATTTGTCTTCTCAGAAAAGAGAAATAAGAGCCAGCAAAGACAGCAGAACGGGACTTTCAAAACTTCTGGCATCGTGAAACAGACAAAAATGGCTACTTATGACTATGTAGAAAGTGTAATTTGATAACTACAAAACCAATGTTTTTTAAATGGTATTTAAAAGCTTCACACAATTTAGGTATCTTTTATGTTCTTTTTAGAAGTATTCTAGCCATAGTTACTACAAACAAATCATATAAAAGTGTTTTACTAGCTATGTCTATGAAATAGGAAATCAGTAGTATTAGTCAAGATCCCCAATGTCAATCTCATTCAGATATTGTACAAAAATGCAACAATTATTTCATATTTGTATGCCTACAAGTTTAAACAAATCAGTAAGTAAATCGTCTCTTCCCTCTGCTTTTAAAACAGAAAAAAAAATTCTGTTAGGAGTACAGCTTGTGTGTCTTATGAATACAGTTATTTTCATTCCAAATCTACTTTCTTCACTAAAACTGATGACTGCAAAAACTGTTTTTTCATTTAAATAAGAGCCATTTTTTAAAATACATAGTTTCTGAGCAAACTGAATGTAAATATTTTTTTTAAGAAACACTTCCTCACCTTCTTGAGCTGCAATTTTCTTTGACACAAAGCATTATTAGACACTGTCTTGCCTTAGCTGCTGCTAAGTACTTGGAGAGGTCTCATTTAATCTTTCTTCAGAGACTCGTGACTTTTCATGAAGTATTTCAACATTCATTGAGTCAGAGAATGAGTCTATGTTTTAGACTTTTACTTGAGAGGTAGGAAAAAAAAAACAAAAAAAAAGAAAAAAATAACCACACAGTGCTTAAGTATGAGAGCATGGCATCCCAAATGTTCCCTTACTGGTATCTAGAGTGCACAAAGTGTGAAATATGGTAGCTCAGCTTGCTTTGAAACAGAAACCTGGTTTCCAAAATCCTTGTCAGGATTGGAAACTGCCAGTAGCATAAGGAGCACCACACCAACTCTGTTCACTATCTAGCTTCCATGAATATTTTCATTCACTGACAAGTAAAACTTGCAGATCTAATTCTTGGGGTAAAGTAGCAGCGGACCTTTATTAGAAATTGCATCAAATCTTTTTCTTATTTAAAATTCTATGGGCACATCAGTGCAGGGAAAATTGTGAATGCTGAGCCAAATTGAATTCCAGTGTGAGTTCAAAATGCATTAGTTAAAACATATTAAACCCCATGTGGACATTTTCATTCATAAGTAAAGTGGCCTAGTTTCATCTGATTTAATTAATATGTTACAAATTCACCCCCTTGTTAATTAAACTTCACTTTTCTGAGCATGCCCATACAGTCACCTTGCAAAGGGCTATGAAACAGAGGCCTCACAAGCTTCTCTCCTGGGTTAGGCACTGGGTTTTGCGCAAGCCAGAACCAGTTTGACGGGACAGAATTGTGCCTGCATTTGGAGCACATAGCTGACAAGGGAGCTGGAAGTAGGAGGGAATTAGGAGAGTTTCCAACTCAATGTGCAAGTCTTAACAAGCCTGGACAAGACTCACAGAAAGAAATCTGCTGTAGAATAATTGGTGGGATATGGTGCTAGACACAGGAACAATTGTTAAGAACGTGGAAAGCTATATTACCCGAAAGTTCAAGCAAACTAATCTAAACAAGTATTGCTTTTATCTTATTCATGTTTTATACAGGATTCCAGTTTTCATGCCCTTTTCTGCAATGTTTTTTTCTTATTTCTATTTGAATGTATGCAAGACCAAGGAATTAAATTCAGGAACCATAACCAAACCAAGAATAACACTGTAATTAAAACAGGAATATAAATGCTAGTTCTAAGCCACAATAATTCTATTTTCTAGTGCTACATTTTTTAAAGCACTGATTCTACTCCTATCAAGCTCATACAGAGCAGACAAAAGGACACTGAGACAACACACACACAAAACCTATTTCATTTATTATTTACTTATTACTTTGCAGCAGCATCTGCAGCACAGCAACTTTAGTGTCTTAAAAATTATTGCACAGTGTGAAGACAAGTTAGTTAAAGTCGAGCTAAATGTTAAGATGTTTGGTGGTAAGACTAGGATCTTCCTGTCCTCCCTCTGCTCAACTGCCAACAGTCCCTATCTGCAGTGACACCAATTCACTGCTCTGACAGTTGTCCTATGGCCTTTATGAAAGAGTTGGTAGTTTCTGTTCCTACTGGGCAGGTATCCAAGCTGCAAAGCTACTGTTCACTTGTCACAAATTGATACCCTCTGTAGTCCATTAAGGAAACTATGGAATGAATAAGCACCTCTCACTGGTAAAAATATGCTCAGGATATGGTAAAAAGATTGTGGCACACTGGCAAAAGAGCATGAGAAAGGCTTCACTGCTACTCGTGCTCCATCCATTCAGAAGATAAATAGAGGGCTTCATTCTTCAGATCTGTCACTTTGGCATCTTTCATCGCAATAAATTAGCATTTAAGAAAAAGCTACAGGAAAATGAATTCTTCTTGCTGGTGACAAAACCCAATTCTCACACATAAACATAACAAAGGACAATCACTTCATAAAATATTCTCTGGAAAATAATGTATTATTCATACACTGAATCATGCAAAATTTCTCTGACCTTTTGTGCTTGTCTTTTTCTGGATGTCATCAACTGTTTTATAACTTTCTTGGATTTTTCATTCTTTCAAACTCATCCAAATTAAGGAGAGATTTGATCTTGTACTTTAAATCATCATAAAACCATTCTACTAGAAATCTGAGAGAGAAGCAACACTTATCTTCCTCCAGTCTCTCCTAGTGTCTATTCATGCAAGATTTACTAATTGTTAAACAATCCTCTAGTTTCATTTTTGGCTTCTTGTGCATAATGTGTTGTTAAATTACATTAACTTAATGAATAAGCATTTCAGTAGAGATACTTCATTTCCTTTGTAACCATTTCAAACAAGAAAGACAGAATTCTAATTTACAGCATCTAACAATCTCAAAAATTAATGCTCAGTGCTAAACAGCTGGAAGCAATAATACTAAAACTGTGCCAAACATACAGAGACAACTCAAGCATTTAAACTGCAGCCATTATAGTTTATACCATGGTGGCACATTCCTAACAGGCAATCATGCCATCTCACCACCGTAATCACTGAATACTCACACAGACCAACATTTGCCCTAAAAGGAACATGCATGGTTTCCATCATTTTTGTGCATGTTTTTTGTTAATTGTGTAATGATAGAATTTTGCATCTTTTTCCATGGGAAAATGCAGCAGCCAGTCTGGCCCATGCATCTAGTCACTATGCCAAGGCTGTAACATTAGCTCATGCCTGAGATACCTTGCACTCCTCTGACATCAGTTGAAAATGAGAGTAGCTGGAAAATGGTCAAATGCAGCTCAGTGAAATAACACCCTTGCAATTTCTTATTGATACCCCCAGCCGGTATCAAGCCATGAATTGTTGCAGTCACCATAAATCACAGGCATGCAGCAAGCAACATTTAACACAAGTTTTCCAACAATACAGCTGATTACAATTACACGCGGAATAATTTCTAAAGATTCACAGAAATAACTTCAGAGCGTAGCAGACAAAAAGTTGTGAGATTTCAAAGTCATAAGCATTCAAAGTGAATTTAAGAAAAGAAAGACGTCATCTATTTTTACAAGGCAAAAAATGAAACAAAAGGAACTCCATTTTTGTTTCAATAAGAGTAGCTTAGAAACTTTTACAAATGCTCTGCCTCTACAGAAATAATACAGCCTATTGTCCCAACTGCTGAGCACCCAGCAGTAAAGCAACACCCAGCAGGAGCAACAGCTTTTCAGCTTTTCTCATGGCAGGGCAGCTATAGACATACCCACAGTTTCTAAATCTTTACCATTCAAGGCAGCTCAGCAATTACTAAGACTTTCCAAGAACTTCCACTGCACATATGCAGTATCTAACCTTAAAATGCAACCATTACTTTCGAAAATGGAGTTAACTGTACTCTAGTCTGCATTTCTTTGCTTTATCTTCACCCCACACTGTACTAACTTTAATCTAGGACTAAGAAGAAATAAAGAAAACACTGTTGCCTGTTTAAAGTCAACACAAAATCACTTTCAGAATGAGAATACTAAAAATCAAACACAGAATTTTCCAACACTGCAGACAGTCATCCATAGTCGATATGGAAAAAATTAATTTCTACCATCTTTAAAACAGCTGATGTTATCTTGGAGTACAATACAAAACTGCAAAACACAATACTCTGAATGTCTTTAAGCTACTGCTGGAAAATCCTGATTACCTAGTGGCAATTTCCCTCTAAGTGTGCACTTTTTTCCATGTAATATAAAGATAAATAAGTAGGCCCTCCATTTTACAGGGTTTTATACACAGAATGAATTCTGTAGGACTTTATCTTACTAAATCTGTTTTCCACCATTCCATAGTTACGTTCTGGTAGTGATACTGGCAATGCATTTCAATTCTTCCACAGGGGACAGCTCAGTGAGCCACAGAAAAAAATGCAAATCTACCTGTACTTCTACAGTGACATCTAAAGCTCCACCTCAGCCCTTGTTTGAGCATGACGTGATGAAGGAACAGATCAGGCATATCCTGTGTAGGACTGTGAATATAATACTACTACAGAGTGTGGGAGGCAAGCTATATCACTGCAAGGAAAATCTGACAGTGGAAATTTCCATTCCCTGCATACTTTAAAGGTAAACTTGGATCTTATACATGAAAAATATTCGAAACTGGAAAACAAATTCAGCTTGTGTACCTGTACCAATGGAAACTAAAGTTAAACCAATACCTTGATTTCGCCTTAGGAATTAGTGAACCTCTCCACAATTCTCCGATGTACACATCTTAAAGCCACAGCACACACACAGAACACTGGCTAGGAACAAATACATGTGTTTCATGTGTGTTTGACAAAAAAAGTGTATGTCAACACAGCTTACTGCAGGTCAAAACAACTATTCTCACACATGTTGCAGCCTGACTCCACTTCTGCCTGATTTTTCACCGGGTTTTCCCCTTGCCACTCTTTTAAATTCATTTCTAGCTTCATCTGTCTTGATCTCTGATACACACATCTTTCTTATGCATCTTTTAATGTCTACAGAGAATATGTGGAAGCTCCATTAACTTCAAGCTTCATGAACCAGTTGAATTTTGTGATCCTCCTCAGGCTTTATTCTAATCTTTCTTGATTTCCTCAGTCCAGAAGTAGCCTTTTCCCAGAACCTCTGCTCTATTCTCCCAAAACTCTGAACAGATGTTCTATTTTTCAGTAGGAACTACTGTTTGAAACATACACAAGTATACAACCATATTAAACTACCCATAATCTCATGTCTACATCTAGTGAGAGCCATTCAAACAGAAGTTACTGTTAAGCTCTTCCTTTCTGTATACAGTGAGAAAGTCAAATACTATTTGATATATCACCTAAGGACATATCACAGTACAATAATGAAGTTATTGGACTTAATGCGATTTAGGAAAATTCAAAGCTTGAGTGCAGGGATTGGATGAGAACATACTGTTTGCTGCTATTAGCAGCAAGCTGGACAGAAAACTATGAAAAAAATTCTAAATAAAAAAAATTATCTTAAAATCCATATATTTTAATTACAAGGTTCATACTGCAGGAGTCATCCGATTAGATTAGGAAAATGCTAATGAAATACTAAAAAAAAGAATCTGTCAAACACTAAAATAAAATCTGAAAATGTACTAAATTTGCTAAAACCTCGTCACCATCTTCTCTTTACAGAACACCCACAGTGTGCCAGTACTGTGCAAGAAAAACTCAGTTCTTGATACAGTTGTTTATAATCTATATAGACGACACAGGAAGAAGCAGTAATGAAGGTCAAAGCAGTTAGAAGAGAAACTAAGGCAGGAATGTTGGAGTCAAGGTTAGGAGTTACTTTTTGCTTACTTTCTTATTTCCTGACTCCTTTTACTTCTTAAAGTAAGCCTTAATGAAGATGCAGCAGAAAACACAGGATTTAAAAGTCCTTTTGAATGCTTGTTCACAAAGGAGAGATTTGAATGAGAATGGAATCAAGACTGGAAAGACAAGGGTGGAATTAGAGGGAATGTAAAAGGAATTAATAGTTATACATCATCCAGTAGGTAAAGTCAAAACCAGAGACGAAGTAGGGCAGCTCTCGGTCACATTTAGAGAGGTTGGAGAGAGGCAAGAGATCGAGAAATGTACATCCAAGTAAAAAAGAGGTGCCAAACAAACCATCAAAGCCAAGACAACTGTTTCAAAACAGAAACGGAGACAAGGGGAACACTACTGGAGATGCAGTGAGTGAAATGTGGTAGGAAATCATATCAAACTGGGGAGAAAGAAGTATGGAAATTACATACAATAGTTTTGCTTACACAGGACAGTAGATGAAGACAGTGGCCCTCAAGGAAATGCAGAAGTAAAGAAGCCTGCAGAAAAGAGGTGGACGTGTTTGACCATATTTGCATTTTGTTAGCAGAATGCCATTGCAAAAGTTCAAGGTAAGGAGGGAAGCTCATCTATTAAACCCTTATACACACTTATCACAAACAATCCCAAAATGAAATGAGGTTACCCAGGGATGGTACCAAATCAGACAAGGAGAGGCCTGATGGAATTCTCTTCCCCACATCATAAATAAAACGGCATGTAAGGCACTAGAAGATGCCACAAAAACTGACAAAACCCATGCCCAAACCTGGGGTGGGGATGAAAAAACAAACATTGTGAAGCCTGAAGAAAAAAAGAATTTTGCATACACGTGACTAATGATTCTCATGTCATCAAAAATACCCAGGTACAACAAATTAAAAAAGGCTTTTATGATGTGGCCAGGTAAAAACTGTTGCTACCAAGTCTGAAGTGCAATGTCCAGGGAGTAAAGGAGACTGGAGACTGTCAAACAGAGACCTAATAATAAGGTCAAGGATAAGTAGATAGAATTTTCAAGCAGCACAGAAGCATTAGAGAGAAGGGAAGGACAACTGCAGATGCTAAGGAAACTGGAAAGAAAAAGGTAATGTTGCCAACTCTCCAATTCATCAAATCAAAAAAAATCTGAAGAAAAATGAAATTCTTAACTTGTCTGTGTCTATACAGAAAAGGGGAGAAAGCACTTCTAGTGATACAAATTCATTGCTGTCTTAAACAGAAGCAACTCTCTATGAAGTTAAGAGCATAAAAACTTGTACTGAACGTGCTCATTTTTTCTAATTCTCTCCTAATAAGGACTACTAAGTCACCTTACTGTGAACGCTAACACAGGATAGTTACAGCATAATTGTTTTTAAATGTTTCTGAATTCATTCTGTAAACAGAATGAAAGAAGAGTACAGAAATTCTATCATCACTGTTGTACCATCTTATTTCAATATCATTTCACTTTGGTAATATTTTATTGCCAAATGTTCATCTTGAATATTAAGACCTCCCTCTTCTAGCAGTTTCAGTTCTGAATATCTACTGTATTCTCTAATCACAACCCCTCTTGCATCCTGCAGTTTTCCCTTTCCAGTTTTACTCTCTTATTTTTCCTTGGATCCTTGCTCACTCAGAACCTTGACACCCTTCCTTTATTTCTCATTCCTCCTCCGCAGTTTCTTTGCTTTCATTCTGCTTGCTGCCCTCCTTTCCAGCTATCTGTACACTGTAAGAAATATTTAAATAGAAGATCTCACTTTGAAAACTCGTCTCCCCTGGCAGCCTCCCCGGGCTGGGGCGGCCGCTGGCGCTGAGGCCCGTTGCTAAGCAGCTCTTTAGCACCCTGTTCGAGGGACTGGGACTCAGCTCTGCTCCACGCTGCTGGTGCAGTGCCCTGGTTTGCAGGCAGCAAAGGGGCCTGAATACCTCGGCCCAGGAAGATCCAAGTCCTGCTCCTTCTCAGAGGTGTGTGGAAGGACAGAGGCAGGAGTGTATTGTAATTTTTAAAATAAAAATGTAAATAAGCCTTCCCAACAATGCTCCTTCTACAGTATTCCCATCTCCAGAAGATGACTGATATTTTTCAGATAAAGAACTTCAAGAGAATTTTTTTTAATAACATCAGAGAGAAATATCTTTAAAACCAAAACCAACAACCACTCGTAACCAGCTCATCAAACTGGGCAGTCTCTCTGCTGCTTTCCAGCTTCATCTGACCTTCACCAGGTCTGTTTAAACTCAAGCATGAAGAGGCCCTCTGTATTTCGGTGCAGTGTTAATGCTGTGCCTGCTGGGTAAAGCAACATAATCACAATCAGCCCAAGCATGCTCAGAATTGCTGTACATGCACAGGTAAACATCAGGGCATGGTCATGCTGCAAGATCTCCATTTTGGTAGCATCAGGTGGTTTTATTAGTTGTTGTCCAGACACAATTTCTAGGTGCTCTCTGAGTTCTCCTCAATTCTCAAGTGTAACTGGTTACCTTGCTATTAAGACCTATGCATTATAAGAGTCATAGCCCAGGTGCTGTACTGCTTTTGAAACTGACTTGATGGCTTGTTGTACTAATAACCACAAATACCAGGTACCAACATTGTACCAACCCCAGAATAGCAGATACCCATTTTGAGAAAGAGATAGGAGGATGAACATTGATATGTCAGTGTCTTCTCCCTGAGCAGCACCTTCTACTCTCTCACCTCATCTCCCTAGCCTAGACTGTATTCAGTGCCTCAGGTGTCATTATTTTCCTTTGGATTCAGGTGGGTGAGATGGGAATGTTCAAGCCCTGAGGTGGCCAAGCAGAAACTGCTGGTCTGGGAAACCATCATGGCAGGATACACAGCCCTGGATTGCAAGCAGTTCAACCCCTCAGACTAGATGACAACTATGGATGGAGCTCACACCTTCATCCTGGCATCCTCTGCATACTAAGTTACTAGAACGTACACCATAGAGAACTACTGCACTTATTCTCCAACATAAAGAAAGAGACAGGCAAAGTACTTAATGCCAGGTTTCTCTGAAGTATAAGCCTACAGACAAGAGGTGAAGCCAGAAATGAAAGCCTGATGTTCCTGTTTCTGTTTTGCCCCGAGACTGGCTAACCAGTCAGCTAATGGCTGACCACACACCAAGACCTGATAGCATCTCTTTCTTTGTCACTAAACTAAATGGAAAGAGATGCTCTGTTTAACAGAAGAGGAAGAAACCTTTAGAATTACACCTAAGATATTTTCAGGGCAGAAAATTCAAAGAGAATTAAGAAGATGAGGAAGTTTTCATGACAGCTGCAGGAGTTTGATTGAGTGAAGATATACTAAGGGAAGTCTCGTTGACAATAAATAATATTTTCATGACTTTTGCACAGTTTTCAGCAAGATATGGGATATGATCTATCACATCAGGAAAATCATCAAAAATATATATACATTTGTCCTGTGTATTAGACAAAAGAGAGTAAAGATGAAAATATGTTTAATGCACATGCATTAATACACACTAATATTTAATATCTATATATGCATGTAAACTGATCTACAAAGTGAATCCAGAAGTTGCTTGAATGACATCAAAATTTTTCATACTCTTAGAAGAGCAGTCTTGAACACTTTGCTGATCAACCTATGCTCCTCATCATGCAACAAAGAGAAGCTGGGCAAGTTACAAGACTGGAAGAGACTGAACATTGAAGATATTATAAATGCTGTTATATTTGCAGTCACGAAAATTTAAAGAATTAAAAATATTTGCAACTTCATTTCCCAAGTTTTCATGCATACTTTGCTGAATGTGGGTATCCAGGAATACAGGCAGAGTTCTCTTCCTCAGAAACAGAGGCTCTGCTAAAAGTATCTTGACATTTCATCTTATACAGACAGTCTGATCCCTAATTACTCAGTATATGAAGTGAATTGTAATTCTCATTAGAAGGCTGCTGAAACATTTAATCCTGCCAGCATTTTGGGCTGCTTCTTCGGGGAATTTGGGGGATGTTTGGGGGGATTTAGCATTTTTCAGTAATAAACAGGAAGCTGATATAGGGCCAAATACACCCTGTAATTTCAGGTACTTCCACTGCATCTTTTACAAATTAGCAATGGTGCAATAAAACTGCCCTCAAAATGTTCCAACAATTCTTCAGTGAATGTACATTTTAAACTGAAAATAAAGGTGTCTAGTAACTGAAGCAATGTTTCACACTATCTTGAAATAAACCTATATGCATTCAAGAGTATACCCTTTATTTATTTAATGTGTAATACTATCCTACCATATAATTTCAAAACATTTTTGTAAGAACAAATAGAATAAAAATTAGTTCTTACATAGAGCTTCTCACAAGCACAGCAAATCAGTCTCCTCATTTAACAGAATAAAACAGTGCTCAGGTGTAAAGAAACAAAGTAATTGTCCTGTGAAACAGCAGATCCAAGAAGACCTGCACAGAAATTAGGCCTCCTCAGATCCTACCAGCTGTCTAGCTGGACACAACCACCTTGGGCAGCCATGGCTGTTCCTAATGCCCTCTGACCCTACCATGACCACAGCCTTCTGCCCTACCAGCACCATCCCTTAGTGAGGACTGCAGCTTCTGGCATCAGCTGCATTACAAAATCAAATTAATATTACAGAAGCATTCACATAATCAGCTCACTACAGACAGTAAACAACTTGTTCTTCTTTGGAGACGGCTGTTTGAGCCACCTGACATGTATTCATCCTTTTAGATACCTTCTCAGAAGTTTTCAGAGTCACATTTCCCATTAGCTCATTTTTGTCCATACAACAGCTGGGAAGAGAATCTCTGGGAGTGATAAGAGAAGACAGGCTAAATGGAAGTCATCAGTATAATACATAATACTGTTGTTAAAAATGTAAACATCCCTCTGAAAAAAAGACAAACTACAAGGAATCTGTGGAAAGCAGCAGGAATTATAAAAGTTTCTTAAAGTATTAAAAAGGACTAGAGGAATTTAGGGGTTTTTCAGTCTAAAAAGAATGTCTGATGTGAGCCATGGGAACAGCATTACATAAAATGTTACAAAAAAAGACAGGTAGCAACTGCTCTCAATACCCACTAAGAAAGAAGAAAAATAATTAATATAAAGCTACAGAATATAAGATGAATTTCAGAAAAAATAAATAGTTACAAGGACATAACGCAAAAAGGACTCTAAGCAAACTAAATTTTAAGACCAGATTAGAAAAACATATAGTCAACATAGTTTAAGTAAACACAGTCCTACTGCTGTGCAAGATAGGCTAAAATGATACAAAGTTGGTTTCCAGTCTTTAGCTCTTCCATGCACTACATTAAGACAAATGAATGCATTAACTGTATATTTATAAAAAGACACAGGGAACAATGGGAATAATTACATTTATTTGTCATCTAATTTTTATTAGTGCCTCCATTAATATCAATTTATTTCCACTTAGGGTTGACAAAATGACACTTCTCCACCACTAGATATTATTACCTTATTTTCTTACTGGTGTGTGCTGAGTACAGCTTCCTACCAACAGACTGCATTGGGTACATATTTGGTAACTCGTGCCAGAGAGCTGAAACAGCCCTGGGCACTTTGCTAGGTACATCACTTCCTTGTGGGCCAATTACTACAGTCATTTGTGTCCTACCTAGACTGCTCCTATGAGCCAGCTAAAGCAAGGACAAGTCTTTGATGGCTTTTCCCTTGTAAGAAATAACAGAAAGATGCTTGTAAAAACAGTGAGTCCCATTTCCAACAGAATTTCCCTTACTCAGCTCACCCATAACTTTCCAAACTCTCCCACCACCCTGGGCTTTTTCCCCACTACCATTTAGAGCCCCTCCAGCAGTGCATTATGAAAGATCTCAATACCAGAGGTATAGGGCTTGCTCACTCTCATCATTACCTAAGGGAACACCCAAACATGAAGGGCACCATATGCTTTTAAACAGACAGGATTTTATCATCAATAAAGAAACTTGGGGTTAAGGAGCTGCTCTCATCTGGTTTTGTACATTACTATATTAATTGACACAATGAAAATTAACACTAAATGCTAGTCAGACCAATATGGCATTCAGTATCTAACCAGATTCACTATTTTTCCATGTATTTTATTCACAAAGAATATTGATATGGATCTGGTGTACTTCCACCAGATATCCTTGCTGGTCAAAAATCTAATCAATACTCAAAGTAAACTACATAAATGTCCATAAATTACAGTTTTTCATTATATTGGAACTCTTCTATGAAAAAAGAAAATGCTAATTTATCCATAACAGGAAGGTATAAGATATTATAAAGTATTATAAGGTGTATATATAGACATAAGGTGCTATAAAGACAGAATAAGAAGCATATTCGTAACTTCCTTTTCACTTCATAGATAATGTCAGAATAATATTTATGAGATTATGGGTACATTTATAACTAGGCCAGAAATTTAATATTAAATGTCTATTTTATGCAAAATTTAGCTCCACAACTGAATGAGAAGGGAAAGGATCCCTCAAAAAAGAACAAGTAACAATAAATCAAATGCAATATTCTCCCATTCATTAAAATATCTGACTCTAAAACAGTTTAAGTATTAAATGCTTCAGAAACAATCTTTTTAAATAAGGAATTTTATCTTCTTTCAAAGAAAACACTTCTGTGGGTTCTCTCACTGTGACAGATTATACATTACTTGCTCACCAGCCTCAAGGTTTTTTCAGAAGATTGTTAATCAACAAACTTGGTGAGTTGTTAATCAAACTTGGTGAGTGACAACAAAAATAGTCACAGACAACCATGAGTGGCCCAGCTGTGACTTTCTCTGTGAAATACAGTTCCATGTTATTAATTAGTAATAGATCCATAACATCAACCACCAAACCAAATGGAACATTCTGTGATAGTGTTTCTTTCTTAGTAAAATACTTTATTCATATCAAAGACAAGTTTTACTGATGTGAAAGGAAATCTAAAAGTAATGCAGAAGGACCTGCATTTCTAAAATATTAATAAAGGTTTTTTCCTACCTCAAAATAATCATTGTTCACCTTTGTTAATCAAACAGGAAAAAAAAATCATAGAGATCAGAGGTATTTGAATCTTGCTTTTTCAAAAGCTCTGAGAGCATCCAGCAGGCCCAGGCAGACACCTGAAAGTGACAGCAGAAAGCAGCCTCCATGTTTCAACACAGCTGGGAAGTAAACACGGCGGGTACTTGCGTGATGGAAACTGCATTACCAAGTGAGAGATTATACCGCCAGAAAGGCAGCACGATGCTTTGCTGTGGGCAGAAATTCACCTGGATAAAAAGAGAGAATTGTGGTCCTTGTACAGGCAGAGTGTCACAATGTGGTCCCCTTTTCTATTTACAGTAGATCCAGCCACTGCAAGGCCACGGCCACTGCTTGATGCTATCAGACATGCAGTCAGGGGAATGCGCTGGTGCTGCAGCCCTGACTAACGAGCACCCTACTGCCAACAGCCACCTCCGAGAGACTGGCAAATAAAAGAGCCTCATGACTAACCAGCTGAGTGTTCTGAAAGTACTGCTTTCATTGCCCACAGAATTATCACCAACATCAGCATAATTTTTCCTTGAGCTTAGAAGCTAGCAGAAAAAGGTACATTTTAACAGAATTCATTGAATAGTATTTGTATATGTGAAAAAGCTAAGGACAGATATTTATAAATGTAAGAATTACGAGATATACAGTTCCATGGACAGTCCATACACAGTTCTATCTTCTGTCCAAGAATTTGAACATCTTGCCTTTTATTAAAAAGACAGACAAAGCACACAAGAGACTATAAAACAAATAAAGAGTTTGGAGAGAAGAGATAAATTGCTGACTTGGATTTAGCAAATTAATTTTTCTGTTTAATCAAAGACTATAGAAAGGGTTTCCAAACACTGAATACCAATTATTCAAATCATTCTGAAAGGACAAAAATAAACTGGGGGAAAAAAGGAAAAATAAACCAGCACTCTGTCACATCTTAAATAAAAGAGTATGGCCCTTCTTTACTGTCTGGCTGTAAGGGTGCCCCAAGTGACTGAGATCCTGTGTCTTGGAAGAAAAAGGTCACTGCTCATTGGACAGCCTACCATACAGTGTCATCACGGATTTCTGGATGTCATAAAAGCTTTACCTCACTGTCCTCTCCATTGGTCTCAGAGACCAATCCACTTCCATATAATTTGCTTCTAAGAGATGCATTTACAAATATATTTTCTAAATAGCAGAGATGCCTATTGCTGAGTTACTCTATATTTCTCATTAAGATTTTAAAAGGCATATGACTAAATTCAGACTTAAATTTTTAATATTTTTAATTTGCTGTGAAATTTTTTCTTCCTCAGGCTATCATATTTTTTTAAATGTCAGTCTAACATGTAACTCAAAATTCATAAATGAGCTGAATAAGCCCTGCACTGTCAGTTTTAAGAGAGCTTATAACAAACCCAATCTCCCTAAATTCATCAACAGAAAATAAGTTGTTCATTGAATTTGCCTATTTTTCCTCATAACCAAGCCTGAGGAATTCACAGCTGCCCTTGCTTATCAGACCCAAGACCCTATTAACATAAATCTCAGATCCATCATACAATCACTGAACAGCCCAGGTTGGAAGGGACCTCAAAAGACTATCCAGATCAGCTTTTCATGGGACAGCTATCCCAGGTGAGATTACCGAGCCTCCTGTCCAACTTAATTTTGAAAGCCGCCAGTGATGAAGACGCTGCTACAGCCCTGGAGAGGATGCTCTTACTGTAATAAATAAATAAATTCTTTCTTGTGGCAAGAAAAATGTTCTCCCATGCAACCTGTACCCTTGTCTTCATGGGGTTCCTTGCAAAGAGAGAGCCTCCTGCCTATTTCTAGATTAGCTTTAAGTACTGGAATACTGCAGTGAGGCCTTCCTTGAGTTTCTCCAGGAATAAAATACCTAATGTCTTCAATATCTCCTGAAAGGGCAGTTTCTCCTGCCCTTTGATCATCTTTGTGGCCGTCTTTTGGACCTTCTCCTATCTGTCCCTATCTTTCTTGAATTGTGGGGATCCACACATTCCTAAAGTGCAGCCTGGAGACGCAGAAGGAGATCACCAAAAACAGAACGATGAGCATTTTTCTTCTAAAGCCATGAGATAAAATTTTAAGATACAAAATGTTGGATTTTTTGGTAGGTTTTTTTTTGCTTTGTTTTTACATTTATGAATAACACAGGAATGTGAAGGCAATGGTGCAGGCATGCAGTGTGCAATGAGGTGACAGGCAGAGCTCAAAAACAGGCTTAAAAAGGAAGTGGAACAATTGAAATCTTTCCTCTCCCACAAACTGGCTCAAATGCCTATGAAACACCAAAGAACTGGAAACCTGAGTTGGTATGAGCTCCAGAAAATTAAGATACTTGGTTCTGACAGCTGTCCAGGGACAGCTATCATAAACTGGTTCTCTCACAGAAGAATCACTTCATGAAAGATAAGCCTCTGTATCCAAACAAACTCATGAAGATTAAGTTAACGTAACTAAAGATGAATAAAGTCTGTTTCATCTATCATAAAGTGAGTCAGATGAACTGAAATCTTAAAGCATTTATTTCTCCACCAACTACAAAAACAGGACTATTACAGTGATTTCAGCTTACGTACACCAGTGTGGGATATGTCAAAGGTAGGCAAGACGAATGCCACCCACAGCTTTCCAGTCAAGGGATATGGTAATAGTGAAACAACCATAAAAGGTTACAAGCATTTGAAAGCAGGAAGTGTAACATTCAACTGAGCTGAGGCCTTTGAACAGCACTTTTAAAATAATAGTAATTATCTCTGCGTTCTTGCATTACGTACAGGAGAAACCTAAAGAAATCGGATGTATTTTGTATGGGTCTTTGTAAATTCTTTCAGCCTCATAGGAACCTGAATAACTACTTCTCAAGGAAACAGGCAAATACAGTAGGCAGAGGGGCAAAACTATTATTATTTCATTATATAACAACAATATGTTTTGCCCTGCACAAAACCTCCTTTTATCTGGCCTCACAGTTATTTAAATGTTTTGAGTTTTATGTTCTAAAGCATATAGAACAAGAGACTAAATTCAGGCCTCATCAAACAGTTTGGTTTATTTATAAATTTGTTTAAATTCATTTGCATTTTTTCATGGGGTTGGGTCTGTGATTAAAGTAGGCTCCAGGATTTTAATAACACTCCATCTGTCCCAGAGGTCCTTGCTTAATTTTTGCTTTCACAGGCATTTTAAAAAATTAGCTAATGTTAGAAACTTCTCAGTTTCTAAATTCTTCTGCAATATATTGCAGAGGAGGTAAACAGAAATCTTAAGCCCTGTTTGCAAAGAAATAAAGACCTTTAACATTTCAGGAAACCTTAAAATACAGTAGTTGTAAGTACTTGAAGATAAGCAACACAAAACAGCCAACACTTCTCTAGATACTTCCTTTAGCTGTCAAAAAAGATGTTTTACAAGTGTCATGATGCTTAATCTCTAACACACTTCTCTCTCCTAGGAATGTGACTGCAACACCATGCACATGAGCCTCTCTCTCACACACTCAATTATTCCTGATATATTCCTCATATCAATGCAAGTCTGAGAAAATAGTTGCCATGTTGGAACTGCAGTCCAGTGGAAGTTATGTGCTAAATCTCAGGATTTCAGATTCACCTACAGATGCTGTAAAACAGCATTATCCAAAACTACCACAAAAGCTGGTACAACGGTGTGAGTCAGGTGAGTTACATAAAACACCAAGCCCTACAAAGACACTAATTGTAAGACACATAGTGAAAACAGAAGCTATTAGAAATGTACACACAGCTGGAATACACACCCATGTTGTGCACTTGTTTTCCTTCCAAAATCTTTAATTACAAGGATATTGTAGATATATTATCATAAATCAACAAATCCATTTTCCACAGCATGTTACTAAGCAACTGTAACCAAGACCTTGTGTAAATTAGATTAAAATTCCAAGGTAACAGTTCCCAAATACAACCTCACATTGCACAGCCAAAGAGAGTAGAACGTGTTCATATTAAAAGAAGAACATCTGCTTAGTTTTATGTTTGTTTAAATAGTTTAGATACATAGAAAATGTGAATCTATGTGTATCAGCTACAGGCATTTCCACCATACAATAAACCCTGCAAAGATCTAATAATGGCGGTATATTTTTCAGATAAAATAACTGAAAACATTTTCAAATTAATTTCATTATTCATTATATGCATTTCATTCTGCCATTTAACTCTTTCCAAACTACACAAAAATACACTAATTTAAATAATCTATTAACAGTAATTACTACAACCTTTTAAGAGAAGATCTCATACTGGCATACACAGTGCAAAAGAAGAATACTGTAATACAATGATTAAATATTTTTGTTTCACTTCCAATATAAAAACAATATTTTTTCCCAGTCATAAATACAGAAGTATAAGCACCTCTCTAATAACTGGCTGCACTTGGCAGGCACGTCTCCACCACTCCAGCACTCAGACATTCTATGGGCTTATGAAGTAACACGAGAAAGCTCCAATTCCAACAGAGTAGACCAGAATGCTCTCTAAGCAAAAAAGATTGTCGTATGTGAAATTTTCCTGCCACTGTCAGTCCTGCCTTCCCACAGAGTTTCAAAGTTCAAGTTACCTAACCTCACAACAAATACAACTAAATATTTTAAAACACAACCCAAATTGAAACATAGAATCACAGAACGTTTTGGGTTGGAAGGAACCTTAAAGATCATCTAGTTGCAACCCCCACCCACCACAGATAGGAGGGCCACATGGTAGATGAGGTTGCTGATCCAGTGGGCCCCATCCAACCCAGCCTTGAACACTTCCAAGGAGGGAGTATGCACATCTTCTCTGGACAACCTGTTCCAGTGCCTCACCACCATGAATAAAGATGATGTTTCATCATAACATCTAATGTAAATATCTCCTTTAAAACCATTCCCTGTTGTCCCGTCACTATCTACCCATGCAAAAAGTCATTTCCACTTATTTTTGTAAATCCCCTTGAAGTACTGCAAGGCCCCAATGAGGTCACCCCAGAGCCTTCTCCTGGCTGAAGGGCCCCAAGTCTCTCAGCCTGACATCATAGGAGAGGTGCTCCACCCTGATCATCCTCATGGCCTGCTCTGGACTAGATACAACAGGTCCATGTTTTTCTTGTGCTGGGAACCTGAGCTGGATGCAGCGCTCCAGGTGGGGTCTCACAAGGTTAGAGGGGGAAAATCACCTCTCTTGACCTGTTGGTCACTCCAATTTTGATGCAGCCCAGCATGTAGCTGGCCTGGAGGCTCAGAGACTTGAGTGATATGGGAAGTCTGTCTGCCAGCAAAGACTGAGGCAAAGTCATTGAGTACCTCAGTCTTCTCCATATCCATTATTGTCAGTTCGCCCTTCTCATTTTTCAGAAGGGAGATGCTCTCCTGGCCCTTTCTTTTCTGACTTACAGAATCTCCTTGTTATTCTTCACATCCCTTGCCAAGTCCTGTTCCTTCTGTGCCTTGGCTTTCCAAACCGCATCCTCACACGTTCAAACCATATCTTTATACTCTCCAAAAGTCACCTGACCTGCTTTCATTAGCTTTGCATTTCCTTCTTACTCCTCAGTGAGAGAAGCAGATCCTTGCCCAGCCATGCCAGTTTCCAGCCTGCCTTGCCTGATTTCCTACACATTGGGATGGAGAGCTCTTGCACTCTTAAGGAAAGTGGCCTTAAAGAGTTGCCAGTTCTGGTTAGTTCCTTTGTCCCTAATGACAATTTCCCAGGGGATCTCATTCACCAACTCCTTCAAAAACTGGAAATTCACTCTTCTAAAATTCAGGATCATGACTTCATTCCTTGAGATCCCAGACTCATCAGAGTATGGTCACCAAAGCCCAGGCTGCCTCCAGTGTTAACCCAATCTTAAGGGAGGAAGGTTGTTATTTTACTGCTTCTGGCTCACAAGCTGTCTCTAGAACGAGAACTGAAATCAGCTGCAATGGAGACAGAATCTTCATGGAGACACTTTGTTCCTTGTTCATCCCAGTTTTCAGGGACTCAGGAATATCACAGGCCTTTCTGCTCCAAACACATGTTCCACTTATTTGACATTGCTTCCTTTCACACATATATACATCTTTGTAGAGTTTTTCTCTAAACATAAAACAAAAAAAAAACCACCACGCACTGCATATACACACCACCTGCTGGGGAGAAGATGAGAGAACAAACATGTGACAGACATTAATCATGATGCTTAATGCACTCCTGGCTGGCTCTCTGCTACCAGAGCAAGGAGAATCATTTAACAAATTGTGTGGATGAAGCAGAAAGGAACACTTGCCAGCTTTATTAATTCGTGGCTTTTAAGTTCTTCTGCCTCTTTTAAACATTTAAAGAATATATAATATGTGAAGAGCCCTTTCCATTCTAAGTTTTCCTGCAGTGATGATTCTGTCCATGCCCCAGCCTTGCTGGAAGGGCACATTTCTCTACCTCCCCATTCATCTTTCACCAAGAGTGCACTTTAATACACCACTGCTCTGTGCCAGTGGTACCGTGCAGGAAGTACTTCTCTCCCCATTGCTTTACATATTTCTTGTCCTAGAGAAATGGTTATGAGTCTTAATATTTTATGTCAGTCAAAATATAAATTAACTGCATAATCCACTATACTAATGTGTGCATCTTCTTGTAAGGTCAATAAAAGCTGCTCTGCTTACAGTACAAATGAAATCAAACCACAAGATATTCCACTGAGCACTGGGAAAAGGGTGACAAATTGAACATTCAAAAAGTACAAAAGGCTGTATTTCTTAATTCCTCCCATCAAGAAAAGAGAACATAGAGTAGTTAGTGGCCTTCTTCATTTTTTTTTTCAATTACTTTTCAGAGACATCATGTACACTTCTGTTGCCCAGTGATGAGAGCAGCTTCAGAGATACAAGCAACAGTTCTAAGATGACTAGTTGCAACCACATCTAAAAAGCATGTTCTAACTTTTAAAACATCCCCTCAATGCAGTGTCTGAAAAAAACACTACCACCATACTACCGTTTACAAGGTATGTTTGAATATTTAATTCTTTCAAACTTCCTTCAACAGTCTACACTCATGGCAAGGCTGTTTTAGTTACTTCACTTTTACTGCTCAGTCCTCAAAACTGTGTTCCAGGACATGAAGAATTCCAGCCCTGCATCAGAGACATGTATTGTTTTACAGTGCATGGGCCCATCAACTTTATTTAACATCCCCTGGGTAAAAAAGTATTCAACTACAACAATAACAGGCATTCCACAAGCAAATTATATAATGGATGATAGTACTCTTCAAGTCACTTTAAAATGACAGTAGAAATGAAGTTCTGATTCTGCAGGATCTTTTCCTTTTGAGTGTTCAGCACATTCCCATTTCAAGGTGTGACTTTCTGGGGGGAGCTACAAGTATTTTCTGCTTTTTCCCCATCTCTATTGCAAGGCTAACATAGCTGAGATGAACTCTATGTATCAACAGAATTTTTACAAAGCTCTGCTTAGTACAGCTTTCATGAAGACTGCAGCATATGGAAAAACCTTTTCAGCTCAGATGTATATTTCTAACACTATCTATTGGTTTCATATCCAGCATCTTCCACATACGAAAAGATATGATTAAGCTTCCCCTATTCAAAAATAATCCCATCACTTCTATGGGGAAACTAATAGGTGTTTGACTATTTGTAGAGCTCTAAATGTTGAAGCTTTCCCAGCTCTTGCCCATTTACAACTTAATTCACTACGACCAAAACAGATCATTTTTTCATATAGCTGCTTCATAGCAGATAAGAAAGTAGTGCCATGAGGGCTTCCAGTGCTGTTAATTTCTTTAAGAAAAATGCCAGATTACTTCTTCAACCTCATTTTTCTCTAGAAAAAGAACTTTTGAAAATTAACATAAGCATTCTCACAAGTTACACTGGGACAGAAAAAAATCTGTTACTGTTAAATTGTCTCATTGACCTGAACTGCCCAAAATAAAAATTGCAAGCAATATGTATGTTGAAATTACCAATATAGTTCTGTCCAGAATAAGCACATTTCAACTAATATACAATAAAGATGGGAAAACAACACCATTTATTAATTTTTGCTTTGCATTTACAGTTGTACTTTTTCAAATCCAGAATTTTTAAGAATTGGTTCGTATGAAAGAAGGCAGTTGTGAGGAAAAGTAAAGGAATCATTTCAACCTTAACTTTCACAGTTGCTATGCAATTATATTGCATAGAAGTATGTACAAAGACATTACTGTTCATGTTACTGTGAAATAACAACAAAGCACCAAGGACACAAATTTAAAGTAGCCCTAACTGTAATAGTCTACACTAAAACTATCAAGAAACTAGTCAAAGCAGTATCCTTTGTTGTTGTTGTATATAAGAGATATAGAGGTTCCTGGTAACATAATAAAATTTTAAATTAATCTCTCGGGTAATAAAAACCAAGTGTACAAATACAAGAGTTCCTCTTTTCTTAAAGGTTTCTCCCAAAAACATATAGCAAAAGAAGCATCTTTCACAAGAAAAAAAAAACAGGTTTCTTAAATTTTAAATTACTGTGTTTAAGGTCTCCATTCTAACAATATATTCATCATACAAGTGAGTACAGAAGACATCGAGTTCTAAATGTTGGTTCACAAGACTAAGTTTGATTTTGCAACTTCATAGCAAGACTAAAAACTTTGGCAAATACCCTATCAGTTTTAGAGTTTGAGACAAAACCTTCTGGAATAATCATATGGGAAACACAAACCACAGAAGGTAGGGAAAATTCAAAATAAGTTAGATCTATACTGAAAGATTTTTTTAAAGCATTTTAACAGTCTTGGGATTGTTTGGATGACTCATGACTGCTTTCCTGAGCAATAGTCAACATACGTGTTGTGGACAGCCTTTTTAACACATTGCTTGATATAAAAAAGTTATGGGGGCAGAACACACAATATTAATTCAAGTCTATATAAAAAAGAAACAACACATTTATCAATAAAGCCCTAATAAAATTTTAAAAACATTTGCCAAAGAAGAAGAAAAATAAAAATGGAGACTACACCAACTGTAAACTCTGTGTTAAAGTGCTCCACAGGGCCATCACTACTTCAAGCTTCTTTTTGTCTTTCCCCCACACCTCAGGAAGGAGCAGAGTTTCTCACATCCAGTAGCAAGAATACGCACACCCTTTTTAATATTATGTGCGATTGAGAAACAACTTAGGTTTTTTGAGAAGAATTGTGATCAAACTATTCTCCAAAAAGAACATTTTCTCTCTAAAATTACTATTCTTCACAAGCCACAAGGGAGAACCCCAGCTATATTACAACTCCATGCTCTTGAAAATAATGGTTTTTATCCGTTTCCACATTCATAGGTTCTTAGTTGTAAATTGTCATCATAACACCAAATGTAAAATACAAATATAATAAACTTAATATAAGAAAAAATTGAAATATTGTCTGTATTAATTACATAATAGTTGTTTTGGCAAAATACATGTAAGCAAAATAAGCTTAACTGACAAAACTAAATACTTTGTCCCTGAAAGCATTCTGCTACTATAAACGCAACACAGATAAAAAATAGATTCTTATAGGTGGAAAAAATTGTTGAAACTGGCAAATTCATGCAAAACATCTCCCAGTAAGAAATTGTTCCACTGGAAAAAAAATCTAACAGGCATAAAATTAATTAGTAATAATTATTACTATGAAACATTCATCTACTAGACCATCAGCTTTAAAGACCTGTTACAAATCTGTTCCTGAAGGTCCAGTTCCAATTTCTTTGGTATGAACTGCTGTGGTTACTATTAACTGTATGCATTAGTGATCTGTCATCCCAGTTGTGAAGCACTGCCTTGGTAGCAGCCTTTCTCAAGGTACACATCCAAGAGACCCTCAAGCATTTACACAGCATCTCCAACACGTACACAAAAAGTGCACCAAGGGACACACACCTGCCCCACACCAGGGGCAGTGGTCACAGCACATCAGATGCTGCATTACTCACACATGTGAGGCCTGCAGTGGAGATGAGAAACCTGCTGGAGAGATCTGACTCGAGGCAGCCAGGTGGCTTTGCCAATGCACAAAGAAAAATGGCAGAAGAAAACGAAAGGGCCTGTTTGCTCACCAAACTAATTCTTTCAGAGCCTACGTCTCTCCAGAAGTGACAGGATGGAGAAGGCTATGAAAAACAGGGAGCTGCCATTTTCCTCAGGGTGAAATAAGTAATTAGAGAAATACAATCATTTTTACCCCGTTTCCTTCAACTTCTAAAAGCACGTTACAATCTCCTTCTCATCCATATCCAGCCTAAAAAGCTTAAATTTTTCTTTTGTTAATATATTGTATACATAGTATTATTCTGCATAAGAGACATAATCTGTCATTGCCTTTTGGGCAGTAAGAGAGACTCCTGCTGCTGACCCAAATGAGGCTTGAAACAGCAGCAGTAGCATGGTCATGAAAGTTAAGCATTTAATCAGTATAAGAAATTGAATGCTGCTCTTTTGAGTCTCAGCTCCACAAAGACAAGAGTCATCCTGAAAGGTCTTTAACACAGGAATAAATACACAGCTTGACCAGCTTGTATTCAGACTTCAGAATGTCTTTCCAAACTTTCTGAAGTCACTAGTGGAAAAAACAATTATTTATAAATAGGGCTAAGTTTTTCAAGTTTGACAAAAACATCCATAGGTACTGAAGCAGATTGGTAGCCTATAGAACCAAATGATCTCTTACAATTCAAGACAAATTACAAAGATAAATCCTTGGCTATGCTAAGTTGCTCATAATTGATAAATGAAAAATGTTAACAGCACTAATCTAAATTACGACTTCTCAGAATATTCATCTTCATCACAATGGAAAAAAAAAAAAAGAATGTTTACAATCTACCCTTGCTTGAATTAGACTATCAAAAAAACTAATCACACACTGTTTTCATTTTCACATGACTCTCACTATACTTCATACTTTCCCCTCAAGATTTTCATCTTTCTAGGGGCACTATTTGGTAGCCTAGCTCAGTGTACAGAAATATTTTTCAGGGAGCATAAAACTGAGAAACTGTATTTTTTTCCAATTGTCATGATCTTTCCCATGAATTCCTAACCTCAGAACAATCACTTCACTGCATGTTCCTCAAAGCAGGCTGAAGTCTTTAGTACCTGAAGTGGCAATAAGCAGAATCACATTTCATATAACAACACCATCTCCTATCCTGAATATTCATTTTTCATTAAAATAAAGACAGACTTAAAGCAATTCAGATAGAGCAAATATTCGGCAAGAACTGAAACCTGACTGTGTAGTGAAGCACAGCATGGAGTAGACTGACTATTAACTCAATCCCAGCTCATCTACGTGGTTTTCCTTCCCATTCTTCCATTCCTGTTATTATGGATTTCCAACATTTCTGACACAACTACAATAGAAGCAACAAAGCAGTATGGAGAGTGAGATATCTGGAAATGTCTGTTTAATCTCCATTTTGATCTTCAGATCAAAATAATTCAAAAGCTCATGAGATGATTCATGATTATAGCAGCCCCTTTCTAATCAAAGGCCCAAAAGTGCAGCCATCTCAGAAACAGTTTGCCATTGCTAAACTCAAAAGTTCTACTAACATTTTTATAAATTATTTCCCATCTATCCTTGCTTTCTCTGCATGCATACTCATCCCCTTGTTTAAGCAGACATCATCACCATTAAATGAGATAAATTCTGGTAAACTTACTAGAGGTGTCATATTTCAGATAATATTATTCTTATAAATATATATGTTGATACATTTTTTTTCTTCCAGACTGCTTTTATGTTTCTCCATTATTCCTAATGATTTTGTGCTGATGACCAGTAATGAACAAGTAATGCTAATAACTGTTCTAACAAGCTTCATCTCTGTTTTCTGGTAGCCTGACAAATTCCTACCAACTACTTCAAGATATAACTTTTAGACCTTCCTGTGTTACAGCATAATTACAACTCCAAGCCCTCTAAGCAGCTTTGCTTTTCAACATATGTATTTGCAGGCAGGTTCTTTAAAACAGACTGGCACCTCCCTTACAGCAGCAACACACCAAGCATGCTGCCAGTTCTGACAGTGTTAATCATCTCCTGATCAGCAACTTACTGAGCACTTCTGCTGCTAGAAATCCTCATAGTGGTCCCTTTTCTTTTTGTATGACTGAGTAAATACAGTCAGAAATGTCCTCCCTCTTGCATTTGCAGATACACACAGCCAATACTATGCAACATAACACCCTGCTGTGCTGAATGTACACCACTCTACACTGCTCACCAGAAATAGTCCATGCTTTTTTATTTAGTCAATTTATTTCCTCTTGCCACTTTTCCCTTCCACAAACTTAGCCACTTGCATTTTAATTAAGTCTGAAATCAGCATCTTTTTTCTCTTAATTTTTTCCCCAAGTATTTCTATTTACAGTTTTCTCATGTCAAAAGGAATTGCATTACAAGTATTGAATTCTTCCAGAGTAAAACTGGAACAAAATAAAACCAGCTATTACCACTTAGTTTGCCAAGTTTAAAAAAAAATACCTGAGGTATAACTGAATTTAAATGCACCACAATTTTATTTTTAAATCTGTGAAATTGGGATTACACCAATACACCTGTGTGAAAAATGCTGTCATTTAGAGAAGAAGAACATGATTGACTACCTCCACACATTTGTTCTCCTAAGATTGGAAAAAATATAGTGTGAATTTCTGAAACTGTGAAGCAAGGAAGGAAATGGGTCCAGTATCCATATAGTTCTATATTTTTAGAAATCCTCTTTAAAGAGTAACTATGCACTTCCCAGAAAAGCCTTTGCAATATATGCTTAAATGACAACTGGCCAAATTATAATTAGTTTTTCATTTTTAAAACTAAGCTGCTGTACTCTTCTCTCAAGGGTGACACTGATGGAACATTTTTGTGCCCTCTTCATACTAAGATGTGATGGGATCAGCTACCACCACACAACTGCAGCACAACCAAGAACAGGAGTTTTTGGAGAAGGAAAACAGGAGAGATGGGGAGGAAGAAATATGAGAGACTAAAAATTCTGCCCTACTTATCATCCAGACTTTCCTCCTAGTACAAATGAAAGTTACAGAGGCAAAGTGAAGAGAAAGCAAGGGAAAATAGCTTGGCCAACTCTGATGTAACATCTACTCCAACATCACAAGACAGAGGGAGGCAGAGAGAGAAGAAATTAATTGATCTGCAAATCAAGCAGAACTAAGTGCAGGGTTTTGGTTTTTCAAAAAGCTGCAATGTGAGGTGACATAACTAGAGGCAGCATGAACTGGCAAGTGTCATTTACTTTGGGACAGACCAGTTAGTCAACAAATACTTCGCCCACCTCTTCTTAGGGCAAACTTTTCCTTTGTGAGTCCTGCCTACAGTCTCCTTTTCAAGGAACTTCAACATCACACAGCCAAACACTGCCCTCAGTGTAACTTCTACAATCACTAAATTTAGCAAGTTTCTATAAGCACACTACAATATTCAAAAATATCAAAATAAAATAAAAGAAATTGACCACTCAGCCGAGGTTGTGTGTTGTCTGGATAATTACAGTAATCTTTCACTGATATTGTATGTAAACAGTAAAACATGCTTCTTGACACTGAGCTGACTGACACAATGTTGTCCTTCTCAACTGGCATCACCAACTCTAAAAAATTCAAAATTGTATGAAAGACTGCAGCATACATTTATTCTTCTTCAAGCTTTATGAAGTATAGAGAGCATTTCAGGACAGCAGGTTTATTTGCTACCAACAGCAACATTAGCAGAGCTGCAAAGAACTTCAAATTCTGCCAGGTGAAAAAAAATTTCTTAAGTTCTTCGGCAGATATGAAGGGAATTTCTATGATTTAGAACATTTAAAACCTGAAACAGTTTAATCATAAAACTGTCATCAAACCACACCATCAAGACTTCACAGGCTTGCTACAACTGGTTCCAAAGCTCAAGCTGTGTGTGGAATCACAAAATTTCATAAATTTCATCTGTAGTTCTTGTTCTGTTGCCTTAATATTTTAGTAAATGAAATAAACTTCATCAGTCTTTAGGATTGAGTACAGAAAGCATCAGTAAGAAAACTGAATTATCTTAAGCATAGAGTGTGGCTAAAATACTAGCAAGCAAAGAAAATCCTGCTTACTGAAACTGTCTCAGTAACCACAGTCCCCTGAGAATATATGTTTAGTATATTCCCTGAGAATATATGTTTAGTATACTCTATGACTAAAGGTGCTGAGGATATGCATGTGTTCTTCCTTGGAAGAATTATCTGCTATCCACAATGACCAATGATTATATATATTAAAAACACACATTTACTTGAGCCAAGACATCAGCTGGTGACAGGTCAGGATTCCAAACAGCAAAGATATCTATGTTTAGTCTTCAATTAAATAAAATTAAATAAAATTAAATGTATGATATTCATTTGCATATTTCCTATTTCTTGTCCCACCAACACCATAAGTAGTACTAAATTGTAATTGTCCCTTTGGAGCAACAACAGGGGCAACAACAGTATTTTAACCACAAGTAAAATATTAAAACGTGAATTCCAAACACAGACCATGTACTCACATCAGGAACTAGACATGACAGAACTGCCTCAATGAAATCTGAGAATTCACCTGCTCCAAGAGATAATCTCCCTTGGGGTCGTTTTCCTATTTGGACCAGCAGTGAAGCAGTCTGGGTGCACAAAGCTGTAGGACACAAGGTGTTCTCCCCAGCCTGTCACAATGAAAATCAAGGGACCTGCTGGAGCTCACAGAGTCCTCTCTCTGCACACTCACCATGCATATAATATATGCAGATCTTGACCAAACATGAAATCAGGACATGGCCAATTAAACACGTTGAAACAGAACCCAGGAAATGGGTTTGTATCCCATTAATCAGACACAAACAGCCCAACTCTTCCCAAGATCTGAGTGTCAGTGATGATTATTCTTTAGTAATTCCTTTGCAACTAACCACCATCTGCCTCATGCATGCTATTCAGCAACTCTGACAAAGTGTTCTTATGTGCCTTCTTGGAACAGCTTAAAGATAGGCATCAAACACCTTTCAGAGACTCAAATATATTTTGCCTAAGAAGCTACTTCAATTGTTCTAGCAAATAGGCTCAGCTTTACTTTACATTATTGAATACCATCAATAGTAATTTGGACTAAATACTGAATTAACCAAATAAGGTAACACAGAACCGAGCAGCAGGAATGTATGTTTCCTCTTACTATATTTTTCCCATATATTTAAGCAGAGTCTGAATAAATATCCACGATTATGCTATTTCACAATTTTACTTTTTCTCACACAGAGCTCAGTGCTTGGTCTAGCACTCCATGAATAGGTAGAGAAGACAAAGTACTTCTCTTATTCATCACTGCTCACTAGAGGAGGGAAGGCTGCATCACAGCACAGTGGTACATACTGCTCCCAATAGCCTTCCACGCCTTCAGGTAGCATCCTGGGGGATGAAATGAAGATTATACTTATTAAACTTGCAGTGTGCTTACAGGCTTTCTGGTGGGAGGGTTGACAGGTTGATAGGAGGGGGCTGTAAGCACATTAGAGAACAAAATTAGAATATAAAATGAACTTGACAAATTGGAGAAGCAGCCTGGGGAAAAAAAGAGATTTAGTTCAATGACAACCAAGTGGAAGATTCTGTACTTAGCCAAGAACAATTAACTGCTCAGATAATGGATAATAACAACTGCTGAGGTTGCAATTCTGCATGAAAACATAGCCCACAAGAATCCAAATAAGACCTAACAATAGTTTGGGTTTTACAACAGAAAAAAATAAAAGGCAAAGACTGTACTGGGGTTTAAGAGAAAAATTATGTATGAGTACTCTTGTTGTTCTACCAGCTCCGGTAATGTTGCACTGGGAACTGAAATGAGACATATACACTTTGGAAATAATTGAAGGTAGAGAAACCAGAATTATGAAAAAACATAATTCATGAGGATGAGGACAGAGTTAGAGCTGTTTTGTTTAAAGAAAAGATTGCTGAGGAGAGACAAATGTTTCCAAACACTGGAGTTCATACTCATGCACTGCTGAGCAAGAAGTAATGGACTTCAAAGATATAGGTGTGGATAACTGGCTCCAAGTTGAGACCCTAACCAGCTATCTTTCTAGTGAGTCTATTATTTCCATTACCTATTCAATATTACATTTAACAGGAAAGTCTTCAATACACAAAGCTAATAAAATGATAAAGTGCAGATCCTTGTTTTCTAGGAAGGTTTGCAAGGGACTTTCTGGATTGTTCCTTTTCCAGTTGAAGATGAAGAATTTTAAAAGCCTGTTTATTCTGTGCACTCTCTTTACTGCAACTCTTAGAAGTAACCCCATCAGTTTTCAGGATTATTCTCACCACTTCTTACATAATTTTCTTTCTTCCTGACATATTTAAATTGAGAAATAACCACCTGCTGAATTCAATACTGAAAACTAAGATAATGCTAGGTATTTTTAGTAAGAATAATATCACCACACTCCTAGTCACCATCTCAAAATATTGTCTGCTAAAAAAAAGAAAAAACACTCATGTTTCATAGACAAAACCAAATTTCTATACATAAGTTTGCCTTTCAAGACAATGGATTCCACTTAATGGCCACATACATCCACTGATTAAAAGCAACTACTTCCACTTTCCAGACTATCTGACTCTCCAGAAATTTGTACCATGTTCTTATCATTTCCAAGCTGATATAAAATTACTTTGACATTTTTTATCCTTCCCCTAGATTATCCTAAAATGTAGGGTTTGAATGCACTTGCACATTGAAGCTAACATCACAATATTTCAAATGTATTTGCACATCTATTTCCTACTGGCACAAGTTACAAAGAAATTAAATCTAGAAAAAAAAATAAGTTAAGTGATGATGAGTTTTTCTTCATGTCAATAATCCATACTAAGACTGATGACAGTAGATTTAAAATTTAAGTTATGTAACCATTCCATATGGTGGCTGTCATAAATAAAAATTTGAATGAAACTACCCTGTGTGTAGGCAAGTAGCAAAATTTTAAATACTAAGTATTTCAGAAGAATTTATTGCAATAGTGAGGCTGTTTTGGCAAGAGGGTCTATCAGACCTACAGAACCTGAAGCTACTCGGTTTGCAGAAATTAAGAAGTGCATCTCTGTTGGATGTGTTCACACATGCAGGAAGTCTCTTTGCATCAGCAGGTAAAGTTAATGCACAGAGCATATTCCAAAAATATGCCTTTCAGCTTCCACATTTTGCATAAAAAGTAGTCTCGTGTTTTCGTCTAGTGAATCTGTCAAAAGAAGAATTTATATGAACATCTGTAAGAATAACTTACCATATAATCATCCTACATGATTCAATCACTTAACAAGCTTGAGAACACAAATGGTTAGTTGCCAAAATGCCACTTCTCTCCTTGCATGATCTTTGTTATCTGCAGCTGGAAAGGGTCAGTTCTGAGTTTGCAAATTACAATATCAACTTTTCTTCTTGACAATTCCCTATATATTAAACACATTAAATAATCTCTATCTGCAGATGTTAAGGTGGAATAGGGGTTCAGATCTGCATTAAGCCACTGTGATTTGATGAATCAGATTACCAAAGACATTTTAATTGTCTTAACCCTTTTTTCACTACTTTTAAGCACATTCAGAGAAACAAAGAATGGCTCATTTACTTGCTTCAGGCAATGCATAACACCTGGCTGAACTGCAAAATTGGACTACAAGTCTGAGCCCTTCATTTCATCAACATTATTTCACAAATCAGGTAGCAATCCAGCAACATGGCATATCTAAATCAGACTGCAAACAAAAGGCAAGACTAAAGTCGTTGAGACAAACCCAGCAGTGTCCACATGCTGTGCATCTACAAGCCACAAGATGCTGTGTATGAGGCCTTTCAGATGAAATGTGAATGCAAGTGAGAAACACAATACTGTCCATTATTACAGCACTGTACTACTCAGACGTCCCAGCTGAGATAAAAGCACGGTAAAGCACTACACAAACAAGCAGAGGTAACCATCCTGACTCAAACAGTTGACAAATTATGTAAATAACAAAAAAACAGAGTGGGGAGAGAACAAAGTTGTACATGCTTTTCTCTACAAGAGAACTGGAAGGTTTAAAGGAGACAGGTTGTGGAAACTCCGTGATACAAAGATGCTTCTTTTCCAAGCCATACCATACGCATGGAGATAAAGTTTTCCCTTTAACCTGTGTAAAATCTTACACAGAACTACAACTTACAAAAGCTATGTCAGTAGCCCACTCATTACTTTCGGTATTAGTGTCTCTTTACCTCAAGGAAGGTATACAATCATTTAGATGGAAATGTGGCAAGATGTCTAACTTGCCTTTAAAAAAAGAAGGAACCTTTATTTACATATATTTCTGCCCTTTTCTAATAGTCACAGAATAAAAGTACCTCACAGTATATTCCTTCTTGGTTTGCTAGTTCCTGCTAATATGTCTGATCTGACTCTTCTCCACTAAAAATATAGTTTGAACAATCACAGATGAGCATCTTTTTGTTATATTAACAGAAAAACAATTATGTTTTACAATTAAATAATTTCTCATCTTTACCAGTAAAGTAACAAAATTCATTCATTTCAGCACCTGAAGAAACAAAAGAGTGGACTATTTTAAGACCTAAGGTCAAAATATATTCAATAAACTTATCTGACTTGTGAATTATCAAAGCACATACAGATACTATTAAAGATACATGCTTTCCATCTTGTTCTTATGAAAAACTAACTATGGCTTCCAAATCCATTGAACAACTTCATGGCATTCCTCTCTCATTCAAATTAGTGCATACTTCTTCACTTTTATCTAGAAATTGCACTCTTAAAAACGAATGGCCGCAATAACAGTTTAGCAGTAATTGTTCTTTGTCAAGTGTTTGTTAGGGTTTGTATGAGTAAATCTACAATCTTTTCTTCACAGATTTTTTGATCAAGCAGCCTTTAACATGAAAATGGATTTACTTCTTACTAATGAAAACAGAATAAGACACATCATAATTTGAAATGCTGTAATGGTGTCTGCCTTGCAAATTAGTAACCTTTGAGGTGCAAGAATTCTCTGTCAAAATTTAAACCAAATTTATTTTCAAAATACAGTTTTGCAAAAATATCTTAGTGGTCCTTTGAAGAATACTGAAGTTTGTTGAAACCACAAAGCATACCTTAGTCTTTCCTTCGTGGTTCCACAGAACACTTGAAATTATTTACATTATATGATTAAGGTTTCTCTTTAGAAAAGGTAGGGCATAGAAACCCACCAAACTTTGTTTTACTAAAAGTTAAGAATAAAATGCACATTGTTGATATTACACATTACATTTTATCTCTTCTTTAATGGAAAAAAACCTCAATACTTTAATGGTTTTATATTGCTGCTTACCATTTCATATACTAGGTTTGAGAGACATTTCAAAGGTAGAGATTATTTTTTCAAGGCTCATTCTCACAAAGCTCATTAAAGCAACTGCCAAGAAGAATAGCACCTGAATGGTACATAACAGATCCATCCATCATCCTTACTCCCCCTCATCCATCAACAGAAGGACACACTACAAGCCATAACTGCACGTATGAAAAATTCTCTTGCAACAGAAGCCAAATATGCACAGCTTGGAAACCCCGAAGTAATAGCACAGAGGAGATTTTATAAACAAACAATCTTATTAAGTACAAGTAAGTATCTGATTACATGACAAAGATCAAGGAACCAAAGTATCATCACTGAAATTCACCCACAAATATATAGGTAACAGGCACCTATGAGAGTTTTAATTACTGTAAAGGATGGAAGCCTGCACTTCAACTCAAATAGTACCACATGCAGAATCCCATGCAGGGCCAATACCTGAGGTTACTCTCAGCTTACAGCATACCACCTGTTGGAGCACGACTCTTCCCTTCCTACGCAGCTCTCTACAGCACGTGACACGGGCAACAAACCACACTTTGTTACAAGAGGTCTAATGTCACTCTCGTACACTGTGTGGAGCACTTTGAGGAAAGCTAGGAACTTACATATGTAACTCCATATGGTCCTAAAGCAATCCAAGTACAACTGTGCACACTGAAACAGGTGTTTCAAGTTTCAGCAGAACAGCAGATTTATAACAAAACTTGTATTTTAGACACTGACTGGATTCAATTTCAGCCTGAAAGAAATATGCTGTTGAACTTTTCTGTTAAGGCCAGCCATAGACTGTCTATCTCATCATCAAACAAATATTTTAAGAGGAGTACAGGAGAGTATTTCTGAAGAAAAATTAAAACATGCTTATAGCTTCAAGACTGTCTCTTAAAACATGTTTTAAGTAGGTAAGGGTGAATATAATATACAAATAACATATAGGATCACATTTGATTCCAAAATCTTAAGAGTTTTCCTTCTAAAAAAGCATATTATAATAGTTTCTAAAGATTAAAACACACCAAAATGCAAGTAGCAAATTTTAGAAGCATGGTACAAAGAACAATAAGCAACTTTTTTCTATATATATCAAATGCTCTTCTGCAGTATTTAAAAGCCAAATACCAAAGCACGCTTCAAAATCCACACAACAAAATCTAAAAGCTGAATGCAACATGAGTATACTACAGTATAATCAAACCAAAATTAATCCATTTTCTTAATCAAAATCTAAGAGAATAGCAAAATAGCATGAAGCAGTAGAAGCAAGGCTTTTGTAAATATCTAGCTTAGAAATCTGAGATATGTGAAAAACTAAGAGTTTTAAAAACAGTTTAAAAACAGATTTCTAACAGAATACTGTCGCTGGTAAACTACACAACCGAGAAGCACTTTGTTTTCTTATTACAAAATGCTGATCAGGTCCATAACCCTGAATAGAGAGCTGCATAATGGACAACTGTAATCCAGCATGCTAATAATGAATGTAGCAGGAGTCAGCACTAGATCCAACACTTTCTGGGAGGAAAAGACCTGTATCCTCAGATCTGATATGAAAACAATGCCTAAATGCATCATAATCAAGTATTTTCATCTATCACACCAATGCAAGTAGAATACCCCATCTGAAAAGATACTGAACTGCTCTAGACTGCACTACTCTCTCTAGATTAAGTTTTTACAGCACGACAATACCTATTTGACAATATCCACAGCCAGGTTTTCTTTTCATGTGCATTTCTGCAAGACTTGACATTTACAATACTTACGCATTGCAATAAGGTTTCTTTTCATATCCTTTGTAGTTATTCATGTTCAGAGCCATTTTGCAAACTTCACAGTGGAAACATCCTTTATGCCAGTACTGTAAATAAATGTAAAGTAGAATTACTTACGGTACCAATGTTTTGAAAGCAGTATTAGGGAATGGTAAACGTAAAAACACAATTACATGTCAATATTTTGGACATGCATTACAGGTCTCTTAACTAAATAGAAAATAATTACTTTCTCATGAAACCAAAGGTGCTTCTGAAACACTCTCAGACACGTAAATTCTGTGCTAAGGTGAATGCCAAGACCCCTGCATGCTGACCTTGCTACGATAATTTTAAAGATAACTGAAGCAGGAGTTTGACGTTTTCCTCGGGGAAAAAAAAAAAAAACCTACGCCGCTTGCTAAGAATGCAATACTACGCGAATGCAATCACTAACTAATGTGACGGCTGGCTTTTTGGTACGCCACACAGACACTAAATTTAGCGCATAATACGGCATTTTCCTCCGGTGGCTTCTACCGCCTCGCCTTGCCTTTCCGGGGACGGTAATTTGGCGCATCTGTCAGAACCTCCCTGTTGTTATTTACGGAGCGACCGCGCCGGGCTCTAACCGGTACCACCGCGGACACCCCCGCGGGACGGGGCTGGCACCGCCCCGCTGCCCCGGCCCCCGGCCCCGCCGAGGCGGCCATGGTGCCAGGGGCAGCCGAAGCCGCCCCAGCTCAGGGAGGCACCGACAACTACAGCTGCGAAGGGGCCGCCTACAACTTCATCCCTCGGGGAGCCGAGGGGGCCGCAGGGACCCGCCGCCGGCCCCGGGCACCGTCGTTCCCGAGCGGGCACCGCAGGGCGCCCCGGCCGCTGCGGCCCCCGCTCGCCCCGCGCCAGCGCGGTGACACGGCGGCTGCTCCCGCTGGCGCTGACAGCGCGGATGCCGGCGCAGCGGCGGCCCTTGAGACGCTGCATTTGCCACCTGCCAGCTCGTCCCGATGCCCTGCCGGCCCGGCCCGGCCCTGCCCGCCCCGCCAGAGCCGCGAGGAGCGGGACGGGCACGCCCGGGAGGCGCCGTCCCCGCCCGCCCGCGCCCCAGCACCTTGTCCAGGCAGTTGACTTTCTCAGTGGGATAGACCACTTTGCCACAGCGGGCGCACTGGGGGTTCATTTTGCGGCTCCTCTGGGGCGGCGGCTCCGGCGGGCGGCGGCGGCCGAGGTTGCGGTGCGGCGGGCTGGGCTGGACGGAGCTGCGGGAGGCCGATCTATCATCCCCTGCCCTGGCGGGGACGCCGGGAGTCCTCAGCGGCTGCGGACAGGCGAGGAGGTCATCCGCGGCGGCTGTGGAGGAAGCGGCGCTCCAGCTGACTGCGGCTCGGCAGCATGTGCGAGTGGGCGGGCGGGGAGCCGGTGCTGCCGCCCCCGCCGCTCGCCGCCCGCCCCCGCCGCCTCCCCCCCCGTGTGCCTGCGCGCTCGGCTCCCCGTGCCGCGGGCTGGGTGACTCACGCCGAGCCCCCGCGCTGCAGCCGCAAGCCAAGCCAAGCCCACCGGCGCGGCCCGCAGCGAGGGGAGGGCAGAAGGGGAGGGCGAGCCCCGCGCCGCAGCCGCCCCGAGGGGGGCGAGATGGCGGGGAGGGGGTGGTACCCGCTGCGCCTCCGGGCGCACCTGCCCGGGGCTCACTGGGGCGGGGCTGGCCCCGGCGAAAGGGAGGGAGATGGAGAAGGATAGCGAGAGCGCGGGGCAACGGGGCCGCGGGGAGCTCGGGCGCTCTCCGAAGTGAGGCCCGAGGCCTGGCCGTGCGCCCGGGGGCACCTGCCGGCCGGAGCCGCGGCCTCCCTCCCGCCCGCTGCACACGCAGCCCCCGGGGCCGCCAGCGGGTGCGGAACGTTCCGCGCGTTCCCTCAGCCTTGTGTCCCGATGAGTTTTCAGGCGCGGCGTAGCAGCCTTTCCGGGGCAGAGTCTCGCCGGGTCTCATCAGCCGTCCCGCGGGGCAACCGAATCGCAGCCGGAATGGCAAATGACCCTCCTCGGAGCAGGCTTTGGGCAGTCATTTCTGACTTGCTCTGCAGCGCTATGGAGCGGTACAGCGAGAACTCCTGCGGTTTTTCTTCGCTGAGGACTTTAACTACCTGGAATATAAACCTCGCTGAGGAAAGCACTTAAGCCAGCGCAGCGCAGCCTTTTCTGAGGATCTTTTTCAGTATCGCAGCACTCTGTGTGGCTCACAGCAAGGACAAATTCTGCACATACTTGGGTGTTATTAAGTAATCAGAATGCAGTCAGCTAAACTGGAATACTTGGCTATAATTCTGCCTTAGCGACCCAACTTTTATTCGCTGGCTGTTTAAAGGCACAAGGAGAAACAGTAATTTCGTTGAAATTAATAATATATGTGATTAAATGAGAAACACCTAATCAGTCTTTAAATATTACATGATGGAAGTTGTAAAGCTGCCTCTGCCTCATCTAGCCTGAAACATCTGGCACCCAGTGAAACTCAATGTTGAGATGCTGGCTGTGCTGCAAGCAACAGGAAAGCAGATTTGCAGGTAGTCCTGTAAGTGTTTGTTGTCTCCTGTGGCTGTCCCGTGCAGTAGCAAATAGACAAAGTGCTGACCAGCCCCGTTTCTGTTCCTGTTATCTACATACTGGTCCGTTTCGAAGCCAGCGCTAGCAACCTGCAGTTCTCAAAAATCTTGAAGCAGATAGGCTTTTTTATTGCTGTTGTTAAGCAAATTACCTTTGATATGGAATTTAAGATTTGTCTTCTCACTGTTCCTGGCTGACAATAGCATGATAATTTTTCACAAATACCTCTAGACCAAGCTGGCCTCAGTCTAAGATTTCCCAGACAGAAATAGGTGCATAGGCACCCTGCAGTTCCAATGCAGTGAGTCTCATCCTCTGCTACCTCTGTGCTGAACTGATTACCTTACACTCTTTCCTGGGCAGTCTGACTGGCTATGAACAATGGCTTTTATTCAAGGAACTCTGAATGCTAGGCGTCTGAGTATGTTGATAAAGGAAACTTGAATACATGGTAACTCAGTATTTTCTGTGGGAACTGTCATTTGGGGATCTGTCTAAAATCCCATCTGAATGGAATTAGGCCCAACACATAGGTAAGCAATTTCCATTCTGCTAAGGTTACACAGTATAGGGCAGCAAGTCTGTACTGGAGACTGGGATGGAGACTGATCTAAAGTAATCTCAACTAGAAGGCAGTCAATGTTACATATATAGAATAAAAACCTTTCTTGGCTGACTCAATTCTTTCCTAGCTTAAATTCTACCGATGACTTGTAGGTGAAAAGACTCTGTAGCCCCCTGGAAATAACTAGAGGCATATAGCTCAGCCAAACAGCAATTATAAAGTCTTTGAGCTAGAGGCTTCGTTCCTGGAAGTTCCAGATTATGAAAATTCCAATTAGACCCTTCCTATGCAGACAAAAATCCTTTGGGTATTACTCTCACTCTTAATGTTACAATGAACCCCCTTGCCTTACTCTTGAAGGGGAAACTTCTATTAACCAAAATACCAACTCTAAAAATGGTATAGTAAAATCAATAGGAATATTTGCAGTTGGATCTGAATTTAGTGTCTCAGCAATATGAAAACATTCCAATATTTCTCACTGACTCAGGATCCTTTTATTAACTTACTCTTTTTATTCAGGAAGGGGAGAAATTAGTGTCTGAATCACAGTCTTCATTTCCACAGTACAGATCTCTTTCCTCATCATTATAACTTTTTTCTCTGCTTCTGTAGTGCAAAATGGGTTCTTTTGCTTTATACAAACCAGTGGGAGAGAAAAATCTGCTTCACTCATGATAGTGAGAAAGCAGTGGAATGTTACTCATCAGTAGACTTTCCTTTTTCTGAGGAGGTAATGATGCAATGGTAAAGTCCAGCACAGCAAAATCCAACAACCCTGTCACTGACTAAGGGTGTAAACCAAAGACTAGGAAGCACAGAGGAGCAAAAACCTTGCCCTCTAAAATACTACTGCTACAAGCATGGAGCCTATGGTAGGTGGGGGACCTCTGGACGGGTTCCAGCATTCCCAGCTGGCATCTATTCCGAAGGTATAACTGGCATCCCAAAATTTCAGACTATTATACTTCTCTCATCTGGTACATTTCAGGGCTGTTTATCTAGCCCAGATAATTGAAAAGTGTGTGTTTAGCTGAGCAGTACAAATTACCAACACTGGCAAATAGATGCTTTTTCAGCACACCTACAGTGGTCCAAGTGCAAAGGACCTTCTGGGGCAGCTGTGTTACAGCATTACAAATATTATGACTAGGTAAAATGGTGATTACAAAAGTTCCTATTTCTATGGGGTAATACCCTCATTGCACTTTGTTTGTTTGAGAGGAATGTTTTCAGTGCTCCATTTTGTTTGTTAGATAAATGTACCAATGTGTGCTGCAGAAAAAAATAACTAAAATGTTAGGGTGAGAAGTGTTTTCACACGTTGATACTGAATTTTACCTGAGACAGAAAGGTTTCAAAAACCTGTTAAACTAGTAAGCTACCCTGTATTATTGGAGGTGACTTAACGACATCTTGGAAGAGACAACCCACAGAGGCTTGTAGGTATCTCAGGTTAATATCTAGTTCTTCTAAAGGGTTTCTTGGAACTTCCTCAGCTTTCTTTCCCACAAAATAGGTTCTGTGTAATCCATCTCCCATGGCTGGAGATTAGATTTTTTGGAGCCATCAAGTGAACTTAAAGTGTGAAAATAAAGCCTTCTGCCTTGCAAGTCACCATGCATTTCACAAGCCATCCATAAAAGGTCAGAGAAAGTGTTTACTGCCTTCGGTGATCACATTAAGGCATTGTCTTTCCAACAAAATTTCTACAAATTGAGTCTGCTCATGAAGTTATGATTGTATAGAATCCTATTGAACAAAATAGGAGTTTGTGTAAGCATAGTGATGTATCTTCTTTCAATGGCAAAGAACATCGCTTTCTTTTCATTCAGAAACATATTATTGAATTTCTATTTTGTGGAAAAAAATTCTGTAGGTAATATGCCCCAATTTAAAGCCGATGCCCCACTAGAGCTGTTATTATTCAGTAATTTTTCTGGAATAAAAATGACAATACATGCTTAGACCCTGATGGACTGTTGTAAAAGTACAGTTTGGTGTATTTCACGGATATTTCATACTTGGTCTGTTCTTTAAACAGTATAAAAGCTGGGATAACTGGCAAATTAAGATAATGTAGCAAAAGTACTATCTGACTGTTGTAACAAGCTCATAACATTTGGGTACTAGTTCTAGCAGATAATAGGTATTGTGTCACATTTAAGTGGAAGGATGATCTCACAGTTTAGGCGCTGCATGGAGAATTGCAGATGAAGTCTCTAAGCAGTACTGCAGTACAGATAAATAATACTGACAGAGATTTTGTGAGATTCTGTGGCTGTCCTATATTATGTAGAAAGGGAACACATTAAACCAAAGTGTTGGTTGGCACAGGATTTGGCGGACGATTTTTGTCTCTTTCTGTTAGAGCTTCAGTTTAGCCACTTAGAAGAAGAAACTGCATAGTTACATTTCAAATAGAATCAATGTAACTTTAATGTGACCTTGTTTAGAGATACCCAGGGTGCTTTTAGTGAAACGGGCTTTTAAATTCTCTACTGTGAAAGGGTAATTTATGCTTTCATATGCAAGGGTTGGTGGAAGCATGTTTTCAACTTCAGCTATAGAAAAGCTCCCTACCAAAACCAAAACAAAACTAACAATGGTTAGAGTTTATTATTTTCTGCAATATGATCCAAAATCCACTCAACAGTGGAATCTCAACATGCATTTTCAGAATTACTCAATCCTTAGCTGCTCAGATTAATCTAATAGGGTAATGAAATACTAGAACAAAAATGGTTATTCAATCAGCAGCAGTATTTTCTGTTCTCAAGATCTCCTTCCTTAACTCAAAATGTATGCAAAATGAATACTACATCCCACAGTAGCTATGTGCTTGACAAATATATAAAAATGTAATAATGACGACTCATTGTGACTTACAGGATCATAGAATATGTTGAGTTGGAAGGGACTCATTAGGATCCCAGATGAGTCCCTTCATTCAACTGCTGGCCCCGTGCAGGACACCCCAAGGATCACACCGTGTTCCTGAGAGCATTGGCCAAACACTTCTTCAACTCAGATAGGTTTCGTGTTGTGACCACTTCCCTGGGAAGCCTGATTCAGTGCTCAACCACCCTCTGGATGGACTACAAAATTGTCTAGAAGAAGGGACTCTTATTCTCATAGTATTTATGTTGCAGTGGAAATTTCTATTGTTCTGTGCATGGGGGCAAGATTTTACCTTATTAGTTGAATGTTTCAGGGTTCCTGGATTATAATTTCATTTCATGTTATGAACAAAGCTTAGTAAAAATGAGCCAGTTACTTAAATTACGCTGAACAGAAAGTTGTTACCTAGCTTGTTTGGTTTTGTTTGACCTTAGAATAGCTGATATATGAGCAAAAAGTGAAGATTTCATTCAGGTGCAAATCTTGTTACCTTTGGGCACATGTATGTGTTTTAAAAAAGCATCTGGCATTAGTGAAGCATATAGCCTCTATAATTCAGGTGCAAAAAGCAGGTGTAGTTCTGTGGATAGCAATTCACCGGGTGTTTTTTAGAATTTGGCAGTGCATCCTTGAGTGTTAGCTGCTTTGGCTGTCATGCGCAGAGATGCAGGCACATGAACACACACAGAAAGCTGTAACCATACATCCAATACTTTGGAAATTGTGTCATCAGTGGTCTGGGAGTGTAAAAACAGTCAACCTGACCTAGGGTTCAGTAATGTATTCTAACATCAGAGGCTGGAGTGCTGCACACCCTTCACATTAAACTTGCACATCCGAGGGTTCTTCGCTGCCAGGGCTGCACTGGTCCAGTGCCTCAATTCAGGCATTCAGCCTATCATTCCACTTACAGATCCAGGTGAGGAACAGCAGGACCCAAAACAGTGTTTGCGTAGAAAGGAGTCTGAAATCTGGAAGCCTCCAAACCAAACTTCCACATTCAGTAACAGAGCTTAGAATAAATATACATTATTAGTATTTTTTTTTGATTTTTACAATTCCCTCCTCTTTGTCACAGTCACTGTATTTTTCAACCCAGTTACAGCTCAGAGGATGTTCTAGACACATAAATGGATATTTTTGGTTTATGTATATTGCACTGAATATGTTGGGAATTTTTTTACCAGCTCTGTCATTACCTCTCTTCCTAGTCAGAATAACATATTCCTACCATGTTTTGCAGGAATAAAAACAAATTAATAAAAAATAAGAATTAGTGAGGATTAAAAGTCTACATATTTTGTTTGGTAAATTAACTGTTTTTTCATCAAGTAGTTGATACAGAAATGGAAAGCCATCATCAGATCTCTTGGAGAAGCTGAAGAAGATTGTATTCAGTCAGCCCTACATCCTGTGTCAAGAATTAAAACTGGTTGCTTTATCTAAATTCAAAGAGATTTTCAAAAACTTTACCACTACAGACAACAAATCCAAAACAGATAAAAGCCTCTATGCTGGACTGTAGGCTAAGGAAGGACAGAATGTTAATTATTCATTCTCTTTTAATAGTATTACTATTACTAAAGATACTTGGGTTTGCTTATGAAGATTGAACAGAATGAAAAGATTATTTATTAATTGTGGATATTGTTCATTAGTCTTTGTCTAGCCTGAGAATAAAATAGGAATTTAGAGATAGAGTTAGGGTCTTAAACTGAATTTTAAAACCTAATGAGAGAGTTCTGGTAGCTTTGAATAAAATAAAACAATGTCATTATTCATATTCTTGCCTATGCAACCACTTTCCCATTATTTCCAGAAATAGTAGTTGAGTAGTTTCCTGCCTAAATAAACAGTTCATGCAGATAGAACTTGGGCAGTAAAGCTTTTTAAAATAAGGTTTCCCTTTTTTAAAGCTGAGCAACATAGTGAAATACAGGAAGGGTTGGGCTATGATTGGACCGGATTCTTTAAGTTAATGTTTTAAAAGGGTACGTGACCAGTTCAGAGTAACTAAATACACTTACTCTGTAGATGGCCTGGAAGTACTGTAGGGAATATGCTCCCTCCATTGCCAGAAGAAATAGCCTCTTGTAATAAAGATACATAATCATTAACAAGCTTAACTCTGGGCTTCAGAGAAATCCAAGTTTCCAACCCTTCTAGAAAGATTTTAAAATTCTGCCTTCACAGTCCAGGACTGACAAATCTCACACATCAAGAGGGAGTCTCACACGTTTAGCTCCCAAACTCTGTCCCCTGCAGCTCGACCTGTATCACACTCATTTGCAGCACTGTGCCACGGCTGCTCTCCCATTCCGTAACCCCACGCACCAGGCCCAGCTGGATGGCCCAGGCTGCAGTCTGCCAAACACTTCCAGCTACGGGGGGGTATCAGGAAAAGGTCAGCAAAGAGGAGCAGGATGCACGATGCAGCATGGTTGCATTGTTGAAAAGAACAATGGATTCAAGGGGAATTCCTGGAAATACTAGCCAAATTCTTTTCCAGAAAGTAAGAAGTAAAATCTCCTCATAGCTCAATATAACCATTTTTTCCAGTTTATGTTACTTTTTACGTTTTCTGTTTTGAACACAAAGACTATGAGTTCTAAGGCTATTAAATGACATATGACAAACTTTTAAAATTATAATCTATAAATAAACAAATGAAAAAAAAATACAGATCAGACATACTACAGGCTAAGGTCAGCCAGACAATGAGTGGCAATATTCCTCTCCCAGCAGAAGCTTGGCTTCTGCAGCACCATTCCTAGTGCCGAGCTTGCAGAGTGTGCTAATGGAATAAGAGAAAGGATTGAGAAAAATTCACCTTCCTGAACATAACTGGAGATAAACTGCTAAAAGCACTACAAACAGTACATTTAGCAAAGCCCATCTTGTTTTGAGCTCAGTGCAGACACTTTAAGGATGTGAGTGAGTTCCTCCTTATACTTGAATTTTTAAAAACAGATCTTCAAATGATGGAAAGATTGGGAACAAATGGCTGAGACAGAGACCCACCGTTCACCCTCACCACTGGATAGCTCTCTGTGACCCAAAGGACAGTGTTTGTGTCTTGGTGCATTGCTGCTTTCATTGAAAAGCCATGAATAATAACTTGGAAGCAGTGTCCTCTCTCCAGCATCTTTTGGATTTATTTTCATGGGCTACTTTACTGGGCACAGAACAAATTCTTATTTTAACCATCTTCCTAAACACAGAACTATCATAGGAGCCTTAAATAAATACACAATTTATTTCTGTCATTAATTTTAAATTAAGTAAAACTGCAACAGAAAATTAATGTTTTGTGGAAGGTTTTCAAGCATCTTGACAGTTTTAACTGATGTGGTTGTGCTGTGAATAGAAATTGTGTTGTACATACAGGCACTTCGTTAAATCCATTTCATTTTTTTAGTCTGAACCTATTATTTCTTTCCTCTTTGCACTAGACAGCATAGGAAATAGCAGACCCAATGCCACTGTCATGGAAAAGTTGTTTGTGCCTTTTGTTGCATCAGATGGCTGCACATACTCATGAATAAAAAGTTAGAAGACAAGAAACAAAACTAATTGTTCACCTAAAAATTCTTTTCCTTCTGCCTTTAGAATTGCAGCTAGCACAATAACTTTAGACTCAAAAAGTAAATGGAGAGCAACAATTGACATAAATTAAATATTCTAACATGTAATTGAGTATTTTCAATGTGAAGTTCTCATTTTTCTCTGACAGCTTTCTATGAATTATCTTAAATGTTATCTTAGAAAATGTAATTATTATATGGAGCATTAAGCAAAGCACAAATATTGGTACACTGCAGAGACACCAGTTAATTTTCTTTTGACTACTGAGCCATAAATAAAGGAAAACAGCATAGTTAAATGGTTCTAAAGTTACACAGTGGCAAGCAGCGAGTTGCCATGTGAAGAATACAGTTTTAGAACATTATCCAGGGCAAATTATTGTGAAGTTACACTGTACAGAATGTTTCATTCATTTCATTCACCTTATAAAAATCCTAGTGATTCTGCTGTATCCACCCCTTCCCTGCTGTAAAGTGCAGACCAAATAATCAACCCAAACTGGGTTAGCTCAGTTGCAGAGTACATTTCGCATTATCATAAGAGTGACATACTTGGTCCATCAAGGAAAGGAGGAAAAACTCCAGAGATCTTGTTTTTCAGAGCCTCTGCTGGTGTGACTGTCAGGCAGCCAGAGTGCCCCATTCCTGCAGCAGCAATTGTATGAGGCAGCAGGTCACATCTCCTGCCTCAGAGCAGAGAACTCTCTTATGCAGGATTAGCACCACAGCCCTGAAATTACCAGCCTAGTCTTTCTAGGAGACCTTCCCAAATTAAGCAATGTGCCTATAGCACCTGATATTCCTGGACTACTGGGGTTTGATGCAACACATGTTGAAACCAACTGAAACACTTTTACTAACATCTGTGTGTGCTAGATTAGAGTTTAAACACAATAGACTCTTTAATTTGCACTAAGGAGGGGTTTCAGTATAAACAGAAAGCTGTGTAGTTGGTTACGTGCTGGCACCATACACCACCTTTAAATGTCATGAGCTCCTTTCACAGCACAGGGTGATGCAAGTGGGCAGGAAGCTACTGAGATGATGTTTTGCATAGGTATTACCTTTCTCTTCGTCACAGTTAACTCTGATGAAAGAGAGGCCAGAGGGACTGGTGCAGAAGGTGAAGCTCACTGCAGTGGCCATGAAATAATAGAATTCAAGATCCTTGGGGCAGCAGGGAGGAGGCACAGCAAACTTGCTGCTCGGGACTTCAGGAAAGCAAGCTTTGGTCTCCTCAGGCATCTGCTTGATAAAGTACCTTGGGATAAAGCCCTGAAGAGAAGAGGATCCCAAGAAAGTTCATTGATACTCAAAGATCACCTCCTCCAAACTCAGGAGCAATGCATCCTGACAAAAAAAGAAGTTCAGAAAAAATGCCAGGAGCTCCTGGACAAACTCAAACACAAAAAGGTAGCTACAGAGGATGGAAATAGAGGCAGGTAGCCCAGGACAAGCACAGAAAGATTGTCCAAACAGTCAAATATCAGTTTAGGAAAGGTAAAGCCCTGATAGAATTAAAACTGACCAAGGACATCAAGGGCAACAAGAAAGTCTTCTATAGGTACACTGGTAATAAATGGAAAACTGAGGAAAATGAAAGGGAATGAGAGTTCTTGTTACAAAGGACATGGAGAAGGATGAGGTATTCAACAACATTTTCGTCTCAGTCTTCCCTAACAAGTACTCCAGCCACATCACCTGCATCACAGAAGGGAAAGGCAGGAATTGGGAGAATGTAAAACCACCCATTATAGGAGTAGATCAAGTTTGAGACTATCTAAGGAACCTGAGAAAGCACAAGTTCCCAACCTCTGTGGGACCTGATGAGATGCATCCACACGTCCTGAGAGAACTGGTGGAGAAATTGTCTAATCTGCTATCCATCCCATGTGAGAAGTCATCACAGTCTGATGAAGTTCCCACTGATTGGAAAAGGGGAAATACAACCCTAATTTTTTAAAGAGAGGGAAAAAGGAAGACTCAGGGAGCTACTGGCCAGTCAGTCTCACCACAGTGTTTGGAAAGACGATGGAACAACTCCTAGAAGTTATGTTAAAGCACATGGAAAATAAGGAGGTGTTTGTGACAGCTGACATGGCTTCACTAAGGAAAAATTAAACCTGACCCGTCTGTTGGCCTTCTATGGTGGGGTTGAGGTTCTGCTGGGAGAGGAAAGAGCAACGGACACCATCTACCTGGACTTGTGCAAAGCATTTGACACTGTCCTACATTATATCTTCGTCTCTAAACTGGAGAGATGTATTTGGTGGATGGATACTCAGTGGATAACTCAGTTCCAGCTCAAAGAATTGTGGTCAATGCCTCAATGTCCACTGGAGACCAGTGACAAGTGGTGTTCATCAGGGGTTGGTATTGGGACCAACGCTGTTTAACATCTTTGCTGGTGATATGGACAGTGGGATCAAGGGTACCCTCTGCAAGTTCACCGATAATAGAGAGCTGTGCAGTGCCTTTGGCATGCTCTAGGGCAGGAGTGACATCCACAGAGACCTTGAGAAGCCTGAGAGGTGAGCCTGTGCCAGCCTCATGAAATTCAACAAGGTCAGGTGTAAGATCCTGCAGCTGAATTAGGGCATTCCCAAGCAAAGGTACAGCCTGGGTGGAGACTGGATGGAGAGCAGCCCTGAGGAGAACTTGGGAGTGTTGGTGGACAAGAAGCTTCATATGACCCAGCAGTGTGTGTTTGCAGCCCAGAAAGACTGCAATATTCAGGGCTGCATCAAAAGAACTGTGAGCAGCTGGTCCAGAGGGGCAACTGTCTCCCTCTGCCCTAGGCTTGTGAGACTCCTCCTGGAGAGCTGCATCCACCTGTGAGGCCCCCAACATAAGAAGGGCATGGACCCATCAGTGCAAGTCCAGAGGAGGCCATGAAGATGATCAGAGAGCTCAGATAGGAGTCTGAGAGAGATGGGACTGTTCAGCCTGGAGAAGAAAACACTGTGGGGAGTTGATAAGCATTTTCTAGTACCTAAAGGGAGCCTGAAAGACAAGCTGGAGAGGGACTTCTTACAAGGACATGTAGTGACAGGATAAGGGAAATGACTTTAGATTGAAACGGAGTGGGTTTAGAGGAGATATTAGGAAGAAATTCATAACTGTGAGAGTGGTAAGTCACTGGAAGAGGTTATGCAGAGAGGCTGTGAATGCCCCATCCCTGAAAGTGTTCAAGGCTGAATTGGATGGGCCTTTGAGCAACCTGGTCTAGTGGAAGGTGTCCCTGCCCATGGCAGGGGGTTTGAATCTAGATGATATTTAAGGTCTCTTCCAATCCAAAATATTCTAGGATTCTAGGATTCTGTTATTTCTGGGGCCATTTCAAATACAATTATAATGAATTACTATAGAAAACTTTAGAACTGTTTATCCATAAGATCCTGATAAATAGATGTTAACCACTCCAAGTCAGCTTTCAAAGAGGTTCTCAGTAGAAAAAATTATTCCTGATTGCAGGAATAATAGTGCAACACCCTGGAAAACTGTACTATCAGAACACTTTCAAACAAAACATCGTTAATAATAAACTTCCCCAATTTGATGTTGTCAAATTACTTAAAGAGGAAAATTACAACACTACATTTACACTTCTTTGGTGTAAAAAATGCATGCCCCACCAATTATCACTCAGAGAGGTTGTCTCAGTCCAAATACTTAGGGCCATAACACCTCCTGCATCTGGCTCTCCATAAGTTAAGGAAAAGTCCCATTTTGTCGATTTTTCAGGATTGGCACTTGGCAGATTTCCTTCGGTCGGCATGTATTCCAACTGGGGTAAATATTGAGGTCAATATATAAATATCATGATGGATAACTGCGGCAGCTACAGTACATCTGCTTTCCATAAATTCAGTAAATAAGGCAGGATTGCTGTGCAGATCAAAAGTTATATCCTATCAGAAAACCTTCCTCACAAGTAAAACTGAAATTGCACTTGTGTGTCTAAAATGGTGAGGCTGCAGGGCCAGCTCTAACATCACAATCATCTTGGCACCAAATCAGTCACTCAGTCCATAAGGTATTTTTAACTCATGTCTTTGTGCTCCCCCTTGTAACTTCTGAGTGCCCCTGCAGTGGGAGGGGGACTGGTATGATGGATCTAGCATATTACTTATTATTCTGCAGTCCTACTCAGTAAGAGATCACAACCCTATTTTTAGAAGAAAATATAAAAACACAATTCAACTGCAAGCATAACTGAAAGAAAAAAATCAGTAAATCTGTATTTGGAAATTTGTTATATTTAGTTGGATTTCAGGTCAAATATGCTCCTCTCACTAGGCATAATTTTTCTAACGCAGCATTCTGCAAAATTCTTTACAATCCTGGAAAGAAAATCGTATGCAAAATCATTAAGGGAATAACTCAGGTGCATGTGTGTTGCAGTTGTAACTATTAATCCACTCAACTAATGATAGATCAGAAAATCCACAAGATGTCAGATTTTAGAATTATATCAAAATTTGTCAAGTATATCCTCATAATTACATGTAATAACTGTCATGTGAAATTTCTTTTATTCTTTTTGCCATTCTCACAAACTAACCTGCAAACTGTTCCAAATGTAAGTCAAAACCTTCTGCTAGCCTATCAAACAGCCCGAAACACAAGCCACGCATTTACTTTGGGCAACCTAATCCCAAAAATTATAACAGCAATCAAATGTAATTTACAGAGCTAAAATATACATCTGTAATGTTAATAAAGAACAGAAAATTCCAGCATAGAAATATGTATGAAAGTAAAACATATTTGTTACAAAAAAATGAGAAACAATGCAATCTCCACTGATACTCAGCCTCCATTCCTACAGCAGATTAAGAAACATCTAAGCCTGGCAAGCTTTGGGCTACGTTGCGTGGAACTGGCTGTTCTTATAGCACTGAAAACAGATTTTTTTTTCCTCTCCTGTCAACAGTGATTTCTTGGATCAAGGCAGAAAAGGTCATAAACTTTTTATGTTTTTGTTAATTAATTAAATCCAGGTTAGTTGCTAAGAAGAATGTGTACGAGTGGGCGCAATAAAACACTGGCATAAACTGTCATGAGGGACTCACCATCTTTGCCAGGCATTACAGATTTTTAGCCAGTGCTGAAATCAACACACCTCAGATGAGACTCTGAATGAGGTCCCTTCCAACTTACATTGTTTTAAAACTATGCCAAGAAAAATACAGGTCGTGCTGATCCTGAGACAAGAACTTGGGGCTGGTCAATCTTTTGAATTGTTTCAGCCCAATGCTTTGACTAGATGGCTCCTCATGTTAACTAGGTCAGTTTTCCATGGGAGGGATTTTCCTTTGCATTTCATGTGCCTCTCTCCTGGCAGTGAGCCAGGGTGGGCCTGGGCCATCCCAGAGAAGAGCAAAGAGCCCCACCAGCAGGACAAGTGTCTGAGGGCACAGGAAAGGAAAACCGGGCTGAAGCAGAATCCTGCCTTGCAAAACTCACAGTGACCTTTAATGATGAGCAATTCTGACATTGGGAAAAGGGATTTTTCAAGAAAAAAATGGTCTATATTGGAATGAAGATTGTGAATATCCCTTATTTAATGCAATTGCTAAAATACTGTCTTCTCTTAAAAAAAACTTCATCTAATTACAGAAGATTACATCAGTATTTGGCTCTAATATATAAAAAGGACAAGTAAAATTCAATCTAAATACTAGAAGAGCTTAAAACCCAACTGGTCTGTAAACAAGTCGTGTAGAGGTTCAGCGAGATAGCTTCACAATTTTCCAAGTCACTGAAGCAGTGAAGATATCAGTTGTTTGAAGAGAGGACTAACTGCCTGATGGCTTTTTTTTTTATTATTCTTATATTTTGTTGGGGGGTTTTTAGTTGTAAAAAGGCAGTGGCAATGTTACTTCGGTGATCTTAAAGGTATACTTACATTTCTGGAAGCTTTAGTAAGTGTAAAGAGACTTTTAAAACGCATATCTTCCTGGAAAAGATGAAAACACTTTACTGAGAAGGGGAAAAATATTTTAAATGTTGATTTTTCCATTATAACTGTAATGATTCATGTTTACAGTACTCCAGCAGCTTCCAAGGTTCACTGAAGATAATGAATGACTACTTGTAATTCAGGATTTCACATGACTTTGTTCTAGGCACCACCCAACTTTGAAAATTGCGGGTTTACTACTGCCCAACATTGCCACTTTAGTGACAGATTGGAACACTACTTAACATCTCAAGGATGGCTAATATTTTTGATTGCTTTTTAACAGAAAGCATTTACCCAAAGGAAATGCTGGTAGAAGAGAACATTAATTGAGTAATCATGTAATCTCTATATACGGAGAAGTAATAGTAATGGTATTACTCTGCATTGAAGGTCTATAATGGAGCTTGAATGAATTTATTTACCTCCCCCAAAACAATGAGTGCTTTCTGCATAAGATGTCCTGAATAATCTGGGAAAGACACATAAATTTAAGTACACTAAATATTTGCTTAGTAGAAAATGTGTGACCATTAGATTTCACTTAGTTTGATTTTACTGTGATATATAAAGCTCTTCTCCTTAATAAATTAAAACATTGGTGAAAATCAAGGGAAAGCAAGGGAGTAATTTTTTTTTCTATTTTTTCTATTGCCTCCTGGAAAAAGGCACTCACTTCATCAGTCTGCAGAGATTGGGGCAATTTATATAATATGGAAATGCCTCCATCTAAAATGCAGTAAACACTACAGGCCAGTGTAGAAAAAATATGGAAAGAGTAAAAAATCACTGCTGACCCTATCCTTTTATTGAACTAGGTTTGTTCTAAGAAAGTAATGATACAAAATTTGGGAAAGGGCTTTTTTACAAAAAAAAAAAAAGAAAATTGTGGTGGATGCAAAACCAACTTTTTATTCCAAGACTTTGAATTGATCAGCCTATTATTTGCAATCTGGCATGTATATTTTTTGAGAGATACAAAATGGCCATGGAACATGCTCCAAATGGAATGCTGAATTGACTGCTCAAAGACTGACTCAGTGTGATATATCAGCTTCCACTGTCATGATCTCTCATACTTATTGGAAGTCTTTGAAAAAATAATGAGCTTTAAATGTCTGCCTCAGAGAAGCTGTCTTTAAATAATTGTTAAAAATCATTATCTCCTGAGTAAATCTGTAAGAAAATTACTATCCTTTCCTTAGTATTTTTTGACAGCAGGAAATCTATCTATCTATCTATCTATCTATCTATCTATCTATCTATCTATCTATCTACATATCTATCTATCTATCTATCTATCTATCTATCTATCTACCTATATGACAAAAAATATTATTGTTTTTAGAAAAGCTCTGTACCACTGAATGCTTCCACATAGGCTGAATCAGCCATTTGCTTAGAGGAACTGTCACATACTGCACTGAAGCCATGTTGCAGAATTACCAACTCTTACGACTGTGAAGAGGACTCTTTCTTCTCAGTCAGTTGAAGTTGGCTACAAGGGGTGGCTTAGCTGCAATAATCATATTTTTGAGTCTGTATGTCAAGATGATGGTAAATTTGAAAAATTCATTAAACCTCAGTAATCCTTAGGGGAAGCTTTAAGGATGATGAAAAAAGGCTAGGAAGTTGCAATAGAGCAAGATTTGTTCTGAGTAGCTCTGCCTCAGAAAATAGGACAGAAGAAGAACAGCCAAAGGATAGCAAAAGAATGGAAAAGAAGATGAAATCAAGGGTCTGAGAAGGCTGTCTAAAACCTGGTAGTACTGAAGACACTTGGATGGGGTTTTTTATGTGGATCTGCAACCCTTCTGTATTTTCTCTGCAAGTGAAATTTAGGTTAGAGGGAAGACAGCACATGCTTACATAATAGTGCTCATGCTGAATCTCCATGTAGATAACTTGTGCTATTGTACATTTTCTGAAGAGTGAAATATAGGCACAAATTTCCAAGGGGAGGCTGGGAAGGCCTTAGCTTCTGGCAGGGACTCCTTTTCACCTACCCCACTGCAACACTGGTGGTTCCCATAGTGCTGAACGGTGCTGCAGCTTCTCTCTACCACTTATATTGGCCAAAGAGAAGCTACACTGTTGTGCTGCAGCCAGGTGAATGTGCACACTTGTGTTTTCTTTCTTCTCTTGACTGTTGGGACCTGTGTGAACCAATGCAGTGCCTCAACACGAGGGCTGATATCACCCATTTCAGGCTGATTTTGCCCCAGAACATAAGAGCACACCTACTAATTTTCTCCTTTTATCGTTTCTTTTCTTCTTTGCCTTTGTTTCATGAGTTCTTTCACTCAGAGTTCGAATTAAAATGGAGGAGATTGTGAGTTTATCTTCTGACTTAGATGTTTATTATATCTTATCTATAATACAGCTGCATGGGATATGCCTCTAAGTTAACAAGGTGGGGAAAAAAATGGCTGTGAGTTCTAACTTCCAAATTTTAATTTTGGCCTTTTAAGGTCCAAATCACCCAATTATGAAATGCCAACTAATTTGTTTTTACTTATAATCCAATAGCTAACTATTCATGATCTGCACTGTGGGTTTTTTGACCCAATACCAGAACACCCAGATTTGTGAAGAAGAAAGGAGAAAAGTAGAAGAACAAATCCACACTCAAAATATTCCATATTTTTACATATATTCCATTAACCTAATTTTTCTACATCTCTACATATTCCACCCAGTGAAATAACTTTAGTTACACAGCACCAACCTCAGTGTTATCACACAACTTAGGAAGCCTTTCCCAAGGCTTCAGGTAAAATGCAGTGTGCTTTTGAGGATCACTGTCTGTCAGCATTGAAAGGCTGAAATTCTCGGAAGTCAGGGTTCCAATGCACATCCTTTCACTAGGAGTTGCATGTGTGCTCAGCAAGGAGTTGGATTGAGAGGTTTGGTGCTAGTTTTAGAGTACTGGACTAAAAGTAATACAAATGCTTCTTTTTTGGTAGCAGCTGCAGGCTTTCAGAAAGTCATTGCTAAAAACCATGTAATTACAGACACCCAGTCAGTGGTACAATGCCTACAGCCTGCCCAGTCCTAACAAATCAGCAACATGTGCTCTCAAAAGTTGAGTGAAGTTTTCTCATTAGTCAACATGTGGAGAGGCAGGGTTATTCATCAAGGCCTGATAAGATACTGTCCTGGAAATAAACACTATCACAGCAAGTTATAAACCATATTATAAAGAAGGCTTTTTTTGAAAGAAAAAAAAAAAATCTTATCCCCAGACTGAAAGCTAAAAGTATATCTTAGTCTGGTCTTACAAATTGTGCAGAGAAATCGTAAGTACAAGCAGCAAAAGAAAAGCCTGTTCTTGAGCTCAATAGCCAGCAAAGTTTGCCCTTTGCTGATCACAGATATTCAGGGCTCATGGTTGCACTCAGCTTCTTGGGCAGGCTGGACCACCTGCATCAAATGGAGACTCTGGGGAGATCCCAGTTCTGCCCCAGAGACAGCAAGGCCACAGAGAGTGCTCTGCATGGGCCTCTCAGTTTGGCTGAGGAATTGCAGAATCCAGATGACTTGAAGACGAGCCTGAATACCAATATGAAAACCAAGGAACACAGAGGTAGAGCCTCTGCAGGCACAGGGGGGCCATACAAGGGGTGGCTGAGGTCACTTTGTCTGTTCAGCCTGGAGAGGAGGAGAATGAGGAGAGAGCACATTGCAGTTACAACTTCGTTGTGAGGGGAATGAGAGCTCAGGCACTGATCTCTGTGGTGACCAGTGACAGGACTCATGGGAATGGTCAAGTTGTGTGAGGGGAGGTTTAGGCTGGGTAGTAGGAAAAGAGGGTAGTTGGGCACTGGAACAGCTCCCTAGGGCAGCAGACACAGCACCAAGCCTGACAGAGTTCAAGAAGCATTTGGACAATGCTCTCAGGCACATGGTGTGGTTCTTGGGGCTCTCTTGTTCAGGGCCAGGAGCTGGACTTTGATGATGCTTGTAGATTCCTTCCAGCACAGGATCTTCTTTCCACAGGATCTTCTGTGATTCTAGATGTTTGGTCTAGAAAGCTAGACCAAAGAAAGAAAGAAAAAAAAAAAACATAGTTAGGGAATTTATCCCTCAAGAGGGGTAGAGTTATGTATATTAAATCCAGAAGGATTGTGTCTGCTCATTAGTAACCTTTTTTTAAAGAAGAATTAGGTCTAAGAGGATTTCTCTGCCTTTGAGCAAAGATCTAAACATCTGCTGCAGACAGCCTGCACATTTTTTAAGGGATGAAGAATCTTGAGAATTATGATTAAAATAAAGACTAGGAAAGTTAGTAAACCACTATGGTTTAATTCTCAGCTGGTCTTCAGTCCAACATTCAGAAAATGCACAACCACAAAGTGCACCACATCACAAGGGGATAACGTTTACATTTGTGATTGTAACTGCAATATATATTCATTCTATTTAGTGTTCTAGACTCTGAGTTGCTAAACAAGGAAAAAAATCAAAAGACATTTGATTTCAAAGGTACTTGGCAATCTAAGGCAACTGCCAAGAGGTAGATAAAGGCATGAGAGAAATTCAAAAAACAGAATGAGAAGATGTTGGTAGCTGTAATAATTTATATACACAGAGAATCAGACTAAAGTTCTTGGACATTACTGGAAAGAAATGTTTTTAAAAGAAAAGCTGACCTTAAGAATATCTATGTGTGCTTCATTCCAGCAAGAAAGAAAGAACAAAGGAACTTTGTTTGAAAAGCAAGTGGCCCACAAGGGCAGTAGATTGCTCAGGAGCTCATAGGCAGTCTGGTAGAAACAGTAGTGTAGGAGCAGGCTGTGAAGAACCTGGACAGCACAGAAAAGTAACTTATTATGTAGCTCACTAACTAACCACAAGGTTTTGTCACTGATGCCTGTTCTAAGCTATTTCAGGGTGGATGAAGCACTACCATGTACTCCAGAAGTGAAAAGCTGACCCAGATCCTGCAAACTGCATAACTGGAGCACATCCTTTTAAGCATGAGTTTCTTCTTGTTGTAATGATTCACTGGCACATGTCTGAGAGACTCCATCTACAAGTCTTTAATAGAACCTGAAAAAAAATTCCAGTAAATTCATTAAAGTTCTTTTGAAAATGTTTCTTTGTTGCTTCAGGTCTGATCTGCTGAAAGACACGTTGATCCAGCAGAGCCCATTACCTACTTCTAACAACTGGCTCCAAGTGAGTTTACTTTTTAACTGGAGTTTCCAAGAATCCAAAATTCCATTTTTTGTTGTTCTGATTTTGTAGGCAATAAATTAAATTAGTATCTTTAATTTTAGCCTGTTTTGCCTGTGGTGGTATTTGGTGACCGATCTCTCCCGGTCCTTAACTCATGAACCCTTCATTATAATATTCTCTCACCAGTCCAGTTGTGGAGGGGAACAATAGAGAAGCTTTGGTGGGTGCCTGGAATCCAAACAACATCAACCCACTACAGTCTTTTTGGTGGAAAATATGGGCAAACCATGAAGATTTTGAGATAAAGGCAGTGACTGGGAGAGGTAATGGGCAAAACAAGCACTGAACAATGTTAGAGAGTAGAATGATCATGGGTAATCTTTGTTGTAATCGTGGTGATGGGTCAAGGGATGGATTTTTCATAAATCATCCATTTTTTACTTTGTGTTGTCATGATGTTAGTTTGGTTTTCGTGGGGAGCATTCATTTTTTACCGTGTTTGCCTTCTGGAGCAACTGCTATGAGTGCTGAAGCCCTGTTTCCCAGGATGTGGCTGCACCACCAGTGGGAAGTAGATTAAATTTTTTCCCTTTGTTTATGTACACACAAACTTCTGCTTTTTTCTTGCTTTAGTAAACTGCCTTATCTCAACCCACTAGTTGTTCTCCATCTTCTTTTCCTCTCCTGTGTCCCACTGAGAAGGGCAGTAATAAAGGATCTTGGTGGGCACCTGGAGCCCAGCCCAGGCCAGCCATTACGTGCTGAGATACAGGATCCATTTTTCTCTTGCACATGTTGGTAACATTACCGTCACTGACAGAAGAAGAAAATCATGATAATAAAGTCCAGAAAGGAAGAGGAAGATATTTATTTGAAATTTATTTGTAAAAGGAACCAGTTTTAAACTGAATCAATAGAAGATGAGATTAAGAATTTTTAAAGATTTATTCCAAAATTGAATTGTCTCTGCCATAATAAATAATGCATCTAATGAGGTAAAAAGAATGCATGCCCATCCCCCAAGAGATTTCTTTTTTTCATCAGTGTTACTCTAAATTGTTCTGACTGTGCAAAATAGCTGTGAGTGAAGTCTCACTGAAGCAAGCAAATCACTGTGTGGCACACTTTAAAAATGCTAAGAACTAAATGTCCCTTTAGAATTTAAAGCAGGTGTTCATACACAGAAGCACAATATAGCAGAAAGTGGTGATCCAATTCCAAATCAGCAGCCCTGCTTCCATATTCCTCCCACACATCCTGCCCAAAACTGGGACACAAGGGGAAGCCAGTATTGGCCACCTCTGCATCCAGAGGACTGTATTTGTCACAGGACTCCTAAAATGCCTCCTGTCCCTGCCCTCGTCTCAGTAAAGTCGCCTTCCTGTCTGATGTAGGGAGCCAACAGGAGGCTGTCACAAGGGGACTGGCAACACTGCATGTGCCACCTCCTTTCACTGGGCATTTGATCGGGTCACAACAGTTTATTTTTCACTCACAGGATAATAGAGTTCAAATTTGTAAGAAAGGACAGCACTTCTGCAACACAAAATAATTGTTTATTATTAGTCCACAGCTGGGAAATACCTATAAAATGGTATATTAAAGGTAATGCTTTTCTCCTTAGCAAGAAAACCTCTTTTGAAGTAACATGCTAGGATCCTCCTTCTTAAAATTCCAGACACTGAAATCCAGAGATGGCAAGAGAGCAATAATTTCAATTTGATTTAATTTTAATTTTTTATTGAATTTCTATTCCTCTAGGCTGAATATTTGTGTTATACAGATATCAAAAATAGAAAGTAAAAATAAGCAATTTTTTGTATTTCCTGTGTATTCATCTCATGTTCTGATTCATTACTTTGGAATTCTGCCATAATTCTTAGGTATAGTATCTATATGAATTGTATAAACAGAAAAAAGTTGAAATCAAGTATAAAGAAGTCTTTCCCATTCTGAACTTATTTCAAACAAACTTCATTCTAAGGTTTCATATTTCCACAGAATCTGCTTCTTTTCCACCATTTATGATTTTGGATTCTAACAAGGCTCTCCGTGCAGGCAGACTGTAGCTGCAGAGAACACACAGCACAGGGATCTAGAAGTCCATGCCTTGGGTTATACACTGCATGATGTATTCTCTTCTTTGAAGGATTTGTAATTAATCATCAAAATGAAGGTGACAAAACTAAAGCTTTATGCTGCCATTACCCAGAGTTTATTACAAAGTGTGAGTTCAACCTCACACATTATCCCAGTTTAGCTTCAATATAAAATTTTCAGCTTCAGGACCTCATAGATAACAAGATTAACACACATTAATCCCTTAATCCTTTCCCTAATTGTTATGAAATCTAGAGTCATCAACAACTTCAGTCAATCCTGACCAGCTTTTTAGTCAGATACCAGGTTTTATCATCTATGCCTGCATTTGTAGGCATCAACACTGCAAAGTGTGATAAAGCCCAGGTGAATATTACCATGAATATTACATGAATGCAGTGCATGCATCAGTATAAATCTTTTTTATGAAACAGTTTATGAGAAGAAATCACTTCATTCAAGAAGAATCAGGGGAAAAAATATTCCAAACTTACTATGCTTTATAAGAAGGTTTTCTGCTTACATGCATTTTTACATGGGTTTTCTTTTGGTATGTTTTCTGGTGTTATTTCAATACCCTTCTAAGCCTCAGAGCTTGATTTTGTAATTGGCTATTTTACTACAGATTTGATAATTGATGGATAAGCCAAAAGTAGTTAACAGCTTTTACCCTTGAATAAAATATTTGCACTATTTAAATGGCTGAGGGCAAAACTTAATCTAGATTTGGAGATTCTACAACTGGAAGTGTAATTTAAGTTTTGTGAGGAGGAAAATAAATACTTTAAATGTTGATGTTTCTTTTTCTTTGAAGGGTAAAAACAGCCTGGAAAATTACTGTAAGTTCCATACAGAAGAATATTATCAAGCTAAACTAAAATTCTTAAATGTTACACAGTGTTACACTGAAACTTTAATGCACATTTTTCAAGAAAAAAGGTTCAGCACTGCCAATCATGGCATGAGAACTAAAGATACTAAAGCTATATGCAGGAACCATTTTTAGAATAGGCGCTCGATTTTTAGATTGCAGGGAAGAAACTTCAGAGACTCGGTACTGGATGGGGGCAGTAGGACTGACCAGGGCAGTGCAGGAGTAACCTGTGTGCCCAGCACAGCACAGAGCACCTTCCCCTGGGCAAGCTCCTTCAGAGAGGAGAGACAAAGCTGTGAAGGACTCTGAGGGGGCTGATTTAGTGTAGTTCATTTTGCTACTCCAGCAGGCTTGGTTCAAAGGCAGCTCTTACATCTCTGCATGGTATTGGCTTGTACACTGCACTTAAACCTTTAGGCATGGCATCAGCTGATGAGTTCAGGCTCAGAAAAGAGGAACTGTGGTCTGTTGTCTGCTCTAGAAGGTCATAAAGCAGTTGGGGGTAGTGGAGATAGGAGGCTTGGAGGTCTGAACCTATGCAATGGACACTTTTTTGGGACCTGTCTCAGGTCTGTAGTGTGCCTTCAATATCCCTCCCTAGCAGCGTGGATAAGTGGCATGCTGCCAAACATTGAGTTTGGTTTTAATATACTGCTCATCTTACTCTTCTTTCAAAATGCCATTTTGAGTGCCCAAATGCATTAGAATGCATTTTTTTATCCAGGTCACAGTGATCAATAAATTCCTACTTAATTATTAAGGAAGATTATGAACTTCATTATAGGATATTATAAATGATAACACAAGGAGCAGGTAAGAAACAACCAGGACTTACAAGAAATGAGTCATCTGGTATTGTGTAGATGGGAAGAGACAAGACAGACCTCAAAGACAAAACTTTCTATAAGCTCCTGGATATTTCTAGCCCTGTTATGAAAAGTGAAATGAAATGTTGTGAGAATCAAATCTAGATTTTTTGGATGTCGATTCATCTTGTGATTAGCAAGTGTGTTTGTGTCCTTAACATATGAAAGATAAGTAATTGTCCATTTTTGCAGTGGCTAGTTGCTTACAAGGAAAACAGAGTGATAATTCAAACACAAATATGTTATCTGAAAAATTATGTTATAAAACAATCGTAAGTCAGTAACTATCTTACAAATATGGAGTATTTACAGGATACCAAATAGACAGTGGTTCCTGAGATGGGTTTCTAGACCATTTTTTGCAATAGGTGAAGATAAGAGTTTTGACTTGTTTGCAAGTGCCAGAGCAGAATTCAATTTATGTATTTAAAAAATCAGGTAGCAGACTGGCTTTGAGGAATGTTTGTAAGATCAGTACCACACAATATGTGAATGCTATCAAAACTATTCTATGAGTTTCTGTTTATCCATTATTACTTTTCTTAAGAAATAGAAAAGGGTTAAAATGCCATCGTCACCAGCAGTCCTAACCAATTCAACCTGTACCACCATTAGCTGTGGCCTCTCTGCCACTCCTGGAGATTTACTGCCAAAAATACTAAAGCTGTGATATTTTCTGCAACCATGGGAATTCTACACCAACTTGACTTTACAAATCTTTTTCAGTTACTGTCAGATATTTTATTATATTTAGTCTATTTTACTCTAAAGCAACATATATGCCTGTCCCTGAAGTCAGTAGGAACCCCTAGTGTCTTTAATCTGTATGAGATCAGACTCAGAAAGGAATATTTTCAAATATCCACATACAAAATCAGATTTTAAATTTGTAAATGTTTCATAAAAGATCAAGCTTTTGACTACGATAGGCTTGAGCAGTTGAAACTATTTCTTCACTGCAGTAGAGCAAATGCAGGCTTAGCCCATCGAATCTGTCAACAACCATGAATCAGTCAGTAGCCATGAGTCAATAGATACAAATGCCAAAATACTTTGAAAAATAATAATGTTGTCTCTTCGGTTTTGGATGATAACAAAATCTTTCCTTAAATCTGTTTTCTGTATATAGATGCAGCTCCTGACTGGAAATCAGTGGACAGTCCAAGACCTAGTGATGTCTGGTCTCCCAGAGATGTGTGTCCTGCCTCAGTAGATTCCACCAAAATAGCTATGACCTCTCTACAGTGCTTCAAGTTCTCCTTCAAACTCAGTAAAGCCCTGTGTCCATTACTTTTGTGTTTTTCTTGTGTCTGTAAAATCTCTGCTCACCAAGAGGCAGCACACAATATCTGAGACACATTCCATGCTGACTGGCCAGAGAGTGTCTGTGTTGATGAGCTACATGGCAACTAAAAGAAGTAGCTCCAGAGTTCCCACTGCATGCTTTGACAAAGCCAGGACAGTCATAAAGACTCTGGGTTTTGTCCAGACATTGATTTTCATATCTTCATGATTTCCAGTCATAATTGATGGAATTTAGCCAAGTTCAGGAGTTACTAAAGGGAAACTAAAAAGAATGATGGATGGACAGTTCACTTCCATAAGTTTCACTTCCTTGGGAAACCAAGGTAAATAGGAACAGATTCAAAACTTATAGTTGTAGGCACTGTCAGCCTACATGTGTGTATCATTACTGTTCCCTGCCTCCACTCATCTCTGTGACTGATGCTCATATAATGAGGAAGGCATTTGATATTTTTATCCTTTATCTTTTAATTAGTAGAATATATTTCTTTCCAGTGATCCACTCAGTGCCAGAAATTAAAACAGAGTTACTTGTTTCCCTCAAGGCCCTTCTTAGACTACTCACATTTCTTTGTGCCTCACAAATGTTTAATCTCCATCACAGGAGAAGAACATTACCGGTTTGATAGCACAAATGGGTAAAACGAGCTGAATGTCTGTAGATACAACCTGATTCAGAGATGGGATTTCAAGTGAATACCTCCTGAATTGCAATCCAGTGTTTTGCTCCTCAGCACGCTGACTGTCTGCCAAAGCTACCACACAGCAACCACTACCCCACCACAGTCACTGCCACTTGGTCTGAATGCACACACCTTATCTGGAGGGTGGATGAGTCCAAGGAGCTTGGCCATGCTCTGCCTCCCTGCTTCCAGAGAGACCATCTGTTCTCAGTGCCTCTTTTCTTTGTGTTTGCACAGATTCAGTCCTAGACAAGATTTTTCATCTTAACCTATTGTTTTTGACACACTGCCATTATTTTGTTCACTATGCAACTAAAAAAAAATCCTCATTTCCTTCCTGCCAGGCTTAATCTCTCGACCAAATCTGAATGGAAATTCATAGGGCAAAGATGATGCACTTCTCTACTCGTAGGACTTTCTCCCTCTCAAACTTCTAAAGGCTTCTACAAACCAAAACAGTTCATAAATATTTTTAAATGGAGAATTAGGCAATCTAAATAGAGGGAGAGCTGTTCTTAGACCAGTGATCATATTCAAAGGAGATTTAATTTGATTTCTTGGAAAGATTTCACCTGCAGCCACCATCTGGCTAAATGAGAAAGAGTTGAAGTTTCCCCAGTAAATCCTATTAATCCTATTAAGTAGCATGGGATGATTTTGAGGACCTTTTCTCCTCCTCTTTGCAGTGTTTCTGAAGGCTGACTGCATCACACAGAATTCATAATCTGATGGCTGCTTTCTGATGCTGGAACTGCTACAGGTCATGGCTGCCTTGCTGTTAAAAATTACCACATACTGATGTGATACCAAGGAGGTTTACTGTTATAAATCTGATTTCTTCTTTTCCTCCACTGAATGACTAGAGGGGGAGAAAACTCAGTCTTTAAAATTTTAGCTCTCATTCTACAGTTACAACTTTTTACCTTAATATTCTACTGAGGAAAACAGGTCTTGTCTCTTATTTTCATTTTTCATTAAATAATCAACCAGTTTTAACATTTATTTTGTGTTATTATTTTATTGATTTATCTTAATAAAATTGTTAACTCCTCTTTTACATTACCAAGAGTTAAAGGCTGCTGTGGAAGGTGCTGTGGAGGTTGGCATTTCCCCTTGTGTAGGGCAGGAGAATCCTTTCACCACATGCCTGGTTTCTTCTGGCTCTGCCTCAGCAGTACATTCAAGACTGTTGTGAACTCCAGGGCCAGAGTCCAGCAGGACTTACATCACATTTACCCTAGTTTGATTTCTGTGCCTTCAGAGACCCTGTTCTTTGTTTTCTCCAGTATACAAGAGCAGAATCCTTCTTCTGGTCTCCCAGGAGTGCTTTTCCTTGTCTTTCTTCTAGCCATATGCTATTAGGAACTCCTATAATTGTTTGTTGTTTTATTTTGTGCATAAATATCCATGGCTCAAGCAACCTTCCAGTGTCTTGCAGAAAGAAATATGTCAAACTAACCTGAGAGGCTTCACAGTTTCTGCAAGAAAACTAAGGGAACTAATACTCAGTGTGACAAAATGTTTGTCAAATCCAGTCTCCCCTCTACTTCTTATTCTTTCCCAGAATTAGGGGAAAAAAATATGTACAATGATCTAATATCTAAATTCTGGAATTTTTCCTTTGAGGATGCCTGTCTGGTGGGGATACCTATCCATGGTTCAGAAACAGTAACTTCTTTTCTTCTTATTTCTCTTCTGTTCTGCTATGCATTTGTTGTGACTGTTACAGAGAATCAGCATGGTTTTATGTAACCAAGCTCCTGAAATTGCTTGCCAATTGTCAGTGTGTAAATCTCCTTTCATTCACTTACAGCAGGTGTTTGTTTATCCCTTCCACAGACAGGCACACTGGTAAGATGTGTGTCTACATGTGTGTGTACAAGAATTTGTATCTGATTTTAACCTTCTCCTATTCTTAAAATAGCAGCAACTTCCCAACAAGAAATGCAAAGTCTTACTTCAGCCTGGGATAAAAGGCAACCTACAAGGCACCACTCAAGTGAATTGCTTTTTCATGTAATTCTGCATTTTAAATGAAGGAGCAGTCTAGAGGCCTTGCTGTAATGGAAGGTTTCCTCAGCTTATATAATAGCTCATGCAGACAGACAGTCCTTCAGAGGCTGCTACTGCAATTCAGATAGAACAAGTCTAGTCAAAAATACCATCCAGAATAATAAACTAACAGCCCCTGCATCCTGTGTCCAAAGCAGACCCCAAACACCTTCTTTTTTTTTTCCCAAGGATGCTCCTAACTGTAAAGCAAAATCAGACCACAAAGGGAAAGAAATAGGACTGACTTTGTCTCATTAACGTGACACACATGCGGCTGGCATTTGCAGAAACCTGCTATGAGCAACTCTAAACTCTACAAATAAGTGTCACTATGGAAACTAATCAAATGAGCAGAAGTATGAGAGAGACCGCCCCAGGAAAATGTCTGTGAGGGATAAATATTACTATAAACAAATCCTTTGGCTTAAAGGGCCCCACTGAAAAGCCTGAAGGAGCTGGCCAGGTGTGTCAGGACTCTGGATCAAGTTCACAACTTTTTCTCACTGGGTCAGTGGCGTCCAAGAGCATTGTGCATCTGCAAAGGGAAAAGAGAGCCTGCTTCATTCCTGTGCACCCTGGAGCTCTTGGCTCAGAGGAAAACCTTGCTTGTATCCTCCAGGAGGATGGCTTCTTGGCAGAGTGATTCATCCCCTACAGCTCATGAGGATCAGGATAAATAGCTGGGGAAAGTGGGAACTCAAATTCAAATTGGAATTAAATGTTTTGAACATGCAAAGCCTTTTACTCTTAAGCAAAAAATATGTTTTATTTCAAATAAGTACAAAAGTTACAATACTTTAATTTTGCAGACTATCTCAGCTACTTCTGTATAGCAAATACCACATGACATCTTTTCTGCATCTAACATAAGGAACTGTGTGTGCACACCTTATATGTAGTGATTTCTAAAATAATGTATAAGAAAAACTGTAGTAGTTCCAAAGCAAATAGAAACATTCATAGCTCCTATTAGCCCAGGGCATATGCCTTTATATTCAAATATATCCCTTGCAATATTGTACTTTGTTACAACATTACCTAGCATTATAAACAGTGAGCCTTTTGAAGGAAAGAAACAAAACCCAGAGTTTGTGTGGAAGCCAGTGAATGTGCTCATCCAGGTTCAGGGGTAAAGCAGAAAGGTAAACATGTAGTCTCCTAACTTTGATCAAGCAGCACCTTCAGGCAGCTATGACCTACTACTCCTCAGATCACAGCAGTGGTCTTTAAAGCAGAACATCCAGCAAGTTTTGGAAGAGAACAAAAGGACAGTCAGTGGCTGAGGCTGATCAAAGTCAACATTAGCTTATTAAGACTAAAAAATCTGATAAAATGTGATTTTGCTGAACACTAGCAATACCTACTTCTCTATTTTGTCTTTTCAATAACAAATGGTATTCCAAATGTGTTCCAAACTATCCACATTTACTACTTACTTAAGATGGGTTTGGCTGTAACTCACCTGTAGGAGACATGTAACTGAATATTTGGCTCTTGGAATCACTGGGACAGATCGCAACATGCAGAAATAATCACTGGTGATGTTTTCCTGTCAATGCTGAGCCAGCTCAGGGAAATTCACAGACTGCAGCTTTGAGAGGTTTACAAGCTATTTGGTTTCCAGCAGAACGATGTGGGGGGAATTATATGTGAATTTTAAAAATATATTTAATCAGAGAGGTGATTAAAATTATAGAGAGACTAATTTGCAGGCATTTTTTTGTGAATAAAAGAAGGCTGCTCATTGGGCATTGGCCAGTGATACTGCAGATCATTCTTTTCTATCTGTGGCTGTCCCAGTCTTTTGGTAAATATGGTGCATGGCACACAGAGCCTGTGCAAGCCTTTTTATGCTGCTGTCTTTACTGTCAAAAGCAAATTTCTTGATGACTGCTTGAAGGAAGTATGACTAATTCAGGACTCCAGCTATTGGGAGAGAGAAATTGCAAGAGCATTAAAATTAAGAGATCTGGTGTTCATACATGCATATATTTGGCTATGATATTTATTCCCTTTAAAGGGAAATAAATATTTCTGTTTCGCTGTGTTCCACCCAGTATCAAGTAGAAGTAGAGGTATAGGAATGGAGAATATCTTGCTCTATGCATTCAGTCCAAAGGACTGAAATAACAAATTCTCACCATCAAAAAGAGCAACATTTCTGGTAAAGGAACAAAGCTTTCCTTTAAAATGCTCTACTCCTGCTGTTAGTCATAAAATCATGGAACCACAGGAAGGCCTGGGTTGGAAACTACCTTAAAGATCATCTAGTTCCAACTGCTTTGCCTTGGACATGGACACCTTCCACTAGACCAGGATGCTCAGAGCCCCATCCAACCTGTGCTTGAACACTTCCAGGGATGGGTCATCCATAACTTCCCAGAGCAATGTGTTCCAGTGCCTCACCACCTCACAGCAAAGAATTTTTTCCCAATTTCTAACCTAAACCTACTCTCTTTTCAGCACAGCTTCAGGTACCTCTTCTGTGTTGAAGAGATGAAGATATGTCCCCTTGGACATAAAAGAAAATAAATCTCCATTCCCCCTTAGTCTTTCCATAGTCTTTCTCCATCTGTCTTGTAAGCTTCTTTTAGGCACAAAAAGGCCACAGTTAGGTCACCACAAAGCCATCTCTTTTCCAGGCTGAACAATCTCAATTCTCCCAACCATTCCTCACAGTCGATGTAATCTATCAGCAGCTTGCTCTGAAGCTGTTGCAGAGAGTGCTGGAGGTGGAAGAGAAGTGAGGGGGTTGGCCAAGTCCCAGGCACTGCTGCACACTGAAGGATGGAGAGCTATGTGGCTGCTCCAGACACAGTTTTTCCTGTAACCCAGACATCTCTCCCATGCCTTGAATGAGCATTGTGAGGAGGGAGTAGACACAAGCTGACTCACACAGAACGCAAGGGACACATGGCCTCCGTACAAGATCAACCTCACAATTAAATGTCTTCTTTTGGCTCACAACAGTGAGCTGTACTGTCAGTGCCATAAAGAGTAGCCACATTGTACAGGAAAACTGAACAAATTTCTAGTGCCAAATTGGATAATTTTAAAAGATTGTGTTTAATAATGAGAAAAATCAACAATGTTCAGTTCATCAGGATTTTGTCTGCTCCTTTGTTTTTTTTGCTAACACAGATAATGGAAGTACCAGTTTGCTACGAAGGCCCACCGTCCCCAAGCTCTGACTTCTTGGTGTCAAATATAACTGAAGAGAAGAGTTTTCTGCTCTGTATAAAAGCATGGGATGCATTTGCATATCCAGTAGTGTGCATATTATTTTTAAAGTGAAAATTATATCGATGGTAAATGTAGGTGGAAAGTAGAATAAAGTATCAACTGCTTGATGGAGACAGCACTTAAGAAGGCAGCTTGTGTAACAGAGCTTCTTTGCGACTTTTTTAGGGCTCTTGCTCCCTTCAGCTTCCGTACAGTAGAAAAATTATTTTAGTTAACTCAGGGAGAGAAAAAAAAAAAGTTGTAAAACCAAACAGGCTATTGTAGATTGTCACACAAATAAGGCACATTATAGACTGCAAGGTGCATCTGAGAACCTGAACTCTGTTGTTGGGTAAAGAGGAAACTCTCCTTTCCTTGGAGAGCCGGGCTGGGAAGAGGGGGCTTTCCTTTCCTTGGAGAGCCGGGCTGGGAAGAGGGGGGCTTTCCTTGGAAAGCCAGGCGGGGAGGAGGGGGGCTTTCCTTTCCTTGGAGAGCCGGGCTGGGAAGAGGGGGCTTTCCTTTCCTTGGAGAGCCGGGCTGGGAAGAGGGGGGCTTTCCTTGGAAAGCCAGGCGGGGAGGAGGGGGGCTTTCCTTTCCTTG
>JACBWW010000017.1:15115759-15158283 GCA_020086605.1 Lanius collurio | reverse complement strand
GGGGGCTTTCCTCGGAGAGCCGGGCTGGGAGGAGGGGGCTTTCCTCGGAGAGCCGGGCTGGGAGGAGAGCGCGGCTCTCCCGGCGGGTTCCCTGCACGGCGCCGCCATCTGCTGCAGGCAGCGGGCATTGCCGGCCCCGCGGAGCCGCCGCTGCTGCCGCGGGCCGGAGCCGCCCGCCGGCACCGCGGGCACGGCCCTCTGCTGCCGAACCTGCGACCGTGTTAAGGACAGATGTCGTTAGCGCATTCCTCTGGCACCGTCCTGCTTGTTGTCGGGTTCATACAGATGCTACGGTGTATCACAGAACAATGGAATCGTGGAATAGTTTGGATTGGAAGAGACCTTAAAGATCATCTAGATTCAAACCCCCTGCCATGGGCAGAGACACCTTCCACTAGACCAGGTTGCTCAAAGGCCCATGCAACTCGGCCTTGAACACTTTCAGGGATGGGGCATTCACAGCTTCTCTGCGCAACCTCTTCCAGTGACTTACCACTCTCACAGTAAAGAATTTCTTCCTAATATCTCCTCTAAACCCACTCTGTTTCAATCTAAAGCCATTTCCCTTATCCTGTCACTACATGTCCCTCTCCAGCTTGTCTTTCAGGCTCCCTTTAGGTACTAGAAAATGCTCACCAACTCCGCACAGTGTTTTCTTCTCCAGACTGAACAATCCCAGTTGACAGTCTTTCCTCACAGGACAGGTACTCCACCCCTCTAACCAACTTGGTATCCCTCCTCCATATGTTTTATATCAGTTTATATCATCAGTATATAGGTCTAAGTTTGTCAAAAATACAGTTTTATGCTGTTAACCTATTTAATTAGCCGGTGGTATTTCCATATGTCTCCCATTGACTCTCTACAGAGCTGTAGAATTACTAAGTTGAAGGTAGAATATTATTAAAAATTTTACAATACACATTACTAAAACAAGCTAACAATGTGGGGGGAAGTCTGAAGTAGAATTCTACTATTTGAAATTCTTTGTTAACATTCAGGTTTTATGACTTCTTCTTCTTCTTCTTCTTCTTCTTCTTCTTCTTCTTCTTCTTCTTCTTCATGTCACAAGCTTTTCTTCTTAATCATTATTTCAGAAATCTTCAGAGACAGAAAGCTGAGATTGTCACAAGTCAGTTGATTTTAAGAATTTTGTGTTACCAAAAAATATCATCAATCCTGAAATTTCCTGACAATGCTTCTAGGAAAATAGAAAACTGTTCAAGTCAAGAGAAAAAGCCTAGGGAGTTGTGGAGAACATCTTGCTCTATGCATTCAGTCCAAAGGAGTGGAATAACAAATTCTCACCATCAAAAAGAGCAACATTACTGGACCCCCTTTTTTTCTTTCTTTTTTTTTTCTTTCTTTTCTCCATATCTACACAATCTTTGCTAGAGGCAACAAAGATTTCAAGACAGCTCATCTGTATCTAAACTTGTACTTTCTCTTTAGGCTTTGAGCCAACTGTTTGAAGATTTTAAATTAACAACCTTATGCCCCAATATATCAGTGCTGTTGCCATTTCACTCATGCAGTCACATGCCTTTCACTTAGCTCTGTTCTCATACTGACATGGAAATCAATCCCAAGGATAAATTAAAAGTATATGCTTCCTTGATGGTTCTATGGCTTTTTTTTTTTTTTTTTATTAAAGTTATTTAAAAGATAGCTTATGCAGGATTCCTTACACTGTACTGGCTAGAGGAAATTTTAGGAGAATTCTAGGATTCAGATTTAGGAAAGTTTTTACAGTCTTTCAACCTGTGTGGTAAGCCTACTCTATGTACATGTTTCTTCTACCTCAGAACATTTTTCAGTAAACCTTGAAACACAATTGTTCCTTAAATGCATTTGCCATAATGTTCTCAATCAATTCTCCAACTCCCCCAAAAGTTAACCAAAGGACAGCATTTACTTCAGTGAAGCACAATTCAATACTGAAACTAAATTCCAGATCAATCTGACAAAACAACCTAAGGATGAAGTAAAGGAGCAAAGGTTTCCAAATGTCACAGTAGAATAAACAAATGAAACCTGCAGAAATGAAGAGAGGTAGGAGTCACTTCCTGCCTTCCCAAAGTTTCCCAAAGTTTCCGAGCCATATACTGAGACAGCTGCACACATTTTCCAAACCTTTCAGATCTTGCATGTTTTTATGTAAAAACAAATATGTAACTTGCTTGCTCCTTTACAGTCTCTCTCCTCCCTTGGGCCACTCTGTCCCACGATGGCCACCTGTCCCTGCAGGGACTGTCAGCTCTCCAGGGCTCAGGCTGCCCCCCAGTTCATTTCTTACTATCTACTGCAAGCACTAAGCTCAGCCACCTACTGGTCAGCCACAAGACTCAGCTGAGCACTTGACCTCAGGCTTTTTTCTGGAGCTCAGAGGACAGCACTGACGAGTGCCCCAGCTGCATTTCGCTTGATCCCATCCATCTAAAGGTTTGGATCACTCCAAATGATGAACTGGCCTTGATAGTGACCCTGGTTTCCCCTTACAAGTATTTGATTATGTCCATTATGCTGTATCACGTGTTAGTTATTATCTTTTATTGTATGCCCATCATACATTTCTCAATTGCTTAATTACTTTATCCAGACACTAAGTGCATAATCACATTCCAGTCATTAGCACTGCACACTCAGTTGATGCCTCAGCCAGGTTACTATGGGGGCTGCATCTGGATTTCTCCCAAGCCACACACACTCATTCTATATCCTGGCCACAGCTGACCATGAGTAGCTCATGCAGAGCTGTCTGCTTCTGTCAGTCCTTCACAGTTTGTGAGACACTGATTTGCAAAATACTGTAGCTTCCATACTATAATTACTATTTCTCTGATTCAGAAGTAGGATAAACTATACCATATATACATTCACTTAAGATAATTGTCCTTTCATTTATTTAAATACAGCAGTACTCATTTCCCAGTAATGAAGCTTTTGATCTCATTTGGGTTTTTTTATTTAAAACAGGATGATCAAGAGGATAGGAGACTCTTACATGGAAATGGCAAAAAAATTCCAAAGAGTTCTTCTCTGAAAATACCCTACAAAGAAAATAAAAAAGAGAGAACATGAAAATATTCTGAAAAGTAGCACAGAGATGGGATTTCTGGTCTATCCATCAAATACAACAATAAAGGAACATTTAATGGGATGATGAGGTACTGCAAAGCAAAAAACACATTGCTAATAAACAATGTGTATAATTAAACTCCATAACTTGCTGCCACAGGAGGTTAATGAAAGAAGAGCATCATGAAATTCTGGGAGGAGCACTTAAGCACTTTCTGTTCAGATTCAGATTTCTTGCATGAGAAAATGGACTTACTGCCTAACAAGTGCTCTAATCACAGGGCTATCACATAGATATATCTTTTTACTGGCCCTACGGACCTCTGATGTGTATTTGTGGCTCTGATTAACTTACAGTGGTAGACAAACGAACACAGTGTGAGCACCTACAAAGGTGGACAGGAGGAACTGGAAATAGTGTTGTATGAATCAACACTCACACTGGAACTGATGTCCTGTGGTCACCTTATCTCAGAAGACAAAGGAGCTGCAAAATGGCTTTAGAGACAGATAGTAAAGGAAATGAAGCACAGGAAAAGCTTTCAGATATTGGGACACTTTACCTGAGAGAGAGAACATGAAAGAAATTAAAAATGCACTGAAGAAACAAACATAATTCTTCTAGTACAAGAGCAAAGAGAGAGCCAGTGACAGCAACAAACATGGATTTGATGAAAGGAAATACTTTTTACTTGGAAAAATATTGTATATCACCAGTTTGTGGAATTCATTCAGAAGAGCAGGCAAAGTGCTGAGGAGAACTGAAAAAAAATGCTTAGAATTACTGCATGAATGCAGTAGGAATCATTCAGAAACTAGAAGGAAAAAACTTTATTTAAAAGAATGAAGCTGTAAACCCTTGCTCTTCAGGGAATTGGACTGATGAGGTTCTACAGGGAACTGAAAGGTAACTGTGCAGCCTAGTTCTTTCTAGTTCTTTCTCTGAAGCTGGCCTTGATGTATGACATTAAATTGGGCCAGATGAGGCTTTAATGTAGCTGCCAAAAGCAGGAACTAAATATTAGGAAAATATTTACCTTGGGAAAAGGAAATGGAAGCAGAGCAGAGGAAAGAAAGTGAAAGAAGACAGAATACAAGAACAGCAATAAATGAAATAATATGAAAAACAAATAATAAAACTGACAACAAATTAACTTCAATGTTACACTAGTAAATGTGTCATTGGACTACTAAAATGAGAAACATGAGGGTACATGTGGCAGACTCAAATTTTTACATTGTGATTTGCTTCTTCACAGAAATAAAAGATTAATGGCCAGTTTTGGAAACTACTAAGACATATTGAAGCACACTAAAAACCACTTGTAGATAATGTATATGTACACAAAAACACTTCCACATTTTGTCATGGCCCAGCTAGTCCCTCATAGTGATTCACTACAGTGTAAGAAATTATTGTAGCTCTTCTGTAAGGGAAATCTCGCCATTAAGCAAGAAAATTACAGAAAAAGCTTCCCAGTCACGTTTTTAGGTAGATAAATGGAGATTTTTAAAAAGGAATCTGGATTCTGATCACTCACAAGGAAGGAAAACATCTCACCATAAATACGAATGAAAGAACCAGGTGTCAAGATATCATAAACAAATGGGAGGACAGAGTGAGCCATCTGCTTCATCAAAGAAAAATTTCATACCCTGCAAGTCTACAAAACATAAACACTCAGTGATAAGAGAAAAATGTTGTTTTTTCAAGGTCTCAAAGGTAGGAAGTGCACTGGGTAGTGGTAGGGTTTGTGCCAGCTCGATAATGAGAAGATGAATCCAACCAGAGCTGCTGGCTCTTCCCAGCTCATGACCTTCAGAGAGAGTAGGTTACACTGGGAACAGGAGTCAGCCCATAGCTGAGGAATCCATGGGGTCATCAGTCCCAGTGTCCTTCCCCAGGTGCACAGGGAGTAAGCACCCTAGCCAGAGCTCATTGGAACACTCCCTGGAGTGAGGCCTGTTCGTGCAATTTGGGCTGGGAAAGCCAGCAGGGATGGGAAAAGCAGGCCTGGAAACATCTAACACAGAGCTGTAAGAAAGGAGAGGAGTCATGCTGAGAGAGGAGGCCGCTGCTGTCAGATGGGCTGTGTGCAGCCACTTCAGGGCAAGGTGGATGGGCAGTGAGGCAGAAGAGCAGCACAGAGCATGGCTAAGCTGGTGGCTGGTGAAGGAGACCAGAGTAAGAAGAGAAGGCAGACACCATGTGTATGTGAGGCTGTACAGGGGAAGATGGTCATAGTTTAAAGAGGCGCTTTACTTAGGACAGGAATTTGGAAAGGTTGAGAAATCTGTACAACATCTTAATAATCATTAGATTTGTTTGTCTCCCTAATTCATTCCCTTGCATTCAGTCAGCTCATGCCTACAGTTAGGATGTCTGTTCAGCTAATTGAGCATGGTCAGCTATATGTCAGACTGCCCAATGTACGTTGAGTATTTCTGTGCTATAAATAGTATGAAAACCCAGTGGTAAATATGGAAAATACCACTAACTGCATTAAAGGCAGAGGATGTCAGGTGTATTAGATTAATTCCTTATAACTATACAAAGGATTAGAAAGAAGTTGGTCAGTGCAGTTCCTTGACAAGTGATTGAATGCAGGGCCAGACAAAGCTAACAGTGCTTATATTTAACTTACTAATGCTTACTTACTAATGCGACATCATGTGCACTGCAGGTGACCCCAAGCAATTTAATCAGAACTTAAGCTCTCTTTTAAGGATAAAAGGAAAAATCCAGCCCTCACATTTGTGAGAATGGCTCCCTGAATGTGAACTGCTGTAGTTATAGCAAAGATTGGCTCAGTTCTACTGTCACCTAACAAAAATAAAGAGAAACAAACAAACAAAAAATCCTCTTGCTTGTTTCTATAATTTTCCTAGATAAATTTCCATGCTGATTGTCATTACACTGTTGCCAGCTGGGCAGACACATGACATTATACGGAGAGGATGTTCTATTTGCCGGGGATATCAAATGAAACAGACAGTTCAAACATGCCATAAGGACAAGACCATGAACTCTCTTAATAGTCCTCTAGCAAACAGACCATACAAACACTGGGCAAGGAGCTACTACATAGTGATTAACAGAAAGCTGGTTTTCACAGCTCCCCATTAAGAACAGGAAATAGTATCATAAGTATTTTCTTCAACTGTGCACCAAAGAGGGTAACAATTTCTCTAGGCATGAGTAAGACTTTTGGAAGCTACACAGAGCAAACAAAAGAAAAATAGGAAGAGAACTTTAAAAGTAAATTAATCTGCCTAAACACAGTGCCATTTTAATTGTTTTGCATTTCCAAGACTGCAATGTGAAGTTGTAATATATATATCAAAGGTCTTATATGAGATTCATGTACTTTTGGGATGCAACAGTACACTGGGGAAGAATTCATACTGCATCTAAAATTAAATCAGCACCTATGTCTAAGTAACTGAATTTGTCCTCAGCATAGGTTACGTATGTGATTAGATGTGGGTAATTCAGTCCTGCTCACCTCCGAGTATTCTAATTCAGGAACACCCTTTTGGATGTTCTCCCAAGGGGGAGCTCACCCTTGATATTGTAAAGGTATTACAGTATTAATCACTCTTCTGTGCCTATGCAATCTAGCACCATACAGCTCTTGCAGTTGAGGGTCCTTCAAAGGAATAGAATTCTTCCATCCAGGGTATAGCTCTTCGTATGTACCAACAGTGGAGTTAATTTACCATCTTTTTGCTTGTTTCTCTAGTTAGTTTAGATCTTAGTCAACTTCCCTTACAGGTTTTTTTAATAACAGTTAATCTACATAAGTTACTTGGTCTTCAAAGTCCTCTCTCTCCCTTTGTTTCTCTTCTTTTCAGGTTACAAAAAAATACATGAAAGAGCAGATGGGTTTGCACGGCATCTTAAAGCATTCTGCTGTTAATTTTACCATGATGGGAGTTGATTTTTCATTGCTCTCATTGGTTCTTGTCAACTGGCCAACATAACTGTTGGATGCATTATGAAATACAGGAAATCCTGATGTTAAAAAGTTCATCCTAATAATGCCACAGTATAGATTCTGTACATTTGTATTTCCATTTCAGGCACCGCTGGACTTAATGAGCCACTCTTGGTACCACCCAATCCCACAAGAAAGATTCAGAAAAATAGGTAGGGAGCAGAACTGGCTTTGCATCCAGCTCTCTCCTTGCTCTCCCAGGGCCAGAGAAGCAGGAGCTGCATGCTCCCCAGGCACCCCAGCACTGCTGCCAATGCTCCATGCCTTGTCCCTCGGTGCAGCTGCTCAAACTATGGTGGACAAGGCTCCAGCCTTGACCCCAGCCCAATCTTCACCCTCACCTGCTTTCCTTCTTGAGAAAGGACAGTATAACCTCACTAAATTTATTTCTGCCCTGCCCTCCTATACTCTTCAGCCAAAATACAGCCCCTGCATCTGACTCTCTTCAAACCCTGGGATTATGGACAGGAGTTAAAAGTTTCTTTTATCAGTTTTTTTAGTAGCTGTTCTTTTGTTCTCCAGGTCGTTGTGTCCCAGCATGGTTCACCAGGAGGTGCCTGCAGGGACAGCAGGGAGCTTAATGCAGAGGTTGAAACAATTCCATTGAGGTCCTCAACTCCATTTCCATTCAATCACCACAGTTGACTAAACCAGTACCAAAACTTCATATGCATTTTTCTTAATGTCAAAAGCATCAGACTATTGCTCTGGCTGACAACTAGTTGCTTTATTTAGGTTTAATTCACTAGCAATTGGAAATTTGGCAGCAATCTCACCATGAGTGGTTCCAAGGGGCTCTTTAAATACAGGAAAGTACTAAGGAATATTAGAGCCTAGATTTTACTTTTCTAAAATAACCATTTAAGTCTTCAAAGACTCATAAAAAAATTTCTGCAGTCCACATAATTTTTTTAAAAGTATGAATCATCAAGTTAAAATAATGCTAACTGAAACATTAAATTATTATATTTGTCTCTCATTTCAATATGTACATCAAGTTAATTAATTCTACAAGGGGTAATACTTTCAGTCATTATCTTAGTCTGACTATCAACTCATAATGAGCTTTTAAATGATGTCAACTGAATTTGAAAATATGACTACATTCTCTGTGACGTGAATTTTTTGTGTACTACTGCATGATCTCCAGGTATGATGCAAGTATGAGCAGAAGGGGAAAAAGTTTGTTTCATCTCAATTTCATTCAAATTGCTACATAACCCCACAGAGGGATTTAGAATTGCTCTTTTTTCCAAGTTCAAAGCCAAACATTTAATGTATAATCTTTACTATGTTGTGAAGCAGACCATATGTAGAATCCTGCTCATGTGTTTGGTTGTTTAATGTTTTGCAGGGACTAGGGGACAGAATTAACACTTCTGCATTTTGAGACTACTGAGAAAAATGTGCAGTTTCACTGAATACTCAGATATTTTGAATGTCTGATTCAAAACAGTGAGCAGAAGGCAAACAAGAGTAAAATAATACTAGAAAACATGAAACAAAAAACATGGTTAGTTCACAAAGAGGTATCATTCACTCAGCAATGTGCTATTGGAAATTTCTTACAATGGCAAAAAGTTTAGCTTTGTATAGTATCAGCAATTTTAAATAGTTGATAGTGTAATTCTGTGAAGAAAGAAGTTTGAGCTTGGTGTACACATATGGATGTGCTTCAGTATTAAAATTCATAGACTGCACAAAACTCCTATAAGCACTGAGTAGAAACACCAGAAATAAGCCTTTCATGCGGAAATTTGAGTTTCTAGATTAAAAACCTGATGGTGTTATGAAGATTTACTGTCTGAAATAATATAGTCACACTGTCACTATAGACAGTTGGCCAAATCCTGCTGATTCCAGACCCTGCCATATCCATTGAACAGAGGTTTCAAATCAAAGTGTAAATTTTACCCAGGATCTTCTCAACAGACACTCTGACAGAGTGCCAAGTGGGAGTTTGTGCTTGCTGTTTTATCCGTCCTGCTTTGCTTTGTAGGTTCAGAAGCCATGTTTATATTACAAAAGGACTGTAAATCTCCTCCTAAAATCTGATTGACATTGCTGGAATGAGGAATTCCTTCTGACTGGTGAGAGGTAATTGGGTATATTCCAGTAGTTTGCATTCAGATGCATGGAAAAGAGGAAAATAGGTAGATTAACCTCCATCATCTGGGAGATGACATTTCTTGCTGTGTTTGAAGTATTTTGTGAAGGAAAGATGGCACTGATTTTGAAGTTTATATTAATCAAATCTCTTTGATTTTGTTTGATGCAGCAGCTGCAGTGACACACCCTCACTCTTTGAAAGCCTTGAGCTGCAAGGGCCAGGATTTAGAAGAGACCAGCTATGGCTTAGACGTGTCACCTTCAGCCTCCAGGGGGAAGGAAAACTCTTGTCTAATTTCTCCTCTTATCTTCTTAAATTTGCATTGGAATTGGAAACAAAGATGGGTGATTATATCCTGATACAAAGCTCTTACTGAGACACAGGTTTCTGCACCAAAGAAAACTCAAAAATTAACGGAAGATGGTTACATGGCAAAAATTATCTTTTTCTTCATTTCTTTTTTCTTCCTTCCTTCATTTCTTTCTTTTTTCCTTCCCCTTCCTTGTTTTCCTGTTTTCTTTCTTTCTTTCTTTCTCTCTCTCTCTTTCTCTCTTATCATAGCAAGAAGTTGTAGATGCAATCTCCAGTTAGCAAGGTCTTCCTGACCTGAATTTGCAACACTGAAATTTTACAAGTAAAGTGACTACAGTTAGACGAATTTGTTTTACGATTTCAGTTTATCATTTTGAAGTGGTGTTGGGCTAAAACTCTGCAAGCATTTCCATGTGTTTCATCTGCTTCAGTCATAGAGGTCTGTGTTTGATTTTGTGTTTGTGAGTAGTCCTGAGGTGAAGTGAGAGCTCTGAGGGTCTGAAGTAGAGAACATCAACCTCTGTGAACATCACCAAAAGTTAACCATGACAATCAAGCAAAAGTGAAACATCTTAACACTCCATCAAGGGAAAAGATTTCTTGTCATTAACCAGGTACATAAACTATTTTTATTTGTATGAAAACTTTTTCAACAGTTGGATTCACTGGAAACCATTTCTGAGTACCCTGTAAAGCGGTACAAGATGATCTGATCACTAAAACATTACCTAGGGAGAAAGAATGTTGAAGACACTTCTCCTCAGCCCCACAGCCCCGGTCGTGCCTGCTGGGCAGGTTGCACAGTACTGCAAAGCAGTTGTTTGTGCACATCAGCCACCACCCATCCCCAAACCAGAGGCCACTTCCAGCTGGGCTCCTCCACAAGCATGGTCCCACGTGTCTCATCCCAGCTGGACTGCTGCCTTTGCTTGGGGGAAATCATTGGAAGGGACAAGGTGGGTAGCACACTTTTCCAGTCACACTAAAGATGTAATGTTTGTAACAACCCTTACATTTATGACTATTACAGGGGGACCAGGAGTGTGATCTGAGTGAAGCCTGGAATTCAGCCAGCCCTGGAGAGATAACTCTGAGTGAATCTTGTGTCTTCATTTTATTTTCTTTAAAAAAAAAATCAAAGCCCAGAAAATGCTAAGTTTTGACTTGTTGTTACCTGCTTTGGCAGTGACTAAAAGGGATAAGGCAACTACCTGTTGACAGGCTTTGACTACATTCAATTGCTGAAAATCAGACTGTGAGTGACTTGAAGTGATAGGCAAGTACTTAATGAAACTATTCAGATCAGTAACTTTTCCAGTGAGAGCAAACCAAGGAGGCCAACCAAACATTTATTGAAGCTGAACAACTAACGAAGCAACTTATCAAAATGTATTTAATCACAATTTTAACTGTTCTATTCCCAAATAATTACTTAGCATCTTAAAAGGTGCTGAAGTTTTTCTGTCTCTCTTCTGATAAACCATCACCCCAAGGAAATCTTCTATTTCCACTTATATCACTCTCATCCATGAGTCAATCATAATATGCCATACAAGATATCAAATATTAACTGAAAGGAGCAATATTACTATAAATGGCTAGAAGGCACTACTAGTACAAATATCAAGTTTTATTCGAATAGTAAATAACAGCTAAGTGTTGGGAGAAATCCTGCAAATTTGGGACTCAAAATGAGCATTCATAAGGCTGCTCTCTGGCTGAAACATTTTCTCAGAAGAGATTCTGATTGCAGACATAGGTACTGGATCTACTTTTGAAGCAAATGTAAATATTACTCACTGTTTGGTTTCACAAAAACACTGAAAATTGTGTACCATATTTTAGCAGTGATTAGTAGATGTTATATCAGAATACAACTCCGTCTTTTTTGTATGATATGATTGAAGTGATTTTTGACTTAGGTATTATTCAACACCATTTTCAACAAGAATGAGATTGCCTAAAGCAACTTTGCATCAGAGACGGATAAACACTGTCCAAATTCCTATGAAATTTACTTTGGAATTAACAATTGCAGTTGGATCCCAGCTCAGTCTTGAGTTTTAACAGGACTGCAGCAGTTTTCCAGCCAGCTGAAAAGAGAAATTGCTTTTTCTGAAGCCTTGCAACTTTTAACTGAGCACTGGCTCCTTTACCTCCTCTAACCGAAATACTGCCAAAACCTGAATTCTCTCCACTCCTTTCATTTACACTATTCCTCTCCCTGGCAAATAAGGAAGAAGGAAAGGCTTAGTAAAACATCTTCAAAAGAGCAGGCAGCACTTCCCCTCATAAAAACCCACTCCAGAGGATGATACAGAATCTTTTTCACACATGATAAAGTTTTATATTTGTACTTATCCAGGCTGTTACTACTGCTGCTACTACCACTATGCTCTAACATTTCAGCATATCTGGGACAAAACAGATACCTTTGCACTGTCCCCAATATCACCCTGGGATATTTGAGACAGTGCCCCTGAGCAACCCCTGCTACACCAGCTCTATTCCACAGCTCTGCCAGATATGGCACAGTACAAGCAGCATCCACAGCCCACTTCTAGGGTGAAGGACAAGCAGGAAATATTGATGAAGACGGCAGTAGGAACACAGGAGAACTGAAATTTGACATCTTTACTATCTTTCCATCACTAAGCTTTTAGCTTAAGCTTAAAAGAGAAGGCAAAAGAAGCAGCAGCAATAAGAAAAATAGTCACAGGAATTAGCAGAGCCAGATTGGCTTGCCTGAGTAAAGACAGGCCATTAAAAAACAGGCTAGGATTAAATCTAGGGTCTCCAAAACCAAAGTTGTACACTGAGTACATACACCACTTCTGAGATCAACACTGCCACATTTGGCACTAAACCATGACTCTAAGTGCCTCATCTACACTTTTTAATATGTCTTTTAAATCCCTTCAGGGATGGTGACTTAACCCCTCCCTGGGCAGGAATGTATAGTCCTTTCAGCAAACAATTTTTTCCAAATATCCCATCTAAACCTCCCCTGGAAAAACTTGAGGCCATTTCCTCTTTTACCATCATTTGTTACTTGGAAAAAGAGGCTGACCCCTACCTGGCTACAGTCTCCTTTGGGATAGCTGTAGAAAGCAATAAGGTCACCTCTCAGCCTCCTTTTCTCCAAGCTAAACACCCCCAGCTCTTTCAGCTGTTCTCATCAAACTTGTGCTCCAGACCTTTCACCAGCTCCATTGCCCTTCTCTGGATGTGGTCCAGCGCCTCAGTGTCCTTCTTGTAGTGAGGGGTCAGAACTGGACCCAGGATTCGAGGTGTGGCTTCACCAGTGCCAAGTACAGGGGAACAATCACTGCCCTAGTCCTGCTGGCCATGCTATTCTTGATGCAAGGTGTACTTATTCACAATAATGCAGCTTTATATTGGCAATTAGATGCAAAAGGAGGGCTCTGCCCTGCAGCTGGTTCCTCCAGCTCTGAGCTCTGCTGCAGCACTGCCCTCTGCCCACAGGTGCAGTAAGACCCGATCCCCCGCCACCACCTGGACCCCCATGCCTGGCCCAGGTTTAGCCTTCACTGACTCTTGTTTCCTGTTGGTGTGTCTGACCACTTTACTTCTGCAAGTGTTTTTACAAACTTTCAAGGACTTCTGTATTAAGATTATTCTCTTTTTGCTGTAAGATTATACTAATTATGTATGTCTTCCATATGATATTAATTTAAAACTAATTTGCCTTATTTGCTGTACTCTATTGTTAATTCTCCTGGTAAAGTTCTCTCAAAATCAGTCCTTTGGAATACTTTGGGGTTTTTCTCCTGGAACTCCTTCTGCAAACTTTTTTGATTAGCAGTTCATAATGGGGACCAACAGTAGGAGGGTATGGAAAGAATAAAGCAGAATTACAGGATAAGCTGATCGTTCTGCCTGAGTGAAGGTGGTCTTGGCACTTTCTATTACAAGATTCTGTTTTCACTTGAACTTCCAGGCTAAAATTTTCATTCAGAGTGTTTGCCTTCACTTGACTTACTTGAAAACTTCAGGGAAAACAGCTCAGCCATATTAAAACACAAAAGTGAGGAAGAAAACTGATCCAAAAATCTGGATCTGCTTCATAAGGGTCTTTGTAGTTCTGGGCAGAGAACTAGAAACTTGTGCAGGCAGTTGTTTAAATGTCCAGGCTTTGGCTCTTGCTGTTTTGGGAAGGGGCAAAAGCAAGGAAAACATCGGAATTGTGTACCACAAAACAAAAACCTGAAGTTCATCATTTGTTAGGAATAATAACTAAGTTCTGTATTTGCGGTAAAGATTGTCTGGTTTTGAGAATGGGCAGAGGACAGAGCTCTGCTTTGGGAGGGATCCAAGGGACAATGGAGCCCAGGAGTGACAGAGTGCAGGCACTCACAGGGGGAGCAGGATGAGGGTGCCATACCCTGGAGCAGGAGCTGGGCAGGGGCAGCAGTCCCAGGCTGGACTGTGGCCTTAGGCAGTGGCAGCTCCAACCAGCTCAGCAAAATGCCTGGGATAAAGAGCCCTGGAGAGGGCTGTGGGGCAGGGAGCCTGCTACTGAAGTGGAGTGAGTGTGAAATAGGTGTAAGGCAATAGACTGAAGAAAGCAAAGCCCAAGAAAAAGGCTCCGGGGAGCGGCAGGGCACCCCAGGCTGCCATTCCCACTCCTGTGGCTCTGGAAGCCGCTGCCACAGCGCAACAGCCCAGGGCAAGGAGGACCAGAACCTCCTGCAGCAACCAGTTATTCCGTTACATGCAGCAGCAGCGGTATGGGCAGTAAATCTACAGGTTTCAACCCTGCTGGTGAGTTGCAGGAGGAGAGAATTGGGGCTGTGGTTAAGACAGTTGAGCGTTGCCTTTCAATTCCAGCCCAGTTTCTGCCACAGGCTCCTTCAAGAGCTCGCCTAAAGCACAGGGTTCACACACTGTCACTAACTGTAAGTTCCTCTTTTCTAGCAAGCCGAACACACACCCTGGGCTGGGGAACTTGCAGGGGTCCTGAACTCTCCTATCTTCAACCAAAGTAAATCAGAGTTGGCCTCTGAACACAAAAATTTATCTGTTCTCTGGATTCTCTGAAAGATCAGGTCCTGGAATCTCATAAAGGTTCCCCTAGTTTCTCTAATAATGTTCCTGAGCTACAGCTCCCCTACACTGATGCATTAATAATAATAATAAAATCAGACATTTGTGTGGTGTTAAGAAAAATCATTTTTATAAAGCTCTGATCCTGTGATAGAGTGTCTTAGCAAAGACCTGGACACTATTTTTTTATTCAGATGTCTTTGAATGCACTAAGTTATATATGGCAAAGAGTGAGCGATGAGAAATTGAAGTACAGCTTAAATCTTCATTCTCTGAGTAAAAGCTCCTCTTTCTGCTGGAAAACAGATTAGGCTTTTAGATTTTAAAAAATTGTGACACAGAACAGGGACACTGAATCAATGTCCACTGTAATTCTGCTACATCTCCTCCTTACTTTAAATCTTTGCTGAAGCAGGAGGCAGAGTTCTGTTTTTCTAGAAAGCATTAAATTCCAGAGCAATTGCATGTAAAACTGGCAAACAGGTGTTATGAGCATACACTTCATTTCAGAGAGATTACCATTATTAACATTGAATAAACACATGCATGTCAAATACTAGAAACCAAAAATAGACATAATCCTGGATACTACAGACAGCGTGAAAATAAAAATGTAAATTTTTGTATTGGTAAACCCTTCCCTTCCCAAACCTTCTCTTCCCTTACCTTCCTGAACCTTCCCGAACCTTCCTGAACCTTCCCTTCCCCAACCTTCCCTTCCCGAACCTTCCCGAACCTTCCCTTCCAGAACCTTCCCAAACCTTCCCCTTTGGTATCTACAGTAAATTGCAGGAGTTAAATGAATCATTTCCCTTTCCACACTTCACTGCTTAGAGAAGCACCTACAAAGCACAGCGGCACTCACTTAAATACACAAGAATCACAGTCTTTATTCTCAACTGCATATGCATTACACACTGGGGCATATGATGAAAAAATCCTCTAACACTAAAAAACAAAAAAATCAGAATCCTGTCAGCAAACAAATTTTGACTTCTTCACTGTTAGCAGGACCAGCCCTTGGATTAGCACTGACTCGTCCTCAGTTGCTGGAAAAAACAGATGTGGTTCAAAGAAGTCTTTCAAAGCAGTGGAGGTGTTGGCGCCTGGCCAGACCGGCCTCCAGCCCGCATCAATCAGCCAAGGGGACTCCAGCCCCATCCTCCCTGTTCCCCCTGCCCACACAGCACACCGAGCGGGACCTGCTGGGCAGGCAGCCCTGGGAGCCGGCGTGCGGGGCTGCTCCGCCTCCGTGCCCCAGCCCGGCCGCCTCCCCTGTCCCTGCTCCGGCCGCTCCCTGCGCTGGGAACGCGGCGTGCGGAGCGAGGGCTGGCGGCGGCAAAACGCGGGGGCGTGGGGAACGCGGGTCCGTGGAACTGCAAAACTTTAAATCTTAACAGTATTCCTTACACCTGGTGGGTTTTAAATCAGATAAATAAATAAATAAATAAATAAATAAATAAAAGGAAACGGGGGGAAAAAAGAGATTTATTGCCTTAATATGTTCTAGTATTGGGCTGTCCTTGAAAATCAGAGAAAGGGTTGCCTATGGATAATGCACTGGGTTTAACCCCTGAGATCCAGCTTTTAACACTCAACTTTGCTATAGAGGGCCATGGTAAATCAGTCCTGGGAGTGTTGACCAGCAGTAAAATGACTTCTTTGCAGCAGTAAGTCATCAGCTGGGGTCAAGTGAGATTGCAAGGTAGTAATATACAGCTTTACATTATTTATAGGTAAGTATATATATATATGAATCAGGCATATTTTGCCCAGTCTTTGCATGCATTTCCCATAATTCTACCCTGTTTTAAGTAATCTAACTCCTTCAAATTGGAGTGACTCTACTTCCCCATTCAGAGGAGCTGTGAATCTTAATTAAATCCCATATGGAAGTAACGAAAAGGTTTCTCTCTACAATGCCCTTACAAAGTATTCAGTGTTTACTGTTCTCATTTTTAAAAATATATTTTGAATATGGATCTTGAATAAAATTCTGCTTAATTAAAATCATTGCGAGTTTTCCCCTTTGATTTCAGTAAAATCAGACTTTCATATGTTACTGTTTCCCAATTTAAAATTCAAATAACAACAACATAAAGTGCCCCATTGGACTAGATTATATGATCATTGCATTTCCTCTTTCTGTAAATACTAATAAACTTATTCCACAGCCTGTTGGTGGCAATTGCTACAGTTTTCTCCTGCCAAGACTTACACAGAGTGAAAGTACTCCCAGGATTTGGCAAAAGAAACATTTGGTACAAGTCCAGGTTATCACTGCGTAGAGAAGCCCTGAAGACTTTATTCAGTTCTTATGCAGTCCTTTGGTAAAATTACATCACTAAACATTCAATGGAAGCAATGGAAGTGGGAGGCTTATTCTTTTTTTATAAAGTTAATATGCTTCCTTCTCACTCTCAAAGAAAGATAGTACATGAAATTATTCAATAGGAACAAACAGGGTTTCTTGCTCCTCTTGCAACACACTGACTGTTAATAGTTTGGATCATTGTAGGCCAAATTTAACAAATTAGCAGTGCCTGAAAGATGAAGGATTATATTTCCAGTATTAGTCGTTTTCTGTGATTGGTCTTCTACTGCTGTAACAGACCAGCCTTATGTAGGAAGCAAAACAGACATTTGTCAGCAGCCCAATCACAGTGGCTAAAAAACCTTACAGAAAAAAGAAATTAATGTTCATTTTTGCATTTTCTGCAAAATTATGTGTCATTTTCATTGAAGTTTCAAGTCAAATCTGTTTTGAAACTGCCTTCATATGAATTCACCCTAGCAGAAAACAACCTCAGTTTTAGCAAAAAACATGTGAACTATTTTGCCAGTCTGTGTCCATATAAGTGTTAATTGGGCTTTGAAGTCGGTTCTGTTATAAAGCACAATAGTATGAGAAGCAAACACTCAGCTGAGACAAGGCACTTAGGGGTTTTTTATCCATTTTCTTCTTCCCACAAATATCTTTTTCAGGGTGGACTCTGTACATCCATTCTCCCAAAACAAGATTTCCTGTCACACAGCTGTGTTCACTAGAGCCATCAAAGGAGTTAATAGATTATTAATAGCAGTTAAAGGTTATTACTTGCAATACCCTATCCCAGAAAGAAATCCCAGAAGGAAAATGAATCCCCATTGGATGCATTTCATATAAATATCTTGAAGAACTGCAGTATGCTTCACTCTGCAGGACCCACCAGACCACTCCTTTCCTAGAGAGACTTCTAAAACAATAGCAAGCTTGCTTTTCTGTGCTTAGTGATAAATCTGGGAAGTAAGAATGTACTGTGCATAATGAACAGATCCTTAAGGCATACAGAAGACTTATATTCAATCCAAGTCTTAAATATTCAAGAGTCACTCTAGATTTTCAGGGCAATATGAGTAAAGAATACAGACAGCAGGAAAATTCGGGTTTAACCCTTTCCAGAATGGTGTTTTTCCACAAATGTCTGCACTGCTTTACAAATTCTGCACATCTGCACTGCCACAGACTTGCAGTTCACAGAGTTCTGTGCTTGGGAAGAGCTGCATTCCTGCAAGAGCCCTTGCAAAATCCATGCCACTAGTCATTCATCATTTGTATTCATCGCCTTAATTAAATACCTATTTGGGTGCATGTTCACTGCTTCACATAGTGCTATATTTTGGTGTGAAGCTGGGTCCTGGAACAATCCTTCAGCAGTGTTTTGTTCTTGAGTCTGAATTTGTTTCAGGTTAGAGCTCAACATGGAAGTTCAGAAATACAGATACAGTTATTCTGAAGCACTAATATTTCATCCCACTTTCTCACAGTGCACACATATCTCAGGAGTGCTGTAGTAGACACCGATACCAACCCACTGATTCAGGTAAAACAAAAATCTCATTTCCAAAAAAAACAGAGGACTAAGCAGCCAAAATTACTTAAAAATATACTCCCGGGTAAAACAGTTCATATGTTTCTATGAATCATTGGCTGTATTTCTTTTTAATGTACAGAAATTCGTTCCCCTACAGAGATTCTATTCCTAGGGCTGTTTTATTGTAAGAATTCAACTTATAACAAAAGTAAATGCATATCCCTTCTCACATATTCATTTAATTTTCCCCAGATGAGGCTTTTAAATATACCATAGTCAACAAAAGTTCAAGTTCTTAGATATTTACTTGTTTCCACATTACATGGTTTTATGATTGAAATGTAAAAGTCCAGAAAACCTTCTGCTTTGTCTCTGAAGTCTCTTAACCTTTACTTGATGTTGGTTTGTAGTACAAGGCATGGAATGAAGCTGGGAAATAGTGCATCCTTATGCTACTGTTAACCTGAAAGAATAATTACTAAGTTAACACACAGGTGATCCTATTTTAAACCTGTGCAATGACTACATAGGTTGGTGAGGATCAGAGATGTTTGCCTACTGCTTACTGAGAAGTAATAAATGATGAGTTGATGAACTAATTATTCTAATGCCATTGGAATAAAACACTGAAGCACAGCTATGCACTAAGGGTGAACAAATTCTTTGCTTCAAAAGTGAAGTAAAATCTTTGCTTCACCTAGTTCCTGAACCAGTTCTACATTCAAGCTTTTATCATTCATTTCCAGTATTTCAGGGAATTCTGCCAATGAGCAATTCAGGTTTGTTAAATTACAATACTCACTTGTACACAAGTAAAATACAGGTCATAGAAGATTTTAGTTTGTTTTTTGCAACATCCTGCAGAAACCCAATGTGAATGGTGATAAGCAATGCAAGTGATATTAATTCAGAGTTTCCCCTTTAAAAAAAGAAACGGGTCAAAGGATATACCCTCTAGGGTATGCGCTGGGATTACACACCTGTGATTAATCTAACAAACTGCTGGAGATGTGATTGTTTCTTCATAGAACTGCAGCTGAAACAACAGTTCTTTGGCAGTAAAATAAATGTAACCCCTTGTGGTGCCCCTAGACATACAAGATAATTACAACAAAGTACCTTCATAGGAAGTTAGGACACTCCTGCTGCATCATTAAAATAAACGGACCTGCGATAACTGATGCAGCCTTGGAAGTGCCACAGAGGAGCATGGTACTCAAGAGATGAAAGAGATCTGCCCTCCTCCTGGAACATGCATGTGACTTCCATTAGCTGTAGTGGAAGCTGAGATTTCTAGTCCAAATCTAGCAGGAATAAGAGACAGGTTTTTGCCCTGTGAAGTCAACTGCAGTTTTGCCATGGAGTTCAGTGGGGCAAGACTTCTAAAGTAAAACTTAATCATCCCAAAGCTTTTAAAGACCTTTCTCTGTCTCTCGTGCAGAGAGATTTAAGCTTGCTGCAATGCAGCTAGCTGCAGGAGCTGCAGAGCTGCATCTCCCAGGCTGTTATCCAGGATAGGCATTGCCTGGGAAGAGGCAGCCCTTGTCACAACAACACCCTCCTGCTGCAGCCAGGACTCCTGTCCAAACCCACACGGCCTGTGCCGCACCACGGCGCCGGACCAGCAGCAGTCTGAGGACCAGCCATCCACTAGAGGCATTCCCCAGGGGATTTCCCAGCACTAGATATAGTCAAAATACCATAAAGCAGAAACAGTACTGTGGCTATGCTATTATATCAATTGCAGAATGTTAGCATGTATTACTACCAAATAAACATAAGGTTATGGTTTTCACAGCTTGGGTGATGACTTGCAGGCCAAAGTCAGTGAAAGGAAGAAAGGGCTCCCAATGACTTAGTGAGTCCAGCACCAATCTCATTTTGATCCATATGCCACATATCCATTTTCATTACAAACATCTCAACAACAGCGTTTCAGCAACTTTCTTCAGGTAGTAACTTCCAAGTTCTCTCATAATCAAACATATCTACAATTCAGAATGCATTTGTTATAGATATTCGATTGTTTATTTCAGCAAATTTTTATAGCTATACCTCATAGTAATGCTCAAATTTCTCCACTTCCTCAGCACACATACTCAGTTACTCATAGACATATCACTCCAACAAAGAGCCTTCTAAAGCCCTGTCTTAAAGACTTGCTTCTCACTTACTGTGATATTTTAAGTCAACATGTACACAACTCTATATCCAAAACATTGCAAAGTTGCAAGGATTGGTAACGGGCTGTGTCGCAATCATGCTGTAGTAGCAGATACTCACATATGACAGTCAGGGTCATTAGGAGAGCCAATTTATGTTATGTTTATCATCATTTAGTGGGAAATAAAATATGTTGAGGGTGCTCTCCTTCAGTATTTTTTTTCTGGACTAGTAAGCCCAGCAGCGTCCATTTATTTGATTCCTACCTCTTCATCCTATTCGGCTGAGTAGGTGTGCAGATAATGTTGTAAATCTAAAGGAAAGGTCTAGCCTTCAGAGTAGGCAATTTTTTTTCTCTGGAAACAGGAAAAGGCAATATAGCATCATACATGTGAAAGTTGTCTTCACCACTTCAAGAATGAAAAATGTGATTTTTATTTTTTTAAAAAGGTAAAACTGTACAGGCATAAATTCTGCATAGGTAAATGTTTATGTAGGAAAGTTTACCATGTTACAGAATCCTGTTCTAAAACAACTGGGGCAGTATGACGCTTTAATGTAACTTCTGGCACAGTAAATTTGTCAGTATAAATGGGGCCCTGAGCTGAGCAAACACACCAAGATGTCTGTCTTGTGCCAATGGAAAAAGGGTCTAATAGCCAGGTTACAAGGAAACAAGTGCCAGGTTCCAACTTATTTAGAAACACAATGAGAGCATGTGGGCTTAGCTTTTAGGGCAAGAGTAAAGGGACATTCCAGGAATATCTCCCCTTTCCAGTCCTGCTAACTGATAGTACCTCTTGGCTAAGAGCAGACTCGATTCACCATGACATGAATCAAATGTTGTGGATAAGAAGCAAAAGGCAGATAAAAGAGGAGCTTTGTTCTTAGATGTTTGTCTACTCTAACACTAAAAAAACATGTCATCTAAATGCTGCCCCACTGCAAAATTGGCAAAAAAACACATAAATTGAGACTAGTTAGAGGGCTAATAGGTGCAGAAAATCTTATAATGAGATTCAATCTTTTTTCAATGCATATCACATATATAAACAACATAAACACCAGAAATTTAGAAGTCTCTTAAAAGAATAAAGTAACTGAAAAAAAAAAAAATGTCATTAAGAACTGCCGCTTCATATGAGATTTTAAATAATATAAGTGAAAACAACACTTTTCCTTTATGAAGTCCAGTGCTGGACTAAAAGTTCTGAATTTACAGATGAGTTTGAAGAAAGATAATTCTACATTTTCATGCCAGTAATTAATTTCTTATACATCTCTATTTTTCTTTCAATTTGATAGTCATTCCTGTCACGATGCTCATATTGATATTCAATACAATCATTCCTAGCAAAACTAGTTAACTGACAACATGATTATCATATTATCTCATTGAATTCTTCTTTTGAAATAAATGCCAATTAACCTAAGGTAACATAATGCATAAATGAAATAACTGCTTCTTAATACTCTTTCTAAAAGAATAATTCCCATGTAATATCATTTTTTAACTTCAGCAAATTCCCTATTTACAGTAATTTTCTTTAAAAAGGAAACTGGTTTTATTTACTAATATGCAAGAATGCATCCATCTGAATGTTGATGCTTTCTATTTTAATCACATTAACCAAAACTTTCTTCACCATTTCTGTCTAAAGACTTGCTTCCCAATTGCTAGACTGTGTGAAATACTCTTCCTTACCAGGCTGTACAGATTAACAGGACTCTACAAGCTGTATTTTATAGCTGTACTTTCAGTAAATACCTTACAGATGTTTTCAGCTAGAAACAACCTTCTGTCTTTTTGAGTCTGCATCATTCCACAGATTTATTTCTAAGTGTCTTCATAATTCAAAGTTCACATCAGACAAATGGTTATGAGCTTCTCTGCAGCTCTCTGGTCTTCAGCCCAGATCAAGTCACAGTCTGAGCCACCCTCCAGCAGCCCCTCCTTTCATGAGTGCCTATTTCTTCTTTTGTAAAAATAGTGGGAGTTTTTGGGCCAGCTCTTCACTTCTGGTACCTCATATCAGTTCTCAGGATTGGACTGTGCTTTTAGCAAACATCACACATCTGGGGCTGGTGCACAGGTATCCAGGCCAGGCTCTCACTATCCCTGACTTGAGAATCTCAGGTAACTTGTATTTATTTCCCTACTCAAACATTAAGAAAAGCCTCTTTTTTATATCTCAGATCCTCAGCAAGGAGAAGGGTTTTGACCAATGTCACATCCATTCACTGGTATATTTTAGACTTTCGTTTGGGGATCTCCCTGATTACTGTTCTGTAGCAAGGAGTATTTGGGTTAACTTAATCGAACTCTGACTGAAAGTGTTAATTTCACTCAACCTCTTACTTCAATAATTTCATTGTGCTTTACAAATCTCAACATAATATTTTTTTCAAGTCATGAACAAAACCTGAGGTATAGGGTAGAAAACCTTCAGTAAAAAATGGAGATTGTTTCATAAAGATATCTCCCTCAAAAGCTGGATTCATCATCTAGTTCAAGTCTTCAGCCAGATAGCCAAAACTAGCCAAAAACCAAAGCGAGGCAGAGAATAACAGGTTCAGCCTGCAGTGCCCCCCGGCCCAATTAAATGGAGTTTTGCAGTGAGATTTTGTAACCAAAAAGCTGGTTTCACTTGTTTTATTTTACTGCTCTGGGAAGATATCCAGGAGTAGGACCACTGGAGGATATGCTGAAAAAGTCCTTTATCTTGTCGCCGTGTTAAGGCACTGTGGCCACCTATAGGGTCATAATGCTGCTACAGAATGTGATAAGATGAACTCTCTGAAATATTGGCATTACCTGCCATCTTTTCCTGACAAAATGATTGCTCAGACATGACTATGCTTTTCTCATCAAACTCCATCCTGCTCAGGAATGGCAACATCATGCAAGGCTGCCAATAGGCCTACACCCTCTGAAGATGGGATGCACCATCACCCTCCTGTGCTGTCAGAAACATGATTTCTAGTCACACACTTGAGCTTCTGGGGGTTTGAGATGCTCTCCATGCATGAGAATTCTAGTTGGAAGTATAGAGATAAGTCTACAGTATTTCTACGGGGCACCTGTACATTATGGCTTTGTTTCATAAACTCCATTTAACCAGGTTTTTGGTTTCAGAATAAGATAAAAATTTTACTCTGAGACCCTTCTTCCCCAAACCCTAGATCTAACCCTAACCTATCCCTGTTTCAAGAAGCCTGTCTCGAAGCAAGAAGATAATTTACTGTTCAAAAAGAAGTTTTACCATGGCTGAAGCCATTTCCCCTTACTGGATGGACAATTCTGGCTGAAGTTTTCCAAACTGATACAACACAACCCAGGTTCACACTGAGGGAAATTTCAGTCTAGGCAGATAACAGATGGTAGAGTTATAAATGACTGAGAACTGAGTCTTTTAGTAGAAACTAACAGAAGACCTTAATAAGAGGTCGTGCTAACATGTCTGCTCATAAAACTTAACTTTTACGTGGCATATTCTTATTTCAAAGTGGACATATGAATAGTTATCATAAAATTGTGTACTTTCATAACTTTATGGTTTTCATCGCCTATTTTAATAGCTCTGAGATAGTCCATGCTGCACTTTCATAGGGTATGAGCTTATGAAAATAGTGATAGAATCTCATACTATAAATCATTTGCAAAGGAAAGGAATATTAAAGTGGGAGGTTTTCTAAGAAAAGAGTCTATAAACATGCATATTCATTTAGGTTATTTAAGTATAGATAAATATTTACATTGGCCTTTAGTATTAAAATATTTTAGCATTACTTCAAACATAAAAATACAATGATAGGGGGAAATCCAGAGACCACTTTTCAGGGAAGCACTGCCAAGGGTATGCTGTGGCTGCAGAGGACAGGAGAAGTGAGGGCTAGAATCCCAAATAGAGAAGTTACACATGCACAAGGCAACCCCACAACTACCTGCAAATATGAGCTAGAGCTGTGGTTCCAGCCATGGCCCCTCATTTGCCTTGAAAATACCAGAAGGTCACCTTCTGTGATACGAGACATCATCTTTGATCACACAGTGCCCAGGACAGGTTGATAGGTCTCGGCACACTCGTGGTATGGGTGTTCATGGGTCCATGCTGGACAATAACCTGTTGTCCAGGTTATTGCAGCCACCCCAATCTCAGCAGCAAGGTCAACCCCTCTGCCAGTGACAAGAAGATTATATGACAAGTGTTTGGGATCCTGCCATGCAAATGGCAAAGGACTGAGAAGGGAGAAGCTTCCAAAGCCCTGAAACGTATTTTTCTAAAAAAGATAGGATTTTGTTTAACTTTTCTGAATCGTGGCTTATTGCCCACCAAACAAAATGTAAACAAGATAAACTTGCAATTTAAATTACTAGTACTTCCAGGATACTTAAAAATGTATATTCTTTTCATCTATCCTGATGATTAAAAATGCCTTTGGGATCATGCCTAGAATAATGTTTCACAGTATGGAGGCCAATAAAGAGTCTTTTTGCTAAAAACTTGGATCAGATACACTGTTACTGTTCCCACCTCTTAATCAATTAAAAATATATATCGTAACAGCATATGCCTTGTAAGAAGGAAAACACAGAAGTTATTCTCCTCTCTGAGAACACAAATAACTGCTACTCAGTTTAATGGGACATATATATGTACACCAAATGAAAAATATCTTCCAGAATATGAAGGACTCGTATGTATCTGTAAATTATTACATGGTTAGGTGCAGGTTGGCTTTTTGCCATGCGAGACTCAATGCACCCAGTTTTGCCTTGTCTTGGAAGCTGAACAGTCCCAGGCCTGGCTAGCATTTCATGCAGAGACCATCTGGGAATTCAGTGTGCCATGAGCACAAGCCAAGGAGTCACAAGGTGGTGAATATCAGGCCATAGAAGCTGGATGAGTGGAAATGTTCCATTCAGCTCCCTGAATACTGCTGAACCAATGAATGAGAATTTCACCATTGCTTTCCTGCCTCACTCTGCCTTCCCCCAGTATGACAATATTGATTTTGATGGGAAGGGTGCTGGAAGCATCCAAAGGGAAGGATACAATGCAAAAAATATCTATAAATGTAACATAGAATTAGAAAGAAAGTGAAGAAAATCTGAATAATATAAGTGGGGTTTGATCACTCAAAGTCAAGTGAAATCTGTCAAACGAAACAGATGAAATCTGTCTGCAGAAATCTGAATTTATTTTTTTTATTCACTCACCAAATCTAATGGAAGGTATTTTCTTTAACAAAGCAAACAAAAAGCCCTGTGGCTGAACACACTAAATCAATGTGCTCGTATGCAGTCTGATTGGTACCAAACCAAACAGAAAGAAATTTTCAATTTGCAAGTGTAAGTTGGACCTCACAGCCATATTGTAAATTACAGGGATGCTTTTGAGAGTCAAAATATTCAACATTATGCTTCTAATTGAGAGATCTAGGTAATGCTTGAGGCTATTGCACAAAACACTGAAGAAACATAAAAACTAGTGTGAGCTTTAGCAGAAAGGCAGGAGGAAGGGACTTCAGCAAGTCCATTTCTTTGAGGTTCAAACATGAGAAACAAGACATCCTCAAAGCATCAAGAGCATCAGCAATAGTCAAGACATGGTCTTGGGGAGTCAAGTCTTTTGATGTTTTTATTTTCTTTATGTTGCTTTTGATTTTTTTTTTCTTTTCTATTTCTTCTTTGCACAAAGAACTGGAGATTATTTAAAATGTTAAATACAATTAGAAAAAGATCATTAGTACTTACTAGTACTTACACAGAAAACATTTGATAACTTGATGCCTAGAGTTTGTTTTACTTATACTTGAGAAACTTCCATGTTGTTATTTCTTAAAGGAAAAAAAATTGGAAATTTTAATGTCATTAATATAAGCACGATAAAGAAGGAAAAGCAGAGAATTCAATGAGAACAGATGTTTTGTAAATAAAACAAGCCATTGATTGCAAATTGCTAGTCATGATCACGCTAATTCTTCTTCCCTGAGCTTCCAGCATCTATAAATCTATTATATATATATCTATATTCTAGTATACATCTACCCAGAAATGGAAGGAGAAAAGCTGTCTGAACTATTGATACACCACTGGAATCAAAGGTCCCAATTCTTCTTCCGACATTAAACCATAACTCCTTGGTTACAGCTGTGCAAAGTGAACACGTGGAAAACTAGACCAGAATAGCAGCATTTGACAGCAGTTTACAGGGGTGTAAAATTTCTGTGCCGTGTTCTAGGCAACAAAGAACCTAGGGACTATAATCCGTTATCTGAAACTTCACTATCTGCAAATGCAGACAGATACAAGCAAATCCTTCATTGCAAGCAGCAATGGGCTTGCTGTCATTAATCACTACAAGGAGGCTATTGAAGACAGACTCTGGGATGGATTTCAGTGGCAGCCTGCAACTTTATTAGCTTAACATTTCCAAGCATTTAAGTGGATTCAGTGTAGAAGTTAAGGGACTTCCACCATACAAATTATAATTCTTGGTTGACTGTCCTCAGCCTACTTATAGAAACCAGTTTCAGACCTCTGACATCTTCTCACCCTAGAAAGAAAGATCGCATGGAGTGGGGAATCATCTTGCAGGGGCTCTGGGTCTCCTTATTCAGCAGACTACCAGCAGAACCCCAGGTCTTCACTTCTGGAAGCTCATACTGCAAACTCCATGACAGATAGCAACTCCAACTTTCCAAGGAATTATTACACTAAATATAACAAAGTTATAAAATGTACTTAATATTTATACCCTATTTCTATGCCATATTTATTGATATACTGACATATGAGTGCAAAATCAGACAAATAAGACAAAAAAATACCTCTTTGTCTTCAGTTTTAACCTACTAAGAAAATATGTTATCAAAAGAGGCAGCCTATTAAATCTGCAAACTCCTGTAAACATGATTCCTAGGTTATAACTAGAGGTCAAGAATGAAGATACAGTTTAAATTAATCAGAGTTCCCAACTGCAGCACACATCATGTCATAACCTCAGGAAGTACTATCTAGCCTCCAAAATCATGTTCTTCTAATGGCTGGAAACCTTTTAATTTCTGCATAAGATTTATTCACTGTCAGTCAATACCCCACTGGACCCAACACTGTCTGTTACCTTAAATAACTCTTTTTCCTCTGGCATTTTTCTCCAAACCCCTCACAGATGTTAACCATGTCCATGACAGAGGGAAAGACAGGTTCTACCATCTCCTGGCCCAGCCAGTGGGAGAAAAAGTCAATGTAAAAAGGAGGGAAAATCCTTTTTCTGCCCTGTCCTGCCTACAACAAGCTATTCACCAAGGCTCTGACCACAGCTCTCATTTCTTCACTGGACAAAAACACAGTGTAACATGTTCATTAGGCATGAAACAAAGAAACAATCCCTCTCTAGGAATTAATAGAATTTGACAGTAAATAAATCTTGTTGAATTTACTTTAAGTGATAGCTAATGCAAAGATCTTTGGAAAGCTGAATTAAAATGGATAAAGGGAAAAACAAAGATATTTTGAGAGCCATGATTTGTGAGGAATATATTGGAAAGCTTTTGTGACCTGGACACACCTTCCACTTCCCTGCTACTGATCAGCGGATTGAATACATGCATTTCAGCATGACAATGTGATCTGGAGTAATGCAGGCTCTCAAAAGAGCCATGGTCCCAGTATATCCAGGAGGTCTGCAGTGGATGCAATGGACCATGAACACATCCACTAATGCACAGGTGTGTTTCTTCTTGCACAGAAAAGACAATAAACTTATTCTCCAAATCACAAGGAGGAAGAGGAGTCACCCAAACTAAATTCAATTCTAAGGGTATGTCATGTGGATTTGGACCATTGGCTGAAGGGCCCAAATGCCTGTGCCACTAGCATCCCCCTTTGTGGAGCAGGAAGAGCTGGAGCTGAAGGGCTGGAAACGCGAAATACATCAAGTCACTGAAGGTTTGTCTTGGCATTTGTTTTTACAGATTTACAGATGCAACAAATGTTCTGTTTAAAATATCCACCCAGCTGTTTTTTATCACCTTCAGACAATTTAGCACACACTGGTGCCCTTCCCTCCGAGACAGCCAGCGGCAAACCGGGGTTGGCCCTGCCCGGTGACAAAGAAGGACGAACGGCAGCAGCAGGCAGCCCCCCGGGCTCTGCTGGGGACAGAGAGGGGCGGGAGGAGGGGGCTTGGCCCCGTTCTCCCCAGGGTGGCAGAAGATGCTCACAGAGGAGAGCCCAGCACGCTGAGGGGGTCTGCATCACCCCTGGCACAGGAGGGCAGGGGGCCAGGGCAGTGTCTGGAGCAGGTCACAGACAGCTTGGCGCTTGGCACGGGAGGTGACAACCTCAGCGGTCTGGGAACAAGCGGCCCAGCTCAGCCCAGCAGGGGTGATGCTGCCACAAGAGGCTGCTGGAAAAGGGAAGAGCCGGCTGGAACAGCCAGGAGAGCAGCCCGGATCCTGGATTGCTGACACTCAGCAGAGACAAGCAAGGAGCAGCGTGAGTGCTGCCAGGGGCTGCCACCCTGCACCAAGCTGAGCTCCTGTGCTTGCCCTCAGGAAGAGAAACCAGCCTGGCGTCCCACGCCCTGGTGTAAGCAAATGTCCTGGTCACAGAATGGGGCTGGGGCTTAGCGCTGTGCGGGCGCGGCCCTAATGTTAGTCTGTACCTTCCACACTATCCCTGGGGACGTGCTTTCAGGAGGAAACGCTGAGTACCCCACTGGAAGTGCATCATTTTTCCTCCCTCTCTGTAGCAGGAGGGTCTCACAATGGGCCCTTGCATACCCAGTCTCTGTTTTTGTCTCTCCCTTACCAGAAGGGGTGGTAGGAAAGAAGAGTGGCTTATTTGGGATTTAATTTCCTGCTGGTGTTAAATCACCACAGCAAAGCAGGCTGCAAATCCCTGACCATTTTGCAAATCTTCAGTAGTTTAGTGCTCTGGCAATTGTCTACTTACTACAGCCACAGATCCTGGTCCAGGTTACTGCTGAAGAATTAGAAGTGTAAAAACAGAAATGCAGTTACTTTAGAGAGATTTGTTGTTAATTCTCTGCCAGAGGAGGGCTCCTTTGTCAAAATTTTATGTGCTTGGAGAAATAGTGGCTAGTGGAGCAATTACCCCCATTACAGAGGGCAATGGGCCAGAAGCTCTCACCAACAGTGGATAAAAGAAACTTTTTTCCCACTGAGTCCCAGGCCAGGTTGTGCCCACAGGCCATGCTTGGCAGGCACTAAACACAGACTGTCCCGAGTCAAAGCTGCTGGTAGACAAGAGCCACTGTCAGGACCTGCTGGTATGATCCACGCAAAGGGCTGTGCAAGTTCTTTTGGATTTGAGGACATCAGTAGCCAGCACACCACAGTGATGGCTCAGACATCTGAAATTACTTTAATTCTTGGATAGACTGATGTGCTGGAAGGAAAGAAAGAGTGAATTATACAAACTAAAATAATGTCTATTACTGACCACCCACTGCAGGCAACAGTGGAAATCCAGCTCTTTCTGAGCATGGTGATATATGGGTCCTTATACAAGAACAAGATTGGTGTTCAGCACTAGAACATCACAGGTTGAAGCAAGGAAAGAGCTGTGCACAGGAGCATCACTAAGGCTGCGCAGGAGGTGCAGCTAGTGAATAATCAGACAGTGGAGACAGCATCCCAAAACCTCTGACAGCCACAGAGGAGGAAGGGTTTGAGGCAGCCTGGCCAGTACAAGCTAGAGATTGACTTAACAGAAGCCTTGGTGCGAGGCAGTGAAAGGAAGAAATCAGCACAGCTGTGATAATGCCAATGCCACACCAGTCCATCCTCCAGGAATAATGGGGAGCTTGTCAAGGTATGATTAAGAGCAACATCAGATTGCTGTTAGATTGAGGAGTGTTCCTGGCAGGCAGTTTCCAGTTTTAATTCCCTGAATACCAGGTAAGAGTGAAGCTAAGTAATATTCCCAAGGTTAGTCTAACTGGACAACATGCCTAGTCCAGGGCATCTCTACCTGCACACCCTCAAAAGCCCGAAAGAGACATAAAAACATGCACTGGCTGCATGAGATGTAATGCACAGGCAAGTCAAACACATAGATAAAATATTAGGAGCAAGACATTTCAACAGTTTTAATTTGTACAATCTTGGGTAAGGACAGAATCAAAGGACCAAGAAAATAAACTTCATCTTTGGATCACTTCAGTCCTTCTGAGTGTCTTATGAACCTGGAACAAATCAGACACAATTTAGAAATACTGAAGGATCTACAGAGTTTTTTAAATTAAAGAACTGATCAGGTTCAGTTCAAGGTATTATTTCTGAGTTCTAAAAAAGCCTTCACATTATTCATAAGATGCATTAAGAATGACAAAGATCTTTAAGCTTTTAAAGACTTAAACCTCAAGAAACAATTAGTAGCCTGCAAGGAGCTGTATCCTGAGCATAACATCAGCGAGGACTGGCTAAGAGTTTCAGAGCACCACCAGATAGAGTACAAAACAAAGAAACCAGCAAAACCACAGGCTTCTGCAGAGAAGATACCACATCTACAAAACCTTTGAGCACATTATCAAAACCAACAGCACTATCTCGTTATTTAAGAAAACTATTTTTTTAGAGAAAGGAAGAAGAAAAGCTGATGAGTAAAACAAGTGAACAGTTTCTGAGACATGTTTTGTTCAGGTTTTCAATACCACCCCTCAATGTGCAGGAGTTTGCAATGCCTCAGAATCTCCTGGTGACATCCAAACTGTTGAGGCTGGTAGGTGTTCTTTGATGAGTTTCACACAGATTAAATGAGGGTTGCTACAGAACTGAAGAGTTCAATTGTTGTGGAAGTCCTCAAATCCTCTCATTTACATTTACTCAATAAGGAATTCAGTGTACACAGGCTCAAAACAGCCTGTAGCAACTCCTAATCAAGCACAGCCTAGCAAGACATCCATGGAGCTGGATTCACAAACTAGCTGGATAAACATTCTCAGCTCAAGAGAAAACAAAAGGAAAACGTGACTGCTGTTTGCAGGGCACAAGTATGCACAGGCTCCCTCTGGTTTCCCTGCACTGGACAAGATTGCCCTGAGGATCCTATTTACTTCTTATGTACAACAATGTCTATCAAAGTAGACCCCAGTACAAATATAGTTCAAGAGAGTAACCACCTGGACTTCATATAGATTAATTTCAAGGACTTAAAAATCTGGAAATCACCCCTTTCTTGTGTATGACTTGTCTGAAAATACGTAGCAGCAGAGCTGCTGAAGCATGAAAAGGAGATTGTTACAGACACATTGATGAAATTCATGTTGCTGTGATTCAGCCCATGGTGCCGCATCTGTGGTGGTACAGTATGAAAGTAGGAACTTCATTATTGTTGTTATATCTTCCTCACTCAGACTTCTTCGTTTTTGGAAAAAAGTATAACATGTTTCTGACACAATTAAAATCTATTCTGCTTTGATATGTTTAATTTTTATATTTGCAGGCAATAATGGAGCAGAAATACACAGAATTCCTATTTTTTAATTTTAGGAAAAATCTGACAAGGATGCGTAATAAGAAGATCTGGGGAGTAATTTGTCTCTGTAACCTAATTTGTGCAGGTTTCAGCCAAGGACGTTTATCATTTGCTTTCTACCTCCTCCAGGAAACAGGCAGGGGAAAGCAGAGCAATAAGTAACGCCTTGCAGAGCACGCCATCGGTTAGGCAGGAAGAGGCATCCTTCCTTCCTCTTTAGGGCAACATAAACTGCTCCATTTTAGCTAGCTTTTTTTTGTTGTTTGTTTTGCTGAATACTGATCTCCTTGTTAGAACATTAAAATAAGGACCAAAACCGATCAAAATGACAAGACAGCAACATACAAAAGACAAGGAAGAGAGACAACAGCTCTGACAGACCGAGTTCATTTACTGATGTCTATCTCTGTTAGGGTCACAGGACACTCAGTTTCAACAGCATTAAAACTTCATTTTAAAAAGCCACATTTTGCTCAAGAAAGAAAATCAATTTTTACTCTATAATATGCACAGCCATCAGGCTATTGTTGCTAAACAATTTTTTCAATTCTTATTAATTATCAGAAGAAAAGAATTTAAGCAGAATGATAATGAGAAATCTGTAAAAGCAGTTTGAGTGCCCAAAGGTTGCATCATAACGGCTACACAGAAAGGGGACAAAGAAGGAAGACAGCACAGGAAACATCACTCTGGCATTTCCTAATTCCTGAGCACTTGACTTTACAACACCCACTTATTTTTTTATATAACTTCCTAATGGAAATTTCCTCCATGGAAAGGATAGGCAGCCTCCCATAACCCCTCTCCTCCCAACCCACCCAGCCCAAAAATCTGGGATGCTCTGGGGTGCTGTCCCAGCCCATCCAGAGACCTCAGCTTCATGGCATCCTCTAAGGCTAGGAAGAACAAGGACTCCAGTCAAGTCAAATTCTCAGGAGACTGGAGCTCAAAAGCCCAAACACACACAAGCTGTAACTGCCCCAAGGATCATGGCTCAGTTAAACTCCCACACATTTTCTCAGGAGCAGCTAGAACTGTCTTTCCAGATACTGTTGTTATCTCAAAGACTGGATTGTGACTCTGCTACAGAAAAAAATCAGCTTTTCTGTAAGATTTGGAAATTTTTTTCATTTGCTTCTTAACATGAGCCAAACAAACAAATTTCTTCCTTTTCTTTTTAGAGAAATCTGAAGTCTTTTAGCTGAAGTTTTCCATTGCAAATTCTGCCTCAGGCTTAATATTTCTTTGGAAAGTTTCAGTCCCAGTAGTTAAAGTTTGGCTGAGTTATAAGCATGGCCACATAATGGAAAGATTCAGATAGCTTAAGTTATAGGCAGTAAGACTAGCTCAGCTACTAAAACACATATAAACACTCATATATCTTGCAAACTTTCTCAATTTATAGAAGATGCATAGCTAATAGCTGAATTTCCAAATAAATACATGATGTACAAAACTTACTCATGGGAGTAGCTTCTTTAGCATTATTCATGTCTATGCAGTGTCAGCATATCTAAGTCAAAAGAAACATTTTTTTTAAAACAAGTATAACTCTGGGGGGGGGGAAAGCAATTGTTGCACCTATTTGTTTAATATATTTAAGTTATTTGATAAATTAGGATGCAGAAACATGGCAAAACATTTCATTTTCATAGCACACCGTCATTTCATTTTGAAAGGGGAGAGCATTTCTCTCCTCTTTTCACTGTTCTGCATATATAACCTGTATAATTGGTAGAACAACAAAGTGTGAATAAATGTATGATCTGCTGCTGGGTCTGCTGCTACAACCAACAAGACATGGATTCACACAGGACTCTCTGGCCACAGACTGAAGCTGAACCTCCAGCTTGTGCCTGCTGTGGCTGTACCCTACACCCATCAACCTTGCAGTGGCAGCTTGAGCTCCACTGGGAACCTGCAGGTTTTCCTCACATGACACCAAGACACATGCATGAGTTTTTTTGCTCTTTCCTTGTTCAAAAGAAACCTCTATTGACACTTCCAAAATATTCCTTCACAAACCTTAATCCTCCTTCCTGATCTGGGGTAGTTCCAAGGCAATATGGAATACAGTCAGGACAAGTGGAAAGACAAATTATCACAAGGAATTGCATCTAAGAACCTCTGGGATAAAACCACATGGCTTTGCACACAGCTCCACAGTTACTTAAATAAGCCTTATCTGCTACACTGGTGGTGGAGCAGTCCTACTGTGAAACAACATTTCAGTTTTATGTGCTTATCATCCTTGTTGTTCTCCAATTGACCTAGACAGGTAAGTATTACAGCTCAACTTGTAGATGGATTTTCATGCAGATCCCACTGTGATCAAGTACAGTCAGTTTGATTTTCAACAACCCTGCCAGATGAAAACTTACAGCCCGCCTTGAAACAAAGATGAATGGGACTATCTTTGATGTTGCAAGCCCAGTAGGAGGGAAAGCAGATAAAAGGTGTTTATATGCCATCTTCTGCCATTAAAATAATGCACAATGCAAAGTCAAAGTAAGCATTTCAGTTTTAGTAAAATCAGCAGTAGCCTGCAGAAATCTGACAGGAAAAAGTAGACCTCTTGCAAAGAGCACATAGAAGCAGTCTTCCCTATTTGCTTCTCTGAAAAAAAGAACCGGTCTAGTAGTTGATTTTCACATATAGACACAGCCAGTAATAATATAATCTGTCCTTTCTCATGCCAGAAGTGGTAACAATTAGAATGGAACCCACAAGCAGCAAACACCTTGTCAATTGTGCCTTTGAATTTATAAAATCAAAATAAAATACTCGTAAACTAATTAAGTTGTTATCTTAGTATTTGTGTTGCCAAACACTTTGCTTTATAGGATACTTAAGGAATAATAGGGAAATTATAAGACCTTTAACTTGCTTGCAAAAGATTTGTGAATTCTAGCAAAAGGAAAGACTCAGAATCAGGAAAAAAAAAAAAAAAAAAACACCAAAACTTTTCTCAGTTATGATTTGGCCAAGATACAAACTACGAACATTCCCATCAGTCACATTCTCAACAAAAATGAAGGCGACACACCAAAAATAACTGCACATTTCAACCAAAGGCCAGGCCAAGAGTCTCCTATGGGAGCAGCTGCAAGCCGGGAGGATGACAGGGGTAACAGGGGGTGCACAGCCCAGCCTGACACTGGGAAGCCCTTCTCCACACCCGAAAGAGCGCTGTAGTCCTGGATGGGACTCGCCCGGTTAGTCCTGTAACTCAAGCTGTGGTGCCCGGCTAAAGGTTCAGATTTCAGATCCTGCTAACGAGGAATGCTGCTGCTGCCGTCGCTGGGAATTCCACTTGAGGGGGGTGGAGACAGAGAGAGAGAGCGATTGTTTTCACCTTTACACAACCCAGCCTACAATGAAAGGCACCGAAGAGTTAGGATGCTGGCATAGGACTGCTTGTGTGGTTTTCATTCAGTTGTTTTTGTGCCCACCCTGTAAGACCGTCTTAAATTGCACAATCATGAGTAGGATTTGTTGGGTTGGTTTTTTTTCTTTCTACGCAAGGCTTCATTCGGTAGTCATTAAACAGCTAAAGCATTAAGCAGATTTGTGCAATGAATTTTGGGTTTTTTAGGCAAATATTTATCTCGTTGAGACTCTAGGTTAAATTTAGCTGTGGATAGGTAACTCGCAGTTTTCTGTCATCCTTAGTTTCCCAAAAGGAGTTTTCTAAACTCCTGGTGAATACCACAACTGGTATTCCTGGTTCATTGGCTGCGTTCACCACACCGCATGCATGGAAGGAGCCGAGAGTGGGTTTGGGGAGGCTCCGCAGAAAAGCGGGAGAGGGAAAGCGAGTGGGGGGCAGCCGACCTGCACCAGCTCCTGCCGGAGAGCCAAACTGCCCGCAAGCAGCCTCTTCGGGAGCCCGGGCTGCTCGGGGACAGGCGGGGGCGGGGAGGAATCTTCCCCTGTGTGTGTTTTCAAGCCCGTAGATCCAACCGACGGCGCGGTCCCCGCAGGAGACGCCCCCGAGCCGCCACTGCCTTTCTGGCCTTTGAACCCGGTTGTTGCTGTTCGAGTCCGGTTTTCCGCAGGAAAGGAGCCAAGCGCTGCCGCGCTGCCCGCCGCTGCCCGGAGCTGCCGGGCGTGGGCGGCTCCATCCTCGGAAAACGGTACCCGCAGCCGTAAAGGCGCGATGTTCCTGTAAGGGATGGGAGAAAGTCGGGGCTACGCTACCCCGGGGCAGGGGTAGGCAGTGCCGCCCCCCCATCACCCCGCGAGGGGCTGAGCAGGGGCCGGGAGAGCCGGGGATGGAGCTGGCACAGGCTCGTAAGGAGCCTGGTCTGGAGAAGGAACACGTATGAGGGTGTCCTGGTGGGATAACTTGTGTTCCCGAAGGACGAAGCCGTGTCCTGCCTGCTTTGTGCCCGCGTACCGCCGGGGTCTCAGTATCCCTCCGGAGCATCCCTCCGGATGCCGGGCTCCCTCGCAGCCCAGGGAGACTCCTGCCTGCCCGAGAAACTCCCAAATCTCTTGTAGGCCCTTCCCTTAAGGCATGGTTCATTAATACACAAAGTAACACCAAACAAAGCTTTTTCCTCTGACCAAACAGCCGACACAGCCAGTGGGCTTTCCCTTCGCACCCCTCTCTGCTTAGAAAAAGGCCACAGCTCCTTGCCTGCACCCACCCCCTCGGAAGAGGCTGGGAGGCGGGCGGCTTAACCCTTCCCTGCCTTCTCCACCCCTGGAAACTTTCATAAAATACCAGGGCCTCTCATCACCTGGCTTAGTTATACCGCTGGATGAGGAAAGTAAATGATCCACTGAGGAAGGGTTTTTTACTAAGACACAGATGAAAAATTCCTACTCTGAGTTTGTTGTGTTGATCTGTGTTTATTGGTAACTTGACTGCCTAAAAAACATTATATAAATGCACATCATTAATACCTAAGAGGTCTTATAACAGGACTCACACCTTGCATGCTTCTGATTACTAATACTTACAGGATCCTACAAAAAGACATTTGGAAAATCAACCACATTTTCCCAGTACTACTTACTTCTGTCCTGGGAACTAAAGGAAAAATTCAGTGACAGCTACACTAGTTAAAACCAAAGAATAACTGGGTAAATGTAGAGCTGCCCCTCTTGGCAGCTAATAGACATCCATGTAAGCAGCTATGAATATTACTGTGGGGATGTTTCCATGGGGAAAAAAAAAAAGGGGGGGGAGGTTACAAGAAGGCAGGAAAAAAACCTGTGCCACGTAAACCAGAGAAAATGCATTTTCCCCCCTGTAGTGCTCATTTTAAAATCAGTATGTTTAATTTTGTTAAAAAAGGAGATGTCAGTTGCTGTGAGCCCAATGTGTGATCTGTGAGCTCCAGATCAGCATTTTCAAGCAGAAGATGTAATCAAAATCTGTGTATTTGCCAGGTACTGGCACTCAAATTTCACAAGGTGATTGTCTTTTCAGTACAAAGTGCATCAATATATTTCCCTCTCTGTAAAATACCTGGGGTACTTAGAGCACTAGGGTTTTTTAAAGTCTAATTGATATTTAGGTTGACCAATAGCTGTCTGGAGATATTTTCATTAACATTTTTGTTTGAGTAGGCTGAAAAAGGGTTAAAAGTAACTATAGTCTCACAGTCAACAGAAAGCTATTGAAATGTTTGATTATCCCTGCAGCAAAGGAAAGAGGATAGTAATACAACAGCAACCTCTCTTGGGGTAAAGTCAAGATTTAATAACCTAGGACCAAAGCAATTGTTCAAATCAAGAAAAAAGGAAGCTCAAAATATTTTCGAGTACAATCTATTTCATTGTGTTTGTTTTGATCAAGATGCCCTCAGATAAATAGTCCTCTTCCACGGAAGGCAATAGAAATGTCACCATTGACTCCAGGGAGATCAGGATTGATGCCTGGACATCATGTGGGAACATTAATTTAATATTCCACAAAAAAAGTGCAGTTAAAGAGTCAGTATTTGCTGTCCATTCTCCCAGTTTTGCCAGATTTTTTTTATTATTACTATTTAATCAAATCACTGTCCTAGAATTTAGTGATGGAAAAGATCCAGCAGATCGAGCAATCATAGTTCCTTTGAATGTACTGTTTATTTCTCTGGTTTTTACTGATGTCTCATGAGCGCAATTTTTAAATGTCCCAGGTGATAAGGGCTCCTTAAAGAGCCTTGCTGCATGTTGTAATGGATCTCTGACTATGATCAAATCCTGCTGTTTCTTGCTATGCAGGAAGTCTTTCCAAATTAGTCTAACACCAAGGCCGAGCACTGTGACTAATAGGCATAACTGCACTGTTCATGCTATCTGTAAGGCAGGTTTGGTAGGGAAAATATCAAGCACTGAGAACGTGCTTGTTATTCCATGGATAAGGGGCAAACTCCTCAAGGAAAAAAAAAAAAAAAAGACAAGGGCATGGATTTGAGACTTTAAACCTGAACATAAATAATAATGCAAAGATGCTTTGCTCCAGAGGTACTTTGTCAGTAACAACTCCAGATACACTGAAGGAAAATAAAAAACTGAACAGCAGCCTCAGGGGAGGGTACCCGTGCTTCTTGCTTCACATGCTTCTTGACCTGTCACAGAGTTTGGCTAAACAGAAGAAACTGTGACCCTCAGTGTTCAATTATATGAATCTACAAAAATACATTTTATTCAAGATTGGCCATTAGATTTCACCCAATAACTTGTGTCTGACAAAAGCATAATTTCCAGGAAGGTTTAAAACTGGAAATAACAGTGAATTAGCCATTTCCCAGAGCAGCATCCTACAAATGTGTGCTTTCCCCACACAGGAATTTTTCTTGCTCCTGATTCTAGCTATTTGCTTAGATTATTCCTTTCCCCAGTAGGATAAAGAGAGCTTCTACACCTCATATTTCCATCTCTTGAGGGTATTTCCTGTTGTAATCCAGTCCCTTAAGAAATTATATGCTCCAATCTATGCATATTGAACAATATTTTTGGGTTTCAAACTGTAAGGCTGGGAGGGGACGGTTTCTTTTCCATGTTCTTCAAAATTTCAATACCCCTTAAAAAATGAGAGTGAAACAGGACATTATTCTGCCTGGCTATAAAGTTGAAGGAATGGCTTGTATGGGAAAAATAGGAGTAAAAGTATAAACTGAGCAGCTGTGAGAGAAAGATCCCAGAAGCCTTTTGGCTGAAGATGAAGTTTTATTTTGCTGGATGCCCACACAGAATTTGTTGTTATCTCTTTGAATAAATACTGCTGTAAAGCTGTCTCATTTTCTTCCTAATACCGGCTTTCAAGATGTATAGAAAATAAAATATTCTTAAAGAGCAAAGGAAATTTCTGAAGTCTGTTTGCAAGAAAACCAGGAGTGCCTTGTCCTTCAGCAAGACAGAGAAGAAACCTATTGCAGACCCTTCTCTGTGATGCCTTGTGCATGGTGGGTGGGAGAGCTGCAGCCTATAGACCAGTCTGCCTGGGCAGCAGCGGCCAAAGCTGTGCCCTGAGAAGTTCCAAGGGACAGGACTGGAGGGGCCTCCAGGGGTTCTTTGAGATCCTGGTGACAGGAACTGTGGGTTAACCTGTCCAGCAGCACCCCAGTGATCGTGGGTCCATAGGTGAATCATTGGAAGGGAAATCGCACCTGAAAAATTAACGTAAACTTCCTTCCCAGTTTAAACCAGACATTTGTTGCCAGCGTGTGGTTCTTATTCAGATTTCACTGCTGGGAAACTATTAATCTCTACAGTCATGTCCATTTACTGTGACACTTGTTTTAGCCCCGGACAAAGAATGTGTTTGATAAAATGAGGGCAATATCTTTTTCGTTTATAGAGGCAATTAGCTACACACTCTCTGTTGTCAGAGCGACACAGCATCAATCACGGGCAGAGATCGGTTTCTTTAAAAGTTAAATTTCCTGCTGTTGGCCCTGCCAGTGTGTTAGTCACATGCATTATGTTTACTTTGGGGAGGAAAATGTGTTTCATTATGTCAAGGGGAACAAAATGCTTTGGATGAGGGCTTCTTTGTCAAGGGAAGACAGAATATGCTGATGCTTCAGATAAAAAGGGGAGATAAGGTACCTGATTTGCTGCTGCCGCTTTAATCGTGGTTATTATGGCTTATTGTGACACGGTCCGCTGAAGTCTATGGGATTGTTGCTTTCTCATGGCACATCTTACCCCTTCAGGATTTTACAGTCACCCGCTCCAACACAAGATTGATCAATAAATCGCCGTGTGCTATTTTTGATTCAGTTGTGTGTGAATCCTGGGGTGAAACACCGCTTCCCCCCTCCAGCATTTGGGTCTCTAAGGTAATTACGCGGGGTGCAGATTTTTGCCTGTACTTCCAAGCGTCCTGCTTTACCCTTTATGAAAGCCTACCAGCAAGCTAAACATATAAATGCTAAATTTTGAGGATCTTATCTGACCGAATGAGCCCCAGCTCTAACTTCTTGGCTAATCCTCGGAAACTTCAAAACCAAAAAATCAGGCGGCGAAGCGTGGAGGACATGTCAGTCCCTTCCTCTCCTTGTTTCAGAGCTCGGCTGGGCTATTGCGCCCCGAACAGCCGGCGGGGCAGGTCGTGGCCGCGCCGGGCAGCTCCAGCCGCCATCCCTCAGCTCCTCTTCGCGGGGAGCGGGGACGGAAGGGGGGCGCAGGAAACTGCTTTGATTTTGGAAACATTTCATTGCTGTTCCGGCCGCCTCGGTGTAGGCTTGGGGTCTCCAGCCACGGTGAGGGTGCGGATGCTGTGCGGTGAAGCCACCCCGCCGCTACCGCCGTGCGCGGAGCTCACAAATCACCGCCTAAAAACACGAGAGGGAAACCTCGTCGTGCTTAGTGGCCTGTGTGGACTAGGGTTAGTGCAGGTTTGTCTTCATTAGTTTCCGTCACCACCAGCCCCCCAAAAAACCCATCCCCCGTCTGGAAACATAATTCAGCCCTGAATTTTCAGCATAACGATAGCGCTCTCGCGCAACCGAGAGCCATCCCCCGGCACCCCTCCTGCCTTTTAGGCTTCATTTCGGCCGGTAAAAGAGGAGCGGAAGGGGGTGTCCCCGGAGAGGTTCGCCGGTGTCCCTCGCCCCGCTGCGGCATCCGAGAAGCCGGAACGGAGCTGGGAGGCCCGGCCCGCTGCACGATGCGGCCCCTCGGGGGCTCAGCGCCGGCGCTTCTCTGGGAGGACCCTCGGCGCTGTCGCTGCGCCTTCTCGGTAACCCCAAGAGCCAGAATAAAATCATTGCTCGGTGAGGCTCGTGGATGGGGAAGGGTCCACAGAGAAGCACGCGCGCCGGTGCCTCCATGCCCCGTTGCCCCGGGGATGACGAGACGGAGCCGCAGGGCCCTTGTGGGGAGCTGCAAAACATCGTGTAAAGGGAGAATAAGGGAGAATTGTCCCCCCCGCTTTTTTTTTTTCTTTTCTTTTTTAAATTTTAATTTATTTTTTTCTAAATTATGTTTATTTGGTTTCCTCTAAGGACGAGTGTCTCAGGGCATGGAGAGGACGCTCCGCGGCAGCAGCCTGCCGGGAATGTCCCGTCCGATACCCACGAAGGCTCGTCCCGCGGTCCCGGCGCTCCTCTCAGCTCCACTCCGCCTCCCACGAAATGGAGCTGCCGCCGTGGCCCTGTTTACGGGGTGAGTAAGGAGCCTTGGGAGAGTATCTCCCCTGACAGCTGGGTGATCCTTCGCTAAAACTGCTCGGAGTTCGCAGGAAATCTGAGCGTCTCACCCGTAGGGCAGGACCACTTGAATGGGCGCTACTTCTCTTTTCCCTCCTTCCCTGTTTTTTTTTCCTCCGACCTCCACTCGGGGCCAGTGCTCCCAGGCGAACAGGGGACCCAGCGCAGCCGCCGGTTCCGCTGGATGATGCGTGGGCAGAGAAGCCTGTCAGTACCCCGGGAGGAGTGGGGTGCTCCCCGCCAGGAAGCAAAGCACGAAGGGCTGGGGGCCGCGGAAGCCGAGGGTCGACCCATTAGCAGCGGCGCGGCCGTCGGGGAGGCCAGTGTGGCCCGGGGGGATGCACTGGTTCCTCCTTCGAGGAAGCCCCCGCCGCAGTCGGCAGCGGTGGCTGCCCCGACACCGCAGCCCCCAGCAGACCTACTCAGCGCGGTACGGGCCGCTTGTCTCGCGTGGAAAATCACGCCAGCGGGAGCACTGCGCGCTTCTCTGACATGCATCGTAAACACTGCGATGCCTTCACGGGAGCAGGTGTTGTGGACTGAAACGGCGGCAGCACCGATGGTGTTTCCGGACGCGGCCGGGGTAGTTCCGTCGGGCGGGACGGGGGTCCCGGCGCGGAGGGGCTGCCACCGCCGCCCCATCCGTTCCACCTTAAGAGCTCCTGCCCCTTTAAGGGGCGGTGCCGCCGCCGCGCCGCCGCCGCGCCGCCGTGGCCCTGCAGGGGGCGCTGCCGTCCCGCGTTTGGCGGGGCCGCGGCCCGTGAGTCATGCGCGGTT